>OX638312.1:70776495-71486279 GCA_951812415.1 Beris morrisii | reverse complement strand
GGAGGATGGAGGATGGAGGATGGAGGATGGAGGATTGAGGATTGAGGATTGAGGATTGAGGATTGAGGATTGAGGATTGAGGATTGAGGATTGAGGATTGAGGATTGAGGATTGAGGATTGAGGATTGAGGATTGAGGATTGAGGATTGAGGATTGAGGATTGAGGATTGAGGATTGAGGATTGAGGATTGAGGATTGAGGATTGAGGATTGAGGATGGTGGATGGAGGATGGAGGATGGAGGATGGAGGGTGGAGGATGGAGGATGGTGGATGGACGGTGGTGGATGGAGGGTGGAGGATGGAGAATGGAGGATGGAGGATGGAGGACGGAGGATAGAGGATTGTGGATGAAGAATAAGGAATTGAGGGTTGAGGATGGAGATGGAGAATGGAGAATGGAGAATGGCGAATAGAGGAAAGAGGATAGTGGATAGAATATAGAGGATAGAGGATGGAGGATTGAGATTGAGGATAACGGATGGATCGATAGACGATTGCGGATAGTGGATAGTTGATGGAGGATGGAAGATGATGGATAGAGGATTAAGCATAGAGGATGGTGGTTGAAGAATTAAGGATAAAGTATGAAGATGAATAATGAAGAATTAAGAATGATGGATTGAGGCTGGCAGATAGTGGATGGAGGATCGGAGATCGAGGATGCATGATGGAAGATGAAACATGGAGAATTGTGGATAGAAGATGGAGGATATAGGATGGATATTAGGAACAGTTTTCTATAAATCAATAGGAAAAGGTTTGAGACAGAAAAGCATCATATTTCGTATAAAGAAAAAACAATTTTTTTTTTCTCAGTTCCACATTCACAGTCATCAACTTTGGCTCGCTCACCGATCATAGTTACCATAATTAAGGTTGCCAGTTTGTTGGCTGGAGAACCCGCCGCGTGAGCTATAGAAATAGCCCAAAACCCGCAAGAAGAATTGTAGCCCGAATACAGTACCCAACTTTGCAATTTTACAGTAGCAGTTTAATGTGTTGAATACAGTTGCAACTTCGACCAAGAACTGTGAATTTCTAAGAAACAATGTAATGTTAATATGATATTTGTGTGGATCCATAAATTTGTATTTATCACCATTTCAAAACTCTTATTTGAAGAAAATATTTGGAACAATAATACAATATGAAGCCCTTGGTGTAATAAGGGGTGAACTCATTTTTTAATAGCATGAGAGGGCTTGACTTACTGACTCCTTATTGGATTCGGATGAAATTCAGCTGATACAGTTAACCCCTTACGATTTAATAATATTCTTAAGAATTTTCATAAAATCATATAAAAAAGAATAAAATAATTTTAATCCAATAAGGGGCCAGAAAAGTAACGTTTTCTCATGTTTTTGGGCATCAACACTTAATAATCTAATTGCTTCATAATCGTCTTCGCTTAAATCACAGAAACTGTCTAAAGAAGATGGAACCGGCTCTCGATTATCGTCATACATTTTTGAATTGAAGCGGTTCAACATATCTTTGGAGGAAGTGAAATTTTTGCAACACGTGTCTGTAACCTGGCAAATTTTGTGACAAAAGATTTTGTGATATATATCAAGACGCGACGAAAATTCGGGCTTATGCAAGAATATAAGTACCTTTAACTGTACCCGAAGCCGTAAGAAAGAATCTAGCATTTGAAGTTGCATTCGATTGCGCTGCTAAACACACGCTCCACTACTGCATTACTAACAGGAAGAGTTAACGTTTTTAGTGCAAAAAGAGCCAGGCCTTTAAACGGCTGCTCGCCTCTAGCATTCGTAGTATTTAGAACACATGCCCAGAAATGTATTATGTCTATTTTTGACAAATCGCCATTTTTGATATGAAGGCCAGCGACGCTAATGCATTCTACCAAGACTGTTGCCAAGTTTTGGCCGGTGCAACTTCAACAATAGCATGAAAGATCGTAGCCATATCTTGGCGGCTCATGCTGAAGTATCTTATGCATGGACCCATGAACTTTGTAACGGATACATCTGTTGCCTCGTTAGCAATTATGCCATAATTCAATCAGTTCAGAAGTACTAGATCAACAACGGCTGAAATTAATTTTGAACATTACGTTCGGTGTAACCTAATGCTTTCTAATTTTGAACCCTTTCCTACGATTCTTAGTACGCCTAGATGGTCAACAGCATTTATAGATGCATGCATTGCAACATAGACAGCCAGGCGCAAATCTGTAGTCTTCGCGTCCTCATTCACTTCAACGTAACCTGCCCGGAAATAAAAGTGAATACTAAGCTTATTTCAACAATATGCCCTAAAATCGTAATAACAATACAAACCATATGGGGTTAAACTGGATTGTAAGCTACGACTTAGAGCTCTCTCTTTTTCCATGTGCTTCATTGTTTTACCGTGTGTCATTAGGTCACTGTAGTGGGCTCTTAAGTTGCATTTGCATAGTTTGGACCTAGCTTCACCCTTGCCATTATTTACATCTGCTTCACTTGAGAGTTGTAACCAATCTGAGCGAGGACGAACAACGCGATTTAGAAAAAGTTCTTTCAGGAACATTTCAAAAGTGGATACATTGATTTGGTATTTCATATTGGACAATAGTTTCATATATACCTATCCATTCATATAAAAGTAAATTCAATTTATTTCATTTCAACTTCGACGTCGATTGTGATACTGTGTTTCTAACAATGCTTGGAAATCACATGAAAGTTCAACTTAGGTAAAAAATTAAAAATCTATTTTCAAAACGATTTACAGGTTAAAAGACGTTATAAAATAACTAATAGTGTTATGTTACATATGCACAGGTAATTCTACTCACTTTTGACATTATTTTCATTTTCCCATATCGGCTTATAATGCTTAAGATACTTTCCCCATTTTTCTATTTTTTCGGAAAAATTTCTAAGTAGAACATTTTATAAAAAACGGAAACTTTTGAGCACTGTGCACAGTATGCGAAACGAAGAACGAATAAATGGAAATCATAACTGTATACGAATTCAATGGATTTCATACATCGCGTTTGTATCGCATTTTTTTAAAGGTTTACAATAATATCGAAGTCGACGGTGAAATTTAAGCATTGCCACATGTATAGTATTTAGTGTACTGAAGAAAATAATAATAATAAAAACGACCGATATTTCAGTTTTCTATTACTATTTTTATACTCTAGATGAAATCATATAGAGTATTATAAGTTTAATCCAGCCCAAAAGTTTGTAACGCATAGAACCAAGTGTTGTACCTTGGATCCTTCCCAGAGTAGCATTGCGTCACCACGGTAGCATTCGTTTCTCTTTTCCTATTGTTAATTACATTCGCGTCTATCATTCGTTTCCTCTTCCCTATTTTAAACTACATTTGCGTCTATCCGACAATAAAATGTTAAAATATCTGTTCCGCGTTGTAAATAAGCATACGACGAAGAGTCAATGTTTATTTACAACGCATCGGCCTCTAAACCTCATGACCTTCTTGCGCGAATTGCGGGTCGGCATACCATCGGTCAGCAATATCTATGGAATGCCGGCTTGAAATTCGTGCAATGCTGCCGGATGACGCAATGACCAGAAATGCACTGGGCTCATAATGTTTTGACCTAATGTTTACCGGCATACCGAAACAAGGTCAGCATTATGGGCCGAATGCATTTGTAATATTATATAAGTGTGTCGCGACCTGATCCAGTTACTCAGTATTTTTCTAAAAACGAGACAAAAACGTGTAGATTACTTGGTTTGCTAAAACGAAACCTAGGAATATAATAAAACATATCATACAATCCAAAAGGTAATTTCAATTAATAAACTTTTCCCTACTAACCAGCGTCCCTTTGGGCGCCAGGTCTACCCAGCTACCCAGCGTCGAAAGATGCTAGGCACATCCCCTTTTTAGGTTCGACGATCCACTAATAATATAAGATTATTACGAGTACCCCGAGATGGTACATCATATTTGGCGCAGCCGGTTCTAACTTGTTAATATTTATATTAACGAGTAGACCCTACAATAATTAACACCATTAATTGGCAGTAACAACAGCAATGCTCATTGCAATAATAATAATCATTGAATTCTTGTTCATTGAACATTGAATTCTTCTTTTTCTTCTAAACTCATTTACGTATTGGTAATAAACCGGCGTAAAGAATTTACTATTTTGCAGTTCGAAATTCTTGATCGTGTGGAAATCGATCAATTGCAAAATGCAAATGGAACTCCGCAAACTTTCTTGGTTTTTTTTTCGCACTTGCTATTAGTGAACAACTCAAATGACGTAGGCCGAATTCATCATGCCGAACAAACTTTACATTTGGTTGCCTCAATTAAACTTAACGTTTCATCAAAATTAAAAAAATAAACATACAGCGTTTGTTTTTTTTTAATTTTTTCATTATTTTGTTTACACCTGATTAATATCATAAGTGTTATGGTATTATCGGAAAATTTTTATTTTTGTTTGGCTATTCGAATGTTTTTTTTTTTTCTCTGCTCTTCAGTTTTTCTTACTCTTCAAGTTCAAATATTGAATCTCATGTTTAATTTGTCCGACAATTTCATTAGGGGCTAGCAATTTTTAGGTAGTATATATTTTTATACTATTGTCTATCTTTTTCTTTGCCACTTAATATCTCTGGGGTCTCTTAATTTTTTTATAAATAATATAAGATGATTATATTATGAAATAAAATAAGAATTCATGAAACATGGTTCGTCCGAAAATTTATTTTTAGAATTATGAATAACCAGCTAAAGAAAACGATCGAGGAAAACCCTAGAAGTGGACCCAAGCCGCTCACTATAGACGAGTATAAGAAGCGACAGGAGACCAGAAAGATAGAAAAAGAGGAAGTTGAAGCAAATACAAATCCAGAAAGGAAAAGGAAAAGGTCCAGGGGAGGTCGGAAAGAAAAAATTCGGAAGGCACGTTGCGAAATATATAGACAAATAAACTTCACGACGAATTACAGTAAGAAGCAAGAATTGTTAGCAAAACTTAAAAAATTATCTTATAACGATAAGGATTTCGAAAAAAAAGAATAATAAATAAAAAACTCGTTTTTCTGGGGTATGGCAGAAGAGTCTGAGATCTTATATTTAAAAGATTTACTAGCGCAAGCGGAAAAAGATAAGAAAGAACAAGAGCGTGAGGTTGAAAGCTTCAACCAGCTATTATTGGGAGAGATAAGGAAATTTGCGTCGAAAGAAGTTTACAACCTTATTTTTACTCAGATCTCGTCTAGGTGGGGTCAATTAATACGGTTGGAAACCACAGATGCCATATTATTCAAATTTCTGGAAGTTATAAACGAGACTAACAACAGATCGTCAGAGCAAGAGAGAGAATATAGACAAAAAATAAGGAATAAAGACAGGGCTTTAAAAGATTGCAGGGAACAATTACAGCAAGCAATAGTCGATAGTGAAGAATCGGATGAAAAAATCCGGAGTTTATCGGAATCATTAGAAAAAATTTTAGAGCTAAAGCGACAGTTGGAGCAGAAGCTTCAGATACAGAGTGGTATTCAGGAGGTGAGTGAGGGAAACAAGAGCGTATCAACGCCCGCACAGGAGGTGTTAATCCAGGAGATCAAGGATCTTCGAACACGACTTAGGAATAGCGCGACTAAGGAAGGGCCGTGTAAGGAGATTACAAAGGAGATCCAATCGAGTGACAAAAGTAGGGAACCATTGACATGTCGGTTTATGAAGCAATTGGGAAGACGGTGGCCCGACTGGTACCAATTTTCAATGGTGCACGGACACCAGATTTATCGGGCAAAGTATACGAGTTCGTCAATGCTTGCGAACTGGCCCTTAAGTGTTTGGATGGGAAAAATGAGGAAATTCTTGTCTCGCTTCTGTCCACCAGACTGGCTGGGGATGCCTTTGAGCTAGTTCGGGGGAGAACGTTGAAAACGTTGAAAGAGTTCAAGGCGTTGATAAAGGATGAATATCTAGCTGCTAGAACTTTGGACAGTGTAACCAACGATATCAAAATGACACGTCAATTGATATCGGAGGATATAAAGGCGTTTGCTAGACGTTTGTCGCATCTTTCGACTATGGCACTGGAGATCATTGAGGCTCAATACAGCGTGGCTGATTCCGTCGCTCTAGTGAAGGAAGTCCAGAAAACTGTTTTGAACACTTTCAAAATCGGACTGGCCGATCCATCATTAAGGCAATTTATGATTTCCAGCTCAGAGATTTCTCTTGAAAAACTCGTGGAAGTGGCCCTGAGAACATCCCTTTTGATAAGTCCTCCAGTAAATCAACATGCGCAACCCTCTGTTTTTCACACGCAAACTATGGCCCAAGCTCAAATGTATACGCCGAATTACGACATTTTCTCACGACAACCACAGCAACAACAGTTTCAGCAAGTACAGCCACAATACATAATGCCTCAATTTAGTCAAGCTCATCCATCACAGAATTACAACGGGTACAACACCCAACCTCAAGCGTTTTCTCCCCCAAATCACCCACCGATTTTGAACCACCAACCCCCACAGAGCCAGCAGCCAACAATCAAGATTACTTGTGGTTTCTGTAGGAAAGCAAATCACACCTATGCTGATTGCAGACAGCGGAGAAACACTCCATATTGCGACACCTGTCAGGTTTATGGCCACGACAGGAATAGTTGTCCTAGAGGCAATGTGTTTATGACAAACACAGCTAGGGGGGGACAGAAGTTAAAGTGCGAATGGTGTTCACGGTTGGGACATGTCGAGGAGACATGTTTCAGCAAAAAGAGGTATCAGGAGAGGAGGCAGGGAAACGGCACCCAGGGAAACGACCAAGGGGCCAGCACCTCCAACTAAGCTGCGCCCCAGTAGACAATATTTCAGCCCCAATAAAACTAACTACCACAGCTTCCAATATACCACATATTAAGAAAACTTTAGTTACAACTGTAGTTAAGGGCGTATCGCCAAAAAATACGGCCAAAGTTATAGCCCCGTCACAGGAAGTAGTATGTACAACTGTCGGGACAATACAACCAAAGGTAGTAATAAGCAAAATTAGAAAACGTAAGCCGTTGACGGGGAAAACCAACGCAGTAGTAGGAAAAAACAGAAAGAAACACACCAAGCTAGGCTGTGGACAGAAACCTGTTTTCCAAGCCATGTATTTTTTGAGCCTGATAGGTGCGTTACTTCGAATGATTGTTGTCGAAGTACGTACCCAGGTTACTAGGTTGAGTAGTTCATTTTACATTCCAGTTCGGAATAATTTAGCTTTAGGATTTGATAATTGCCAAAGGTGCTACTTCGGACTGTGCATCCAAGCAAAGAGCCTGTGGACTACTATGCGTAGAGAGTTCCACAAGGTCTCAAGGAGTTTTAGCAACTTCAATACGAGATGCACCTTGTACCTCCTGAAAAAATCAACCAATGACGATGTCTTCATAGTTCCCTTGTCGTCTAGCAAGATCTGGCAAGATCATTGCGTTAGTAGATACAGGTGCAGACACAAGTCTACTTAGGCGTACGTCATTGATACGCCTTAAACACATACCTATTGACACGGATGACACTAAGCAATTAGGCGGGGTATTCGGGGGCGTAAGTTCGACGTTAGGCTCGGTGAAGGTAGAAATCCACCCGAGTTTAGGCTTTCAGGCGAAGTGGCAGGTCATGAACGAGGGTCACGCGATTCCGGCGGATGGGATTATCGGTCGGGACATACTTTGGAATCGGTCGATAATCAACACGAAATCAAAAACACTTACCTTTTTCGACACCAACGGCAACACTAGGGATTTCCCTTTGAAAAGTTGGAATCAGTCAGAGGAACTACGGGGTATGTCGACTTTGCCAGCGCGCATGCAGGCCGTACGACAACTCTGGGTACCCATAGCAAAGGGTGAGATTTTGGTGGTATCGCAGGAAATTGGTCCAGGAGTGTTCATTGCCAATACAATAGCTAAAGTTCATCATAATAAGGTCTTGGTGTCTATTTTAAATTCCACTATACAGGAATATAGGTGTAGAGGCCGAAAGGTTAAGAGCCGATTTCGTACCTAGTTTCTCTAAATTGAACCAATATCAGGTTGTGACTCACACAATGGGATATGTAAATTTAGTAACCTCTGAGCTGGCCTCCGAAAGAGTAGACAAGTTACTTAAAACCCTAAAAACGGGGGAAAATTTGAATAACGAGGAGAAGAACGCGCTAGAAAATATATGCGTTCAGTATGCGGATATTTTCAATTTAGAAGGGGATTCTCTGACGCACACGAACGTGCTCACACACAGAATACCCACGAAGGTTGACCAACCAGCCATTAACCAAAAGCAGTATAGGTTACCCCAGATTCATCGAGATGAAATTAACGACCAGGTTGGAAAGATGGTTGCGGACGGAATAGTGTCTCCCAGCAAATCGCCGTGGAACTCGCCGCTTCTGGTAGTACCCAAAAAGGCGGGGGCGGATGGGAAAAAGAAATGGCGCGTGGTAGTTGATTTTCGGAAGTTAAACGAGGTCACTGTCAAAGATGCATTTCCCTTACCTAGGATCGAAGATATTCTAGACCAACTGGGGCATTGCCGCTATTTCACCACTCTCGATCTGGCCAACGGCTACCACCAGGTTTTGATAGATTCCGAGGATAAACCAAAAACCGCATTTAGCACGGGCCTAGGGCATTATGAGTTCAACCGGATGCCATTCGGACTCACTGGAGCACCGGCTACATTCCAGCGGATTATGAACCATATTCTAACCGGTCTGCAAGGTTTAGATTGTTTTGTTTATCTCGATGACATAGTGGTCTATGCTAAGAACCTACAGGAGCACAACGGCAAATTGACGCGCGTTTTTTCCCAATTAAGGGATCATAATTTGAAACTAAACACGGAAAAGTGCAATTTTCTATGTCGGGAAGTAGTTTACTTGGGACATAAGTGCTCGGAAGAAGGTGCGTTGCCTGACCCTGCCAAGACAAGTTGCGCGGACAATTACCCCATACCAACGAACATCAAGCAGGTACAAGCATTCCTAGGTTTCATTAACTACTACAGGAAATTTATACCAAACCTAGCGGCCGTAGCATCGCCCATCACAAAGTTGCTAAAAAAGGATAACCCATACGTGTGGACGGCGGATTGTCAAAAGGCATTCGAATTTCTAAAGAAAGCCGTAACTTCGCCGCCCATACTAATATATCCTGATTTTACGGAGCCATTCGTGCTGACCACGGATGCTAGCAATATCGCCTTAGGGGCTGTATTATCGCAGGGCAAGGTAGGTGAGGATAAACCTATTGCCTTTGCAAGTCGAACACTAAATGCAGCAGAAAGAAACTACTCGACAATAGAGAAGGAGCTGTTAGCCATTGTGTGGGCGGCGAACAACTTCCGCTCTTACCTTCTTGGACGCCCGTTTACGGTGTACTCCGATCATCGGCCTTTAAAGGGAGTATTTAGTGTTAAAAATCCAACATCTCGGCTAGTACGGTTTCACCACAAGCTTTCCGAGTTCGATTATAAGATTGAATACAAACCGGGCAAGTACAATGTAAACGCAGACGCCCTTAGTAGGATCCCGACTGAAGGTGAGGAGGTTGAAAGTAACGAGGACACAGGGACCTCTCCAGGTAGTTTGTCAATCGCCGCAGTGAAAACAAGAAGTAAGACTCGCGGTCAAAATTCTGACACGCCATCCATAACAATAGTTCCGCCCATTCCCGATCCAACAGGACATGCAAGACGACAGTTCGAAACTCTAACTGATCCGAAGGAAATCCAAGTGGTGATGAACGATTTCCACAACTCTGCATTAGGCGGGCACCAGGGAATGAAGAGGACCTATTTAAGAATTAGGCAACAATTTCGTTGGAAAGGCATGCAAAAGGACATTGAAAAGTTCATAAAAGCATGTCCAAAATGCCAAGCCAATAAAAGCTCAAGGATCACCAAAATGCCCATGGTGATTACGGATACACCAGAGTTCCCATTCGATAAGGTGTACATGGACATGGTGGGACCATTACCCGTAACTCATTCTGGAAATCGGTACATCCTGACGTTCCAGGATGATTTGACTAAATACATGACCTGTGTCGCCATGCCAGACGCAGAGGCAGTCACCGTCGCGAATTCTTTCTATGACGAGGTTATAACCAGATTTCGGATTCCCAAAATGTTAGTGACAGATAACGGGACCAATTTCACTTCCAGGTTATTTTCAGAGACATGCAAAATGCTCGGGATACGGAAGATGCACATAACACCATACCATCCGCAGGCAAACGGGTCCTTGGAGCGCAGTCACCGGCCGTTAGCAGAGTACTTAAGGAGTTTTGTTGGGAACGATGAGCGGAACTGGGACCAGTGGCTCCGGCAGGCCATGCACGTTCATAACAATTCACCTCACATAGCCACGAAACTAACACCCATGAGTTGTCTTTACGGCTTCGATTTTGAGATGCCGACAAATTTAAAAAGAGCACCCAAACTTGTAGATAACTGTAATGAATACCCTAGCCAATTCAAGGCGCAGATTCAGAGATCACACGAAATAGCAAGGAAAAATTTAGACCAAGCCAAGAGAGTGTCCAAACGATCTTACGATCAAAACATTCATCCACTTCAAGTTCAAGTGGGCCAAAAGGTCCTCCTTAGAAATTCCGCCATGAAAAACAAATTGTCGCCCATATGGGTTGGACCGTACGAGGTAGTAGCGGTCAATGGAGCCGTTACTACAACTGTCAAAATGGGCACTAAAATGCGAAAGATCCATAACAATCGCATTAAGATCTTTCATGGATGACCCAGCAGTTTTATTTTTTTTTTCTTTTCAGGGAGCCATTTTTATAACAGCACTTGAAGACAAGGAGTCCAGTAGGTATACTTCTCACACAAGAAAACGATATATTCCTAACAATCACACAAAAACGAGGGATGCTAACCCCAATACTAACCCTGACGCTAATCCTAACACCAATTATAAACTAATTCTAACACTAACACTAACAATAGACGTTAGTTAAGCAAAAAACAAGTACAGCTTATTCTAAAAATTACTATTAATTAGAGTCCAAGTAACATTGAAATATAAACTATTATTGTAAAACCTTACTATAGTTAAAATCCAAATAAGTATAAAAATAAGCTAAAAATTTAGAACTCAAGCAATTTAATTGACCTAATAAATTAGATAATTTCAGTACGCTAAGTAGTTTAATGTAAAAACCATTGGTAACTTTAAGACAATCGAATCAGTTATATATCATATTTACTCTTGAGAGAACATTATTTTATTAAGAAAGGACGCTTAAACGATCTAAAGTAGTATTAGTAATCATAAAAATTAATAAAAATTAAATTAAATAAATAAATAATAGCAATAATACTATACATTAAAACAATTTCAAGTAGAGTAGAGTTATAATACATTCAATAGTAGCGATAGTTATAAGGAAGACCATATTTTGTTCATTTAAACAAAGTAGAAACGAAATCAATTTTATAATAAAGTAGACACTAAGTAATTTTTCTCGTTGTTTTAAAAAAAAATGGAAAACCTAATTACAATTTATTACGTCGTTATGCTATCTTGGTCCGTATCGGGAACACCGCCATTCGTCATCGAGCAGCTAGAAGACACCCCCGTTTTTTTGAGAAGACAGGGGACGCCGTTTTCTACACAGATGTATGGACGGTCTTTTCAAAGTTTACACCCATGGATTTCTCAGCTGTTCTTGACATCGCAGACCAGTACGACCGACAGATTGACCAACTATGCCACACAACAACTACCACAACAACGCGTAAGCTCAAGCGGGACGAAAGAGCGTTAAGGCCACCCGCACACGATCCACAAAGTTCAAGGACGAACTGGCTATCCAGCCATCAGCTTCGAGAGGGAGTTCACGTCCCAGTATCAAGCTATCAACAACCGCGGGAAGATGCCCACATACCAACCCCTAGGGGAGATAACTACGTACCAGCCTGCAGTGGAGATACTTTTCAGAAGACGTGCCTTCAGATGGTGAAGGAGACTGCCGTTCTCATTAAAGGAATCCGCCAAAACAACGAACACGTAAAACACATTTTTAATCACCGTAGATCAAAAAGGGCAGTAGACTTCCTCGGGAAATTTGCAAAATGGGCGTTTGGATACCCTAGGGCGGCACGATGTGAAGACCGTCGAGCTAATATCCCATCAGATTACGGTGATGAAGTCAAATTTTGACAAATTAAGCAGACCAGTAGCGAATCTAACTGCCGACATGAACCTGGTAGCCGAGAACTTACGCGAACTAGGCGACGCTCACGATAAATTCACAATCACGACAAACGAGGAAATCTCAAAGCTAAAACTCAAGACTGAAGTTTATGAATTGTTAGCACTGATCAACGCTAATCTTATGGAGGTGCAGGGCAGGCAAACTACGGAGTTGTCGATCTTGAATGATATCTACAACAACAGATTGCATCCATTCATTTTGGACACAACGGATATAACCGCGATGTTAGAAAGGCTATTGTTATCAGCAAAAACTAAGCCGTTCTTCCGAGACCTGTATGCGCTATATCAAGCAGCTCGGGTAACAACTATGCTAGATGGAAGTAGTCTCTTAGTCAAAATAGAGATCCCGCTACCAGATCCGACGCCTTACTCGATTCGGAAGGTGTATTATCTACCAACACACCTAAACGATCGATGGGATCTGATGCTTCAAACGCGTACACCTTATATAGCGGAAGCTGAATCGCATAACACGTATATTGCGTTATCCCAGGACGATTATTCGCGGTGTGCAAGCGTCACGTACAACGTGGACGATGTGGTCATATCAATATGTCGTAACAATAGTCCTGTGCTCACCAACAGTAATCCTGATTGCTTGGTCGAGTTACTACAACACTCCCCGTCCGCATCAACCAGATGCACACATACAGCGGTCCCAGCGTCTGAGGGGGTGATAATGAAGATGGAGACTAGCAACCAGTGGCTTTTCAAAACAAAAGCTCCATTCATCATGAGAGTCACATACCAGGGTGATCGTTTCATCGCGAACTTGACTGGTTTGGGTTATTTGAGGTTGTTACAGCCCTGCGAAGTCAGCAACAGGGAACTGAAACTCCCGTACGAGAAAACGCTATTCACTACAACGGAATACAAACAGCCGAGGATAACCCACGCTGAACTGTCGGAGGCCCTCAGACAAAGCCTGGCATCATTCGACATATCAGGTCCGGTACACAGCCCCAGGAAATCCCTACCGCTCAAGGTAGGCAATCACAAGGATGTCACCGACTCATTGGCCGAAGGGCGCAGATCTTTACAAGAACTACGCGACGATTTGATGGCAACAAAGGAGGCAAGAAGGGTCAGCGAGCAAGTAAAGGTACTCGATGTTTGCCATCGGTATACTCTTGGTCTGAGATGTCTTGACGCACGCCGAGCAAATGGTCATAGCATACTACCAGCCACCAATTTAGTCCGGAACATTGAACTGAAGGAAGTAGTCCCTCACGTGACAATAGACGTCCAACCCCGAACGCAATTGCAGGTTGCCAAAGCCAGAGCACCGTTGAGCGTGCAGAAACCAACAGAACCACCACCGCAGATTCCAGCAGAGTACGAAGTCCCGACGGAGAATCCCACGGCTGGATTAGATGGCATAACGTTCGGATATTGTTGAATATTTGTAGTAATTTGGAATTGTTAGATTTAGAGTAAATTTAAAGACGAAAGTGTAAAATGTATCATCAGCCTAGAATGTAGTTCAATTAACTCTAAGTAGGGATCGGGCGCACACAGGGACAAGAAAGGGAGAGTGGGGGGGGATCCAAGTCCCCGAAGGGGGAGGGATGTTGTACCTTGGATCCTTCCCAGAGTAGCATTGCGTCACCACGGTAGCATTCGTTTCTCTTTTCCTATTGTTAATTACATTCGCGTCTATCATTCGTTTCCTCTTCCCTATTTTAAACTACATTTGCGTCTATCCGACAATAAAATGTTAAAATATCTGTTCCGCGTTGTAAATAAGCATACGACGAAGAGTCAATGTTTATTTACAACGCATCGGCCTCTAAACCTCATGACCTTCTTGCGCGAATTGCGGGTCGGCATACCATCGGTCAGCAATATCTATGGAATGCCGGCTTGAAATTCGTGCAATGCTGCCGGATGACGCAATGACCAGAAATGCACTGGGCTCATAATGTTTTGACCTAATGTTTACCGGCATACCGAAACAAGGTCAGCATTATGGGCCGAATGCATTTGTAATATTATATAAGTGTGTCGCGACCTGATCCAGTTACTCAGTATTTTTCTAAAAACGAGACAAAAACGTGTAGATTACTTGGTTTGCTAAAACGAAACCCAGGAATATAATAAAACATATCATACAATCCAAAAGGTAATTTCAATTAATAAACTTTTCCCTACTAACCAGCGTCCCTTTGGACGCCAGGTCTACCCAGCTACCCAGCGTCGAAAGATGCTAGGCACATCCCCTTTTTAGGTTCGACGATCCACTAATAATATAAGATTATTACGAGTACCCCGAGATGGTACATCACAAGCCTCGGACGAAAAAAGTTATATATTATTTTTTGTTTATTTGTGGCCAAAAACCTCAAATCCGCTTGACGTCCGTCCGTCCGTCTGTCCGTGAACACGATAACTCAAAAACGCCTTCACCTAGGATCTTGAAATTTTGAATCTGGATGTTTGGTTGAATATATAAGGCTAAGTTCGTTAACGGGCAAAATCGTCCTACCCCTTCGGGTAGCTGCCATACAAAATGTCCTTAAAACACGTGTTCAAGAATATTGGTCGATAACTTCAGAAGGGTTTAAGCTACGACTTTGAAATTTTGTATGTGTTATTTTTTTATTATTTTTTTTTACCTAAATATTTTTCCAATAGTTGGAGCAAAATATGTGATTATGAAGAAAATCCTATTAGTCCTTCGTGTAGCTGCCATACAAATATCCTGTCAAAACGTTTTCACTTAATTTACGAAACTTACCATACCTCAAGTAATCTTTTAGCTATGGATTGGAAATTTTGTACAAATTAGTTTTGAGTAAAAACAAAGTTCGAGTTTACTAATCAGCGAAATCCTTTTACTCCTTCTGGTAGCTGCCATACAAAATGTCCTTAAGACACGTGTTCAACAATATTTTTCGATAACTTTTGAACGCTTCAAGCTACGAATTTGAAATTTTGTACACGTTCATTTTTAAATGGTTCCAAGGAAAGGAATAAATATGTAAGAAATCGAGTGAGTCCTTCCTGCACCTCCCATGTGAAAGTCCTTCAAAAAGGAAATTTTTTTTCGATGACTTACCCAGTTCAAGAAATGGAATTAAACACTGAATATTGTCTTTTAGTTTTGAGTAGCAATCTAATGGCAGTCCTTAATAAAGGACATACACATGCACACACGTAATTCTACTTTATCCCCAACTACAATATAAATCGGAGTTCAATATTCATCTAGAGTATTATACGATTGGCTTGCAGCCGATCGTGACTGCAGTATGTTTTTCTTGTAAAACGTCTCTGTTGTAAACTAGTGAAATAGTACAATTTGCGTTTGTCGAATAGCCCAAAAAGCTATAAGTAGCGTTTTGAAATTCGAACGCGCGAATTGGAAAATAAAATAGCCCAAATCGCGGGAAATAGCCCAATCTGGCAGCTCTCACTATCCACTTCCAACAAATTCTATTTAAAACAATAAATTTTGATTGATATTTGGAATCCGTTTTCTGCAGGTAGATATAAAAATAACGTTCTTGGAGAAAAATGTTTACTTATTCAAAATGTTATGCGTAAATATTTCACTTTTGTGATTACCGATCCCTCTCGAACAAGTTTGGCTCGTTCTTTTAGTTCACTAGGGCGCGTGAGTTCATTGATGAGAAAGGTACAATGTAATTAATGAGAAATGTAATTAATGAGAAAAAAGAAAAAAAAGATTGTAGTCGTCATTCTAGTGGAATGTTATGACCAAAAAAAAAAAAAAGGGCCTCAGTGTACAAAAGTATATTGCAGCACTAAGCTACGAACGGCAATGAATAAATAGAAACGAACTAGGAGCGGAACTGACTGCGAACTAGTTCGTTCATTTTACTTCTGGGAACGCTCTTCTGAACTAGTTCGTTCGCGAACTACACAAGCCTAGTTCAAACGCATGCAAAAGTGCGTTGATCTTCATGGAGAATATTTTGAAAAACAATAAAGCTATTTCTAATTATAAATATTTGTTTTTATTTGTCTATCTCAAAACTTAAGTAGCAACCTACGTAATCACAATTCAAAGTGATTTAGCTTGTTTTTTTAAGGAATCGAACTAAGTTTCATTTGATGTAACAGTCCAAATTGTAACTGCACCCGATCTTGAGATATTTACTTCAAAACACAAATTTTTGCTACTTCAACCTTAAAAATTCTCACAGTGGATGGATTGACTTTTGAAAGAGTGCTCTTGGATTTTCATCAGCCCATATTCTAGAATTCTGCTTGTTGACATATCCACTGAGATGGAATTGAGCCGTCAGAAATCGTCGCAAATCCATTGTTAACTTGGTTTTGCTCATGCGTTTTGGCAAATGTATGGCACTTCAAATGGACAGTACCAACAATTTGCCAAAGATTGAAGTACCAAAATGTCAAAACAGATGTCAAAAATTATTTGACGTTTAAGCGTGGTTCACAATAAACTTCAGAACGAGTTACCGAATGGGATCCGAACCTAAGAGGTTCTTCGCCTGGAAGAATATTGATTTCTAGCAACATTATGATGTGGGGTGGTAGCGGGAGATAAGGATATCTAGGTGAGGACAATTAGCGTAGAGGCCCCTGTTATTCCACTGAATGAAAGGGAGGCGGAGTCAAAGGTATCACGTTAGGGAACATTAAACACAGTCTTCAGACAAACTGTCAGAACGACCCCCCTAACCATGGTTATGATACAGAACCATGGTTGGGGTGGGATGCTAATTCCTATTTGGGTGATTAATGTATTTTTCGCGATAGTCTCGAAGACCATACGCGAAGTAGGCGTAAAGCCGGCGGCTATGCTTTCTAAAGCACATGCTCCAACCAATGCAGCGCTGCATGCAGTAGCTTTGCTCACATGCGATTTGCATGTTCCATGATCCAATCAATGCATTGCAGTAAATGATCCGGCATGCAGTAACTCAAATTTTACTCTGTGTGTAAATTTTGTATAGCGCTGCGTAAGGCCAGCCAACAGTCAAATAAAAAACGTACTAAACTAATCGAATTTTTCTGGAGGGAAGATTAGAAAATTTTAATTTTGAAAGTTTTAGATCAAGAAAGTTATAGTAGCTTTAGAGAAACACTGAATTGAAAATTTTATTTGATAGAAAATCTGAGTAACATTGACTAATATTTGAATTTGATGTGACATGCAGCGCTGCATTAATTGGATCATGGAAAACATTTCGCTGCCCTTCAATGCAGTAATGAATGCAGTGCTGCCTTGTTTGCATCATGGGTTTAAGACTAGTTGCTTTTCCGGGGTATTGATTATTTTGATATTGTCTGTGGGTTGGGGGTTATTTGTTGATTTGTGAGATGTGTTGGATGTGGGAGTATATTTAATGGGGGTTGTTGGTGAGCTGGTGTTGGCTGTTGGTCGGATGACTGTCACAGTGTGCGCTAATGAGGTGGAAGTTAATGGTTTGCGGCTAGTAGGGACGTATTTTTCTTAAACGTCTCTTAGTTACAAATAAAACAACAAACACAATGATAATTTAGTTAAGATAGGACTTTATAGACAATAGTACTCTTTCACGCAGTTAATAGTATTTAAAATCTTATTAATTAATATTTTTTGTCCATGCTTGCATTAATTTTTTGATAATCCTTCCCAACGATCAGGGACTGAGTGAAAATATCGTTCCATGGCCTCGGTGAACCGTTGCTTATATCGTTGAGGAGCTATCACTGTTGGTAGTTTTCCTTGTCCACCCAATATTCCTGTCTGTTTAACAAGTGATTCTATTCGTTTGTCAAATGTAAATGTTCGTATGTAATCTGAAAAAAAAAAACAAATTTAGGTATATAATAATATTATAAGTAGTATGGATATGGGGTTTCAGGGGTAATGGGGGCGGCGGAGGGGTGACGTCATAGGTAAACAGAGGATGAGATCACGGGTGACGTCAAAGGTCAACGGCTGACGTAATATGGAGGGTATCGGGATGGGGGTGTCAATATCAAGGTGACTATTCTAGAAGGTCCAAGGTGAGGGAGTGGAGGAAGTACTATTTATAGTAGTTCTAGTGAAATTTACCGAAATATTAGGTTGGTGCGGATAAAATGTCGTTTTTCTCTATGAAGTGAAGTTAGTTGCGATTTTCATGTCTCAAACTGCCGCCAGGTGGCACAAGTGGTATTGGGTATGTAGCAACAATAAAATCATGACCGTGACATCGGCTGGCAGAGGTTGGCATAAGAGAACTGCGAAAATGAAGTGCAGCAGTTGTCGCCTTGACAGAGGAAAAAAGTAGAAGCGCGAACGCGAGTCGTAATTAACATTCTAAGAAAAACAGCATCAGAAATAAATTATTGTCTTTAATGCTAAGAATATCTTGTTGTTTTAATTATTGTAGTAATAAACAAATAACGCTACAGGTATTGAAGTATAAATACCCCTACATTTACTCATGGAGTCATTTCAGTTTTGGACTTCATTGAGATCGGACAGAAAAAAATGGATTCGAGTCAAAAACGAATTTAAACTTGACCACAGCGCATCGGATGCAACCGAAAACATCAACAGGGCATTTGGAACTGATACGGTAAACAAACGAACCACACAGCGATGGTTCGAAAAATTCCAATCGGGAGATATCAGCCTTCAAAGTGAGCCACGTGGTACCCAGGACCTTTAATCGGCAAAAGTGACGAACTGAATTTATTAGTGGAATCTGACTCACGCCAAAATGTAAGGGACATTGCATTATGAAATTCTACAAGGTTCTAACCGAAAAAAATGTCAACTTGTGATATCAAAGGAAAAAATCACTGATTCTCAATTATTTCATAGGAAAATTATAATTATTTTGATTACTGACTGGTACAGTTTTGATAATCATAAATTTAAGCAACTGACTTCTGTAATAACTTAATTGAAGTGCTAATTGGTTAAAAGGATATATTCTAATAAACATATTGCAGTCACGATAGGATGATGACGTTGGCCAGTGGCGTCGCGTGATAATTGAACTAGGGGAAGCCAGTGGATAATATCAAAAATTTACTACTACAGTAAAACCTGTCTAAAATGGAATGCCGTTATAGCAGGTTTCCATTTTATACAGTTTTGTTCAGCGAAATTCTTGATTTGAAAATACAGTACACATACAATGTTTTTTTTTTGGGTACTTTAAAAATAATGAACAAACAAAAAATAAAAATATATACAGTTCAAATAAAGGGTGTTACAATAACGCGTTCCGAAGTTAAATCAAAATTGAAAACAAGTGGATGATGGAGTTAATGAAAATTTTATTAAAAAATATTATTTGGTCCATGGCAATTAAGTATGAAAAAGAATATCCTTCAAATGCCCGCTACGGCTCCTACGACACACCTCGACCCGTTTGTCCAGGGTAACTTCAACTGTGTGGCTCATCGCACCATCTTGCTGGAACCACATGTCGTTGATGTCATAATCATACAATATTGGCCACAAGAAGCGGTACCCGTTCCCCGTTCACTCTGACAGAGTTGCCAGCTGAATTTTCGAAGAAAAACGGACCAATCACTCCACCAGCGCAAAATGCATACCACACAGTGAGATTTTCTGGATGCATTTGCTTTTCACAGAGTGCCCCTGGATTTTCATCAGCCCATTTTCTGCAACTCTACTTGTTGACGTATCCACTGAGATGGAAATAAGCATCATCAGAAAATGATTTTTGGTCGCAAATCCATTTCGGAACTTGGTTTTGCTTTTTGCACCTTACCAACAATTTGACTGAACTACCAAAATTTCAAAACAGATGTCAAAAATTATTTTACGAGTTATTGTAACACTCTTTAGTTCCATAATAAATTAAAAGCATTTTTCCGTCTTTCACTTGCAGTGAAATTTCGTTCCGCGAATCACGTTCCGTTTCCGCGTTAGACAGGTTTCCGGTTTATATAGGGTGTTTTGCATTGGAAAATGCTCCGTTCCCAGTTTTTTTTCGTTATGGCAGGTTTCCGTTTTATAGAGGGTCCGTTTTAGACAGGTTTTTTTTTTAAATAAATAATTGTAAAACTTATATGTTAATATAAGACTTATCAAAGAGTGTATATATGGCGTATTCGAATATACCTACTATGACAATAACATTCATAGATAAGGAAAGTCATATAATCACATAATCATACTCTGCACATCAAAATTATAATAAAAACAATAACAGTACAATAAAAAATTAAAAATAATTCAGTTATTTACCACACATATTATACAGGGTGTTTGGTACTCCGTGTGCCACCTTGTAAGGGGTTATTCCTTGATATATTTGGAGAAAAAAATTTGTTCCACAGGGTGGGTCAATTTTCAATATTAGTGGAGATACAAAGTGGTTAAGAAAAGTGTTTTTGACCGGTACCCTCACTCACTTAAAACGTTAAATCTTGAAAACGAATAATCACAAGGCAAAGTGTTATAACTCGTTTTTTAGGGAATCGAATTACCTTTCATTTGATGTAACAGTCTAAATTGAAACTGCACCCAATTTTGAGATATTTACTCGAAAACACAAATTTTTGCTACGTCAACTCTAAAAATTCAGTGATTAATGTAGTTTTTCTCAGAAAAACCCATTATAAAAGTGTCATTTTAATTTTATTTTTTTGTGAACCATATTATTACCTACAAAAGCTGCATACATATGTATGAGTTACGATTAACATTTTGGAAGTAATAGGTAAAAATACATATAGCAAAAAAATTAAATATTTAAAAGTCAGTGCCATAAAGTGGACCACGTTTAAAAACCTGTTTAATTTGTCGGTAGTACTATAGTATTTTTATTTCACATTTATTACTATTTAAAGTATGAAGGAAAACAATGAAATGTAAGTGAGTTTCAACATAATTGATGCTTTTACCTGGACGTGGTAGGTACTACTGGATGCGGTACTATGCCTTTTTTAATAGGGTGTGTCTTACAAAATAAAAAGCCTATAAAAGCAAAACTACCTTCATATTTTTATCAGTTTTAGTTACGTTGCTAAGAGAAGAAGGTGTCAGTAGAATTTAAAAAATTATTTCAAAATGCCTGAGTGCTTCAATTCAAGCAAGTAGCGTAGATCAACATGCACATGCACTGATTTTTTAAATATTTAATTTTTATGCGATATGTA
The DNA here is from genome assembly GCA_951812415.1 of Beris morrisii. Taxonomy (NCBI): domain Eukaryota; kingdom Metazoa; phylum Arthropoda; class Insecta; order Diptera; family Stratiomyidae; genus Beris; species Beris morrisii. Next base: position 71,464,915 of record OX638312.1, on the reverse strand, counting down.
TTTTTACCTATTACTTCCAAAATGTTAATCGTAACTCATACATATGTATGCAGCTTTTGTAGGTAATAATACGGCTCATAAAAAAATAAAATTAAAATGACATTTTTATAATGGGGTTTTCTGAGAAAGACTACATTGATCACTGAATTTTTAGGGTTGATGTAGCAAAAATTTGTGTTTTCGAGTAAATATCTCAAGATTGGGTGCAGTTACAATTTAGACTGTTACATCAAATGAAAGGTAATTCGATTCCCTAAAAAACGAGTTATAACACTTTGCCTTGTGATTATTCGTTTTCAAGATTTAACGTTTTAAGTGAGTGAGGGTACCGGTCAAAAACACTTTTCTTAACCACCCTGTATCTCCACTAATATTGAAAATTGACCCACCCTGTAGAACAAATTTTTTTCTCCAAATATATCAAGGAATAACCCCTTACAAGGTGGCACACGGAGTGCCAAACACCCTGTATGAATTCAATTGATAACTCGTATGTCTTATCACACCTTGCATTCCAAGTTTACCCAAGAACTCAGATAACGCATGCGCGCTGCAACACAGCAACATTCACAGTCCATAAGAAAACACAGTAGAAGTAAGTTCTCCAGCAGCCATGCGAAAAGCGTGAAATACATGTGCATATTTCTGCATGTAGAGCAGCAAAACGGATTTAGAACGCTTGAATTTAAATGCCACGAAACACATGCTTATTCTGCATGCAGCGCAGCGATGCAAGATGTCTCTACTTCAACTTTTGCTGTGCAGCGGCAGTGGTGCCACGACTTCAAGTTGAAATTTGCCAACACAAAAAAATAAAAAAATGTTATTTTGTACTTGTGGAGTGGAGTAGCAATGGAGGAGCGTTTCATCGAATTTATAAAAAAATAACCAATTTTTATTCGATAAAACCAGTCGAATTTACAAAAATATATTTTTGCGGGATCAAAACTAAGATAATTTTTTGTCAATTTAAATAAACCGAAACTGAAACTCAAACCGACTCTCAGAAAATGCAGTGATTTATGACAAATACAACCAAGAGATTTGTCAAAAACTCTGCACGTCTGTTTCACGTGCAGAGATGCGTGCATATATTCTGCACATGTATTTCTGGCGTAAGCTTCTCCGCTGCAAACAAGAATTTCCTCTACGTGTCTTCTTTGGATTCTCATGGCTTCAATTCGTGGTGCAACCAATTCGGTTATTTGAGATATTCGCGAGTAGTTTCTTACGAACTTTTATTTAGGTTGTGCCGACTTGAATTTTTTTCCGATTTTTTTGCGCGATTTAGAGAAAATGTGTTTAGATTCACTTTTTTGTTTACAATCCCATGTGCCCTGAAGTAAAATCACTGATTGCATTCCACCAGAATAACGTATTGCATACTGCACGCCAGTCTAGACTATTGAGACAACGAATCACATATCACGGTTCTCACTAATCAGCGAATTTGCTTCAGGCTGCATGGAAATTAAAATAAATTCCATAGTAACGGACATACGATACTACCATTAAGTACAGAAACCAAGCAGATTTCAATGCACATAATTGCAAGTGAAATATGATTGGTGTTGTCGTGGGTCGGTCTGACCCCGACTCTCCTATGCAGGCATGCCTCGTACCGGAAATTGTATTAAATATCGATATATGGTATGTAATGACTGCCAATACGAGGTGATGCACTTTATTTAGTACAAGGGTCAAACACCTGTGCCCGACGGTCAGGAAGGAAAATGCGCCATCGGCTATCGATCAGCTAAAATCCAACTTGGGTCGATTACCGAGAGTTGATCGATGACCGATGCGGATCAGCAATTATCGGCACGGTGAACATTAACCGATTAAGCGATAATTGCTGATCGAGATTCGCAAGTCCAAAAAACGGGAAGAGTTTTGATCGCGCTTTCAAACCGAGCAGTTGGTTTTTCCGGCAAAAAGTGAAAGGTAATAATTAGTTAGTTAATAGTTAGTAAAGTTAGTTAATAGTCAGAAAAGTTAGTTAATAGTGAGTAATAGAGCAAAATAAAAAAAGTGTTAACAGAGTGACAGTTTTTTAAATCAGACTTTAAAATTACCACGACAATTTGGCGCAGCCGGTAAAGGAACCATCAAAGGGTTTTTTATTTAAAGGTTAGTTACCCTACTTATTTCGTAGCAATAAATTATGTCAAAGGTTGTATGTCAGAGTGTTACTTGTTAAATCGTAATGATAAAAAAAATACATTAGTTGTCGCGTACATCAGTGATGTATGAATTGGCCAGTAACAAGTACCTTCGTAATATGACACTCGTGTTTAATGTAGATTAATTGAGGCCGTTCGTTACCCTGTGCAAAACAAAATAACATAGCAGTAAGCTAGCGGATCACTTTTCAGTTGTAACGAATGCAAGTCATTTCGCACATTTGACAGAATAGCACATCGGGCCGACAAGGTCGACTAGTGAAGGGAAAAAATATACGCTGTGTTTATTTTTTGAAAATGTCTTCTCCTGTTACGAGTGCAATAACAACTAGTGTAGATGGATATGAGTTGTTTTTAGGAAAGAAGATATAAATCATTACGTCATTACGTTGTTTTTAAGAAGAATAACATAAGAGTGGATATGAGAAGTTTTTAGGAATAATTATATAAAAGTGTGTATGAGTTGAGGTGGTAGGGTGCTATCGGTATTGTTAAGTTTCTCGAATTTTGTAAAAGCAAGTTTAAAAAACAAGACAGAATATGAATGATAAATGTTAGCAAAACGAACGAATATCCTTCCGAAAGAGGAACTGAAGCACGTAAGTAATCCGGAACTGGAGAACGAGGAACCGAAAGAAAGGTTGGACCGCTCAGAGAAAGAGGTGAGGTACAACGTAGAAGATGGGAAATTTCTAGCTGAACGATTACGAACAGAAATAAGGAGTGAAAAGGCCGAGGAGATACAGCAAACTTTAGAGGAAATGCCAAGTCGCACACATCGCTTGGGGAAAGTAGTGGAGGCGTTATTGAACGAATTCCTTCGAACCACCAAGGAAGAAGACCAACAGCATCTAAACGGGGTAGCAGTAAGAATGAAAGAACGAAACTAGTTCAGGTAAAGAGCTGACGTCTTAAGACAGCAACTGGAGGAAGCTGAAGCGATTGAAGCAGAGTTGAGAGACCAAATACGGAATGACAATTTGTCGCCGACGAAAAAAAAAAAACAAATGTAAGGAAATATATGTATATCTTTTTAAAAAAAAATTTTAAATTTTAATATATACTAGCCGTGTACCGCGGCTACGCTCGCTTCGCTCATGTTGTTCCATCGCTCCTGTTACTCCCGTTGATCCATTGCTCTTGTTTCTCCCGTTGATCCATTGCTCCTGTTCCTCCCGTTGATCCGTTGCTCCTGTTTCTCACGATGCTCCTGTTACTCCCGTTGCTACCATTTCTCCCGTTGCTCCTGTTACTCCATCCTTTATCCACCATCATCCATCCATCCCATCCCCAATCCACAATCCTCCATTCTACATCCTCTATCCACCATCCACTATCCACCATCCTCCATCCACCATCCTCCATCCACCATCCTCAATTATCCATTCTCTATCCACCATCCACCATCCTCCATCCTCTATCCACCATCCTCCATCTACCATCCCACCATTCTCTATCCCCCATCCTCCATCCTCTATCCACCATCCTCTATCCACCATCCTCCATCTTCCATCCTCCATCCTCTATCCACTATCCTCTATCCACCATCCATAGTCCAACTTTACCATTTAGTAATAGGAACGCATAACTAATACACCGAAAACGAACAACCTGCCGCTAAATCATATGGAAAACACTCAAATGTTGAAATAACTCGCGTACCACCAATTGTTAAATGATTTTGTTAACGCAGAAACCATCGCGGACGTGCCCTTATCAAAACACCAAAGTTTCATAGCAATCGGATGAGTGGTTTAGGAGCGTATACGGGTCAGACAAACAAACATTCAAAGTAGCGGATTTTATTTTCTAGATGCTACGTTAACAATTATTAATTTTTGACTGGTTCACTTAGAACGCATACAGGACAATGAAATAAACAAACATTCAAAGAAAAAAATTATTTGTTTTCTCAGCCCCTGATCATAAAATTAAGTACGAACCATCCTCCATCCACCATTCTCAATCTACCATTCTCAATCTACCATTCCCCAACCTCCATCATCCATCCACCATCCTCTATCCGCCATCCTCCCTCCTCCATCCTCTATCCACTATCCTCCATCCTCCATCCTAAATCCTCTATCCACCATCCTCCATCCTCCATCCTAAATCCTCTATCCACCATCCTCCATCTTGCATCCTCCATCAACCATCCTCTATCCACCAACCACCATCTTCTATCCTCCATCCTCTATCCACCATCCACCATCCTTCACCCACCATCTCCCATCCTACATCCACCATCCTCTATCCACGATCCTCCATCTACCATCTACCATCCCCCAAACTCCATCATCCATACTCCATTCTCTATCCATCCTCCATATTCCATCTTCCATCCACTAATACAATACACCGAAAACGAACTGCCTCTAAATCATATGAAAAACACTCAAATGTTGAAATAACTCGCGAACCACCAACTGTTAAATAAATTTGTTAACGCAGAAACCATCGAGGGCGTACCCTCAACAAATCACCAAAGTTTCATCGCAATTGGATAAGTGGTTTAGGAGCCTATATAGGACAAACAGACAAACATTAATTTTTATATATAGAGATCCACTAATACAATACACCGAAAACGAACTGCCGCTAAATCATATGAAAAACACTCAAATGTTGAAATAACTCGCGAACCACCAACTGTTAAATAAATTTGTTAACGCAGAAACCATCGAGGGCGTACCCTCAACAAATCACCAAAGTTTCATCGCAATTGGATGAGTGGTTTAGGAGCCTATATAGGACAAACAGACAAACATTCATTTTTATATATACAGGGTGTAACTAGTACTGAGGTTCAAACGAAAATGGGAGATAGAGGAACTTGTCCTGAGTAGAAAATCGTTCTACACATACTCCCGTTTTTGCACCGTTAAGGAGATAGCGCGATTTTAAGGACGAAGGATTTTCATCGTACCTGTGATCACTGCTTGATCTCTAACTTCTGCTGTACTTAGCGTAATAATTCTGGGCTCGTTGGAAAGGACACAAATTCTTCTTTCTAATTGCTATTAACTGTGTCAATCAGTGTTATACTTTTTGAGGAAAATTAATTTGAATGACACAAAAATAATAATAAATTAAAAAAAAATACAAAAAAGTCCTGTTTTCTCCAAGAAGGACCTGATTAACCACCAAATTTTATTACATTTTCGGAAAGCCCATAAAATTTCACTATACGTTTGATAACAGAATTTCAGGTACGATGAAAATCCTTCGTCCTTAAAATCGCGCTATCTCCTTAACGGTGCAAAAACGGGAGTATGTGTAGAACGATTTTCTACTCAGGACAAGTTCCTCTATCTCCCATTTTCGTTTGAACCTCAGTACTAGTTACACCCTGTAGAGATTGTGTTCGTAATTGGCCTCGGTATGAATATTTCGCGGTTTACGTTTTATCGATTCACGTCTTTAGATTTCTCATAGTGAAGGATTTTACATACATTCCTTTAATTGTTCCAAAAAATCAAGAAAACAAAAACAGAATAAAATTACTATGAAGATCATGGTGCCTTACAGAACTGGGTTGATGTGACCTAGTGAATAAAGAAAATTTAGTGAAATTACCTACAATGATTACTGTAAAATAAATCTTGAGAGAAGATGGAAACTAAGTTCAATATCACTGGGGTTTTTTTCGGCGGAATTGTGATAAAAAAGGGTGTAAGAATGGAAACCCCTAAGACTAACATTCTCACCAGGGAGGAGTTGGATAATGTTCGAACGCTAATTACAGAACGCTCAGAGCTCAGAGAGAAAGTAAATAGTTACGAACGAGAAATTGAACAGCACAAAAAAGATTGGCAGTATATGGCAGAACAGTTGCAGGTGGAAATTACAGTCAGCCACTCAGGAAATCAAACAATTTTGAACAAAACCACACAGACCACGCGAAGGTGCGGTCACCTCACGAGACGCTTTGTTCAGTGAATTTCTGAAAACGATCAAGGAGAAGCACATGAAATTGGAAGAAGAAGCTGAAGAAAGTAGAAAGGAGAGAGATTATTTCCGTCAAACTGCCAGTAGGCTAAGTGCGCTGCTGGAGGAAGCGGAGAGAATTGAAAAAAAGGAAGATGAAGAAATTTCGAAACCGTCAACAAGGGTAGAGCCAACATGCCTTGACATATCAAAGGTCAAAAATACGAAGAGAACACTTAAGGCAGGGGTGCGTGAAAATGACACACAAATGTACTTGATTGGACTGAACACGACTGTTTTAAGTGAGGTGAGAGCGGCGGCAATCTTCTATGAGGGAGAGATGAGAAAGATTAAGAGTAAGAGAAGGAGGCAGGAAATGTAAACTCGAATGGAAAAGATAACGGGCAACGAAATATAGCTGGTAGTAAAACCCGAGGCAGTCTCGTTTGTTACAATTGTGGGAAAATAGGCCACTTTGCAAGAGACTGTTGGCAGCTCCAACGAGACAAGACACAGGACTGTGGACGATATCAACGGTCAAGTGAACTGTCAGAAAGTCCAAGCTTACCTCTCAAACGGGTTAAATTCGAGGAGCCAAGCTCAGAAACAAGTTATGAAGTAGAGAGAATGTTGTACTGTGAGTTCTGCAACAGGAAGGATCACAATACGAACAACTGCCTGAAAAAATATCTAGCGGAGGACGCTGGTGCCAGCTCGGGAAACGAATAAAGGCAGTCCATAGGCACAATGATGTCTGTCTTCGTAAAGAGTGCCAAAGAAATACCGGCAAAGTTGTGGATATCTCGGGAGATGAACTACTGGAAGAAGATCTTGCCATGGTTCAAAAGAGTGTTGGTTGCTCAGAAAAGCAAAGAAAAGTATATACAGCAAATATTGCTAGAAAAGGAAATACAGAAGTGAAAAAAAACGGGGATCATAAGTTAAATACAAGTAAGAAGGTGAATTTAGAAATGAACCAACCAACGATTATGAATACGCTTGAAGAATCAGAGGGAAAGAGGAAAACCACAACGATAGGGGTGAGAGAAGCGATTACCGCAGGTATAGAAAAAGAAAGAAATAAGTGGAATCAGAAAAATATACTGCAGGGCATAACAAAGAGTCCGACCGACGAGAAACTAGTAAAGGTAGAATCAGATGATAGTATAGAGCAAGCTAAAAGCAAGGAATAGCCGCATGGTGCCACTTACACGAACACAAACCAAAAACGAGAGGCCCCGAGGGAACGAGTTGGGTTTGTAAGATCGAATAATCTAGCGGATTTTAATCAATCAGCAGGGAAAACAGCTAAAGTTGAGGAAAAGGGTGATATAAGAAACGACAATATTAGGGAAGAACAAGATACTGGTTGGGAAGAAAGAAATAACTGGACCAACACAACCAAGAAGTGTCACAAGTGGTTTCGAAAGAAACTGAAAAGGGAATAGTACTAAAATAAACTAAATAACGCGAAGAAAAAAACCACCGAGTTGAAAAGAAAAAATAATGTAGAAAATTTTGTTTTATTTCGAAGCAATTTACTAAACTTTCATTTAGTTCAATTCTAGGCAAACAATTATCCTATCAGCTCTACTATGGAGGATCTGCATATCAGTTGTAAGTTATAACAAGTCGGGCGTTCACTCAGCCGCCGAAAATAGATGAGTGTCATGGCATATTTGAAGAAAAAAGAGAAAAGTAAAGTAAAAAAAAAAAAACGTTTTATTGAAGCACTGTTTCAGTAAAAAAAATAATAATAAATCAAATAAAAAAATCTATAGCGAAAAAAAAACAACTTTTAAATACCACAAGAGGAAAAATCAGAGATATTATATATACAGGGTGTAACTACTACTGAGGTTCAAACGAAAATGGGAAAGGAAAGGACACAAATTCTTCTTTCTAATTGCTATCAACTGTGTCAATCAGTGTTATACTTTTTGAGAAAAATTCATTTAAATGACACAAAAATAATAAAAAATTGAAAAAAAATACAAGAAAGTCCTGTTTTCTCCAAGAAGGACCTGATTAACCACCAAATTTTATTACATTTTCGGAAAGCCCATAAAATTTTACTATATGTTTGATAACAGAATTTCTTCATAGGTTGAATTGTAAAGGAGCGGGGCTAACAGTTATCAAGCACGTTCCCTTCAATTAAATCTGGTTTGACACCCGTCATTCGCCGAAGGAGTATGATTAATAATAGTGAGGACGAAATAAATGCATGTGGTTGATGCCTAATCGATGGCCGATGCGCCGGGTGCTTACCGTGGGGTCCCTAGCCACGATGCGCAGTATGCGCTCCTCCGTGGCCACAGGTACCGAGTGTCGCCGTCCTGGATGTTGTGTCTCCCGCCACGGCTGCAGTGTACCTCGTTCACGAATGTTCCGATGAATGCTGATGAACATCCGATAATGGGGGTACCGAGATCTGTCCGGATACCGTTCCCGGTAAACTCTTTCGGCTCGCCTAGCATTCCCGTCGCACAACCCATACACGAAGTGCATGTCTGCCATTGCTTCCGTTGTAAAAGACCTCCTATTGCTTGCCATGTTGCTCGTAATGATGTCTATGACATTCTGTTTGCTGCTGCTTCCTCCCGATGCTTTTATCGCAGAAAAATCTACGTAGGACGAAGTCATTCCTGTTCCTTAAGCAGTAGCAGGTAAACTCCACGCCCTACTTAAATGGATATTACTTAATTAACTTAAATGGATGTTAGTTAATTTACTTAAATGGACGCTATCTAATTAGTTGTCATATTTTTACTTACCTGTAACATAATTTCCACACATAAGAGCAATACGTGTGTTGTTAAAATGGTTGCTCATTACTGCATCTGTTTTGCGGTAAATTCTATGTTTAGCAGTATTTCCAAGGAACTCACTTGTTGTGGCAAATATGAAGAAATTCTCTTATCAAACGTATGGTGAAATTTTATGGGCTTTCCGAAAATGTAATAGAATTTGGTGGTTAATCAGGTCCTTCTTGGAGAAAACAGGACTTTTTTGTATTTTTTTTTAATTTTTGTGTCATTTAAATTAATTTTTCTCAAAAAGTATAACACTGATTGACACAGTTGATAGCAATTAGAAAGAAGAATTTGTGTCCTTTCCAACGAGCCCAGAATTATTACGTTACGCTAAGTACAGCAGAAGTTAGATATCAAACAGTGATCACAGGTACGATGAAAATCCTTAAAATCGCGCTATCTCCTTAACGGTGCAAAAAAGGGAGTATGTGTAAAACGATTTTCTACTCAGGACAAGTTCCTCTATCTCCCATTTTTGTTTGAACCTCAGTACTAGTTACACTCTGTATATAAATAGTTAGAAGTAAGATAAGACGGAAATACTGATAATATAAGATTCGAATTAAGACTAAATTTTAAGGTAGTAGGAGTTAGCCATTAGCCAAAATAGGGATCTGAAAAGAACAGCGAACAGAAACGGAAGCCAAAGAGGCACGATACAACAAACCAGCGGTAGTACTTTTGAGATGCAACGATGCGTGGTATCATATTCGAAGCGGAGGGGGTGTTTGATTGGGTACGGCAACATCAACGAAAATAGAGGAAAGCAGCCGATGGAAGATACAAAATCCCCTATAATGCAAATAAAAACGCAGTTAACGAAAAAAATTTATTGTAATATTATGGCGAAATCAAACAGAGCACATCAGAATGATTGCTGAAGAAAAACAATACCAACCATGTGATATTAGTAATGATTGAGGATACAGTTTCTTAATAAACATTCAATGAAAAATCGACGAAAGAGTCACTATCTTGGACGCGCAGCTATAAAGTAAATCGCATCCACCGCGATATTCAAACGGTATATTCAAATGCAGCTATGTAACATCGTCAGCTGCACCACATATAGTCATAAGAACGGCTAGATTTTTCGGGGACCGTTATAATTACAACCACATTAGTTACATCCGCCAGACGCTATGCATATCAACTATCTAACAACAAGAGAAGATGGCGAAATAGACTCGGCCAACACATCAAAGACTGTATGCCGAAGGAAGTCAATGAAAAGGAATTGCGTCCCTCAAACTCGAACTCCACTCGATCGGTTCAATCGCATCCAATAACCTGACTCCGTCCGAAAGTTGAGCATCAACACCATTAAGCTACGTAGCGGTTCACAAAAAAAAACGGAAACAGAAAAAAAAAGAATCATCACAGAAGAAATTGAAAGTAATACACTTGTTCAGAGTATCTAAAACTAAGAATAAATACTGTATTATTGAAATAATAAAGTAAAAACAATTAAAAGATAATAAAAAAAAAAAAATTTTTTTTAGATGTAATGTAAAAATGTCAAATACGCAGAAAATGAAATCTAAAAAAAAAAAAAATTTAAAAAAAATTTGAAACAAAATAAAAAGAAAAACAACCTATGGGATATAAAAAAAACTTAACTTTTAATTGAAGGAATACAAAAATAAGACAAATTGAAAAAAAACCTATGAGATAAAAAAAAGCATGCAAGTAAAACATGATATTTAATAACTTAAAAGTGAAAAAAAAAATAATTACTAGTTTTAAGAAACATTTAAAAAAAGAAACGTGATAACATAAAAGAATATAGACAAAAAAAAAAGTAGATCCTATAAAAAAGAAAATAATGGAAATTTATAAAAGAACTAAAATTAGCCACAACTTAATTTTTTGCGTATTAGTACGGCCTTCTGCCACCAGAATATAATATATAAAGTTCGAACGAAAAGAGATACGTCCAGAATGATAACTTCCTAGACCGCCGGGCATCGGTTGTTTCAAGGGGGAGGAATGTCGTGGGTCGGTCTGACCCCGACTCTCCTATGCAGGCATGCCTCGTACCGGAAATTGTATTAAATATCGATATATGGTATGTAATGACTGCCAATACGAGGTGATGCACTTTATTTAGTACAAGGGTCGAACACCTGTGCCCGACGGTCAGGAAAGAAAATGCGACATTGGCTATCGATCAGCTAAAATCCAACTTGGGTCGATTACCGAGAGTTGATCGATGACCGATGCGGATCAGCAATTATCGGCACGGTGAACATTAAATGATTAAGCGATAATTGCTGATCGAGATTCGCAAGTCCAAACAACGGGAAGAGTTTTGATCGCGCTTTCAAACCGAGCAGTTGGTTTTTTCGGCAAAAAGTGAAAGTTAATAATTAGTTAGTTAATAGTTAGTAAAGTTAGTTAATAGTGAGTAATAGAGCAAAATAAAAATAGTGTTAACAGAGTGACAGTTTTTTAAATCAGACTTTAAAATGACCACGACAGTGTCTTATTTTTTGTATTTCATTATTTGGTCTTGTGACATCGATAAAATCTTGGCTCCACTTGTTCGTGGAGTCAGCAGTTTCTCGATGCACATGTATTCTCACATTTAATATAAAATTGGTAGAAAAACATACTGCAGTTACGATCGGCTGCAAGCCAATCGTATAATACTCTAGATGAATACTGAACTCCGATTTATATTGTAGTTGGGGATAAAGTAAAACTACGTGTGTGCATGTTGTAAGTCCTTTACTAAGGACTGCCATTACGTTGCTACTCAAACCTAAAAGACAATATTCAGTGTTTAATTTCATATCTTGAACTGGGTAAGTTATCGAAAAAAAATTTTCTTTTTGAAGGACTTTCACATGGGAGGTGCAGGAAGGACTCATTCGATTTCTTACATATTTATCCTTTTCCTTGAAACCATTCAAAAATGAACGTGTACAAAATTTCAAATTCGTAGCTTGAAACGTTCAAAAGTTATCGAAAAATATTGTTGAACACGTGTCTTAAGGACATTTTGTATGGCAACTACCAGAAGGAGTAAACGGATTTTGCTGATTAGTAAACTCGAACTTCGTTTTTACTCAAAACTAATTTGTACAAAATTTCCAATTCATGGCTAAAAGTTTACTTGAGTTATATTAAGTTCCGTAAATTAAGTGAAGACGTTTTGACAGGGTATTTGTATGGCAGCTACACGAAGGACTAATAGGATTTTCTTCATAATCATATATTTAGCTCCAACTATTGGAAAAATTACACATACAAAATTTCAAAGACGTAGCTTAAACCCTTCTGAAGTTATCGGCCAATATTCTTAAACACGTTTTGTAAGGACATTTTGTATGGCAGCTACCAGAAGGAGTAAAAGGATTTCGCTGACTAGTAAAGTCGAACTTCCTTTTCACTCAAAACTAATTTGTACAAAATTCCGAATTCGTAGCTAAAAGATTACTTGAGTTATAGTGAGTTTCGTAAATTAAGTGAATACATTTTGACAGGATATTTGTATGGCAGCTACATGAAGGACTAACAAGATTTTCTCCATAATCATATATTTAGCTCCAACTATTGGAAAAATAACACATACAAAATCTCAATGTCGTAGCTTAAACCCTTCTGAAGTTATCGACCAATATTCAATATTCAATGCACATAATTGCAAGTGAAATATGCTTGGTGTCTTATTTTTTGTATTTCATTATTTGGTCTTGTGACATCGATAAAATCTTGGCTCCACTTGTTCGTGGAGTCAGCAGTTTCTCGATGCACATGTATTCTCACATTTAATATAAAATTGGTAGAAAAACATACTGCAGTCACGATCGGCTGCAAGCCAATCGTATAATACTCTAGATGAATACTGAACTCCGATTTATATTGTAGTTGGGGATAAAGTAAAATTACGTGTGTGCATGTTGTAAGTCATTTATTAAGGACTGCCATTACATTGCTACAATAAATAATAAAAGACAATATTCAGTGTTTAATTTCATATCTTGAACTGGGTACGTCATCGAAAAAAAATTTCCTTTTTGAAGGACTTTCACATGGGAGGTGCAGGAAGGACTCATTCGATTTCTTACATATTTATCCTTTTCCTTGAAACCATTCAAAAATGAACGTGTACAAAATTTCAAATTCGTAGCTTGAAACGTTCAAAAGTTATCGAAAAATATTGTTGAACACGTGTCTTAAGGACATTTTGTATGGCAGCTACCAGAAGGAGTAAACGGATTTTGCTGATTAGTAAACTCGAACTTCGTTTTTACTCAAAACTAATTTGTACAAAATTTCCAATTCATGGCTAAAAGTTTACTTGAGTTATATTAAGTTCCGTAAATTAAGTGAAGACGTTTTGACAGGGTATTTGTATGGCAGCTACACGAAGGACTAATAGAATTTTCTTCATAATCATATATTTAGCTCCAACTATTGGAAAAATTACACATACAAAATTTCAAAGACGTAGCTTAAACCCTTCTGAAGTTATCGGCCAATATTCTTAAACACGTTTTGTAAGGACATTTTGTATGGCAGCTACCAGAAGGAGTAAAAGGATTTCGCTGACTAGTAAAGTCGAACTTCCATTTCACTCAAAACTAATTTGTACAAAATTCCGAATTCGTAGCTAAAAGATTACTTGAGTTATAGTGAGTTTCGTAAATTAAGTGAATACATTTTGACAGGATATTTGTATGGCAGCTACATGAAGGACTAACAAGATTTTCTTCATAATCATATATTTAGCTCCAACTATTGGAAAAATAACACATACAAAATCTCAATGTCGTAGCTTAAACCCTTCTGAAGTTATCGACCAATATTCTTGAACACGTGTTTTAAGGACATTTTGTATGGCAGCTATCAGAAGGAGTAAGACGATTTTGCCCGTTAACGAACTTAGCCTTACAAATTCAACCATACATCCAGATTCAAAATATCAAGATCCTAGGTGAAGGCGTTCTTGAGTTATCGTGCTAACGGACAAACGGACGGACGGACGTCAAGCGGATTTGAGGTTTTTGGCCACAAATAAACAAAAAATAATATATAACTTTTTTTCGTCCGTGGCTTGGTTCTATGCGTTACAAACTTTTGGGCTGGATTAAACTTATAATACTCTATATGATTTCATCTAGAGCATAAAAATAAAACTGCTGTTGGCGGGATTCGATCCATCGCTCTTAGCGTTGAATATTATACAGGGTGTTTGGCACTCCGTGTGCCACCTTGTAAGGGGTTATTCCTTGATATACACTGCGGAGCATAACTATAAACGCACCCAAAAAATCCTCATTTCTGGCACTTAATCAGCGCAGTACTGTTTTTTTTGATTGGATTTAAGAGATGAGAGAAAAAGAGCGGGAAACCAAAAAATATTAGAGAAATCTGATCACTGTATTTACCGTTAGCTTAAGTTCGCTGAAATTTAGCCGGAGCATAACTATAAACGCAGTGAGCAATTTATCAGTATTTTGTGCTACCTACAATAGATAAGAAGTCAATTTTTTTTGAATTATATTGGTGATCGTTGTTCTGGTTCAATTTTATTAAAACTAACTTCTTCAAGGTAACATGCTGAACTTTAACTTTTAATGTACATTTTAATTATTATTATTTCTTCAAGACCATTTTTTCTGACGAAAAAAGTAGAACTTGGATGGCCCAGATGGCTTCAACGGGTATTGGCGTGATTTGCGAAAGGATCCTCAATATTTTTCAAAACGAAATTTCGGTGGAGGCAGTTTAATGGTCTGGGGAGCTTTTTGTGCCGACGGAATGCTGGAACTAGCGTTTCTCAGTACTTGAATGAATTCAACAGAATACATGGATGTGTTGCGGATGAATTTCCTTCCATTTATGAGGACTAGAGGCACAGAGCATTGGGGTTTTCAAAATGACAACGCCAGAGTACATGTAAGCCGTGCCACTTTATCCTGGTTACAAGACCACCGCGTGCAAGTGATGTCCTGGCCCGCTTGCTCTCCAGACCTTAATCCATTAGAAAACATTTGGGGACTCCTAGCAAGGGACATTTATTAGGAGAACAGGCAATACAACAATGTTCAGCAATTAAAAATGGCTGTTATTAACGCTTGGGATAATGTTGATAAAAAAACAATAACGAATTTGTTAAAAAGTATGCCAAACCGCTTATTTGAAGTTATTACCAATAAAGGTGGTCCAACACATTATTAAAAAATCTGCCAACAGTCTGGGCGCAACTTTATTATTTTATGGGTAGAAGTCCGAAACGTGTTTAATGATGAGATACGGTGTTGGGTACTATGCGACTGACAACCTAAAAAATAACGTTCCAAATAGCCTCCTGGTTATTTTTTTGGTTGTCAGTCGCATAGTACCCAACACCGTATCTCATCATTAAACACGTTTCGGACTTCTACCCATAAAATAATAAAGTTGGGCCCAGACTGTTGGCAGATTTTTTTTATTTATTTACGTATTTTTTTTATCAATAGAATAATTCATAGTGGTAAAAGCGAATTCGATCACATTAAATCTAAGAGATTTTCGGAATCAGTGAAATCTTGAACAATACCCCCAGGGGGTTTAATAGAGAAAAATACCTAAATCGGGGTTTTCCCCGACTACGTTTAAAGCTTATAGAAGTAAACGTGAATTCCAATATACCTCAGGAATATATCAGAATTCGTGAATATGTACACTACCACTTTACACCACTTTAGGGGTTGAATATCGAAAAATTTTGAAGACCGTTAGTAGGCGCTTATATAAATAGCCCGCAAAAGTAAAATTGCTTTGATAGCTCGATATGTCTAAAAGTTTTAACGAAATTTGTGAAAATGTGGATTCACGGACATTTTTTTTACTCAACCTCTGAACGCCAATAAAAATCTGAACTTTTTTTTTTGCTTTAATTACTCTAATAGTACATCTACATATACGTACTAAGTTTCAACTTTCTAGCATAAGCCGTTTCTGAGATATAAAAAACCACCCCTCTCCCCCGTACCTTGATACCCCTATCAAAAATTTGGATGTCTCCATAGTGGTTCTATATAATAATAAATTTTTAACTTTCTATTCATTATGGTTTTCGAGAAATAAAAATCAGAATGTTTTCCTTTCTACCCCCTTTTACCATCACCCCCAACACCCACATTACCAAAATTTTCAATTTTTCCTACTAGAAGTTTACTGACCCCAACTCCTGTAAAATTTTCAAGATCATATCTGATACGGTTTCTGAGATATAAAAATTACATTTTTTGAGAAATTGCTATCCCCCCACTTTCGTGCTCCACCTCCCCCCTCAAAAAATTTAGTTTTGGTAGACTCCTCTTGTGATCCCATATAGAGAAACTAAATTTTATCTTCCTGGTGTACCGCCCACCCCCACACCCCACCACCCCTCTTAAAAATGTTAGCCCTTTTCTAATCTTGAAGTATCCCTAAGGACAACAACAAAGTTTCAATCTTCTGACATCAATGGTTCAGGAGATATCGATTTTAGAATGTTTCAATCCCGGCTTTCATGCGTTAAAGACTCATTGTTTTCCCCCCCACTTCCACACCCCTTAACCAATATCGACAATTTTTTTGCAATTGAGTCCATTATCATATTACTACATAAGTTCCAAGTTTCAGCCTCCTAGCATAAGTGGTTCCTGAGATCTAGAAACCAAAATTTTTCGTCTAAAACGCTCCCCTCTCCTCTCCCCTTGTACCCCCACCCCACAAAAATATACCAGTCGTAGGGGTTCACCCAATCTACCCACCGTAAAAATTTCAATTTAATATCTCAACGGGTTTGGGAGCTACGCGCTTTCAAACGATTTTGCGTTCGGCGTACGGCGTCTACGGCGGACATTTTTTTTTCTTTGCTTTTTTTTACTAGTCCTAAAACGTGTAAATACAAAATTTCAGGGTAGCAAACTTTTTTGAAATTTCAGGTCGATCACAATACTTTATTATTAAAAAATAATAAAGTAAATTTATCTGTGTCCGTCTTTTTATTGAATTTCATTAAAAAAATTGACTTCTTATCTATTGCGTTTATAGTTATGCTCCAGCTAAATTTCAGCGAACTTAAGCTAACGGTAAATACAGAGATCAGATTTCTCTAATTTTTTTTGGTTTCCTGCTCTTTTTCTCTCATCTCTTAAATCCAATCAAAAAAAAACAGTACTGCACTAATTAAGTACCAGAAATGAGGATTTTTTGGGTGCGTTTATAGTTATGCTCCGCAGTGTATTTGGAGAAAAAAATTGTTCTACAGGGTGGGTCAATTTTCAATATTAGTGGAGATACAGGGTGGGTAAGAAAAGTGTTTTTGACCGGTACCCTCACTCACTTAAAACGTTATATCTTGAAAACGAATAATCATTATTTATTTATTTATTTATTTATTCCAGTTTCATCAAAACCTGATTACTTAAAGTTCTTTACAGTTTAAAACAAATAAAAGCGACCATTAAATATAACAAATACATAGAATATTTAAACAAATTATTTAATTATTTTATTTAAAGCTGACTTCAGTTGTGTCGCGATCAAGTCAAAATCAATAGCTTGATAAAAACGGTTAACAAGACGCGAAATGGATGTGATCGGTTCATGTTGCCCATAATTAGTTCGATGATATGAGATGTTTAGTAGCGTATAGTCTCTCAAAGTACGACCCGGAATACGGAAAGAAATTTCTTGTAATAACATAGGGGCATCAATTCCTTCAGTGATAATCTTAAATGCGAAAACAGTCCCGAGAACTTTCCTTCTGTTATCAAGCGATTCAAGACAGAGAAGATTAAGACGTTCAGAATTGGGAGGAAGATTTTGAGAGTCAAGCCAGGGTAACCCCTTAAGTGCAAACCTCAAAAATCTTTTCTGCACAGATTCAATTCTGCTCTTATGGACCTCATAATATGGAGTCCATACCTGGCACGCATATTCCAGAATTGATCGAACAAAAGCACAATATAACGCCTTTGTGACGTAAGGATCATTGAAATCCTTACACCATCTTCGCACAAAGCCCCAGCTGGAGTTCGCTTTATTCACAATATAATTAATATGATCGTCGAAAGTAAAAGATGAATTAAAGTAAACGCCCAGATCAAGTACCTTGTCTGATTTTTGTAATGAGTTTCTTCAACGGTGTAATTAAAATTAAATGGGCATTTCTTACGCGAAAAAGAAATAGTTGTACATTTATTAACATTTAGAGGCATGTCATTTAACGTACACCAATAAGATAAATGGCTAAGGTCCTCTTGCAAGAGAATGCAGTCGTCCATATCCGTAATATTGCAGAAAAGCTTTGCATCATCAGCATAAAGAAGAATTCTAGAGTTCAAAATCATTGAACTCAAGTCATTAATAAATAATATAAATAATAAAGGACCTAAGTGGCTGCCTTGTGGAACTCCCAATGTGTTAGAAATTTCCGAGGATAATACCCCACGAAATATAACTCTTTGAAATCGGTTGCATAAATACGATGTTATCCAATTAATAAACACAATTGGAAAACCCAAATGCTTAAGTTTGCATATCAGAACGTTATGATTGATCTTATCAAACGCCTTACTAAAGTCGGTATAGATACAATCAACTTGATGACCCGCTTCGATTACTGGAATGGAGAAATCTGACAATTCCATCAAATTTGTCGTTGTAGATTTGCCTTTGGTAAATCCATGTTGGAAAGGTACAATAATCGATTTGCTATGAAATTTCAAAACTTCCCAGACAATCGATTCAAAGAGTTTAGATATACAGGCTAGGTTGGCAATAAAAATCACAAGGCAAATTGTTATAACTCGTTTTTTAGGGAATCGAATTACCTTTCATTTGATGTAACAGTCTAAATTGTAACTGAACCCAATTTTGAGATATTTACTCGAAAACACAAATTTTTGCTACGTGAACCCTTAAAATTCAGTGATCAATGTAGTTTTTCTCAGAAAACCCCATTATGAAAATGTCATTATACTCTAGATGAAATCATATAGAGTATTATAAGTTTAATCCAGCCCAAAAGTTTGTAACGCATAGAACCAAGCCTCGGACGAAAAAAAGTTATATATTATTTTTTGTTTATTTGTGCCCAAAAACCTCAAATCCGCCTGACGTCCGTCCGTCCGTCCGTCCGTCTGTCCGTTAGCACGATAACTCAAGAACGCCTTCACCTAGGATCTTGAAATTTTGAATCTGGATGTTTGGTTGAATTTGTAAGGCTAAGTTCGTTAACGGGCAAAATCGTCCTGTTCCTTCGGGTAGCTGCCATACAAAATGTCCTTAAAACACGTGTTCAAGAATATTGGTCGATAACTTCAGAAGGGTTTAAGCTACGGCATTGAAATTTTATTTGTGTCATTTTTCCAATAGTTCGAGCTAAATATATGATTATGAAGAAAATCCTGTTAGTCCTTCGTGTAGCTGCCATACAAATATCCTGTCAAAATGTATTCACTTAATTTACGAAACTCACTATAACTCAAGTAATCTTTTAGCTACGAATTCGGAATTTTGTACAAATTAGTTTTGAGTGAAAACAAAGTTCGAGTTTACTAGTCAGCGAAATCCTTTTACTCCTTCTGGTAGCTGCCATACAAAATATCCTTAAAACAGGTGTTCAAGAATATTAGTAGATAACTTCAGAACGGTTTAAGCTACGGCATTGAAATTTTGTATATGTTATTTTTCCAATAGTTGGAGCTAAATATATGATTATAAAGAAAATCCTATTAGTCCTTCGTGTAGCTGCCATACAAATATCCTGTCAAAATGTATTCACTTAATTTACGAAACTTACTATAACTCAAGTAGTCTTTTAGCTTTGAATTCGGAACTTTTTACAAATTAGTTTTGAGTAAAAACGAAGCTTGAGTTTACTTGTCAGCGAAATCCTTTTACTCCTTCTGGTAGCTGCCATACAAAATGTCCTTAAAATACGTGTTTAAGAATATTGGCCGATAACTTCAGAAGGGTTTAAGCTACGTCTATGAAATTTTGTACGTAGTATTTTTCCAATAGTTGAAGCTAAATGTATGATTATGATGAAAATCCTATTAGTCCTTCGTGTAGCTACCATACAAATATCCTGTCAAAACGTCTTCACTTAATTTACGGAACTTACTATAACTCAAGTAATCTTTTAGCTATGAATTGGAAATTTTGTACAAATTAGTTTTGAGTAAACACGAAGTTCGAGTTTACTAATCAGCGAAATCCTTTTACTCCTTCTGGTAGCTGCCATACAAAATGTCCTTAAGACACGTGTTCAACAATATTTTTCGATAACTTTTGAACGCTTCAAGCTACGAATTTCAAATTTTGTACAAGTTCATTTTTAAATGGTTCCAAGGAAAAGGATAAATATGTAAGAAATCAAGTGAGTCCTTCCTGCACCTCCTTCAAAAAGGACATTTTTTTTCGATGACTTACCCAGTTCAAGATATGCAACTAAACACTGACAATTGTCTTTTAGTTTTGAGTAGCAATCTAATGGCAGTCCTTAATAAAGGACTTACAACATGCACACACGTAATTCTTCTTTATCCCCAACTACAATATAAATCGGAGTTCAGTATTCATCTAGAGTATTATACGATTGGCTTGCAGCCGATCGTGACTGCAGTATGTTTTTAATTTTATTTTTTTATAAGCCGTATTATTAACTACAAAAGCTGCATACATATGTATGAGTTTCGATTAACATTTTGGAAGTAACAGGTAAAAGTACATATCGCATAAAAATTAAATATTTAAAAGTCAGTGCCATAAAGTGGACCACGTTTAAAAACCTGTTTAATTTGTCGGTAGTACTATAGTATTTTTATTGCACATTTATTACCATTTAAAGTATGAAGGAAAACAATGAAATGTAAGTGAGTTTCAACATAATTGATGCATTTACCTGGACGTGGTAGGTACTACTGGATGCGGTACTATGCCTTTTTTAATAGGGTGTCTTACAAAATAAAAAACCTATAAAAGCAAAACTACCTTCATATTTTTATCAGTTTTAGTTACGTTGCTAAGAGAAGAAGGTGTCAGTAGAATTTTAAAAATTATTTCAAAATGCCTGAGTACTCCAATGAAGAATATGCTGACATGATGTTAATTTATGGAGAGTGTGACCAAAATGCACGAGCCGCGTGAAGGCTTTACCACCAGAGACATCATCGTCGACGGACACCTAGCAGGAGAGTATTTCAAGACGTTTACAGGAGAATTAGGGAAACTATCAGCGTTAGAACAAGGAGAATAAATGCAAATCCTGCGCCTATAATCGCTGTTCAGATTGATGAAAGAATACCGCAAGCAGTGCAAAATGATCCATCGATCAGTATCCGACGCTTGGCATTGCAGTTTAACATATCTACTTGGAAGGTTTGGAGAACTTTAAAAGTAGAACGCTTCCATGCCTACCATCACACACCAGTACAGGAGCTGCTACCCATTGATTTCCCCAAACGGATTGGCTCCTTGAACGACAAATAGATGACGACAATTTTTTCAACAATATTCTGTGGACGGATGAGTCCCAATTTACCAGAGACGGTATCACAAACTTCCACAACCTACATACGTGGGCTGATAGCAATCCACACACAAGAAGAGCGGCATCATTTCAGCACAGATTCAGCGTCAATTTATGGGCAGGTGTGACGATTTACTTGGACCTATTAGGCTTCCGCCTGCTCTAAATAGCTCCAATTACTTACAGTTTTTATCAAATGATCTACAGGACTTGTTGGATGATATTCCACTGGTTCGATTGGCTTCCATGTTTTACCAACACAATGGTCATTACGGCCGACAGATCACAGATTGGTTAAATTCCAATTATAGCAATCGCTGGATCGGTAAAAATGGACCGATACACTGGCCTGCAAGATCTCCTGATCTTACTATTATGGATTTCTTTGTATGGGGACGGATGAAGGACCTTGTCTACGCAACGCGAGTAGAAACATTGGAAGATCTAAATATCAGGATCGATGCGGCAGCAATAGAAGTAAGGCAGCAGTTGAGGAATATGAATACCAATAGAACACTTGCCAAACGAGCTTTAGCGTGCATTCAAAATGAAGGTGGCCATTTCGAACATTTATTATAATAAAAATATTTGAAATAAAAACCATTATTAAATTCTTTCAATTCAAGCAAGTAGCGTAGATCAACATGCACATGCACTGAGTTTTTAAATATTTAATTTTTATGCGATATGTATTTTTGCCTATTACTTCCAAAATGTTAATCGTAACTCATACATATGTATGCAGCTTTTGTAGATTGATCACTGAATTTTAAGGGTTCACGTAGCAAAAGTTTGTGTTTTCGAGTAAATATCTCAAGATTGGGTTCAGTTACAATTTAGACTGTTACATCAAATGAAAGGTAATTCGATTGCCTAAAAAACGAGTTATAACACTTTGCCTTGTGATTATTCGTTTTCAAGATATAACGTTTTAAGTGAGTGAGGGTACCGGTCAAAAACACTTTTCTTAACCACCCTGTATCTCCACTAATATTGAAAATTGACCCACCCTATGGAACAATTTTTTCTCTCCAAATATATCAAGGAATAACCTCTTACAAGGTGGTACACGGAGTGCCAAACACCCTGTAGATGTGCAGCGGAGTCAGATCTAAAAGAACCTCCACAGCTGCCGTGGGGCAGGTTCTTATTGCTCCTGTCTTGTTGATACATGCGCACGAGGGCCAGTATCAAGAGGAAAAAACAAAACTTCTCGTCGTACAATCTCGTCCAAAAATATGGTACATTTTCGTTCAAAAATGTGGTACCTTCCGGAAAAAAAAATTCCGAATTCCGAATACTACATGTCAACCTTTGGAGCTTATCCAGTTTGTTCTTGGCGCTTACTAGTTTTGTTCTTTGCCACCATACTGATGCTCCGTTACTATCATAGGCCCAGCTGTGCAGGTCCATAAGGCTATTTTGGGTTCCAAGCCACAGGTTTTGTCTACGACTTGTCTACACAAGAGTAGAGCATCCAGAATCACTCATAGATAGTTTACTTCTGTAGAGAGTTTGATTTCCCAGTCTCGTACATCATAAGCGATCTCATTTTGCTCAGGTATCTCTTTCGTGAAAAAAGCACAATCGTGGTTTTGCCCGGATTGATCTGTAGGCCTTTCTCATGGCACCATGTTTGTGTTTTACTTAGTGCTGCATTAGGTCGGAGAGGATTTCCTCAAACTTGCCCCTAATCATGATTACTAAGTCGTCAGCATATCCTTGGACTGTAAGGCAGCTATGACTGAGCAAGCGGGTTTATATTCACTTCACCTTGTAAGCAATTCCGGATATAATTACCGAATTAGCCAACATGATTTGTTTTTTGCTGTCAGTATTGTCCTCCAGAGCTTTAATAGTCGAAAGCAATTTGGTATTTTCATTTCGCATATGAAAGTCATCCTGTTGAAGATCTTCCGCAATACAATTGTAGTTTTCGACAGAGCTTTGCAGTGTGCTAATCTTATATTCAATCATTGACAGATACACCAATAAATCTTCCAGTTTTTCGTTGATAGTGTTTAAATTAATCTTCTTGTTTTGCATACCTTCTAAGTCCGAGTCTTTTCACGATCTGCGTTACGGCCACTGCTAAACCACCATTTTGTCAATTTCTCATTCAGATATTCTATTTCTGCTAGGGCCAGAACACGCCTTATGACACTTTCCACTTGTCGCTATTTTTCTCTATTTTTTCGTGCTACCCCTATTAAATATTTTATTTTTCTAGAATGTCGTTCACAATGCCCTTTGATTGAATTTTGAAAAATGAAATAAGTTTAAAGACGATTGTATGAAAAGCGTGAAAAAGATTAGATCAATTTCATGTATCATTAAAGTATGAAGTTTCTAGCATAACCATTTCCAGAGATATGAAAAACACCCCCACCACACCATACATCCTCTAATAAAAATTTCTTGTATAAATTTGCCACAACTCTACTTATGTCTCAGATCCTATAAATAACAGTGCTCGAGAAACAACAATCGGAATGTTTTCCTCAGGGACGCCATTTTAGTTTTTTCTAGGGGGGGGGGGGGGGGGGGGGGGGCAAGATGTTATGTTTGTATATATTTTTATATATAAATATACATATGTTATATATAATCTATAAAAATACATAATTCAGGGGGGCCAATGCCCCCCCACAAATGACGTCCCTGGTTTTCCTTATCACATGTTTTCTCCCTTGAACGTTTCTGATGCAATGGTTTTCTATGCACTCCCACAGCTCTCCACTCATATCGACCATTTTTTGCAAATGGCTCCACTATCATGGATCTATGTAATTCCAAGTTTCAGCCTCCCTGCATAAGCGGTTCTTGAGATATAAGAACTAAATTTTTTCATCTAAAACGAGACGGACTAAAAAAAATTGTTCTGTCTACTAGCCCGAAAACGTAAAAAAACATTCAAGTTAGCAATTTTTTTTTAAATCTATCACAATACTGTATTGTTGAAATAATTAAGTAAAATGAAATTTAAAATATGTTAAAATTTAAGACAAACAAATTAACATTTTGTTATGTTTAATTTTTTCTACTTTTTGTAATTAAAAATTAAAGAAACCACAACAACGTTGTGGTTTAATTAATTTTCGTGTTATAACATAATTGGAAATATATTTTTTTTATTTCGGAATAAAGGCATAAGCACTCAATATTAATTTCAATTCAAATCAAATTTCAAAATCAATTTTTATATGCATTTTGCAAATCAGTTAACAACAAAATTGTATGCATTTTCAACTAACTTCGCCGTCTTTTTCTGTGATAAAATAATATAAATAAATAAAATTAAAATAATCTTCATTGTGTTATAAACTGATTTGCATAATTAGGTAAAAATTTATGATTAGGACATAAAGGTGGGGAAAGGGAATCTGATAAAAAAAAAAAGAATTAAAAACCGATTTTATTATGATGTCTTATTCACTTCATAAAATCGATTTTTAACTAATAATCGCAATCTATTATAAATTAATTATTAAAAATTTAAAGTTTGAATGTGAAAATCTGTTTTAAATCTATTGTATACTGAACTAATAGTCAACTAAGACCCGATTTCTTTGTGATTATACATATGTATATGTTTAAGCTTAATATAACAACATTGAATTCATTCCATGTTTTGCACAACAAAAGGAATTAATGAATATTTATTTGCCCTTTGATTTCAACATTTCCCTTTACGTTTCGGTATTGTGCTCTATGCAAACATCATATATATTTTTTTAAAAAAATTGCTGATTTCATGATACCTCAGAATTAACACCGAATTAGTTAAACATCAGTTTTAACCACTTTCGTCGACGCTAGGCTAGCGGAATACCACGATTGCCACATACCCCGGAATCATCTGATTAATTCCTGGAGTTTATTAGTGGACTTTTTGTGGTTATTGATTTCGTTGTTTTGTGACTATGACGTTGTGCAAGTGCTCTGATGATAAGAGCAGAAGCAAGAATAAAACAGCAGATAGTTCGCTTTGCGGGGTTGCGCACAATGTAAGTTTACTTATAGCTTGAAAAAAATTTATAAAAAAAAATAGCAGAACAGTAAAACGCGCCTTCGCAAGAACAACAAAGTTCTAATCTGGATCCAGAGGAAACCATTATTATAATGACGTTAAGATATATTAATACAGTAAATAGATGTATTCTGTTACAATTCCGTCAAAATATTAGAAGCTTCTCACGTTCTGTTTTCTTCCAATATTTTTATTAAAGAATTTATACTCAATCCCAGTTCCATTATTTTTTTAGCACAATAAAAAATAAATTTTAGTTGTTATATAATCTGGCTAAAAAGCATAGAATAATAGTTTTTAGTGAAAATGTTTCTAAATACATACATAATACAACATTATTGTATTTTTACCTATTATTCCCAAAACAAGGATATTTTCTGAATTATTTAGTCCAACCAATAAAGAATAATCCATTACAGAATTGCGTTCCAAAAATGAAGTATCGCTATTAATCGCTTCACGTAGTACTGTTTTACTGTGTGAAAGAATGTATAACGGTTTCGACCACGACACTAAAAAAATACATTTATAATAAGTATTAGTAAATAATATACCTACGTGTACCGAGTAATATAAACTGTACTTACTGTTAATCAAATTTTCATCCAATAAAACAATTTCACCATTTTGATTTTCTGGATTAACTAAACGATTTCGCTCCGAACCTTTTAGATCAAATTTGTTTTGAATATCACAACCATAAAATAAATTTTCCATAACCAGAAGTGACTTTTCTTGTAAATATCTGTTGATAAAACTATATTAATATTGAATATATGAACATTTATTTTTGAAATACTCTTTTTTTTTTATTGTAATTCGAAAAACTCCCAATATTTTGGCTAGAAGAGTTGGCTTTTCTTTTTGAAGACATTTTCCAATATAATCAAAATAGTATGGAGCAAAATTCTCAAATATGCTAACATCTCCTTTTGTCATTTCCTTGAGAATAAATCGATCATCTGGAACAAATAAAAATTGTGTGTTACTATTATTCCATTTGACAGTAATATCTATTAGTTATTCGAAAAGATATATAATCTACAGGGTACTTGGTCCGAACTTTTTCAGGGGTGATTTCTTTTTATATTTTGTAAAAATCTACAGGGTGGGTAAGTTTTCAATATCAACGGAGATACAGAATGGTAAAGAAAAGTATTTCAGACATGTACCTTCACACACATAAACGGTTATATCCCAGTAGGAAATGGGAGCATCCCATGATTAATACCGGATTACTCTTTAGGGAGGTTAGGAGACGTATATCGTATTCTCCTCCATTTGACCTCCTTTTTGCAAGAGCATGTCCGCTGAAATCAGATCTCCATTATACCTCCTAACAAAGCATTCAAACATACTTGTAAGGAAGCTTAAGACAAGATCTCTAATGGGACTAATTCTGGAATACTCGCCCCACCAGTAAATAGTAGTACCCCAGGATTAATCCTGGAGTACTTTTCAGGGAGGTTCGGAGACCTCGTTTTCTCCTCCATTTGACCTCCTTTTTGCAAGAGCATGTCCGCTGAAATCAGATCGCCATTATACATCCCAAGAAAGCATTCAAAAATACTTGAAAGGGAGCTTAAAACGAAGTCTCTCGCACGTCTTTAGAGAGGCTAGAACACCTCGCTTTGTGCTCCTTTTTTCCTGTTTTTCGTTGAATCTGATCTGCAATGTAAGAGTGGTTTATTTAAAAAAAATTTAAGTGGGACATTAAAATGAGTTCTCTCTCGAGGTCCAATGAGAGTAAAAAACAATTATTGCCTCATAAGTACCTCCTATGGACAATTTCTTAGAGATATTGGAACTGGACCAAAGCTTGAAAGTGAATAAATAAGTTATATTGTAATATATAAATAAAAATATTAATAAATGTAGTCTTTTTATACGAAATTTATTAATTATATAAAACATAAAATAATGCGGTGTAGGTTAATATGCGACTGACAACCTAAGAAATATTCAGTAGGCTATTTGGAGCGTTATTTTTTAGGTTGTCAGTCGCATAGTAACCTACACCGCATCTCAGCATTAAACACGTTTCGGGCTTCTACTCATAAAATAATAAAGTTGCGCCCAGACTGTTGGCAGATTTTTTTTATTTATTAACGTATTTTTATACTGTAGATGAAATCATATAGAGTATTATAAGTTTAATCCAGCCCGAAAAGTTTGTATCGCATAGAACCGAGCCTCGGACGAAAAAAAGTTATACATTATTTTGTGATCAGTTGTGGCCAAAAACCCAAAATCCGTTTGCTGTCCGTCCATCTGTTTGCACGATAACTCAAGAACGCGTTAGCTTAGGAAGTTGAAATTTTGTCACCACCTGTAAAATGGAAAAAGTAATGCTAAGTTCGTTAATGGGCGATATCCTTCCACTCTATCGGGTACCTCCCATACAAGAGTCTATAAAACACGTATTCACAATTATTGTTAGAATGCTTCAAGTTAGGAATTTGAAATTTTGCGTACTTAAAGTTTACAATGTTTGAAGCGAAAGTTCCGAATATGCTGCAAATCGAATGAGTCCTTCGTGTAGCAGCCTACAAAAATCCTTCAAAAATTTATGCAAGTTACAGAATCTATTATAACTCCAGTAGGAGTTAAAGCAGGGATTCAAAACTTTACAGGAATATGTTGTATATCAAAGGCAAGACTAAGTTCATTAATTAGCCCCATCCGTCGACTTCTTCGGGTAGCTGTCATACAAAAGTCCTTAAAACACGTGTTCACCAATATTGAACGATAACTTTAGAACGCTTTAAATTAAGACTTTGAAATTTTGTATACGTTGATTTTATAATAGTCACAGCTGAAAGTATTATTATGAAAAATATCCCATAAGTCCTTCATATAGTTGCCATACAAAAATTCTGTAAAAATGTTCTAACTTAATTTATGGAACTCACTATAACTCAAGAAATCGTTTAACCATCCATCGAGTAGCCACTATACAATAGTTTCTACCTGTAAATAAAAGGTCATGCAATAATTGTATGTGCACTCCACATTCTTTTGATATATTCCCAACTGAAATATAATTCGGAGTTCAGTATTTCATCTAGAGTATTGGCTTGCAGCCATCGTGACTGCGTTATGTGTTTTAATTAATGTCTCTTCCGGAATGACTATATAAAATGTAAACAAATTATGGATGATTAATTTAGAAATTTTCCGTTAAACATTTTAAACTTTGTAAAGTATTGTCTACTTCTTGTAACACAGCATTGGTTCGGAGTAGGGGGGTTGGAACGTACGGAGTATACAATTCAGAAATAAGCTTGAACCTTTTATGCTCCATTTTTCTTTAAATAAAATTATAAATATGTGAAGTAACCTATTGTTCGCAATGATGTAAGATAGGTATAAGAACAGCCTTCTTCAATAGGTACGCAAAAGATTTTACATAATACGTCATCTACTTTAAACTTTTGTTCAACGGTGTTAATCGACACAGCAAGATAAATTCCTAAGGCCATTTTCGAATCAACAGGCTCCTCGAAAAACTTATGTCAGCAAATGTATACCCAATAATATAATGGATTTCGTCTTCAGTAAAAAAACATTGTATTTTTACGGGAATCATGTCTTTTGTATAGCAAAAGTTATTTGGTTTTGATGAAGAAAGAAAGAATAGGTCGAAGTAATAACGTGAATATACATATGTGATCCAGTAATATTAAATTTTCTGTTTGACGTTTTACGTGGTCCAAACTGTGTAGATGACCTTTTCTTTATACAACTTCTTTCAACAATTGTAATTATTGCAATATTTGTGTTGATTTTCTGCAGTCCTTTTGTAAATTTTGCATGAACTTTTCAAATTTGGAAAATTGTCAACTTTACCATAATCTCGAACACATTCCACCAAATGTAGGTTATGAACGTTATATGAAACTTTGTCTGTTCCAAATATGGAAGCGAAATTTTCGACAAACGCTTGTAGCATCTGTTGTATAGTTGTATATTCGAAATTTTTTCTGCAGTTTGCGTGACACGAAATTAACCTATATGCAGCACAATAGGACAATTGCCAATTGCCGAAATTCTGTAGCTTTCCATCTTTTTATTTCTTCGAAGCTCCTAGGTTCTCTATAGAATTCCTTAGGAACGCATTTTCTTAGAGAAAGTATCCTGGTATTTAAATCGAATTTCTGCTCTTTAGATAATTACTTTATTATTTTAATAATAAAGTATTGTTATAGATTTTAAAAAAAAAAAATTGCTACAATGAAAATTTTTTTTTTTACGTTTCATGACTAATAGACACCAAAAAAGCAAAAAAAAAATTTCAATCCGTTTGTGCGCCGTCCGCCGTACGCAAAACGTCTGAAAGCTTATAGCTCTCAAACTCTTTGAGCTATGAAGTTGCATTTTTTTTATTGGTAGACTGAGCAGACTCCTTCAAGTGCCCAAGTGCTTTTGAGTGGTGGAGGTGTGAGGGGGGAGGTGGGGGAAGCATTTTAGACGAACAATTTTGGTTTCTAGATCTCAGTAACCGCTTAGGCTAGGAGGTTGAAACTTGGAATTTATATAGAGCTTCGATAGTGGACCCATTTGCAAAAATATTGCTAAAATGGGTGAAGGGGTGTGGGAGTAGGGGGAATAACAATGCGTCCGATACGCTCGAAAGCCGAGACCGAGACATTCCAAAATCCATATCTCCTAAACGGTTAATGTCACGAAATTAAAACTTGATGAACATCTGCGGGTATACTAGGAGAATAGATCGGAATCAAATTTTTCAGTGGGGGCAGGGACGTACGGAGGTGGGAGTCGAAAAGTTTTATATTACGATATCTCACGAACCAATTCCACTAGACAAATAAAATTCGGTTTCTGTATTAAGATTGACAAATAAAGTTTGCTGAAAGTAAAAATTTTTAAGGGGGCGGAGGGGATGGGATAAAAATTTTTCTAAAAAATCACTTCTCATATCTCAAGAACAGTGTATGATAGATGCTTAGAATTTTTACCTGAAGTAGGCCCAATAGACCCCTAGCCGAAAAAAAAATTTTGAGGGTGAGGGTGGGGAAGGGTGAACAAGAAAAAGTTCAGATTTTTATATCTCGAGAACCCATAATGATATAAAGCTGAAACTTGGTATTTGGATAGGACTATAGTAGTAGCATGTTGAAAAAATATAATTTTTTATAGAGTTAGTATGGTACGGGAGTGGAGGTTGTTTTTCCTAACTATAGAACGGCTTATACTACTCGCAAACTCGGTATGTATATGTAAGTCAACTAGAAAAGTAATTCAGATTAAACAAAAATTTCAAATATCCATTGGCGTACGGAAGGGGGGCAAAAAAAATTATCAGTAAAAATGGAATGCATATATTTTCACTATTTCCGTCATATCTATTAGGTCTTTCCAAATATTGAATTCATTTTTATTGTAAGGATTCTTTATACAGGGTGTTTGGCACTCCGTGTGCCACATTGTAAGGGGTTGTTCCTTGATATATTTGGAGAAACAAATTGTTCTACAGGGTGGGTCAATTTTCAATATTAGTGGAGATACAGGGTGGTTAAGAAAAGTGTTTTTGACCGGTACCCTCACTCACTTAAAACGTTATATCTTAAAAACGAATAATCACAAGGCAAAGTGTTATAACTCGTTTTTTAGGCAATCGACCTTTCATTTGATGTAACAGTCTAAATTGTAACTGCACCCAATCTTGAGATATTTACTCGAAAACACAAATTTTTGCTACATTAACCCTTAAAATTCAGTGATCAATGTAGTTTTTCTCAGAAAATCCCATTATACATAAGTCATTTTAATTTTATTTTTTTATGAGCCGTATTATTAACTACAAAAGCTGCATACATACGTATGAGTTACGATTAACATTTTGGAAGTAATAGCTAAAAATACATATCGCATAAAAATTAAATATTTAAAAAATCAGTGCATGTGCATGTTAATCTACGCTACTTGCTTGAATTGAAAGAATTTAATAATGGTTTTAATGTTTTATTTAATTTAATAATGGTTTTAATGTTTTATTTAAAAAAATTTTATTATAACAAATGTTCAAAATGGCCACCTTCTCGTTTGGTGAGTGTTCTACTGGTATTCATATTCCTCAACTGCTGCCTTACTTCTATTGCTGCCGCATCGATCCTGATATTTAGATCTTCCAATGTTTCCACTGGCGTTGCGTAGACAAGGTCCTTCATCCGTCCCCATACAAAGAAATCCATAATAGTAAGATCAGGAGATCTTGCAGGCCAGTGTATCGGTCCATTTCTACCGATCCAGCGATTGCTATAATTGGAATTTAACCAATCTGTGATCTGTCGGCCGTAATGAGCTGGAGCACCATCGTGTTGGTAAAACATGGAAGCCAATCGAACCAGTGGAATATCATCCAACAAGTCCTGTAGATCATTTGATCAAAAATGTAAGTAATTGGAGCATTTAGAGTAGGCGGAAGCCTAATAGGTCCAAGGAAATCGTCACCAATCACACCTGCCCATAAATTGACGCTGAATCTGTGCTGAAATGATGCCGCTCTTCTTGTGTATGGATTGCTCTGAGCCCACGTATGTAGGTTGTGGAAGTTTGTGATACCATCTCTAGTAAATTGGGACTCATCCGTAAACAGAATATTGTTGAAAAAATTCTCGTCATCTATTTGTCGTTCAAGGAGCCAATTGCAAAACTCCATCCGTTTGGGGAAATCAATGGGTAGCAGCCCCTGTACTGGTGTGTGATGGTAGGCATGGAAGCGTTCTACTTTTAAAATACTCAAACTTTTCTCTGATGGTAAAGCCTTCGCGCGGCTCGTCCATTTCCGCGACACTCTCCATAAATTAACACAATGTCAGCATATTCTTCATTGGAGTACTCAGGCATTTTGAAATTATTTTTTTAATTCTACTGACACCTTCTTCTTTTAGCAACGTAACTAAAACTGATAAAAATATGAAGGTAGTTTTGCTTTTATAGGCTCTTTATTTTGTAAGGCACCCTATTAAAAAAGGCATAGTACCGCACCCAGTATTACCTACCTTTTGGAAATAGCCTTCGGATGCTATGACTTCAACCTGCATACTCAAAAGGAAATATCAGGTGGAGATCCCGAGTAGGGAGGGAAAACCAGCCCACACTGCTTAGCGGATTCACTGATATATTCTATACGAATGGCTCAATGACTGAAGACGGGTCGGGAGCTGGAATGTACCTGCAGACTGAAGATCTCAGGTACTCTTTCGCCCTAGGAAAACATTCTTCGGTATTTCAAGCTGAAGTACATACATGCGAGCCTTAAGGCAGTAGAATGGATTATAGAGGGAAGATGGAGAGGCAGGATAATCTGCAATTGTAGTGACAGTCAGGCCGCTCTACAATCCCTAGATAATCCAATCATCTTTTCGAAGATGGTATGTGTGTGTAAAGAACGGTTGAATTCTGTTGGCAGATTCAATGACTTAAAGCTCTTATTTACACCAGGGTGTAAATGGCAATAAAATAGCTGATGCATTAGCAAAGGCTGGATCGGAGTCAGCCATGGTCGGACCAGAACCAGTTTTCGGTGTGAGTTTTCGTGTGAGTAAATCACACATTGAGAGATGGCGGCTTCTTCCGAGAATGCGGCAGACCAGAAACCTTGTTGAGGGACCAAGTGGACGAACTGCTGGTTTTCTTCTCAAATTGAGCAGAAAGGAATGTGGTAGTATAGTTGGTGTCCTCACAGGGCATAACTCGTGTTATGTCATTGACAACCCCATGAGCCCTGCTTGCGACGAGAGCGACGACACAACGGAACATTTCCTTCTTGAGTGTCCAGCTTAATCTTTTGCAAGAATGCACGTATGCGGCATTGATGTTATGAGGATGGAAGAGCACGGTTCTCGTTCCCTACCTGAGCTCTTGAAGTTCGGGTAGAGACTGGTGGATTCGAGTGCAATGGGCCATGTTGGCCTGAATGCTCAAGATGCGCTGCTTTGCTGCGTGTCTTCCCCACACCAAACAACAACAACTGATTAGTTTTGTGTGAAAAATATTTTTGAGAAAAAGAATAGTTGAAGATTGCAATTCATAAGAATTAGACTTAT
This sequence comes from Beris morrisii, assembly GCA_951812415.1. Classification (NCBI taxonomy): domain Eukaryota; kingdom Metazoa; phylum Arthropoda; class Insecta; order Diptera; family Stratiomyidae; genus Beris; species Beris morrisii. Next base: position 71,431,367 of record OX638312.1, on the reverse strand, counting down.
AGATAATTTATTTTCTTACTTAATTTATATTAAATTTTCTACTTTAATAATAATTATAATGATTATTAAATTATTTTATCGTCTAATTGGAACAATATCATTAACTAATTCAAACCTATCGGCTCTATTCTGAAATTGGGACCTATCACAGGTCACAACCTGCTGTGACTAAAATTTTGTGACTGCGCTTGTGATCGAAAAGTTTTTTCGCATTCTGGCGCTGCAGTCACAAGAAAGGTCACAATAATTTCTCCACATAGTTGGAGACATGTGGAAATAATGATGCTGTGTCAGTATCAGTGATCAATTCGGCCTTTGCAAGTGTATAATGGAAAGTTGTGTGCCTTAGTAAACATCTAAAGTGTGGAAATCCGATTAACTCTCCAATATATTGCCGATTAATAAAAACGGATCACTTGCGTTCTTCAAGTTTCGGAGTGAAGCTCTTCTTAACGCCCTTAAATCACACAAAATGTAAAAAATCCATCTACATTTACGTTAAATTACTTTAATATAATAAACATTTTTTTCAATATTAAGTATTGAAACTTCACGAAACGTTAAATTTGTTTGCCAGGCTGGCCGTTGTGATCACCTATTTCGATAGTCACAATTTTGTGATGTTTTTTTAAAACGTCAAAATTGTGACTAATGCTAGAATATGAAAAGTCTCAGATTTTCTAAAAATATGACTTGTGACTGTACACAAAATAGGCCTGTATATTTTTCTACGTGCTAGTCATAATAATATTGTGCACGTAAATCAAGCCAAAACAGGAATTAATTCATCAAGTCGGTAATTAGTACTCAACTCAACCTATCGAGGTCCTTATTTGGCCTCTTTAATTGGTGACCTCGACGTACACGCAACCTTCTGCAACCAAAGAAAGGTATCAAGTTCGAGAGAAAGGAAACGAAAAGAAACAAATAACTTTTGGAATAAACAAGGAAACAAGTAACTGCTGGAATAAGCATTTTCTCGAATTTATTTATTTAAAAGAATTCTTTTAATCCATTATATATTTTATATTACCTATTTTAAATTGTGTTAATATTAAATCCTTTTTATGGTGTTAATGCCATAATGGTAACTCTGTGTTGAGTAAGATTGTCATCAAAAGTGTATAGTGTAACGATGGTGGTTTAACGAATCGTAGTGATTTTGAGCGCGTCAAATAAAAAGGAGTCGATTTTAGAATGTTTGGCGACACCGTTGAAAACTTGCCTATACAAACCTCTCTCAGTGGGGCGATTGGATTAGCCCGGGAAGTTCAAATATGGCAGCGGTAGCCAAATAAAAAATTCAGTTTTGGATTTATAACCCGGCTGCTTGGTTTAAGGTGTTGTACAGCCAGTTTGCATCGGCTAACATCACAATTGAATCAACAAGATTTAATCATGCGGTCAGTACCAGACTCGGGTCAATCACATTTTTTTTAAATAGCAATAATTCAACGTTTTGGGGAAACGGAAGATTCTAAGCTGCAAAAATTGCTTACAGGTCTCGATTTAGAAGACAAAAAAACCGACTCAATTAATAACAATTAATAAGTATTTTGGCAAGTCCAACCGTTTAGATGAATTAGCGATTCAAGCAGACAAAATTTTAAAAGTGACGTGGGCAGCCCCACCCTACGTTTGTAGTACGAATAACGTAAAAAACCCAAGTTTAGATAGTAATTCTGATACAATCGAAATCGCTAGTTTAGCTTCTGTACAGAAGCAATTAATGTTTATAACTAATAAATTGAATAAATTGGAAGCAGCACAATGTGAGAACAGATTGAGTCGTAGACAACAGGTTCGAAAACTTTCAATTTTAGATCAAAAAGCCAGAATACGGCCTAGGACAGTGAAAAAAGTTATTATTTCTACAGGGTGTAACTAGTACTGAGGTTCAAACGAAAATGGGAGATAAAGGAACTTGTCCTGAGTAGAAAATCGTTCCACACACATACTCCCGTTTTTGCACCGTTAAGGAGATAGCGCGATTTTAAGGACGAAGGATTTTCATCGTACCTGTGATCACTGTTTGATCTCTAACTTCTGCTGTACTTAGCGTAACGTAATAATTCTGGGCTCGTTGGAAAGGACACAAATTCTTCTTTCTAATTGCTATCAACTGTGTCAATCAGTGTTATACTTTTTGAGAAAAATTAATTTAAATGACACAAAAATAATAAAAAATTAAAAAAAAATACAAAAAAGTCCTGTTTCCTCCAAGAAGGACCCGATTAACCACCAATTATGTAGAGAAAAAAAACAAATGCTGTGTTAGGCGGGCTCTGGCACATTTCCAACTTCAAGCCGTCTTATTATTTTTGACCCTTCATCAAAGTTAAATTTCTTGGTTGATACGGGTGCAGAGGTCTCTGTTCTTCCACGACACAAGTCAAACAATTCGGTTCTTAATACCGAATTACTTCTCTCGGATGCCAATTCTAGTAAAATTGTAACGTATGGCGTCTTCGCCGAAATTTTGTATGGAAATTCATTGTAGCATATGTAGATAGACCGATTCTGGGAGCGAATTTTTTTGAAAATTTTGGACTTATAGTAAATATCAAGAGAAAGTGTTTAATTGAACAATTGACTAATTTAAATTTACCAGACGGGAACATTTTATCTGGTCCAACTTCATCATTGTCAATTATTAAAAAAGTAGAAAGTCGCAATAAAAAATAACTCTTCTTCAGGAGATTTCAATAACTTAAACAAAGTCAAGCATTTTATAGTGACTAATGGTAATCCGATATTTGCGAAGCCTCGTCGGTTAAATCCAGAAAAATTCCAAAGTGCTAAAGCAGAATTTAAGAAGATGCTAGACCGTGGTATCTGCAGACCATCGAATAGTCCTTGGGCTTCTCTATTACATATGGCAGTTAAGAAGAATGGCGAGTGGAGGCCATGTGGCGACTACCGGCTTTTAAGCGCTAAAACGGTACCGGACAAATACCCGATACCAAATCACGAAAATTGATTTCACGATTTTGCTCAACAGTTACATGGTTGCAAAATTTTCTTAACCTAAGACCTAGGAAGGGCTTATCACCAAATTGGTAAACGAGGATGACATAGCAAAAACAACTACACCTTTCGGATCTTCCTAATTTCCACGGATGACATTCGGATTGCGCAATGCAGTACAGACGTTCCAAAGGTTCATCTCACAAATATTGAAAGATCTACTCTTTTGCTTCGTTTATATTGACGATATAGTGATTACGTTGAAAAATGAGCATGACCATTTTAAGCATGCAGTTTTGCAGAAATTGGCCATGATTGAATTAGTGCTAAATCTAAAGAACTGTAAATTTTTACAGTCAAGAATAGATTTTTTTGGTCATAGTTGAATTCCTATAAAATCTAAAGTAGATGTTATATTGTCGTTCGCTCGTCCATCGAATGTCGTAGGATTGAGAACATTTTTGGTATCGTTAACTTTTATAGAAGATTCATTCCGAACGCAGCTTCATCACAAAGAGTTTTAGATAGCTTCATAAAAGGAAGTAAGAAAAAGAATGATCAACTGGGTAGATACCTTCACAGAAATACAAAGTGTCCTTCACACATTATTTAATTGGCTTTGTGTCCATAAGTTATCCTTAAATATTGATAAAACTAAATACGTTTGTTTCGGAAGTAAACGGAGTTTGACTAGTGACATGAAACTAGTTTTAAACCATGTAACTTTATCCAGGGTTGATGATATAAAATATTTGGGGATTGTTATAGACTCGGATCTAAAGTGGGGTAAGCATATAGCATCTCTTTGCAGTAGACTAAGAAAAACTATATTTAAGCTAGTGACCCTCCGCAACATCCTCGCTTTTGAGCAAATAAAAATGGTTTATTTTGCACTCGTGCAGTCAATAATTCAATATGGAATTTTGGTGTGGGGTTCTGTTTACTCTGCAACTATGAAACCAATTAAAAATTTGCAGAGTAGAATAATAAAAGTATGCCTGAAAAGATCAAAGTTCTGCTCGACTTCAGAGGCTTTTGCTGATTTTGAGGTAATGAATATTCGTCAAATCTACACTTTCTCTGTACTAAATAAAGTATATGTTTCTCCACATTTCTAACTTTCACTATCAACAATCAACTTACTGCACGCGCAGACAGAGAACAAATCCTTTAGTTATTCCAAGTTTCAAAAAAGCGTGTACCTCTCGTCATTCCTGTATTATCGGGCCAAAATTATACAATGAAATCCCATCAAATATAAAGGAGAATCTAACTGAAATAAATTATAAAATCATGCTCAAAAAATATGTCTATGCTATGTCTAGGCTTTTTGATAATATCACCGCCTAATTTTCTTTTTTGTTGAAATAGTTATATTTTTTGTTATTATTTTGTTTTATTTTTTCCTTGTATAGGCTGTTATATATCTTTTCTTTTTTTATTGTTATTTTTCAATAGTCAATAGAATTATAAATCGTACCTTTTATTTTACTTCACACTTTTGAATTATTGTTTCATTTTCTTATTTTTCTTTTTACTTTTATATTTTCTTTTCCATGAAATGTTTTCTTTTACTTCACATGCAATAAATAAAAAAAAAAAAACTAAATATATTAGTTTGGAATGAAGCGGCGGTACAAGCTTTTGAATCGATTAAGAATCTTCTATGTAATGCCACAAGCTTAGATTTTTATGCAGCGTCAGCATATTTATCTCCATCGGTCGATGCTTCGGATTTTGCAATAAGCGCAGCTCTCTAACAACGCGTCGGTAGAGATTGGAAGCCATTAGGGTTTTTCTCATGAAAACTCTCCACAACTGAATGCAATTACAGTGCTTATGATAAGGAATTATTAGCAGCATTCGCTCGCTGCAATTAAACATTTCCGTTTTATGTTGTAGGGTCGCAACTTTATTTTATTCACGAAACTTTTGCATTCAATCAGAAACCTGATAAGATCGCCTAAGCAGTTTAGACAACTAGATTTCGTTGGTCAATTATCTACTACTATCAGACATGTATCTCGGAAGTAGAATGTGGTGGCTGATCCCTTATCTAGGATAAACGAAATAAATCTACCATTTTCAATTGATTTTTCAGAAATTGCTAACACTCAATTAATGGATCCGCTGTTAGATCAAGTTTAGTTAATGTCTAGTGTACAAATGATCGCGACTTCGTTACCTAATACAGGTCCTAATACAACTTTGGTGTGATTACCTGATCTCCGTCCTTATATTCCCGAGTCCCAACGCAGATCGGTGTTTGAAACAATTCACGGTTTTTCACACCCGGGAATCAAGGCAACAGCCAAGTTGTTAACTAACAAAGTATTATATTATAGTTTGGCTTTCCTTTAAAAAAGATATAAGTATTTGGACGAGTGAATGTATCAATTGTGAAAAAATGACCAGATCAGTTAAAAGTCCGTTCGGTAGTTTCGAAAAGGTTTCTGAGAAATTCGACGTAATTCACATCGATTTAGTGGGACCACTACCTATTTCTAACGATTACCGTTATTGCTTAACCGTTATAGACAGGTTTATACGTCGGCAAGAAGCTTTTACAATTAGAGACTCTAGTGAAAAAAGGGTGGCGTCAGTTTTGATAAGAGAGTACTTTCCTCGTTTCGGAATACCAACCAACATTATTACTGATCAAGAGATGCAGTTTGAATAGCATTTGTACGCGGTGCTTAGTTTATGGTTAAGTTTCAAACGCAACAGGACAACCGCTTACAACCCCAAAGTCAATGGTTTGTTAGAACGCTGGCATCGGGTTTTAAAAGAAGCTTTATTATGTAAAAGCATTTAAAATTGGTCAGACAGTTTACCTTCAATTTTTTTAGGTTTACGAACAATTTTCCGCGAGGATGCGGTGGGAACGGCGGAAGAAATGTTGTATGGTCTAAATTCAAGATTACCCTTTGAGTTCATACAAGACAGCAATATAGCTAAGAAGCTGCCAGAGCATGAATTTGTGCAGTATCTTAGGCAATTAGACTTAGTAGGCGAAAATCCTCATCTTTAGTCCTCCACGTGGGCGCCTGCTGATAATGATTAGTCGGGATGGACAACCTGTCCACTCGATTACTCAGGTAAGACTTACGCACTCGCTTCAATCGGGTGTTGTGGTCATTTAGATTGAGGTACCCAACTGTGTGTTTTATCCCCCCGTGTCGTCTTTCCAACATCCTTTTCATCCTATACCCAAGTCAAGGTGTAAATCATCGTGCTAATGACTGCATGGCTGAGGGAGAGCTCAGTCGCGAACGATAGACTCCAGATACCGGGCGACCTCTGGTTTCATCTAGCCTTCCCATGGTAATGCGGTGCTCTGCCATATGTGACGACCCTTTCACGCGCTACTCGTGGAAATCACATGAATCTGGAAAAAACAAAAAAAGGAATGGATGTAGAGGACGGTAGGAAGGGACCTGGTGTCTTGGCTAGTGACGACGATGATGAGCTTTCTCTTTCGTCCAACTCGCTGGACGGAAGGTTCGAGTGTCTGTCGACGGAAGATCAGCTCTTGTCCCCGGGATAGTCGAGGACGTCGACGTTACTCTCATTGAGTGCGATCAGGATGGCTTTCAGCAGACTGACGCTATCGATGGGATTAACTTGGGAAGCGATGTGACCCTCACCGGTGACGAACGGGGTGGCTTTGAGCAGACCGTCATTGCTGGAGAGGGTATACGCGCCGTGCAAGTGAGGGAAGTCGAGGAGACTAGACGGGTTGAGGGACGTTTTGGAGATGGTCCAACCGTTGGGAGTAATACAGAGAGGGTTCAAGTGGACGATGGTGGGCAAAGGCAAGGCAAGGCGAAGCGTAGGATGCGGTCGGCCTTGAGGAAGATCTCGAAGTTCGAGGCTATGGACCTCAGTCGAAGCGGGGCAGGTCGGACGATGCAGTGGCAGCAAGGGAGGCGAAGAAGGCTAAAGCTTCTACGTCAACCCGAGCAAGCGCTGTGGCTGACACGCTCCGCATCGCCCTTGTCAACGAGCAGGAACCCAGTGGCCGACGCTTGATGGACCAGTGGCTTCGGATCGAGGGCCTAATTCTCGATGCGATGCTGACCCAATATCGGTCGGGGGCTTCCGATCTGGAGCTGCAGTTTGACGGAGCAGGCTGGGATGGAGGCCACAAGGTAATAGCTTGTGGTAACGAGGCATCCAAGAAGCTTATCTCGAGGGTGATTGTTAATTTGGGCGAAATCTGGGAAGGGGCCAAACTCAAGGTGGTTTCTCCAACGGAACTGGCGACATATGTCCTGCCAAGGCCTGGGATCCCGAGACCTTTCTTCGACGAGGAGAAGGTTCTGGATCTTCTCCGGTTCCAAAACAGGGACCTTAAAACGGAGAGCTGGAAGGTACTGAAGGTGGGACCGAAGCAGGAGTTTGGCCTTCTATCGCTCAGCAGGGAAACACTGCCGCACCTAGAGACCTGTAAGTGCATGGTGCGTTTCGGTTTGGGTAGGGTAATGGTGAAGCCAGCCCAACAGAACAGGGGAATTGAGGAGGCTGTACCTACTGATGTTGGAGGTGATTCAAATCAACCTCCACCACAGTAAGGTGGCAACCTCTGCTTGGTGGCCTTTATGGCAGAACACGGAGTCTCGGTGGTGCTGATTCAGGAGCCTTGGGTGAACGGCAAGAATGTCATCCAGGGGCTCAAACTCCGGAATTATAAGCTCCACTACAGGAAAAATAAAAAGCGAGCTTAATGCATTTTTGTTAAACAATTACAGTAATGAAGATTTAACGGCAATTCAGCTAGAGAGGGAAATGCGTAAGCAGATATGCTTGGCGTCGGTCTACTTGTTCTATGTAATAGTTCTAATTGAGTAATACAGAACGAATGTTACTTATTTAAATCGATTTTAATGAAATAAACTTTTCTACATGAAATTCTTAGTTAATAATAACAGCTTTTTTTAAGTTAATGAAAATTATCACCATTCGCTAATTCAATGATTTTTGTCGTTGATTATTTTTACTTCCAGCTCGTATCATCGAAAATTATCTCTGACTAATTTTTTCTAAAAAATGACATATATTTTTAATAATTTTTTCTCACAGAATAGTTGATTTTAGCGAACTGTGTGGAGTGTTTTCCACAAGTAGTCGACACACCCCCTTCCTAGAGAAGGGTTAATGATCCTTCTCGATATCGTTTCGTCGTGAACCCGACTGTGACCTGGTTCGCTTTACGTGTGCTGGTGTTGAATTCTGCGTGAAATTTACGCGTTTGGGTATTTTCGCGGGGCCTTGAGACGGATAAGTAAGAGAATCGAAAGAGGTTTTCAAACGGTCGATTGAAACGTTCTTCTCTTTGCCATTTAAAGCCAGTGTGAAGAACTTTTCGTGTCGTTTCAGTACCTTGAACGGACCTTCGTAAGGCGGTTGAAGAGATTTCCTCACTTGGCCCTGGCGTACAAACACATGAACACAGTTTTTAAGTGAGTTAAAGACAAATGTGCTCGTAGATGTGTGTGAAGAAGGTGATTGTGGTTTCACCGAACGCATGACCTCCCGCAACCTTTGCACATAGTCACTAGGTGATATTGTGTGAGCGATGTTTATGTCCGAATGTATGAGCCCGTACGGCAAACGAAGATTTTGGCTATAAACCAGTTTAGCTGGAGTGGCATCAGCGTCTTCTCTGATGATGGAGCGAAGCCCGAGAAGGATGAATGGTAGTTCGCGAGTCCATCCTTCTAATGCTTTGCAGATCAAGGAGTCCTTGAGTACCCGATGCCCTCGTTCGAGCATACCATTTGCTTTAGGGTTGTAAGCAGTCGTTCTGCTTCGTTTGAACCCCAAAACCCCGCCCAACTCTGCGAATAGCTGAGCTTTGAATTGCGCTCCTTGGTCAGTCACAATTGTGAGTAGAGTTCCGTATCGCGGAATGTATTCCCTGACCAGCGAGGTAGCAACAGTGGATGCACGAATGTCCGCAATTGGATATGCTTCCGGCTATCTAGTAAATCGATCGATGACAGTAAGACAGTAACTGAAGTCTTCCGAAGTTGGAAGCGGTCCAACCAAGTCGATGTTGGTGTACTCTGCAGTTACTGGCTCGAAGGAGCCGAGAGGACTCTTTACATGTCGCGAGATTTTAGCTTTTCCACACGCTATGCATTGTCTGCACCAAGTGTGGGAATCTTTGTTAATTGATGGCCAGACGAACTTTCCGGCCAAAAGCCTAGTTGTTGCTTTGGCACCTGGATGAGCCGTACCATGTACCACATCGAAAATCTTCCTGCGTAACGTCGCAGGTATGTATGGTCGCAAAGTCTTTTGCGATGCGTCACACCATAGTTGCTGGGAGGAATTTTCAATGTTAATTGGTAGCATTTTCAGACTCGTTGAATTTTTGACGGAAATTAACTCCTCATCAATCAATTGCGCATCCGCTATCTGAGCATAATACACCGTCGATGGGATTATGAGCTCGTTGATGCGGGACAATGCGTCAGCGACAACGTTATCCACACCAGATATGTGACGTATATCCGTCGTGAACTGACCGATGAGGTCCAGATGCCTAAGTTGGCGTGGGGACGCCTTTTCCGAGTTTTGCTTGAAAGCGAAGATAAGTGGTTTGTGATCAGTGAATAGCGTGAAAGTTCTGCCTTCCAGCATGAACTTGAAGTACTTTATGGCAACGTAAGCTGCCAAAAGCTCGCGATCATACGCACTATATTTCTGCTATGACGCAGAAAGTTTTTTCGAGAAGAATGCCAAAGGCTGCGAGACATTCGATACTTTCTGCTGTAACACAGCCCCGATGGCTGTGTCCGAAGCATCGACCACAAGCGAAAGTGCTGCCGAGGAAGAAGGATAAGCAAGGATCGCAGCTTGCGCTAATTGCTTTTTACAGCAATCGAAGGCTTCCAAAGACTCAGGGCTCCATTGAAGTTCCGACTTATCGCGTTTCTTTTTACTATATTCCGTGAACTTATCTAATATAGATTGAGACGAGGCAGCGTGAGGTATGAACCTTCGGTAGAAGTTCATCATACCGAGAAAACGCCTCATCTCGTGAACGGTAGTTGGTTGCGGATAGTAGACTATGGCTTCGACTTTTGAAGCAATTGGACGAATTCCATTTGCGTCAATGGTGTGTCCCAAGAAATCTACCTGAGTTTTTACGAAATGGCATTTTGCGAAGTTTATCACCAAACCGTGCATTTCAAGTCGCTGAAAAAGCGTTTCGAGCTGAACGAAATGCTCTTTCTCTGACTTTCAGGTGATCAAGATGTCGTCAACGTAGACGAAACAAAAATCTAGATCCCTCAAAATAGAAAAAATAAACCTTTGAAAGGTTTGTGCAGCATTGCGCAAACCGAACGTCATTTGCACGAACTCATACAAACCGAAAGGTGTCGTGATCGCCGTCTTCGGAACGTCACCCTCGTTCAGAGGTATCTGATGATACGCACGTTGCAAATCGACTGTGGAGAAAACTGAACAGCCATGAAGTTGCTGGGCGAAATCCTGAATGTGCGGGATCGGATAATTATCCGGGACTGTTTGAGCGTTAAGTGCCCGGTAGTCACCGCAAGGTCTCCAACTTCCATCCTTTTTACGAGCCATGTGAAGTGGAGCGGCCCATGGACTGTCGGATGGTCTGCAAATGCCACGATTAACTATTTTACCAAACTCAGCCTTTGCAATCGCAAAGCGAGTGGGTGAGAGACGTCGCGGTTTCGAGAAGGTTGGTCGCCCTTCTGTGACGATAAAATGGCGGACCGTGTGCATTTTCGACGTGTTTTCTTTGTTGGAGTGTAAAATGTTTTTATAATTGTTAAGCAGTGCTGTAACCCGAGGGTTCTCGTGCTTGGCCGCTAGGACAGATAATTCTGTGGAAGGTCCCTTCAAAATCTGACCGATGGCTGAACTGACGTTGGTAAGCGGATCGATCAGACAGCGTTGTCTGAGATCGACAACCAAACCAAAATGTCGTAGGAAGTCAGCTCGGAGGATTGGTCGATCAACGTCAGCGACGATAAAGTTCCATTCAAAATTCCGTCGAAGTTTGAGTGAAACTTTAAGTGTCTTAAGACCATATGTCGAGATCTTGGTGCAGTTCGCTGCAGCCAGAACCAAGTTTGGATTCGCGGCGCGGCGGTCGTCACCATGTTTGGGAACAACCGAAATGTCTGCACCGGTATCCACAAGAAATCGTAGGCCAGATGTTGTGTCCAAAATAATTAAGCGACTAGAGTTTGGACAAGTGCTAGAAGTCGCCACTTCCAACACCTGACCTAGTTTTTTGCGTGCGCAAACTTGCACGGCTTGCGACATTTCTTTGCTTTGTCCACAAAACGTTCATGGTAGAAGCAATAACCATTTGCCGAATGTGATGTGCTTTTGGATCGGCCGCGTGCCTTGCTTCTACCATTGCTCTGTGAGCCGGATTGGTGTTCAAAGTTTCGACTCTGTCTTGTGTTTTGAGAGAGCTCACTGACAGTGCCAACTAACGCAGCAATTTGCCTTTGCAGTGATTCAAAACCAAATTGCTGCATGTTTGTCGATGTGGTGGCAGACGTACTAGCTATTTGGGAGTGAGCCGTCGCGACAGCTATCCTGTCAGCAATCTCGCTCAACTCATCGAGGGGGCCCGTGGAAACCGTTAGAATCGCTTGAGTCTGCGAGGGAAGACGTTGTAGCCAGAACTTTTTTAAAATGTCGTTTGAAAAATTGCTACCAGCGAGCGAACGCATCTGGCCAAACAACTGGGACGTTTTCGAATCGCCAAGTCCAAGCCACTGACCAAATGCTTCAATTTGGCGTCCTCGGACTCCCCAAATCTCTTAATCATCGTTTCTTTGAAGTAGCTGTATGGAGTCTGCGGAGGAATGTTTTCGATGATGTCCATCGCTTGCTCATATTCCGCCGTACTCAACATGATTAACGCGTGATTAAACTTAGTTAATTCCGCGACTATGGACGCAGCCGCAAACTGTGCATCCATAATGCGGAACCATGCGGCCGGGTTCGAGGTCCAAAAGGGCAACTTCTGGATCGCGACCGCAGCCAGTCGCGGAAGGGAATTAGCTGGCGTACCGATATCGAGTTGAACTGTTGCATCATCACTGGCCCGTGCCAACGGACTATTTCTGTCTTCGTTTGACATTTAAATGTATTTAATAGAGAAGTAGAAGTCACCGAAAAAAGAAATCAAACCAAAACGTAATATCGCACACCTCAGGAAGTTCTCAACGACACTATTCAAAAAATCTTACAAAAATAATTAATAGTATACTTAATCTGATTATTTCTTAATTATATAGCGTTGATGTTGATATTGTTGCTGTGTTTGTTGCTGATGATGTTGTGGTATTGTAGATAATCTTGATATATTCGCTAATCTTGATCTGATGTGCATGTAATTTCTGTTGTTGTAACTGCTATTTCTTCTGCGTTGCGGCAATACCGTTATTTTAATGCTGATGATATTTTAAAAATAAGCGCTGCGTATTTTTGTTGTCGGAGTCACCAATTGTTCTATGTAATAGTTCTAATTGAGTATTACAGAACGAATGTTACTTATTTAAATCGATTTTAATTAAATAAACTTTTCTACATGAAATTCTTAGTTAATAATAACAGCTTTTTTAAATTAAAGAAAATTATCACCATTCGCTAATTCAATGAATTTTGTCGTCGATTATTTTTTACTTCCAGCTCGTATCATCGAAAATTATCTCTGATTAATTTTTTCTAAAAAATGACATATATTTTTAATAATTTTTTCTCACAGAATAGTTGATTTTAGCGAACTGTGTGGAGTGTTTTCTACCTGTGTTGCCCACAAGTAGTCGACACTTCACATACTTACCTTACGACGGCAGCGAAGTTCCACCACAGTCAGGGAGCAGTAGATGGGACCTGGTCATCGGATGTGATGCGAATGCGCATCATTCACAATGGGGAAGCACAGACACCAACGAAAGGGGTAAGTCTCTTTTTGATTTTATACTGGGATCTAATTTAAGGATATGCAATGTGGGCTCAGATCCTTCATTTATAGTGCGGAAGAGACAGCAGGTTTTGGATATTACCTTTGCCACCAATTCCAGAACGCTGAAGGTTGATAAATGGAAGGTTTCAGATAAACCGTCTTTCTTGGATCACTGCTGGATCCTATTTCAAATTCATTTTGAGCGGGAGAAGAGGCAGTTCCTACGGAACCCCAGGAAGGCGTATTGGGATAGGTTCAACAGAATAACTGAGCGGCAATTTTCAACGATCCCGCGTGATCTGGAGTGTAGGGATGCGATTGAAGCAAGTGTGGGGACTTTCAATACCATTCTGGTAACGGCTTTTGAAAAATCGTGTCCGCTACCTAGGGCTCCAAAGAAAGTTAACCCACCTTGGTGGAATAGCGAACTAAGGGAACTTAAAAAATCTTCTAGGAAGCTTTTTAATAGGAAAGACGGAAGACTGGGATAAGTATAAAGCAGTCTCAGGGTCTTTAAATACAAGATCAGGAAGTTCAAAAGGGAGTCGTGGAAGAAGTTCTGCGCTTCCATAGGTGAATGTAGTGAGGCGTCCAGGCTCCGGAAAGCACTTTCTCAGGAGCCGGGTTCACCTGGCTACATAAAGAGGAGTGACAGGTCGTGGGTGGAGAGACTAGCCAGGAGGCTCTGGAGCTCTTGATGTCCACTCACTTCCCTGGTAGTACACTGGTGGACCCCTATTCTGTGAATAGTAGGGGCTTTTCTGGAACTAATTTCAATGTTCCAAGTGGAATAGAAGAACTCCTGGGTGATGACACGATCAAATGGGCTATAAGCTCTTTTGCTCCCTTCAAATCACCGGGACCAGACTAGGCCAATCATGAAGCAGAAAGCCTCCGGGCAATTCCCAGCTGGTTGAGTACGATTTTCAGGAGCTGCTTACGGGCAGGGTATGTTCCACGGGCCTGGCGAGAGGCACGTGTATTTTTCATTCCCAAAGCGGGAAGACCCAGTCATACGACAACGAAGGACTTTCGACCTATCAGTCTATCGTCATTCGTTTTTAAAGTACTGGAGAGGCTTATAGACACGTACATTCGGAGACTATGCGAGAACAGGATGCTGTCTAATGCTCAGCACGCCTATATCAAAGGGAAATTTGTATGCACATCCCTACATGAAGTAGTGGGGTGAGTTTAGTTTGGAAAGTAAAGAATTCACGTTGGCGGCATTTCTAGATTTTGAGGGGGCTTTCAACAACATAACAGTGGAAGCACTTAGGGAGGCTTTAATTGGCATAGGCTTAGAGGAGGGACTGACGGGCTGGTTGACGACCTTGGTGGAAACCAGGATCGTGAGTTCGGAGAGGGGGCAAGGAAAGGTAATGAGGCAAGCCTCGAGGGGTACTCCACAGTGGTGTGATACCGCCCCTTCTGTGGCTCCTTGAACGAGGTTCTGATGGAAATCGAAAAAAAAGGAATCAAAGTTGTGGCCTACGCGGATGACATAGTCATACTAGTTCAGGGAAAATTTTTGGATACTATTACTGAAATCTTGGAGTCGGCTCTCCGCACATTAAGCAGGTGGGCCAAAAGATGTGGCTTGTGGGTTAACGCCTCATAAGCTGAGTTGGTTTTATTTACTAGGAAGCACAAGATCCCGGAATTCAGGCTGCTAATGCTTGAAGGGGTCGAGCTGCAACTATCGGAAAAAGCGATATATCTAGGCCTGATCTTGGATAGGAAGCTAAATTGGAAAGACAATGTTGGAGAGCGTATTAAAAAGACTAACAACGCGCTTTTTGCGTGTAGACAGCCCGTTGGAAAGAGCTGGGGTCTGAAACCAAATATGGTACATTGGCTGTATACGGCGGTTGCAAGACCCATTTTGAAGTACGGGGCACTGGTATGGTGGAAAGCCACAGACAAAAAGTATATTCAAAGCGTGCAGCGGAGTGCTTGTGTAATGATCACAGGGGCCCTGCGCACAACGGCAACAGCAGCACTGCAAATTTGCTTGCACCTTTTATCACTTGATATTTTCATTAAGCAGGTTGCGTCAAACACAGCGATAAAACTATTGAGCTGTGGTCTCCTTAGGGAGATATCCCTAGGACACGGCTCCATTCTTAGGGAATTTCTTGAGGGTCCGGTCAACTTTCGTATGGATTATATGATCCCGGTGAATGATTTTAAATTATCGTTCAGGGTTGTATACCCAAGCAGAGCGGACTGGGAAAGCAACAGGATAGTAAATTAGGGAGAACTCTCCGTGTATACTGACGGTTCCAAAATGGAATGCGGCACTGGCGCTGGAGTCTTCTCTGAGCTGTTGAGTGCAAGTGAGTCTTTTAAGCTGCCGGATGCCTGTAGTGTATTCCAAGCGGAGATTCTGGCAGTGCTCCAGGCAGTTAACATCATGTTGATGGAGGGGATATTCGCTAGTAAAGCGCTGTCGAGAAGTGCTGAAGGTACTTTGTAGTCAGAATAGAGTACAACTATGCTGGGTACCAGGGCATAGTGACGTACCAGGCAACGAACGGGCCGATGAGCTGGCGAGGAAAGAATCGGCGTCAGATGGGATGGTAGAGAAGGTGGTTAGTCCACCATTAAACGGAATTAAAGCACGTATAAGGGATTGTGTCGCGGACGCAGCGACCTCTAGATGGGAGGCGCTAACGAGCTGTAGGACTTCTAGGGCACTCTGGCCAAGGTTGGACAGACTAGGGAGATATTGACATGAAATAGGCCTGTGGCTACTCGTCGGAATATTGACAGGGCACTGCTTGCTAGGGAAGCATGCTATGCGTATGGGGATCGCTGACTCTGACGTGTGTAGGTATTGCCTTGACCTATATGCCGAGGAGGATTTTGTGTGAGTGTCAGGGGGTTGCAAGGAGGCGACAGAGGTGGTTGGGCAGTCTTTTCTTTGACAATTTGGAGGACCTGAGGTCGATAGGGCATTATAAGCTAGTCAAGTACATTAGGGATCTTGGTTGTTTAGGGGATGTGTAGCGACCGGCTGGGCAGTCTTTTCTTTGACAATTTGGATGGCTTGAGGTCGATAGGGCAGGATAAGACAAGCAAGTTCTTTAGAGATCTGGGTTGTTTAGGGGATGTTTGGTGACCTACGAGGCTCTGAAGGGATCGCTAAGGGCCCTTTTGGTGCCTAGTGTGAGCGGTGGCTCAGCGCCTCGCCCCTTAAAACTAATACTTAACTAGGCAATTGATATTGCAGATTAAGCCTCAACCGCCAGTTAGAAATTCAACACAAAGTATTTTCCTGTTTAAAAAATTGAAAGACTGTTCGCATGTTTTCGTCACACACGACAGATCTAATTAATCTTTACATACAACATTCGAAGGGCCATAACTAATAATTTCACGTGCACCTAAATATTTCACTTTGATAATTAAGCAAAAACAGTGTAAGGTGTCAATAGACAAGCTTAAACCGTGTTTTTCAAAAGCATCAGCCTAAGTGGTTCAATTTTTTGAACTCTGTTAGTTTCAACCAATAGTACGACGTTGTAACAGGCAGTTGGGTCTTAAGTATTTTGTAAATTGGTTATTTTATTTAAAAGAAAGCTGTCACAGAGGGGGGTCAGTTAGTCAATGTAGCTGAGTGTTTCGCCACTGTCGTTTTACGGTTAATTTATTCAGTAACTTTGATTATGTTGGTAGAATAATATTTTTGTAATCGAAGTAACTGATTGGTTTTATGTGCAAAATATTTTTGAAAAAAAGTATAGTTGGAAGTTTGAAATTCTCAGAACTAGACTTATAGATAATTTCTTATCTTACTTAATTTATATTAAATTCTCTACTTTAATAATTAATTTAATGAGTATTAAATAATTTTATCGTCTAATTTGTGTGTTTAATTATTGGAGCAAAATCAATAATTAATCCCAAACCTATGTTTTTCTACATCCTAGTCATAATAATATTGTGCCCGTAAATCAATCCAAAAAAAGGAATTAATTCATCAAGTCGGTAATTAGTACTCGACTCAAACTATCGAGGCAATTATCTGGCCTCCTTACTACAATATGTTAAATTGTGATTATTCGTTTCGAGGATATAAGAGTTCATGTGACTGAAGTGGGTACATGGCCGAAAGAGTTTTCTTTACCACCCTGTATCTCCGCGGATATTGAAAATTAAACCACTCTTTAGAAACTTTTTTTTTAATTATAACAATAAATCACCCCTGAAAAAAGTGCCAGCGAAATACTGAACGCGCTGCATATAAGTAAATCGACGTACGGAGGTTAATCCGAACAAATCATCATATCTTTTATTTTCTACAACGAATAAGTATTACTTCCATGGGTTCTATAGATAAATGTCTATAATACTTTTTTATGATTTTGATGTACCTTACAGAACATTGGCATGAATTTCACCATAACCCTTAGGATTGATGAGATATCAAATTGGTTTTGACCTCTACTGGAACATACAGAGATACAACACACAATACGATATTTTTTGGAAAGCAGTTCATTTAAAATATAGAAAACGAATAACGAAATACCGCAAACAAATTAAAACCTTAATTAATTTTGCAATTAAGTCGCAACCACACCCCTTTACACACCTATTACGTTCAATCTATGTTCTCAGGTTTAAAACCTTTGTCCCCTCTCCTCCTTTTTTCCAGAAACCGAATCCTGGATTCACTTGCATATGAAGAGGTTTCTAACCGCTTGGAAGTGCTATGAAAATATTGTTGCTATGTTATATCGAAGTTACCACAGGCTGTTCAGGATATTAAGAAGTACTAAAGCATATGGATTGTATCATGTACAATATAAACAATGAAAGTACTCGTCATAATTAGTTTAAACAGCACAGTGTAAGAAAGTCTTGATAACTGTTCGGAAAATTTAGTTTGTTGTACATACCTAATGTTTTTGTAAAGTTGGAGCCACTTTTTCCACCTCTGGCGTCCCATTGTATACTTTTATGTAGGGAACGAGCAAATAAAATTCTGACATTATTAGAGTTTTCTCTGACTTGTGAAATATCAGCATCTTTATTTGCGTCATTTTCTCGTTGCTGAACCAAATCATCAATTTCAAAAGATTTGTTTTTTTGTTTTGGAGCATTGAGTATAATTGCACGGATTGCATCAAATTCTTCCGCGAAATAAATTTTACACACAAATTGCGTAGTTAAGTCCTGAATATTTAAAATTTAATAGTTTGCATAATTGAACAATGTTCATATTTCTAAATATTATATACATACCTGAAATTGTAGCTCTAAGTGTGATCTCAACCTTGTTTTTTTATCGTCTTCTAATTTAATCGTATCCTGATCATCGTTATTTATTGCCCTGAAATTTATTATATAATTGAATATTATGAATACTGGTTGAAATAAACAATTACTTACCAATCCTGTGAATTCCTCACTGTGTTCGGACTATTTTCAGCATCACTATGGTTATGCATATTATCGATAGAATTTCGATAGTCAGGTGACGCAAGGCAATATGCGATTACAGAGCTTAAGTCTTGATCATTAACCAAAATTGGAAATTCTCCTAATGAAAGTGTATAATGTTCGCTAGCTAAGAAAGGAGATTGTAAATGATTAATATAACTGGAAGATGGAAGCAATTGGATAAGAATCTGCTTTATAGCTTTCTTATCGCATATTTGTTCCTCAGTGGAATGTTTCATTTTATTCAACTGCTTGAGTATTGATTCGAAGTATTGTTTATTTGCTCTATGGGCCACTGTTTGCGAATCAAAATCCACTTTTATACTTTCCGTACATATAGCTCCATCTTCAATATGTGAGCATTGTTCCTGCTTTTGATTAAGCTTCGTTTGTAAAGTCGGTTCATAAAGTCTTGGTCCCCATAACTCTATACTCTCCGCCAAAGCGCATTTTGCTTTTAATATCGCATCACCAATTACAGTAGAAGTGATAGATTCATCCATTAGCAAAGTGTAAATGACTTCAACATGCTGCTTAAATATAAGCTGATCTCGATTCAAAATTGATTTAAGGATTTTTAATGTTGATATTTCATGTTCTGCTACGATTTCAGGTATTCGGCACAGTATTTTCAAATACACTCCATGCCCCATTTCAGAAAATTTCCTAATTTCTTCCTCAACTTGCAATTTAATACGAAATTCAGATTCTGGCAACTTTATAAATAACGGTGGGAGGTTTATTTCCCATATATCGATTGAACTATAACTAAATCTTGCTCCAATGCCCTTAGATGAGAAATAGTGTATATAGTGCTTGTTAAAAGAATGTGAACATTTCAGGCTCTCTAGCTCACTAATGTCAATTTCAATTCCGTTTTCTGATACGTCAGCAGCGCGTTTTTTGTATGCATGAGCATGAAAGCGAAGTTCTAAATATTTGGCAAAAGATAGACACCAGGTATCTTGGGAAATTTGAATACTTGGAGTCACTTCAGTGCAAATTGTGCACCAAGAAGTTAAAAAAATTTTATCATCAACACCTTCCGTCGTATCTTCTGACAATTCAACTTGTACACATCCCATGGAATGAACATATCTGAAAAAATAAATTAAGATATAATAAGAACTCATAGATTGATAAGAATTTTATACAAAATTACTGGGAAAGCTTGGAAATATTGTGCCTTTAGAATATCTACTAGAAGAATAACAAGGAACTTTTTGTTGATGTTGATTCAGAAAATGTTCGAGTATTTTTCAATAAGTTACTCATTGTTTTAGCTAACAAAACTGAAAGATTCTCCTTTGTTGCGCGTTACCATTTGAAGCGATAAAGATCATAGTGGAAATTAGAAAAGATTTTTTTTGCCGCGGTGAAGATAGTTATCAACTCGATAGCTCTGAAGTGATGATAATGAAGTAGTTGTGTAAGGCCTGAGAGACTGAGACAAGACAAAGGATTAAAATCAGTTGCTTGATCGTACCGATAGAACGCAGTTCATCCCCAATTTTATTAGTTAAGGAAAACACTGTTCTTATAACTTTAGAATGCTTCAAGGTACAGAGATAACTCAAAAACTGCTTTTAAAATTCCTAACAGTGATTTATAATCCTAATAATTTTTTTTTACATTTTTAGCATTTCTCTACACTCTGGCGTATTTGCATATACAGGGTAGCCTTATTGGAAGATGTTATAACTGTTGCAAATTGCGGCAACTGTCAGTTTTGTTTTGGTATTTGTGAAGTAAACAGATGTAGAATACACGTCGACAAGCCATGGAACGCTATACTCTTCAAGATCGCGGAATACTCGTGACTATTTTTTACGGAATAAACCGTCAGTGAATTTGACGAAATTCATCATGGGCAAAGAGGCCATTTCCATCTGAACAGACAAGTAAACAAACAAAAATTGGGATTCTGGGGTACTGAGAATCCACGTATCACTCACGAAAAGCCATTACATCCACTCAAAGTCACTGCATGGTGAGCAATTTACACCGGAGGTGTCATAAGTGAGCAATGTACACTGCCATGATCAAATAAGATGGGTATGTAGGGGGTGACGTTGGTGACCAATGTACCCTACCATGAGCAAATAGACATTGCAAAATAATTAAATTTTATCAAAGCTAATCGAACTGTATTGATGCGTCTTGTTTTTAGGATTCAATTCATTTTCAGGCTTACACTTATTTAAAGTTCTAATTTATTTTCAGTTCTGTCTCTTAAATTTGGAATGCAAGGAGCCGAAATTTGACACTAGGCCTATGTTATACGCGACAGGACTCAAATTTCGAAGTCAAATTTCGTATTCTTCCTTTCTGTACATAAGAGACAGAAATGAAAATATATCAGCACATAATATTCTACCTAAATGAAAGCTTATGCACAATTCGGAGTGTTATATCTCTTTTGTATGTGAAAGAAATGATAATTTTACATATAAACAACAGAAAAATTTTACGTAGAACCATCGTAAATATTTCACGTATAGTACTGTTCCAAACTATACGTATAAACATATACGGCTCTCCGCGGAAATCTTTCCCAAAAATTTTACATGGATTATATGACCTTTATACAGTCGTATACGAAACTTTGCCTGCTGGGCAGCTGAGAGTTTATCCAAGGCATTTACGAGCAGGATTGTTGAATTATTAGACGAACTTAAAAATGTTACCAAGAACTGGATTCAGATCTTCTAAAGCGCTTTATTTGATGTTTGGGATACGTAAACCGCTCTACCTAGATTTGTATTTCAATTATCTATTTGGTATCACCGACAACGTTGCAGTCCCCCCAGGACTCGCTTGTCTATAAATTAAAACAAATGGGGCTATCTGGCGCCGGTTTTGAACAAGAAGGACGTATTTTGGTTTTTGCCTCAGTATTGCAGGATTTTTGTATATTTATGAACTGTGTTGTAATTTAGAAGTGTTTCTTATTATTTTCAAAGACATTTAAGTTTTGTATTAAGTTTAATTTAAATGGGTAGAGCCAGAGATCTCATGAAAGAGAAAATCCACGAAGTGAAGGCCTTGATCGATGGCAAAATTTTTTAGAATCGAGAAATTTCCCGGAGATTGAATATTTCTGAAGCTTCTGTAAGACGAGTTGAAGGAAAAGTTGAAAATAATGAAGATTTTCACCACGGGGTGAACTACTCCTCAAGAAAATATGCGTGGAAAATCGTTTTGCTTCCACGAATGAGATCACAACTCAATTAAATGAGAGTAATGTACCAGCCAGTGAAAGAACTGCTCGCCGTAAGCTTCTTCAGCTGGATATGAAAGCCTGTAGACCCGCTCGTAAGCCTAAACTGACTCCTGCGATGAAAGCAAAACGTTTGCTTAGGGCAAGGAACCATCAGAACAAAGATTTGGACTTCTGAAAATCGGTAAATATTGTTGCGAGCTAGGGGTTCGCCGGGATTTCAAGTAAAACACAATTCGGTTAAAAATAAGTGATTATTTATTAATCGCACTTTAAATTCTATTCACACAAAAATTCGCACTGTATGGCAATACCGCCCGCTTATACCATATATCGCTTGACTCGTTCACTTTCGTTCTCTCTCAACACGGTCGCGTATACACGCTGGCTGTCACAGTCGACGTAATAAAAATTACTGTGTCTTTGCTGAAAGCTTCACCTGCTTATATACTAGCCGGTTGCAGTCTAGGATGTACTTGAATGTTCGATGCGTGTGGATTGTTCTAGAAAGCTTTAGAGCTTTCGATTTTGATCTTCGTTCAGTGGTGTATGTAGAAGGTTCAAGTGAGCTTGAGATCTTTCATCTTTGATTCTAATTGGATTCTAGTACATTGGAGAACATTCGATAAGAAGAGAGATACAACCGTACTGTTTCGCCTTATTTCTGATTTTCAACTAGGTATTCGGTTGTTACTGTTTCCATTATGTGAAACGATCGAGTTGCGCGGTTGCCAGGTTTACATGTAACAATATATTTTATTTTTATATTATAGTTTTATACTTTATTAACTGCGTTTGGTCGTAACTTAATTAAAATTAGGGTAAACTATGTAACGACTCGAATTTGCGGGGTAGGCTCAAGGGGTGCAGGGATCCGTTACAAAATATTTATTTGTTATTAGACTTCACTTTATTATTATTAGTTGACATACAATAAAATTATTATTTGATTTCCTCTGGGTTTTCTCCTTGTCGTCTGATCGTCGTTTCTGCTAAACGTGACTCAATTCGTATTTTCTGTGGGTACGACTTCACTTGCCTTCACTCTGCTCTGTTCGTCTGCTCTGCTCATCGTAGCGTGTTCTCTGCTTGTCGCTGCTTTGGTTCAGCTCGTCGTGGTTCGCTGCACGTCGTTGCACGTCGTGGTTCGCTGTGGTCGCTGCGCGTCGTTGCACGTCGTGGTTCGCTGTGGTCGTCGCTGAGCGTCGTTGCTGCTTTGCTCTGCGTGTCGTGGCTCGTTGTGGTCGCTGCGTTGCGCTGCGCGTCGTTGCTGCTTTGCTCTGTGCGTCGTTGCTGCTTTGGTCTGCGCGTCGTAGCTCGCTATGCTCGTCGTGGTTCGCAGCGTTGCGCTGCGCGTCGTTGCTGCTTGGCTGTTGTCTTCGCTTGCTGCCTCTGCTTGCTGTCTTCGCTTGCTGCCTCTGCTTGCTGTCTTCGCTTCTTTCGTCGTCCTCACTTGGCGTGGTCTGGACACGAACTAATTGGTCTCAAGCTTCCGAAGAGGAACTTTAAGTCCACATTACCTTGTCCAGCTTGGGAACCGATTACAGATGGTTGTCCGGTCAGAACAGTAGTCAATGTTGCTACAAGAGGAACTTGAAGTCCACATTGCCTTGTTAGCAGACTAGTTGCTACTGACTGACCTCGTTCTGCGTGCTCGTTATTCCTTATATAGATACTCGTCATAACCGGTTTTCCTGACGATTTTGATTTTTCACTGTTTTATGATTCGGGGTTGGTTTATGCAGCCGC
Source organism: Beris morrisii (assembly GCA_951812415.1). Taxonomy (NCBI): domain Eukaryota; kingdom Metazoa; phylum Arthropoda; class Insecta; order Diptera; family Stratiomyidae; genus Beris; species Beris morrisii. The sequence goes on along the minus strand of OX638312.1, from coordinate 71,408,007 downwards.
CAGTATACAGTCTTTTCGGATATTGCGTTCTTTTCGGTGGGTTTTATTCAGCCGTACAATGTCGCCTGAGGCATTTGTTGCGGTCCCACCGGCATTTTCAGGCATTTTGCCAATGTGCATTTTTTCTTTAGCTTTGTGTTTTATATCGTGCATGTGTTTCCCTTTGCCTTGTCCTATGTTCTTCGTTCTACGTTTATTTACAATTCAGTGTTGTTTATTTTTCTTAGTGTAAGTTTTAATTCAGTGTTACATGTTTTGTGTGCGGAAATTTCTCTAGAAATTTGCGTCCTCACAACTATATAGTGGTCTTATGAGAATAAGACCAAGTTCATGACCCAAACGAGTAGAAACGCGCCAACTAGACAAAATATGACCGTGGGGGACTACAACCTGGAGAAGGTGGATCATTTCTCATACTTGGGAGCACACCTTGTAATAGACGGCAACGAACGAGGCGAAGTAAAACAATGGATCACACTAGCAAATAAGGTGTATTTCACGTGTATTTCTCCCGATCTTAAAATCGAAAAAAGTGCACAGGCTGAGCAAACTTCGCATATATAAGACCATAATAACACCTGTGCTACTATATGCAAGCGAAATGTGGACTCTCACCCAAAAGTCTAAAAAATTAATAGACGTTTTTGAACGACGAATTTTTCGAAGAATTTTGGGACCAGTAAGAGAAGGCACTGAATGGCGTATCCGGTACAACAGCGAGTTGTATAACATCTATGACGACCCATCCGCATCGACTCTTATACAATTTCGTAAGCTACAATGGGCAGGCCATGTGGAGCGAATGGACGACGGAAGAATTCCCAAACGCACACTGAAAGGTAGAGCTCATGGCAAACGAACGGTGGGAAAACCACGGAAAAGATACGAGAACTCAGTTGACGCAGATTACAAATCGTTTCTTAGATGCACAGATTGGAGGACGCGGGCGCTGAACCGAGATGACTTCAGACAATGTATCCTGCAGGCCCTGGCCCGATTTGGGCTGTCGCGCCATTGATGATGATGATCTATTGCCTGCCCACTGCAAGCATAGTGAGTCGATAGACTGTTTTATGGATCCGATAGGAATAGGATTGTGCTGGTCTTACACTAGTGAGCTTAGCTCGAGCGAGATGATCAGCTTACTCATTCCCCTGGATTCCACAGTGGCCTGGCACCCAGCAGAAGGTAATTTTGTCCCAACCAGTAACAAAAGGGTCCTGGCGATTTGTACGAAGAGAAAGATCCAATTGCCCAGCTTATTTCGTCAATATCAACTATTGAGTTGGACAAGGCTTGGTTTCCTTCTTCTTGACTATGATCGTAACTGACGGGGTCAGTGTTGCTAACTGGTGAACAATCGGGGAAATGAATGGGCATCAGAAGCTCTAAAGTTTCCTCGGGAGATTCTGTCCAGTTCCCTCCGCAATCCTGGATGACGGTATTCATCGTTGGGGTTTTAGAAACCCGAAGCGAATTGACTGGAAGAAATTCAGACAAGTCGTGAAAGCAAAACTCTCAAACATACCTAACTTGAACCCTAACACTATAGAAGAGCTGGATGCTAAGGTGAAGACACTGGAAAAGGCCTTTAGTGTTGCCTTTAAGGTATCATATTCAGCGGAATATAGTAAGAAAACGCTCCCCCCGTGGTGGAACGAAGACCTGTCCAATTTCAGGAAGATTACCAGAGATGTCTTCAACATCTGCTACAAACACAAGTACTGACAACCTTACAAGGATTGCCTAAAAATATACAAAAAATCTGTTAGAACATGCAAAAAGCATGCTTGGGTGGACTACTACCAATCCATTGAGTGCACCCGAGACTCTGCGAGAATCAGTAAGATATTGTCCAAACAGCACACGAACCCATCGTTTGTGAAGCGGGTTGACGGGAACTGGACTGACTCCACTGCCGAGACACTGGAGCTCTGAATGAATACCCACTTTCCCGGATCTAGGGATAGCTGCGCGGTCACCCAAAGCATACAGGTTGAGCGCCGAACATTAGAATACGACATTAAATTCATTGTCGACGAGAGAAAGACTTGTTGGGTAATCAGTAGCTTTTCACCGTACAAATCGCCTGGCCTCGACGGTATAATACCGATTATGCTGCAGAAGCTACAAGATATAGTAGCCCTCTGGCTGGTGACGATTTTTAGAAGTTGCATTTCCCTGAATCATGTGCCTCAGACTTGGAGACAAGTCAAAGTGGTGTTCTTACCAAAAGTGGGCAAACGAAGTCATGAACTCGCGAAAAATTTCAGACCCATTAGTTTAACCTCTTTCGTACTGAAAACAATAGAGCGCATTTTAGACATACATTTGCGACAGATCCTGGATAGATCTCCGTTCTCAAAATCCCAGTATGCATACCTCAAGGGAAGATCCGCATAGACTGCTCTGCATGAGGTTGTGCGATCAATTAAATACACAATGCATTACAAACAGTATACCCTAGCTGCCTTTCAAGACATTAAAGGTGCGTTTAATAACGTTCATACTGAGGGCATTCAAGAATCTCTCATCGAGTTCGGTGTCGAGGAATGTCTCAGCGACTGGATAGTATCCATGTTGAGTACAAGAATTATCCACTCGAGCTTAGGGGACAGCCATTTGAAAAAATCTGTGTGCAGAGGAACACCCCAGGGTGGTGTTATCTCGCCCCAGAGTAGGGGTCGTGAACAAGATCTTAGTAAAACTGGAGAGGGAAGGGGTTAGGGTGGTGGCGTATTCGGATGACGTGGTTATACTGGTACCAGGGATGTTTCCTTCAGTGATCAGTAAAATAATGAAAGGTGCGCTGGGTAAGGTAAACACGTGGGCTGCTAGCTGCGGCCTGGGTGTAAATCCGGACAAAACTGAACTGATGCTCTTCACTACTAAAACCAAAATGCCGGACTTTAACCTCCTTCGCCTAAACGGCCATCAACTACCATTATCATCCAGTGTGAAATATCTTGGAGTTGTGCTCGATACGAAGCTCAGCTGGAAGTTAAATATAGAACAACGGGCGGAGAAAGCACGTATCGCCTTTTACGCCTGCAAACGAACCGGCAAAAAGTGGGGACTTAAACCAAGGCGGAATGGAAGAACACATGAATTCGAGACAGTCATATACACTGACGGTTCAAAGATGAACTGTGGAGTCGGAGCGGGCGTTTTCTCAGATACACACCATATCGCAAGGTCTTACCACTTACCGGATTAATCCAGCGTTTTCCAGGCGGAAATACTGGGGATCCGAGAGGACTGTAGGACTTTGCAGCAAGACGCTACGCCAAAGCGAAATGTTGTAATCCTTTCTGACAGCCAAGCCGCAATCAAGGCATTAGATTCGGCTACCACCTCCTCTAAACTCGAACAGTGTCGAGAGGAGCTAGCCCACTTAGGATGTCAAGTCAAAGTTACTCTGCTTTGGGTCCCAGGCCACAGCAAGAAAGAGGGTAACGAGCGGGCAGACGAATTAGCTAGGCAAGGTTCTGCTCTTCAGGGCTCTCTTGTAGAATGCGTTCAGGTCCCACTAGGGACTGTTAAGCGCCAAATATCCACCCTTCTCGTTCTCACAAACGCGAACTCCAGATGGAGCGGACTGACTAACTGTATCATATCCAGGAAGATATGGCCATCCAACTCCCGGAGCAGAATAGATGAACTCCTGAGCAGGAGCCGTGTGGACGTCTCCAGAGTCACGGCAGTCAGCACGGGTCACTGGCCGATCGGCGACCACGCGGCCAGACTGGGTATTCCCTTTAACGTCAATTGCCGCAGTTGTGGGGATGCGAATAAGAGGGAAACTGTTATCCACCTTCTTTGCGAGTGTCCCGCACTAGCTAGAGCCAGACTTCGCGCACTAGGCAAACCCTTCTTCAATAAAATTGATGAGATCTCGAAAAACAAGATAGGAGAACTGATTACCTTCTTGAACAGCTCTGGATGGATATGATAATCCATTGAAGCCCCAGGTCTCTATAAAACTATGTATCTACTTCATCAGCCCTCAACGACCAGGTTAAACGAGCTGTGGTATCAAAACGGCGCTTCCTGTGCTAATTGGGCCCTGATTTCAGCGGACGGGCCACCACGTAAAACAACCAACCAACCATATTAGAAACAGAGTTTTTTGAGGAGAAAGTGGAGTGGAAATTTAGATTACGATATTTCACGAACTAATTTCGCACGGAAGATGAACTTTGGAATGTGCATATACCATTTCTTATGCGTGCAGGGCGAGGGCTAACAATTTGTGAAGAAAATCGAGGCTCATATCTCAAAAACTATTGAAGACCGGATGATAGAATTTTTAAAACACGTAGGCCCAATGAACCAATGAAAAACTTGGAATTTGTATAGCGTTCTGAAAATATAATTTTTAATATGATACTGCTGTTTTTTTTTATCACAGAATAAAAACATTCATAAAAGAAAAACAAGATTTTTTTAATTATATTTGGATTAAAGTTGATGTTTGATTCGAAATTTTTGTTGACACTCTTACAGTCATTGGCACTTTTTGATAAAATGTTTTCACTGATAAAAAAAACGTTGTGAAATATTTCTAAGAATCATGTATGCGTTTAACTTTTTTCCAGAAACAAAGCTAACTGGTAGTCGGGTTTTTTGTTAATTTATTAACAGTTCGAAAGTCAATTCTTAATGTAAGCCTTAACCGTAAAGAATATATGCAACATTTTACTTATTGTCACCCAATTCCAACAACTGTAAATTTTTAAAACTATTTGAATATACTAATTTGCTTCTTCTATATCATTATTGGTGAAATTAATTACAAGGGTATAAATTCCTCTTGGTTGGAATGATATTTAACATATTTGGCACGGGGTGCCAATAAACTAAAAATATAACCACTACTGTCACTTGCATATTTATTGGCAGTGCCAAAACTGAATTTAATATCTCGGTTGTTTCAGATTTATTACATTGGACAAACTTAATAGAAGAGGAGCACAGAAAAGAAATGCGAAAAAAATTTTAGATATAGCTCTGCAGACTTAGAAGTGGCTATTGCAGAGATGTTTAAATGTTTAAATATTCTACAAGTTCTGACTGACCTTCGCTAGTGCTTTCTAATGGTATAAACACAATTGTGACGAACTTCGCAAGCGGCAAGCGAAATTCGTCGAAAAGTTCGCCTTCGTTAATGGAGAAACACAATGCGGGCGAATTTCGCCGTCGATTTTATGCTTATTTATTTATAATTTTATGCTTTTTACTTACCAATAGATTAAAAAAAACACAAAATGCACTTTTCACCAAAATATGTGTCGCAAGAAGTTGTTGTGTCTAATTTTCACTGTCAACTGAAATAAAAAACAATACCAACTGTGACGGCGACGGCAAAATTAGAAATTACATTTAATCCAGCGGTAACGAAAAGTTCGCCCAACCGCTCACCGTCGTAATTCTGCGTCAGTACGTGTGTTGCGGTACAATTTTAAAATTTTGACAGTGAAAATCGTCGCCGCTGAAGAACTGCTGAACCGCTGAAGAACTGCTTTTAGCTAATTGAGTAATTGACTGCTTCAGGGAGGGGTTTCCTCAGAGAAAACTGGATATACAGCTGTCTCACTTTAAATAAAAGGAAGACCCTTTTTAAAGAAAATATGCCTGGGGATGGATGGTTTCGAGCATACCTTCGTCGTCATTCTTCGCTTACATATCGCAGTAGTAAAGTGTGACCTCGTCCAGTGATGCAGTTAGTGAGGAGGATATTAGAAAATGGTGTTTATCATAATATCTCTTTTTCAGTAAATACTGCTTCTCTGAGGGTTTTTTAAATTTTAGATTCAAGCAAGTTGAAGACATCATAAAATAAGAACATTATTTGCATATTCTTGAGGAGCCAACAAAAATATACAGGGTGTTTGGCACTCTGTGTGCCACCTTGTAAGGGGTTATTCCTTGATATATTTGGAGAAAAAATGTTTCTACAGGGTGGGTCAATTTTCAATATTAGTGGAGATACAGGGTGGTTAAGAAAAGTGTTTTTGACCGGTACCCTCACTCACTTAAAACGTTAAATCTTGAAAACGAGCAAAGTGTTATAACTCGTTTTTTAGGCAATCGAATTACCTTTCATTTGATGTAACAGACTAAATTGTAACTGCACCCAATCTTGAGATATTTACTCGAAAACACAAATTTTTGCTACGTGAACCCTTAAAGTTCAGTGATCAATGTAGTTTTTCTCAGAAAACCCCATTATAAAATGTCATTTTAATTTTATTTTTTTATGAGCCGTATTATTACCTACAAAAGCTGCATACATATGTATGAGTTACGATTAACATTTTGGAAGTAATAGGTAAAAATACATATCGCATAAAACGAAAATACATATCGATAAAAACCGAGTTATAACACTTTGCCTTGTGATTATTCGTTTTCAAGATTTAACGTTTTAAGAGCTCACATACCCCTGCACGCGCTGAAAATCGAGTAAATTTGAAAAATTATTTTAAAGGTTACATGGTGGAAAAAAAATTTATTTGTTGAGTTCATATATCTTATTAACTATTCAGCTATAAAAAATTTTTTTATTGTTAACATTGTTTTTTACGGGTATAAACGGACTACTCATGAACACCATGGCGCCCCCTGGTCGGCATCATAACTTCACCAAAAATATTTCAATTTGCAAAAATAAAAAAGAATCTTGTAAAATAATGTAGTAGTTATAGTCTGACGGAGGGAATTTTTTTTTTTACAAATAAATAAGTTTCAGTATTTCAAACTTTAGTAATCAGTTTTTTAAAAAAAAATTGCGTTTAAAAGTTTATAAAAAAATTTCCAAACAAAAAATTAAAAAAACCTCCCGTCAGACCATAGAGAAAATAGTGATCAAAATTCAAAAAAAAAAAGTTGAAAAATATTGAAAATTGACTGAGTTATCATGCCGACCATGTCTAAAAACATAGTTTCGAGAAAAATGCGTTTAAAGTTTTTGGTAGGTACAACGTGAACTTACGGCTAGTCTCCCATTCCAGCTTCGTACTGTACACCTTCTTCCTCTTGTATCTTCGTGTTTTTCACAGATGGTCCTATAAATGACCTTATTTTCTATGAAACCCAGCTTTTGTGAAAAAATAAATGCTAAACGCTGCTGTTGAGAGTGGCGCGGCAATTAGCCAGAAAGCCGCTCCAAACCGATGTCTGGTGACATTTATTGCTATAACTTTGTGTAGTGCAATTTTCTAAATTTCAAATTTTTTTTTAAATCTTAAAAGTATAAAAAATAAAAATCTGTAAAAAAAAAACAAATCAATTTTTTGAAAATTTCAGGGGTATATGAGCCCTTAAGTGAGTGAGGGTACCGGTCAAAAACACTTTTCTTAACCACCCTGTATCTCCACTAATATTGAAAATTGACCCACCCTGTAGAACAATTTTTTTCTCCAAATATATCAAGGAATAACCCCTTACAAGGTGGCACACGGAGTGCCAAACACCCTGTATAACGGGGACGCGTTAGGATTCCAATTATTTCCAAAAACCGGAAAAGTTTTAGCATGTAGAGGGGGAAAAAATGTGTACGAAGTGGATAAAGGTCCTGCAAAAGCATCCAGAACAGCTATGTTTACATTCTCCGCTTCAGGTACGTGTGTGATATATCCCTACCAAAGAATACCTGCTGAAATTACGAAGAGAATGCCTGAAGATTGGGGAGTAGGCCGCAGTTCAAATGGTTGGATGACTGCAGAAGTATTTTATGAATATATTGCTATTATTTTTGCTCCACATCTCAAAAAAGAGAATATTAAACTTCCGATTATTCTCTTCGTTGATGGTCATCGTACTCACTTGACATACCAACTTAGTGAACTTTGAACTCAATTAGGCATAGTTTTAATAGCTCTATATCCTAATGTTACTAAGCTCCTCCAACCTCTCGATGTTGCCACCTTTAGACCATTGAAAATGGCTTGGAGGGTAGCTGTTTTAGAGCGGCATAAGGAAAATGTTGACAAAATATTGAACAAAAAGTGGTTTGCACCTGTCCTAAATATTGCTAGCAGTAAATATATAATAATTTACAAAGTTTCACTGCCAACGGTTTTCGAGCTTGTGGATTGTACCCATGGAATCCGGATAATGTTGACTTTTCTAAATGCATAGGAAAGAAGAAAATTATAAAAGAAGCGACTACAAACCGTATCAAAATTTTGACATCTGAGATATTTGAAGAATTTTTAGGCCAAGATCTCATATCTGAATTAAAAATTAGGGAAGGCAACAATGCGGCGAAAATGACTCTCAAACGTTTAAATAGCGATATTTTTTAGAGTATTTGAGTATTCTCTCTCCAAAAGTATGCCATAAGAGGTGTGTACCAAATGATCACAGACTTCACGTTTCTGAAGATGAGGATGATTTATATGTCTGTCATATGTGTTTCAGTTGCGCAGATGATTCTTCAGATATGGATCTATAAAACTGAAAGTGTATGTAATAAAATGTATCTACCCGCAAATTAGGAGTGGTTTTATTGCAACTGCAGCCCTGTAGCTCCAAAAAAAAAACCGGCTCACACGCGAATAGTTGCTACAATATGATCAATGTCACCCCATCTTACGTTGTATCTTAAATGCAAAGATTTATCATGGCATATTGGGTTTACCTAGTCTTGGGAAATACTAGAAAGTAATTTCAGAGCGTCTTCAGGCCATCATGGAAAATGAAATTGTACACCTAATTTTTCTTGTTTTGTTGATCTCTGGTTTAGTTATGAAGGTGCATTTGCTCATTTTCCATATCTAAGCCAATTTAATTAATTGCAAATCCTGACAATAAAATCAATTATATTTCTAAATTTAAGTTTCATGATGTCTTGAACAAAACAAATTTCAATTTGAATATGATTTTACATGCCTTTTGAAAATTAACACGTTATTCTCGATTTCTCTAATCGAAATGCTCCATTTGTTTGTTTGATTGTTATACAAGATATATAAAAATTAATGTGTGTCTGTCTGTCCCGTATACGCTCCTAAACCACTCATCCGATTGCTATGAAAATTTGCTTATTTGTTGAGAGCACGTCCGCGAAGGTTTCTGCGTTAACAAAATCATTTAACAATTGGTGGTACGCGAGTTATTTCAACATTTGAGTGTATTTCATATAGTTTAGCGCAGTTCGTTCGTTTTCGGTCTATTAGTTACGCGTTCCAATTACTAAATGGTAAAGTTGGATGATGGATGTTGGGATAGGGGATAGTGGATTGAGGATGCAGGATGATGGATGGAGGATGGTGGATGGGGGATGGTGGATGGAGGATGGTGGATAGAGGATAGAGAATAGAGGATGGAGTAACGGGATCAACAGGAGTAACGGGAGCAACAGGTGCAACGGAACAACGGAAGTAACGGGAGAAATGGAAGCAACGGGAGTAACGGGAGCAACGGGAAAAATGGGAGCAACAGGATCAACGGGAGCAACGGAAGTAACGGAGCAACGGAAGTAACGGGAGAATTGGGAGCAACGGGATCAACGGGAGAAATGGGAGCAACGGGATCAACGTAGAAACGAGTGCAACGGAACAGCGGGAAGCAAGATAGTATAGCACACAGAAAACACAAAAACGCTCAGCAACGAACAATTTGCCTTCAGGCCAAACGGAGGGTGTCTCGACGCCCATGTCTACTTAGATCTTGCTATCAGTCAACAGTTATCAAGCCGCAATCACATGTCAATAATTGCAATAGACTTCAAAAAAGCTTTTGACCGTATAGGCGCACACGTTGTGCTCTCCGAATTAATAAGAATTGGCATTGGTCCAAAAATTTTCAATTGGGTAAAAGACTTTCTAGATAATAGAAAATTCAAAATAAGGATAAATAACACCTACTCAAAAATATGGCCGCTTTACAATGGAATTCCCCAAGGCTCACCCGTTTCAGTCATCCTATTTCTTATAGGTTTTAATTCATTTTCTAACTTAATAAATAACACTAAAACTTGTGAACATATTTTTCATGCGGATGACTTATTTATCATAATGAAAAATGCTTCTACTCTGGAAGCAAAAACTAAAACTAGTACTATCTTTAACACTATTTTAAACTGGACTGCTAAATTAGGCGCGAAAATATCAATTACAAAATGTAAACATCTCTTCAACTACTTCACGCACCTTACCACGCAGCCATACGAGCGGCTCTCGGGGCATTTCGTACCACGACAATTGTCAGCAGAAGCTAATCTACCATCCATAGAGATGAGAAAAGACTATCTCACTGCACTTATTATCCCGAAAATAACGATCAGTGGCAATCCCCTCCTGCAACAGGAATTCATTAATCTATGCAAAAGGAAAACGAAACTTAGAATCCCGTCCACGATACAAATTTGCCTCGATCTCGATAAGGACATGAGCATACCAACCAAATGTACACCGAAAAAAGTAAGCGCTTATCCGCCATTGAAGATGCCAGATTGCGTCATCCACGACAAGTTAGCACTTTATCCTAAATCTACAACACCAAATGACGTATACTCAGTCCTATTTAATGAACTCCGAACGGAGCTACAAAACAAAGGTTGGCAATTTTTACGCTAAATTTTTCTCTTCAAACCCCTATCCGCTTAGTGGCGAACGACGACGAGTCCGACTAACCCGTCGAGACGGGGTGGGCGCCACACAACTAAGCTTTCGTCGTCGTTCTAACTACCTAGCCAGCTGTGAAGCGAGGTAGGTTTTAGTTCCACCGGAAATCTCTCTCGCGGATCTGTAATCGGAGGACGACACACTAAATTAACACAGAAGCTTTAGAAAAGAATTGTACTGTGGTTATAAGAATTATTTTAATTAAGTTCAACTAGTAATATAAATATGTGAATGAAATTGTTAGAAATAAAGAGAATGATAGCTAAATCAAGATCTTATGCTAGGGTACCACTGGTGTCAGTCTGCTCCGTCCTCGGGACTAATCCGCCTCACAGCGATCCGCCACAGTTTTTATCTTCGCGAAAGCCCCTGTAGGCGCCGCGACGATTCGTAGGTTAGTGATTTTTTTTTTAAATCTCCGCCAAACTATGTACCATACCGATCTGCGTTTTTTTTTCCCGCACCACGTTTCGCACCTTGATGTTTTTTTTTTCTTTTATGACTACCTGGAGTACGTACGTCGAAATTTTCGCGCACCCCCATGTCCGTAACGACGCGTAAATTAACCCGTGATATTCGATCACCAAATCCGTACGATACTTCGCTGTCTTATCAGTTCTATCACTTCGAATCACAATTCGATACCGTATCAAAATTCGTACTTCCAGTTCGTTATACTTTTCACATCTACTTCGTAAGCAATCGTATACCGATACCGCACTTGATATTCTATAATTCTATAAACGTTAAATTAGTTCGATATTTGTTCTTTTCCACTACTTCTGCCTCCGATCGTATTCCGAATCCGCACTCGATTTTCTTTAATTCCGTAATCGATAATTCAGTACGTTAATTTCATCCACTTTCACTTCTAACAATTGTATCTCGATTCCCATTCGATTTTTTTTTCCGTCTTGTCCGAAGCTCAATCCCCAAAAAAAAGGTCCCGATTTCACTTCTTTACCAAAAACGAAACCTCATAACGGCCCCCTCGTTCGGTTAGCGCCTTTGACCTCAGGTCTCGGTCAAAAACCCCTTTTGGAGTTTTCGAAATATTCACAAATTTGCAACAGTTTCGAATTCGTCAAATTGGGCCACAACACTAATAGAGTTCCGAATTTGGTAGTGTTTTCTACCCATCATGGCGGCGCGCAGTGTTATTGTTTATTACGCGAGAACTGTCAGTTCCGTCGCGAATTCAAGTGTCCGCAGTGTTTCTGTTTTTGTTTACTTCGGTTTTTGTCGACTTTGTCTCTTTTTTTTTTCCGTGGGTGCACTCGCGCAAGTCGGACGATACCGATCAACGTTTTTAGCCCGCGATTTTTATTGTTTCCGGCACTTTGCAAACCTGGATTTTGTTTGAGGTATGTTGTTGTTGTGTCAGTCGTAATCCTCGTTGACTCCTTAATCCTAAACCTTACCCTACCTTAATTCATCTTCTTTTCTTTTTCCTAAATAATATTTCCTAATATATCTATAATGTTACGTTAATCCAACTTAACAAATTAACTAAACTAAAGTTGACTCCGCCCTCCGATTTCAGGTTGTTTTCGTAATTTTCATCATAACAATTTTAAACTGGACTGCTAAATTAGGCGCGAAAATATCAATTACAAAATGTAAACATCTCTTCAACTACTTCACGCACCTTACCACGCAGCCATACGAGCGGCTCTCGGGGCATTTCGTACCACGACAATTGTCAGCAGAAGCTAATCTACCATCCATAGAGATGAGAAAAGACTATCTCACTGCACTTAGTATCCCGAAAATAACGATCAGTGGCAATCCCCTCCTGCAACAGGAATTCATTAATCTATGCAAAAGGAAAACGAAACTTAGAATCCCGTCCACGATACAAATTTGCCTCGATCTCGATAAGGACATGATCATACCAACCAAATGTACACCGAAAAAAGTAAGCGCTTATCCGCCATTGAAGATGCCAGATTGCGTCATCCACGACAAGTTAGCACTTTATCCTAAATCTACAACACCAAATGACGTATACTCAGTCCTATTTAATGAACTCCGAACGGAGCTACAAAACAAAGGTTGGCAATTTTTACGCTAAATTTTTCTCTTCAAACCCCTATCCGCTTAGGGGCGAACGACGACGAGTCCGACTAACCCGTCGAGACGGGGTGGGCGCCACACAACTAAGCTTTCGTCGTCGTTCTAACTACCTAGCCAGCTGTGAAGCGAGGTAGGTTTTAGTTCCACCGGAAATCTCTCTCGCGGATCTGTAATCGGAGGACGACACACTAAATTAACACAGAAGCTTTAGAAAAGAATTGTACTGTGGTTATAAGAATTATTTTAATTAAGTTCAACTAGTAATATAAATATGTGAATGAAATTGTTAGAAATAAAGAGAATGATAGCTAAATCAAGATCTTATGCTAGGGTACCACTGGTGTCAGTCTGCTCCGTCCTCGGGACTAATCCGCCTCACAGCGATCCGCCACAGTTTTTATCTTCGCGAAAGCCCCTGTAGGCGCCGCGACGATTCGTAGGTTAGTGATTTTTTTTTTAAATCTCCGCCAAACTATGTACCATACCGATCTGCGTTTTTTTTTCCCGCACCACGTTTCGCACCTTGATGTTTTTTTTTTCTTTTATGACTACCTGGAGTACGTACGTCGAAATTTTCGCGCACCCCCATGTCCGTAACGACGCGTAAATTAACCCGTGATATTCGATCACCAAATCCGTACGATACTTCGCTGTCTTATCAGTTCTATCACTTCGAATCACAATTCGATACCGTATCAAAATTCGTACTTCCAGTTCGTTATACTTTTCACATCTACTTCGTAAGCAATCGTATACCGATACCGCACTTGATATTCTATAATTCTATAAACGTTAAATTAGTTCGATATTTGTTCTTTTCCACTACTTCTGCCTCCGATCGTATTCCGAATCCGCACTCGATTTTCTTTAATTCCGTAATCGATAATTCAGTACGTTAATTTCATCCACTTTCACTTCTAACAATTGTATCTCGATTCCCATTCGATTTTTTTTTCCGTCTTGTCCGAAGCTCAATCCCCAAAAAAAAGGCCCCGATTTCACTTCTTTACCAAAAACGAAACCTCATAACGGCCCCCTCGTTCGGTTAGCGCCTTTGACCTCAGGTCTCGGTCAAAAACCCCTTTTGGAGTTTTCGAAATATTCACAAATTTGCAACAGTTTCGAATTCGTCAAATTGGGCCACAACACTAATAGAGTTCCGAATTTGGTAGTGTTTTCTACCCATCATGGCGGCGCGCAGTGTTATTGTTTATTACGCGAGAACTGTCAATTCCGTCGCGAATTCAAGTGTCCGCAGTGTTTCTGTTTTTGTTTACTTCGGTTTTTGTCGACTTTGTCTCTTTTTTTTTTCCGTGGGTGCACTCGCGCAAGTCGGACGATACCGATCAACGTTTTTAGTCCGCGATTTTTATTGTTTCCGGCACTTTGCAAACCTGGATTTTGTTTGAGGTATGTTGTTGTTGTGTCAGTCGTAATCCTCGTTGACTCCTTAATCCTAAACCTTACCCTACCTTAATTCATCTTCTTTTCTTTTTCCTAAATAATATTTCCTAATATATCTATAATGTTACGTTAATCCAACTTAACAAATTAACTAAACTAAAGTTGACTCCGCCCTCCGATTTCAGGTTGTTTTCGTAATTTTCATCATAACAATTTTAAACTGGACTGCTAAATTAGGCGCGAAAATATCAATTACAAAATGTAAACATCTCTTCAACTACTTCACGCACCTTACCACGCAGCCATACGAGCGGCTCTCGGGGCATTTCGTACCACGACAATTGTCAGCAGAAGCTAATCTACCATCCATAGAGATGAGAAAAGACTATCTCACTGCACTTATTATCCCGAAAATAACGATCAGTGGCAATCCCCTCCTGCAACAGGAATTCATTAATCTATGCAAAAGGAAAACGAAACTTAGAATCCCGTCCACGATACAAATTTGCCTCGATCTCGATAAGGACATGAGCATACCAACCAAATGTACACCGAAAAAAGTAAGCGCTTATCCGCCATTGAAGATGCCAGATTGCGTCATCCACGACAAGTTAGCACTTTATCCTAAATCTACAACACCAAATGACGTATACTCAGTCCTATTTAATGAACTCCGAACGGAGCTACAAAACAAAGGTTGGCAATTTTTACGCTAAATTTTTCTCTTCAAACCCCTATCCGCTTAGGGGCGAACGACGACGAGTCCGACTAACCCGTCGAGACGGGGTGGGCGCCACACAACTAAGCTTTCGTCGTCGTTCTAACTACCTAGCCAGCTGTGAAGCGAGGTAGGTTTTAGTTCCACCGGAAATCTCTCTCGCGGATCTGTAATCGGAGGACGACACACTAAATTAACACAGAAGCTTTAGAAAAGAATTGTACTGTGGTTATAAGAATTATTTTAATTAAGTTCAACTAGTAATATAAATATGTGAATGAAATTGTTAGAAATAAAGAGAATGATAGCTAAATCAAGATCTTATGCTAGGGTACCACTGGTGTCAGTCTGCTCCGTCCTCGGGACTAATCCGCCTCACAGCGATCCGCCACAGTTTTTATCTTCGCGAAAGCCCCTGTAGGCGCCGCGACGATTCGTAGGTTAGTGATTTTTTTTTTAAATCTCCGCCAAACTATGTACCATACCGATCTGCGTTTTTTTTTCCCGCACCACGTTTCGCACCTTGATGTTTTTTTTTTCTTTTATGACTACCTGGAGTACGTACGTCGAAATTTTCGCGCACCCCTATGTCCGTAACGACGCGTAAATTAACCCGTGATATTCGATCACCAAATCCGTATGATACTTCGCTGTCTTATCAGTTCTATCACTTCGAATCACAATTCGATACCGTATCAAAATTCGTACTTCCAGTTCGTTATACTTTTCACATCTACTTCGTAAGCAATCGTATACCGATACCGCACTTGATATTCTATAATTCTATAAACGTTAAATTAGTTCGATATTTGTTCTTTTCCACTACTTCTGCCTCCGATCGTATTCCGAATCCGCACTCGATTTTCTTTAATTCCGTAATCGATAATTCAGTACGTTAATTTCATCCACTTTCACTTCTAACAATTGTATCTCGATTCCCATTCGATTTTTTTTTCCGTCTTGTCCGAAGCTCAATCCCCAAAAAAAAGGCCCCGATTTCACTTCTTTACCAAAAACGAAACCTCATAACGGCCCCCTCGTTCGGTTAGCGCCTTTGACCTCAGGTCTCGGTCAAAAACCCCTTTTGGAGTTTTCGAAATTTTCACAAATTTGCAACAGTTCCGAATTCGTCAAATTGGGCCACAACACTAATAGAGTTCCGAATTTGGTAGTGTTTTCTACCCATCATGGCGGCGCGCAGTGTTATTGTTTATTACGCGAGAACTGTCAGTTCCGTCGCGAATTCAAGTGTCCGCAGTGTTTCTGGTTTTGTTTACTTCGGTTTTTGTCGACTTTGTCTCTTTTTTTTTTCCGTGGGTGCACTCGCGCAAGTCGGACGATACCGATCAACGTTTTTAGTCCGCGATTTTTATTGTTTCCGGCACTTTGCAAACCTGGATTTTGTTTGAGGTATGTTGTTGTTGTGTCAGTCGTAATCCTCGTTGACTCCTTAATCCTAAACCTTACCCTACCTTAATTCATCTTCTTTTCTTTTTCCTAAATAATATTTCCTAATATATCTATAATGTTACGTTAATCCAACTTAACAAATTAACTAAACTAAAGTTGACTCCGCCCTCCGATTTCAGGTTGTTTTCGTAATTTTCATCATAACAATTTCTGTGCGTTATTTTAGGTTTTCCGTGCCGTAGGGGAAGGTGACACGAGCCTCACTTGGGGAACTAACACCCAATAATTTGCGGTAAGTCTCTACGTTAAGCAATTTAGTTTCAAGTTTAATATTCAATTTCTGCATACTTTTCCCAGGTTCGATCAAGAGCGACCGTCGGACTTCGCCCGGGATCGTTAACGAGGTATACCCTATGTATCGAATAATTACTAAAATAACTCCTCCTTTTTTTTTTCAGACGTAATATTTCCCCCCTTACCTCAAGAGGATTTCCCTGAAATGCTCTCCCTACGACCTAACACACATATTTCCTTCCCCGATTTACGCTTCATGTGGTTTTAGATCCTTCACGTGCCAGATCCCCGCGTCTTTGCCCTCTGTATCCACCAAGTGATAGGTCCACGGTGACACCTTCTTCTGCACCGTGTACGGTCCCAAAAAGGTAGGGGCTAGCTTAGCCGAAAAGTAGCGCGCAGCGTCGGATAGGGCAAAGTTCCTCCTCCAAACAAGATCGTGTGGCAAGTAAGACACATCGCGTCTACGCAAATTATAGTGCTTCTTGCTTTTTTCCGCCGCCTCCCTCATTCTAGTCCTTATTTCTTCTTGTAATACCTTGAAAGCTTCTGAACGTTCCCGAATTCTATCCGGATTAATCGGATTCACTACGGTGGGGTATTCATCAGGTCCGTCGTTACTCAAATTCATCTCCCTACCAAAGTTAGCGAAATAAGGAGTTACCCCCAGTACTTCGTGCGTGGCTGTTCGCAACGCACACCCTATCGCCGGAAGTTTCGTGTCCCATAATCGATGATCGTTCGATGCATAAGCGCGGAGCATCGTTTTAATATTTTGGTTAGTGCGTTCCGCCGGGTTGGCTTGTGGGTGGTAGAATGCCGTGTATTTGATATTTGTGCCATACCCGTCGCACGTGCGTTGGAAATCTCGACTTTTGAACTGTACCCCATTATCACACACACATGATCTTCGACAATCCGACTCACAGCAGCACCGGTCGCCGTCCTCAACGGAAAAACCAGTGGACATTTGGTGAAATAGTCCACCACAGTTAAAATGTAGCAATTTCCTCTGAGGGAACGTGGAAGAGGGCCGACGAGATCAACGCAAACCATCTCCCATGGCTTGCTCACTTCGGTCCTTGAAGTCATAAACCCGGCTGGCAGTTTCCTTTCGGGCTTGATCGCCTGATAGACCTTGCACCTAGCCACGTATCGCTGAATGTCGGTTCGCATTTTTGGCCAATAAAAGGATCTCGCCACTCGTGTATATGTGCGAAACCCTCCCGGATGCCCAGCAGTCGGCTCGTCATGACATTGTTCTATTACCTTCGTTCGATTTTCTTTTGGAGGGACCATTTTCCAAACTTCCTCCTCCGATAAACCCGGGTGTTGTGCCGGTACGTGCTTAAAAAGCTGACTACCCTCAACTCGCCAGGACGAAAATTCGTCCGGGTCATTTTTCACACGTTCGACCATCTTACGATACCATTTATCCGAGATTACTTTCCGATTTGTCAATACGCACACTGGAACTGACCGAGATAATGCATCAGGGACCAGGTTTTCTTTTCCCTTACGATGAACGATGTCAAAGTCAAATTGCTGCAGCCTCACAGCCCACCGTGCCAGTCTTCCGCACGGGTCCTTCAACTGGTTTAGCCATACCAATGAGTAATGGTCCGTTACGACCACGAATTTGGTCCCCTCCACATATGGTCTGAGTTTCTCCACTGCCCACACTACGGCCAGACATTCCCGCTCCGTCGTAGAAAATTTCCGCTCTGCTGCGGTAAGCGATCTGCTCAAGTAGCAGATTACTTTTTCTCCCCCCTCGTGTTTTTGAGTGAGTACAGCCCCCAGTCCGTAGCCTGAAGCATCGGTCTGTATACTGAATGGCAGACTATAATCCGGACACGTCAGAATCGGAGCAGTCGAAAGCTTGACTTTAGCTGTAGCAAAGGCTTTGCCGCATTCCTCATCCCATGCGAATTTGCGGTTTTTCTTTAGCAACGTCGTGAGAGGTGCCATCAGAGTTGCAAAATCCGGTATAAAACGCCGATACCATGATGCCATCCCCAGAAATTGACGGACTTCTTTCACGTTTGAGGGCTTAGGTATTTTTATCAGACATTCCACTTTTTCTGGGTCCACGTGCAATCCCTGTTCATCAACCACGTAGCCTAGATATTGCAACTCTGATCTGCAGAATTGACATTTTTTCCGCGAAACCCTTAAACCCGCAGCTCTCAGTCGCCGGAAAATTTCTTTCAACACTTCCAGGTGCTTCTCGAACGTCTGCGTCACGATTATAATGTCGTCCAAGTAAACAAACACGTGCTGCTCTAAGTCCCCTCCCAGGACACGGTCGATTAGTCGTTGCCACGTAGCCGGAGCGTTGTGGAGACCAAAAGGCATTCATCGAAATTGGAAGAGGCCCCGATTCGGCACGGTAAAGGCGGTATATGGTCGAGATTCCTCGGCCACCGGAACCTGCCAATATGCCGACTTGATGTCCAGTGAGGACAGGTATTTTGCGTCCCTCAATTTATCCAGCGTCGCTGATACATACGGCAAAGGGTACGCATCACGCTCTGATACCTGATTCAGCTTCCGGTAGTTTACGCAAAACCGGTACGAACCATCCTTCTTCTGAACCCGTAAAATCGGAGATGCCCAAGGACTACACGACGATTCAACTATTCCAGCTTCGAGCATCTCGTCCAACTCCTTATCGATATCCTTTTGGACAGCGGGTGATACTGGATAGTATCTCTGTTTGATGGGGTCGGATTTGGTTTTTATAATGTGCTCCACCATATTGGTGCATCCGATTCCGTCACCCATCAAACTCAATTCCGCGTCAATTACTTCCGCCAGCCGCTCACTCTCCCTCTCTGTCAATTTCGATTTTGACTGAAGGAACTCCACAACCGCCACTTCCGGGTTCTCGCAAAATTCCCAACAACTACCCCGCAGATCCGCGACAATTCCCGCTGCTGCCCAAAAATCAGCTCCAAGTATCAGCTTGATTGGTATCTCAGGCACAACAAATACTTCTAGCCACTTCCTTTTCCCCACCAGCTCGATCGGAACCCATATGGATCCTAAAATTGAGCACTTCACTCCATTCGCCGTTACAACCGATTGAGACCCTTGAGTTTGTACTGTAACTCCAATTCCCCGAAGGAGATCCCAACCTGTTCCCCCCAGAATCGTCTTAGAAGCACCCGAATCCAGCAATCCCAACATTTCGCAATCGAACATTTTCACGTTCAGGTAAGGCCGTGTATCACCAATTACTTTCGTGAAAATATAATTTATTTCCATACTACACTGCTCCTCAACCTGAACGCCTTCTTCACCCGCGGCTAGTACACCAACTCCCCCCACTACGCCGCGCTCTAATGGGTACTGGAGAAGTTTTCCGGCTGACTATTTGTGGAAGGCATATTCGGTGGACCGCTTCCGCTAGTTACTTGAGCCCTGTCCCCTCCGCTCATGTCCGCTGATTGGTTGCATTTGGTGCAGAATTTCCGGATCACACCAGTCTTCCCGCATCCGTAACATGCGCGTGGCCTCTGACACTCGCGGGAATTATGCCCCATTTCCCGACAATTCCAGCACACAATTGGCCGTTTTTCCACCAAAACTGGACAAGTCTCAGGATCCCCAACATACGCAAGATCAGGCTCCAGTACGCTCCTCGTTCGTCGTGAAACAGGAGGTATAAACGCTTCTACCGACACTCGAGTAGCTTCCAACTCCCGGCCAAGTCGTACTAATTCCGGTATGGATCTCACTTTCCGCAGACCGAGGTGCATTTGGTGAAAAGGCGTGATATTCCGACGCAACAGCTTCAATTGTGCCGCTTCCGACCACGGTATCGTCAACCGACGGAAGAGACCCTGCATCAGTGCCACGTACAGTCCTATAGACTCATCTGCACCTTGCGTTCTTCGCCGAATCTCTTCCTCCAGTCGCTCATCGTAGTCTGGGGGCAAAAACTCTTGCCTGAGTTCCACTACCAATTCGTCCCATGTTTTTAGTGCTGGCCTCACCGCTCGCAACCATATTAATGCTTTCCCCTCGAAAAGATCCACGGCCGACCGGAAAAGTTGTGACTTCAAAACGCCTCGAGCCTCACGCAACTCCTCTACCCTTTCCAGAAAAGCACTAATTGACTGGTTCCCATCTCCCAAAAATTTCAAATTCCATTTTGCCACCACGAGAGATGGCCTTGAAATTGATATGCCTGTCGTCATGGGAGTTGTCCGGTCTGCCAGTTCTTCCTCATCACTTGTTTGATCAAGCGCCGCTGTGGCAGCATCTAATCTATCACTGAAAGTCCTATATTCAGGTGCTACTGAGACTGGAGCTGCTTCACTCACCTGCTTATTGTTTTCCTTCCTTTTTCCACCCTGCGCCGTACTAGGATTCGTTCCAGTTGACTCGTGAATCGGTCCGGTTTCCTCGTCCGACGTGGAATCAGCTCCCTCGGCTGCCTTTTCCAAAAGGTCGCTCATTAAGATCACGAGCTACCCTCTCATCGTAGTTACTGCGGTCTTTTCTTCACCCGTTGTAGGTTGAACTCGTTGAGTCCGACGTACCCCCCAATCAATCTTCGCCAACACTTTACTGTACTCAGAGCATCGGTCGTCTCCTGAAAACTCCGAAATCAACTTCTCGATTTCCGAAATTTTAGCCTTCAAGGCCACAAAGTCTTCCTCGACCGTGAAGGGATAGTCTTCAATCACGAGACTATGTCCTGATACCTCCCGCTTCAATGAAACCCTCAGCGCCTTCCTCATCCCATCCACTTTATCAATCGGAAGTCCACGTATGGCCATTTCGTACGCCAACTCTTCTTGACTTAGCCGATCTACGGCAATAGGAGGAGTAATACGGCTAGCCATTTTTCACTCAATATACCACAGAAAGAACTCCAAAGTATGCAGAAAGTTATGCTCAATGAGAAAAAAAAAATAATAAAACAAAAAAAATTCTTCCTTGCGATACAGTCACAAATTCGAATTTCCTACAAATAGCCAATTTTAAATTTCCGTAAGGAAACTCGTTTCACCATCACTAAGCACTTTTATACCAAAAATAACGGCCAATAACGGCAATAACGGCCCCACGTTGGGCGCCAATTTTACGCTAAATTTTTCTCTTCAAACCCCTATCCGCTTAGGGGCGAACGACGACGAGTCCGACTAACCCGTCGAGACGGGGTGGGCGCCACACAACTAAGCTTTCGTCGTCGTTCTAACTACCTAGCCAGCTGTGAAGCGAGGTAGGTTTTAGTTCCACCGGAAATCTCTCTCGCGGATCTGTAATCGGAGGACGACACACTAAATTAACACAGAAGCTTTAGAAAAGAATTGTACTGTGGTTATAAGAATTATTTTAATTAAGTTCAACTAGTAATATAAATATGTGAATGAAATTGTTAGAAATAAAGAGAATGATAGCTAAATCAAGATCTTATGCTAGGGTACCACTGGTGTCAGTCTGCTCCGTCCTCGGGACTAATCCGCCTCACAGCGATCCGCCACAGTTTTTATCTTCGCGAAAGCCCCTGTAGGCGCCGCGACGATTCGTAGGTTAGTGATTTTATTTTTAAATCTCCGCCAAACTATGTACCATACCGATCTGCGTTTTTTTTTCCCGCACCACGTTTCGCACCTTGATGTTTTTTTTTTCTTTTATGACTACCTGGAGTACGTACGTCGAAATTTTCGCGCACCCCTATGTCCGTAACGACGCGTAAATTAACCCGTGATATTCGATCACCAAATCCGTACGATACTTCGCTGTCTTATCAGTTCTATCACTTCGAATCACAATTCGATACCGTATCAAAATTCGTACTTCCAGTTCGTTATACTTTTCACATCTACTTCGTAAGCAATCGTATACCGATACCGCACTTGATATTCTATAATTCTATAAACGTTAAATTAGTTCGATATTTGTTCTTTTCCACTACTTCTGCCTCCGATCGTATTCCGAATCCGCACTCGATTTTCTTTAATTCCGTAATCGATAATTCAGTACGTTAATTTCATCCACTTTCACTTCTAACAATTGTATCTCGATTCCCATTCGATTTTTTTTTCCGTCTTGTCCGAAGCTCAATCCCCAAAAAAAAGGCCCCGATTTCACTTCTTTACCAAAAACGAAACCTCATAACGGCCCCCTCGTTCGGTTAGCGCCTTTGACCTCAGGTCTCGGTCAAAAACCCCTTTTGGAGTTTTCGAAATATTCACAAATTTGCAACAGTTTCGAATTCGTCAAATTGGGCCACAACACTAATAGAGTTCCGAATTTGGTAGTGTTTTCTACCCATCATGGCGGCGCGCAGTGTTATTGTTTATTACGCGAGAACTGTCAGTTCCGTCGCGAATTCAAGTGTCCGCAGTGTTTCTGTTTTTGTTTACTTCGGTTTTTGTCGACTTTGTCTCTTTTTTTTCCGTGGGTGCACTCGCGCAAGTCGGACGATACCGATCAACGTTTTTAGTCCGCGATTTTTATTGTTTCCGGCACTTTGCAAACCTGGATTTTGTTTGAGGTATGTTGTTGTTGTGTCAGTCGTAATCCTCGTTGACTCCTTAATCCTAAACCTTACCCTACCTTAATTCATCTTCTTTTCTTTTTCCTAAATAATATTTCCTAATATATCTATAATGTTACGTTAATCCAACTTAACAAATTAACTAAACTAAAGTTGACTCCGCCCTCCGATTTCAGGTTGTTTTCGTAATTTTCATCATAACAATTTTAAACTGGACTGCTAAATTAGGCGCGAAAATATCAATTACAAAATGTAAACATCTCTTCAACTACTTCACGCACCTTACCACGCAGCCATACGAGCGGCTCTCGGGGCATTTCGTACCACGACAATTGTCAGCAGAAGCTAATCTACCATCCATAGAGATGAGAAAAGACTATCTCACTGCACTTATTATCCCGAAAATAACGATCAGTGGCAATCCCCTCCTGCAACAGGAATTCATTAATCTATGCAAAAGGAAAACGAAACTTAGAATCCCGTCCACGATACAAATTTGCCTCGATCTCGATAAGGACATGATCATACCAACCAAATGTACACCGAAAAAAGTAAGCGCTTATCCGCCATTGAAGATGCCAGATTGCGTCATCCACGACAAGTTAGCACTTTATCCTAAATCTACAACACCAAATGACGTATACTCAGTCCTATTTAATGAACTCCGAACGGAGCTACAAAACAAAGGTTGGCAATTTTTACGCTAAATTTTTCTCTTCAAACCCCTATCCGCTTAGGGGCGAACGACGACGAGTCCGACTAACCCGTCGAGACGGGGTGGGCGCCACACAACTAAGCTTTCGTCGTCGTTCTAACTACCTAGCCAGCTGTGAAGCGAGGTAGGTTTTAGTTCCACCGGAAATCTCTCTCGCGGATCTGTAATCGGAGGACGACACACTAAATTAACACAGAAGCTTTAGAAAAGAATTGTACTGTGGTTATAAGAATTATTTTAATTAAGTTCAACTAGTAATATAAATATGTGAATGAAATTGTTAGAAATAAAGAGAATGATAGCTAAATCAAGATCTTATGCTAGGGTACCACTGGTGTCAGTCTGCTCCGTCCTCGGGACTAATCCGCCTCACAGCGATCCGCCACAGTTTTTATCTTCGCGAAAGCCCCTGTAGGCGCCGCGACGATTCGTAGGTTAGTGATTTTATTTTTAAATCTCCGCCAAACTATGTACCATACCGATCTGCGTTTTTTTTCCCGCACCACGTTTCGCACCTTGATGTTTTTTTTTTCTTTTATGACTACCTGGAGTACGTACGTCGAAATTTTCGCGCACCCCTATGTCCGTAACGACGCGTAAATTAACCCGTGATATTCGATCACCAAATCCGTACGATACTTCGCTGTCTTATCAGTTCTATCACTTCGAATCACAATTCGATACCGTATCAAAATTCGTACTTCCAGTTCGTTATACTTTTCACATCTACTTCGTAAGCAATCGTATACCGATACCGCACTTGATATTCTATAATTCCATAAACGTTAAATTAGTTCCATATTTGTTCTTTTCCACTACTTTTGCCTCCGATCGTATTCCGAATCCGCACTCGATTTTCTTTAATTCCGTAATCGATAATTCAGTACGTTAATTTCATCCACTTTCACTTCTAACAATTGTATCTCGATTCCCATTCGATTTTTTTTTCCGTCTTGTCCGAAGCTCAATCCCCAAAAAAAAGGCCCCGATTTCACTTCTTTACCAAAAACGAAACCTCATAACGGCCCCCTCGTTCGGTTAGCGCCTTTGAATTCAGGTCTCGGTCAAAAACCCCTTTTGGAGTTTTCGAAATTTTCACAAATTTGCAACAGTTTCGAATTCGTCAAATTGGGCCACAACACTAATAGAGTTCCGAATTTGGTAGTGTTTTCTACCCATCATGGCGGCGCGCAGTGTTATTGTTTATTACGCGAGAACTGTCAGTTCCGTCGCGAATTCAAGTGTCCGCAGTGTTTCTGTTTTTGTTTACTTCGGTTTTTGTCGACTTTGTCTCTTTTTTTTCCGTGGGTGCACGCGATTTTTATTGTTTCCGGCACTTTGCAAACCTGGATTTTGTTTGAGGTATGTTGTTGTTGTGTCAGTCGTAATCCTCGTTGACTCCTTAATCCTAAACCTTACCCTACCTTAATTCATCTTCTTTTCTTTTTCCTAAATAATATTTCCTAATATATCTATAATGTTACGTTAATCCAACTTAACAAATTAACTAAACTAAAGTTGACTCCGCCCTCCGATTTCAGGTTGTTTTCGTAATTTTCATCATAACAATTTTAAACTGGACTGCTAAATTAGGCGCGAAAATATCAATTACAAAATGTAAACATCTCTTCAACTACTTCACGCACCTTACCACGCAGCCATACGAGCGGCTCTCGGGGCATTTCGTACCACGACAATTGTCAGCAGAAGCTAATCTACCATCCATAGAGATGAGAAAAGACTATCTCACTGCACTTATTATCCCGAAAATAACGATCAGTGGCAATCCCCTCCTGCAACAGGAATTCATTAATCTATGCAAAAGGAAAACGAAACTTAGAATCCCGTCCACGATACAAATTTGCCTCGATCTCGATAAGGACATGATCATACCAACCAAATGTACACCGAAAAAAGTAAGCGCTTATCCGCCATTGAAGATGCCAGATTGCGTCATCCACGACAAGTTAGCACTTTATCCTAAATCTACAACACCAAATGACGTATACTCAGTCCTATTTAATGAACTCCGAACGGAGCTACAAAACAAAGGTTGGCAATTTTTACGCTAAATTTTTCTCTTCAAACCCCTATCCGCTTAGGGGCGAACGACGACGAGTCCGACTAACCCGTCGAGACGGGGTGGGCGCCACACAACTAAGCTTTCGTCGTCGTTCTAACTACCTAGCCAGCTGTGAAGCGAGGTAGGTTTTAGTTCCACCGGAAATCTCTCTCGCGGATCTGTAATCGGAGGACGACACACTAAATTAACACAGAAGCTTTAGAAAAGAATTGTACTGTGGTTATAAGAATTATTTTAATTAAGTTCAACTAGTAATATAAATATGTGAATGAAATTGTTAGAAATAAAGAGAATGATAGCTAAATCAAGATCTTATGCTAGGGTACCACTGGTGTCAGTCTGCTCCGTCCTCGGGACTAATCCGCCTCACAGCGATCCGCCACAGTTTTTATCTTCGCGAAAGCCCCTGTAGGCGCCGCGACGATTCGTAGGTTAGTGATTTTATTTTTAAATCTCCGCCAAACTATGTACCATACCGATCTGCGTTTTTTTTCCCGCACCACGTTTCGCACCTTGATGTTTTTTTTTTCTTTTATGACTACCTGGAGTACGTACGTCGAAATTTTCGCGCACCCCTATGTCCGTAACGACGCGTAAATTAACCCGTGATATTCGATCACCAAATCCGTACGATACTTCGCTGTCTTATCAGTTCTATCACTTCGAATCACAATTCGATACCGTATCAAAATTCGTACTTCCAGTTCGTTATACTTTTCACATCTACTTCGTAAGCAATCGTATACCGATACCGCACTTGATATTCTATAATTCCATAAACGTTAAATTAGTTCCATATTTGTTCTTTTCCACTACTTTTGCCTCCGATCGTATTCCGAATCCGCACTCGATTTTCTTTAATTCCGTAATCGATAATTCAGTACGTTAATTTCATCCACTTTCACTTCTAACAATTGTATCTCGATTCCCATTCGATTTTTTTTCCGTCTTGTCCGAAGCTCAATCCCCAAAAAAAAGGCCCCGATTTCACTTCTTTACCAAAAACGAAACCTCATAACGGCCCCCTCGTTCGGTTAGCGCCTTTGAATTCAGGTCTCGGTCAAAAACCCCTTTTGGAGTTTTCGAAATTTTCACAAATTTGCAACAGTTTCGAATTCGTCAAATTGGGCCACAACACTAATAGAGTTCCGAATTTGGTAGTGTTTTCTACCCATCATGGCGGCGCGCAGTGTTATTGTTTATTACGCGAGAACTGTCAGTTCCGTCGCGAATTCAAGTGTCCGCAGTGTTTCTGTTTTTGTTTACTTCGGTTTTTGTCGACTTTGTCTCTTTTTTTTCCGTGGGTGCACGCGATTTTTATTGTTTCCGGCACTTTGCAAACCTGGATTTTGTTTGAGGTATGTTGTTGTTGTGTCAGTCGTAATCCTCGTTGACTCCTTAATCCTAAACCTTACCCTACCTTAATTCATCTTCTTTTCTTTTTCCTAAATAATATTTCCTAATATATCTATAATGTTACGTTAATCCAACTTAACAAATTAACTAAACTAAAGTTGACTCCGCCCTCCGATTTCAGGTTGTTTTCGTAATTTTCATCATAACAATTTCTGTGCGTTATTTTAGGTTTTCCGTGCCGTAGGGGAAGGTGACACGAGCCTCACTTGGGGAACTAACACCCAATAATTTGCGGTAAGTCTCTACGTTAAGCAATTTAGTTTCAAGTTTAATATTCAATTTCTGCATACTTTTCCCAGGTTCCGGATCAAGAGCGACCGTCGGACTTCGCCCGGGATCGTTAACGAGGTATACCCTATGTATCGAATAATTACTAAAATAACTCCTCCTTTTTTTTCAGACGTAATACAATTCCTATATACCGATGGATCAAAAACAGACGACGGAGTTGGATACGCAGTTGTAAAGCAAAACCAACAGATCATTGCTCACGGACTACTCCATCCCTTTTGCTCGGTTTTTACAGCGGAGATTAAAGGAGTAATAGATGCAATAGACTACGGAATCAAAAATACAGGCAAATTTTGTATATGCACGGACAGTTTATCGGTCCTAAAAGCATGTGCCAACTTAAATTGTAAAAATCATCTTGCAAATGAAATCAGAAACAAGCTGACAGTACACCATGTGAAACTTAAATTATGCTGGATTCCAGGACATGTAGGGATCTTAGGAAATGAATGCGCCGACAAAGCAGCTTCAAATGCCATAAAGGCACCAATATTAACCGCCGACACCACTCTACTAAAAGACGTAAAGCACAACATAAAAGAATATCTTAATAAAAACGAACGAACACTATGGCCACCCAGAGCCAATTTTTATTCAACATATGTTAACCCGTCCAAAGAAGCAATATTCATACCCAGCTCACTTTCTCGAGTGGAAGTAAAAATTATCACTCGCCTCAGATTAGGCCATACCAAGCTCACCCACCTACATTTGATTTCGAAAGACCCACCTCCAATTTGTGATCACTGCAGAGTTTGCTTAACTTTCAACCATGTACTAGAATGTCCAAAAATTTTCAACAATGACTTCAGAGAAAAATGTTATACCTATAATACAGAAAACTGAAAAAGAATTAAAATCTTTCTAATAAAATTTAAGAAACTAACTACATTTATATAACTTTTTCTGAACTTAAGAATATAATTTTAAATTAATTTACGAGAATATGTACTACATTTAAACAATTTTTTCTAAATTTAAGATTATAATTTAATAATATTAAGCTGATGGTCTTTATAACTAGTGCTTAAGAATAATTGTGTGTATTTATATACCTCTTATTAAAATATAATAATAATAATAGTATAGCACATAACAAACGTCAGCGTAGCCGCAGTACGCGGATATACAAGATAAAAATTGATACCACAAAATTTTTGTGTGTTTATGCCTTAGCACCCTATGCCAATAACTGTGAGCAGCATGCCAATCAACATACCTCACAGTGCCAATGACTGTACTTTTATTAGTTTTTAATTACAATTATTATTTTTAGTTAAAAAAAAGGAATATTAAAATATAAGCAAGTGGTCTATTTTTATTGCTAACCTCTTCTGAATCTAATTACATATCACCAATAATTGTAATTTCCATTTTGGTACAAATAAAAATGAAAATATTAAGAAATGTGTCTTAAGAGTGCCAACCACTATACAGGGTGTTTGGCTCGCAGTGTGCCACCTTGTAAGGGGTTATTCCTTGATATATTTGGAGAAAAAAATTGTTCTACAGGGTGGGTCAATTTTCAATATTAGTGGAGATACATGGTGGTTAACCACAAATAAAAAAAGTGTTTTTGACCGGTACCCTCACTCACTTAAAACGTTATATCTTGAAAACGAATAATCACAAGGCAAAGTGTTATAACTCGTTTTTTAGGGAATCGAATTACCTTTCATTTGATGTAACAGACTAAATTGTAACAGCACCCAATCTTGAGATATTTACTCGAAAACACAGATTTTTGCTACGTCAACCATAACAATTCAGTGATCAATGTATTTTTTCTCAGAAAACCCCATTATAAAAATGTCATTTCAATTTTATTTTTTTATGAGCCGTATTATTACCTACAAAAGCTGCATACATATGTATGAGTTACGATTAACATTTTGGAAGTACTCGCAATAGGTAAAAATACATATCGCATAAAAATTAAATATTTAAAAAATCAGTGCATGTTAATCTACGCTACTTGCTTGAATTGAAAGAATTTAATAATGGTTTTTATTTCAAATATTTTTATTATAATAAATGTTCAAAATGGCCACCTTCATTTTGAATGCACGCTAAAGCTCGTTTGGCGAGTGTTCTCTTGGTATTCATATTCCTCAACTGCTGCCTTACTTCTATTGCTGCCGCATCGATCCTGATATTTAGATCTTCCAATGTTTCTACTGGCGTTGCGTAGACAAGGTCCTTCATCCGTCCCCATACAAAGAAATCCATAATAGTAAGATCAGGAGATCTTGCAGGCCAGTGTATCGGTCCATTTCTACCGATCCAGCGATTGATATAATTGGAATTTAACCAATCTGTGATCTGTCGGCCGTAATGACCAGGAGCACCATCGTGTTGGTAAAACATGGAAGCCAATCGAACCAGTGGAATATCATCCAACAAGTCCTGTAGATCATTTGATAAAAACTGTAAGTAATTGGAGCTATTTAGAGTACGCGGAAGCCTAATAGGTCCAAGTAAATCGTCACCAATCACACCTGCCCATAAATTGACGCTGAATCTGTGCTGAAATGATGCCGCTCTTCTTGTGTGTGGATTGCTCTCAGCCCACGTATGTAGGTTGTGGAAGTTTGTGATACCGTCTCTGGTAAATTGGGACTCATCCGTCCACAGAATATTGTTGAAAAAATTGTCGTAATCTATTTGTCGTTCTAGGAGCCAATTGCAAAACTCCATCCGTTTGGGGAAATCAATGGGTAGCAGCTCCTGTACTGGTGTGTGATGGTAGGCATGGAAGCGTTCAACTTTTAAAATACTCCAAACCTTCCAAGTAGATATGTTAAACTGCAATGCCAAGCGTCGGATACTGATCGATGGATCATTTTGTACTGCTTGTAGTATTCTTTCATCATTCTGAACAGCGATTATAGGCGCAGGATTTGCATTTATTCTCCTTGTTCTAACGCTGCCAGTTTCCCTAATTCTCCTGTAAACGTCTTAAAATATTCTCCTGCTAGGTGTCCGTCGATGAGGATCTCTCTGGTGGTAAAGCCTTCGCGCGGCTCGTGCATTTTGATCACACTTTCCATAAATTAACATCATGTCAGCATATTCTTCATTGGAGTACTCAGGCATTTTGAAATAATTTTTTAAATTCTACTGACACCTTCTTCTCTTAGCAACGTAACTAAAACTCAGAAAAATGAAGGTAGTTTTGCTTTTATAGGCTTTTTATTTTGTAAGACACCCTATTAAAAAAGGCATAGTACCGCATCCAGTAGTACCTACCACATCCAGGTAAAAGCATCAATTATGTTGAAACTCACTTACATTTCATTGCTTTCCTTCATACTTTAAATAGTAAGAAATGTGCAATAAAAATACTTCTGTACTACCGACAAATTAAACAGATTCTTGGACCACTTTATGGCACTGACTTTTAAATATTTAATTTTTATGCGATATGTATTTTTACCTATTACTTCCAAAATGTTAATCGTAACTCATACATATGTATGCAGCTTTTGTAGGTAATAATACGGCTAATAAAAAAATAAAATTGAAATGACATTTTTATAATGGGGTTTTCTGAGAAAAACTACATTGATCACTGAATTGTTATGGTTGACGTAGCAAAAATCTGTGTTCTCGAGTAAATATCTCAAGATTGGGTGCAGTTACAATTTAGACTGTTACGATAATGAAAGGTAATTCGATTGCCTAAAAAACGAGTTATAACACTTTGCCTTGTGATTATTCGTTTTCAAGATATAACGTTTTAAGTGAGTGAGGGTACCGGTCAAAAACACTTTTCTTAACCACCCTGTATCTCCACTAATATTGAACATTGACCCACCCTGTAGAACAATTTTTTTCTCCAAATATATCAAGGAATAACCCCTTACAAGGTGGCACACGGAGTGCCAAACACCCTGTATAGTTTACCCAGGCGGCTGTAATTACCATATATCTCCACAGAAACCTAGTGAAGCTATTTTACCACATAAACATCAATATTTCGAGAGAGAACAAAACCGATAAAAACCCTTCACCTATCGTCTTGCTCCCGCTTTGCCCTTGCAATTATTAAAAAAACACGCACACATTGAAATAGTTCTGGTTTCCTCTCACTATCTCTAACCCTTTATGCCATAGACCATCTCCACACATGCTTAATTTTAACCGAATTTGCCTTTTTTATTTAAACAAACAGCAAACCCACTTTGTCAAAAGAGGTATGACGCAGTTTCGTTTTTGCTTCATTTCTCTCGGCCCATTTCATTTCCTTATATTCTTATTCGTAGAGTTTACCCTAAATGACCCATAACGAAAGTTGACACAATGAACCACTCAACCACTCATATCTTTTTCGTAGCAAGTGTGTGAAACATTTGGTATACTCGCCACAACAACAATTTCATAGTTTTTTGCCATTCACACTAAGGTGGTGTAAAGGGTCGCATATACTTTTTTAAAAGGTTTGATTAAATATTAGAATGAGTTTTACTTTCACGGGCTTTGTTTGTATTCACCACAAAGTCCATTTCAGATTTTTTTTAATTCAACCCCCAGGAGGGTGCAAAGGGATTGTATATGTTTTCATGAGTTTGATTTTAACTTCCACGATCATAAAAAAAAACTTCATAATTTTTCGATAACCCTTAGAGGTATACGTTTTCCCGAATTCGCCATAACTCTTGGGCCTGATGAGATATTACGCCATGTTTCTATGGTCTGTTTCGTGACTATGATATAAAATTTAGTATTTGTAAATCTGAAATGTTTTCACAAAATTTAAATATCTGAACTACTAAAGTCTTTAGCATATGTATATGAGTACTACGCCGAATTATCAGTATTTCTGAATACACGAGCCCTAATAGACGCAATAGCAAACTTTAATAGGTATAAGCATATTTCTTATTTCTGAAATAAATAACTATGAATATAGAATTATATATTACCTTCGCACATGATCCATCATAGGTAAGTTACAACTTTGACATATATAGCTCCTGAAGCAATATCTCTGCAGAAACTGTCCCAACATAATATCATGTTGACCATAAAATTTCATGTCAAGCAAAGTTGGTTGGGCACAAAAAGATGACGTTGTTTTTGGATTATAATAATAGCTGCAAAACAAAACTTGCAAGCGCTGATGATTTCGCAAGTCTAAAGCATCTTTATAGAGGTAATCTTCTAAAACTTTCCGAGGTTTTCGAGTTGCTCCTCTGAATATAAACACTGAAAATAATGGAAAGTGAGGCAGTTATATACGCATAATATAAATTTTTTTTAAAAAAATACTGTAGACCTACTTTATAATATATAGTTAAAGATAATAAAAATAGTTAGCCTAGTGTTTTTCCAGTTTTTTACCTCATGAACTATAGAAGTCCACTGAAGACACTCCTTGGCCGGAGTCGAAACGCGTATGGGCGGCCAGTAGTAAAAGGTCAGCTATAAAAATTTTAGTTTTTTTTAAAGGATATTTATTTTCATATATTTTACTACTTATTTCGCAATGGGACATACACCTTCATGCCCATCGGTTTTTCTAATTTTGTCATTAAGAGGCGGCCCGAGGATAACTCCCCTGAACAATAGACAATAACATTTGTCAGTACAAATGTACTTTGCCACATGGGGGTGCATGATGTCCTCTGAAGTTGATCATATTTTGTGTAGTTACACACAATTTATGAAAAAGCCTTAGGAAATGTCATGACACATAACAACCCAATTCGTTAAATTTTTCATTTTGAAATGTCATGACACATAACAACCCAATTCGTTAAATTTTTCATTTTGCAAAGCCTTAGGAAATGTCATGACACATAACAACCCAATTCGTTAAATTATTCATTTTGCAAAGCCTTAGGAAATGTCATGACACATAACAACCCAATTCGTTAAATTTTTCAAATCTGCCAACAGTCTGGGCGCAACTTTATTATTTTCTGGGTAGAAGTCCGAAACGTGTTTAATGATGAGATACGGTGTTGGGTACTATGCGACTGACAACCCAAAAAATAACGTTCCAAATAGCCTCCTGGTTATTTTTTAGGTTGTCAGTCGCATAGTACCCAACACCGTATCTCATCATTAAACACGTTTCGGACTTCTACCCATAAAATAATAAAGTTGCGCCCAGACTGTTGGCAGATTTTTTTTATTTATTTACGTATTTTTTTATCAATAGAATAATTCATAGTAGTAAAAGCGAATTCGATCACATTAAACCTAAGAGATTTTCGGAATCAGTGAAATCTTGAACAATACCCCCAGGAGGTTTAATAGAGAAAAATACTTAAATCGGGGTTTTCCCCGACTACGTTTAAAGCTTATAGAAGTAAACGTGAATTCCAAATCTCAATATACCTTAGGAATATATCAGAATTCGTGAATATGTACACAACCACTTTACACCCCCTTAGGGGTTGGATATCGAAAAATTTTGAAGATCATTAGTAGGCGCTTATATAAATAGCCCGCAGAAGTCAAATTGCTTTGATAGCTCGACATGTCTAAAAGTTTTAACGAAATTTGTGAAAATGTGGATTCACGGAAATTTTTTTACTCAACCTCTGAACGCCAATAAAAATCTGAACTTTTTTTTTTACTTTAATTCCTCTAATAGTACATCTACATATACGTACTAAGTTTCAACTTTCTAGCATAAGCCGTTTCTGAGATATAAAAAACCACCCCTCTCCCCCGTACCTTGATACCCCTATCAAAAACTTTATTTTTCTAGGATGTCTCCATAGTGGCTCTATATAATCCTAAATTTTTAGCTTTCTATTCATTATGGTTTTCGAGAAATAAAAATCAGAATGTTTTCCTTTCTACCCCCTTTCACCATCACCCCCAACACCCGCACCACCAACATTTTTTTCCCTACTAGAAGTTTACCGACCCCAACTCCTGTAAAATTTTCAAGATCATATCTGATACGGTTTCTGAGATATAAAAATTAAATTTTTTGAAAAATCGTTTTCCCCCCACTTTCGTGCTCCACCTCCCCTCTCAAAAAATTTAGTTTTGGTAGACTCCTCTTGTGATCCCATATAGAGAAACTAAATTTTATCTTCCTGGTGTAATTGGTTCGGGAGATATTGTAATCCAAAGTTTTTCACCACCCACCCCCACACCCCTCTTAAAAATGTTAGCACTTTTCTAATCTTGAAGTATCCCGAAGGACAACAACAAAGTTTCAATCTTCTGACATCAATGGTTCAGGAGATATCGATTTTAGAATGTTTCAATCCCGTCTTTCATGCGTTTCAGACTCATTGTTTTCCCCCCCACTTCCACACCCCTTAACCAATATCGAAAATTTTTTTCAATTGAGTCCATTATCATAGTACTACATAAGTTCCAAGTTTCAGCCTCCTAGCATAAGTGGTTCCTGAGATCTAGAAACCAAAATTTTTCGTCTAAAACGCTCCCCTCTCCTCTCCCCTTGTACCACCACCCCGCGAAAATATACCAGTCGTAGGGGTTCACCCAATCTACCCACCATAAAAATTTCAATTTAATATCTCAACGTGTTTGGGAGCTACGCGCCTTCAAACGATTTTGCGTACGGCGGACGGCGTACGGCGTCTACGGCGGACAGACGGACATTTTTTTTTTTTGCTTTTTTGGGGTTTACTAGTCCTAAAACGTGTAAATGCAAAATTTCAGGGTAGTAAACTTTTTTGAAATTTCAGGTCGATCACAATACTTTATTATTAAAAAATAATAAAGTAAATCTCTAACAATCTAGATGCAATAAACGGACAAACCCAGGGAGGCGGCTAAACTCGAAGTGTTTAGTCCGGGACGCGTTCAAAATCGAAGACTGGTTGTTTCGAGATTATTTTTAAAAAATTTCAGATACCTAGATTGAAGCGTTCAAAAATTATCGGCTATCATCCGATGACACGTGTCCTAAGAACTTTTGTATGAGTGCTATTCGAAAAAGTGATGAGATTTTGCCCAATAACAAACCAATACTACTTTCAGCTCAAAACTAATTCCTATAAGATTTAGAATTCCGAGCCCAACGATTTCTCATGTTATAGTTGGTATCGAAATGTGAATGTACATATTCTTCAAGAATCATTGTATGGCAGCTACACGTACTCAAACGATTTTCGTCGTACCACATCACCCCTTGAAATACTTGAAGGATTCTGAAATTATCGGATTTTTGAACACGTGTCTTAAGGGCTTGTTGTATGTTACCCGAAGGAGTAATGGGATCTCGCTGATTAAAAATCTCGATTTTAATTTTTACTCAATACTAATCTGTACAAAATTTCGACTTCGTGAATACAAGATTTCTTCAGTTATAGTGAGTTCCGTTAATAAATTTTTATAGGATTTTGTATATTACATCAAGGACTCAAGGGATTTTCTTCATATTTTTAAGCTGCTACTATTATAGTATAGTATAGTATAGTATAGTATAGTATACAAAGTATAGTATAGTATAGTATAGTATACAAAGTATAGTACAGTATAGTATAGTATACAAAGTATAGTATAGTATAGTATACAAAATTTCGAAGTCGTAACTTAAAGCGTTCAATATTGGTTAAAACGTGTTTTAAGGACTTTTGTAAGACAACTATCCGAAGGAGTTGACGGATGTTACTAATTAATTAACTCAGTCTTGCTAATTTCTGTTAACAAATTTATTTCCAGCTTTAACGCGCTCTTGAGTTATAGTGGATTTTGTAACTTGCATATTTTATAACTTGCAGACTTTTGTAGGCTGGTCACGAAGGGTTCATTCGATTTGCATTATATTCGGAATTTTAGCTTCAAACATTGAAAAGTTCATGTGTGCAAAATTTAAAACTTTTAACTTAAATCATTCAGCCAATAATCATGAATACGTGTTTTCAGGACTCTTGTATCGGAGATACCGAAGGAGTGGAAGAATATCGCCATTAACGAACTTAGCCTTACTTTTTCCATTTCATAGGTTGCGACAAATAACCATATGTAGATCAACGTATTCTTGAGTTATCGTACTAACGGACAGCGGATTTGAGGTTTTTGGCCCCAACTGAACATAAAATAATAAAAAACTTTTATTCGTCCGAGGCTCGGTTCTATGCGTTACAACAATTTTCGGACTGGATTAAACTTATAATACTCTATGATTTTAACTAGACTATAAAAAGCCGTGCGGACGTCTTGAATTTCGTCATACCTATTCAAAATAAACAACAACCGAATTTGTGCGTTTTGATAATATGTCATTGGAAAAAATATTTTGCGAGTAGTATTTATTTATTTAATGCTCCTTTATTAAAGGGTTATTCAATAGGGACATAACAATTTTGTATTTAAATAAAACACGGAATAATTGAGATATTGGGCTGAAATTTATTCCAGGTGTAATACACATGTTAAATTTAAGTATGGAATTTGATCTCGTTCATATCACCACCGCGAGCACGGTTGCAGCGATCGATTCTTTGGAGCCAATTTTGCAACTCTCTTCCACATATATCGACCGGAACATTGGCAATTTCGCGTTCGATATTGTTCCTGAGCTCCTCTAACGTTGTTGGCTTGTTTGCATAAACCAACAACTTAACGTTACCCCATAAAAAGACATCCAAAGGCTTTAAATCGCATGAGCGAACTAGCCATTCGACCGGACCATTTCTCGAGATGAAACGATTACCGAACTTCTCCTTCAATAGATCAATTGTTTGACCAGCTGAGTGGCATGTGGTACCATCTGGTTGGAACCACATATCACTGATGTTAAGTCCGTCCGTCCGTTCGTTCGTTCGAGTCCTTAAAACACGTATTTACGATTATTGGTCGAAATCTTCAAGTTAGGAAGTTACAATTTTGCACACATAAACGATTAATTGTTTAAATTAAAATTTAGGAATATAATACAAATCGAATGATGATAAATGCGATAAAGCGGGAATTAAAATTTTTGCAGGAATTAGTTTTAAGGCTTCAGTCTACTTTGGACGCCCCAAAAAAGGGCTATTTTTAGGAATTTTTTTAGAGTTTACAAGAATAAATATCGATGTCATTCTTTTTAGGTTTAATGAATATACTCTAAAACTAGCTAGAAACATTTTTTATACTCTAAATGAAATCATATAGAGTATTATAAGTTTAATCCAGCCCAAAAGTTTGTAGCGCATAGAACCATGCCTCGGACGAAAAAAAGTTATATATTATTTTTTGTTTATTTGTGGCTAAAAACCTCAAATCCGCTTGACGTCCGTCCGTCCGTCTATCCGTGAATACGATAACTCAAGAACGCCTTCACCTAGGATCTTGAAATTTTGAATCTGGATGTTTGGTTGAATTTGTAAGGCTAAGTTCGTTAACGGGCAAAATCGTCTTACTCCTTCGGGTAGCTGCCATACAAAATGTCCTTAAAACACGTGTTGAAAAATATTAGCCGATAACTTCGGAAGGGTTTAAGCTACAACTTTGAAAATTCGTATGTGTTACTTTTACAATAGTTGGAGCTAAATGCAGAATTATGAAAGGAATCCTGTTAGTCCTTCGTGTAGCTGCCATACAAATATCCTGTCAAAATGTATTCACCTAATTTACGAAACTCACTATAACTCAAGTAATCTTTTAGCTATGAATTGGAAATTTTGTACAAATTAATTTTGAGTGAAAACGAAGTTCGAGTTTACTAATCAGCGAAATCCTTTTACTCCTTCTGGTAGCTGCCATACAAAATGTCCTTATGGACGTGTCTTATACACGTGTTCAACAATATTTTTCGATAACTTTTGAACGCTTCAAGCTACGAATTTGAAATTTTGTACACGTTCATTTTTAAATGGTTCCAAGGAAAAGGATAAATATGTAAGAAATCGAGTGAGTCCTTCCTGCACCTCCCATGTGAAAGTCCTTCAGAAAGGAAATATTTTTTCGATGACTTGTTTGCAGCGGGGGAAGATACGCAGCAAGGCCGCGCATCTTGAGCACTCAGACAATTATTGCCCATTGCACTTGAATGACTTACTCAGTTCAAGAAATGAAATTAAACACTGAATATTGTATTTTAGTTTTGAGTAGCAATCTAATGGGAGTCCTTAATAAAGGACATACAACATGTACACACGTAATTCTACTTTATCCCCAACTACAATATAAATCGAAGTTCAGTATTCATCTAGAGTATTATACGATTGACTTGCAGCCGATCGTGACTGCAGTATGTTTTTTATTTACTTTTTACAGTTTTTGTTGTTTAAAATACTCGTTAAACGTAACTGTGTGAAAAATACATAGGTGGCTGACGGGATTGATTTTGTTCAGCAGATTCAACTGAAACAAAAAAATTAAAAAGTTATAGATTCAGTATAACTGTGATTCTGTCTGGAACTAGAAGATTTAATATTCATGCATAAATAACAAAATGGCGGACTTTTTCCGAAACTTTTTCCACTAGTTTTTGCATCAAAATTAATAGTAAAAATAAAAATTTTCACTTGGTTCTAGTTCCAGACGAAAATATATTTTAGGGATATGTGGTCTAATTTGCATCAAGATCGGTTGAATGATTTCGAAAATTTCAGTCCCGGGAGCCGAGAAAACGTTGTTTCGAGAAAAACGCGGTTAAAGTTTTCTTCTACGAAATCTTGAAAAAATCATACATACGCCTAATCAGCGATGCCCGGACTATACAGGATCCTATAACCGCATGTTTTTACTAAAAATACTCGTTTCTTTCGGTTATACTATAAATTATTTTTATTCTCTACTTTTACACAAATTCACTTTTTCTTAACTTAGGCATCGTTATCACTAGATTTAATTTTGAGGGTTTTATAAAATATTTTAATGCGTAATATAATTCACTGTATACTTGACTAATTTCCGGTTTTGAACGAGGTGTGTTTAGCTTCGTGGTCAGTAAGCGAAAGGGTCGAACTCAATTTTTGGTACTCGTCGTTACGCGGATATGGCTGTGAAGTTGGTCGTACTTTTTGTGTCGACATCTATCCGTCGAAGTCGCTACATCACTCCCCCTCCAGCGTAGCGTGCTATATTTTGAAAGAAACTGTTCCGGGTTTGTTAAGGTCGGCAACAGAATCCTGAATGCTATAAGCTGGTTTTAGTCGGTCAATCGAGACTGATGTATTTTTTCCATTTATATCCACAATGAAGAATTTTCTTAATTTTTTTTTAATTTTATATGGACCCTTATAAGGTGTGGAAAGAGCTGATTTTACCTTGTCTTCACGAATAAAGACGAAATCTGCTGTTCGGAGGGCGTCGGGTACGTGTACTTTGTTTTGTTTAGATTGCCTTGGTGGGGTTGCTTGTAATTTTTGCATGCTATTCCGCAATTGTTCAGCAAAATTGGAAGAACACGTTTCATCGGGGTTTAAACTGGGCCATAGAAAGTCTCCGGGTACCCGTAGAGTTTCTCCATATACTAATTCTGCCGGGCTGCAGTTTAAAGTGTCTTTTGGTGTTGTACGGATACCCAAAAGTACAAGAGATAGTTCTTCGCTCCAATTTATTGTATTGTCGCGGGCCATTAATGAAGCTTTTAGGGTACGATGGAATCGCTCCACCATACCGTTTGCCTGCGGATGATACGCGGTGGTGCGTATGCGACTGCTTTCCAGTATTTTGTTAACTTCTGTGAATAGTTTTGATTCAAATTGGCTTCCGCGATCAGTGCTGATTATGCTTGGGACTCCGAATCGGGATATATATTGATGAACAAAGGCTTCTGCTACCGTCTGGGCGGTCATGTTTTTTAAAGGGTATGCTTCCGGCCAGCGAGTGAACCTGACTATTATTGTTAGGATGTAATTGTATCCGTTTGACTGAGGAAGGGGTCCTACTAAATCCATGTGGATGTGTTCAAACCTTTTGGACGGTGTATTGACTTGTCCGAATTCGGATTTTGTATGTCTCTGCACCTTTGCCTTTTGGCAATTCATACAAGCCCTCGACCAGTGGTTTGTATCTTTATTTAGTTTGGGCCAAAAGTATTGTGAACTGATTAATTTTCGAGTAGCGCGAATGCCAGGATGAGATAGGTTGTGCACGGTTTCGAAAATGTTGCGTCTCAGTTCTTCTGGAATGTATACTCTATTTTTTTGTGTGCTGGTTTCGCACCATAGTTTGAGAGAAGACAAGGGGTATTCGCATAATTTTAAATGATATTTTGCTTTCGATTCTTTTTCGGAGGCTATGAGTGCTTTTAGTTCCTCATCTTTTTCTTGGGCTTTCATTATTTTCTCAGCTTCTGAGACGATAGATAAAGCACCAACGTCCTCGCCGGATCGTGAAAGGGCATCTGCCACGACATTGTCTTTCCCAGGTATGTGTTTTATATCTGTGGTGAATTGAGATATAAACTCCAAATGTCGGGACTGTCGTGGACTGCGCTCGGTTTTTGATACGATAGCTTTAGTTAGTGGCTTATGGTCGGTAAATATCGTGAAACTTTTACCTTCTGCGAAGTAGCGAAAATGTTTTATAGACAAAAATATTGCGAGTAACTCTCGGTCGAAAGCCGAATATTTTTGTTCAGCAGTTGTTAGTTTTTTTGAAAAGAAGGCTAAAGGTTCCCATATTTTGTTGTTTCGCTGTTGAAGGACTGCTCCTACCGCGATGTTGGAGGCATCCGTTGTGAGAGTCAGTTCCGCATTTTCTATGGGGTGTGCCAATAAGGTTGCTTCGAATAGTGCGTCTTTCACCTTGGTGTAAGCTTCGACGCAGGAATTTGGCCATTCGAAGCTCTTTTTATTCTTCAACTTAAGCAAGTGAACTAGTTGTTCATGAATGGGGGCTAATAGTTGTGCCAATTTTGGTAAAAAACGGTGGTAATAGTTCACCATACCAATGAATTTCTGGATTTGCTTAATTGAAGTTGGAGGCGGGTAATTTATGATGGCTTCCACCCGTTCTTTTGACGGTGAGATCCCGTCTGTTGTTATTTTGTGGCTTAAAAAGTCTAAGGAAGTCACACCTAGGACACACTTACTGGTCTTTACACGTAAACCATAATCCCTAAGTCGTTGAAATAACGTGTGTAAGTGTTGACAATGTTCTTGTTCAGTTTTGCTGGTGATAAGTATATCGTCAATGTACACGAATACAAAGTCCAGGCCTTTAACCACTTCGTGCATGAACCGTTGAAAGGTTTGAGCTGCGTTTCGAAGTCCGAATGACATGCGCACGAACTCGAAAAGTCCGAAAGGTGTCGTTATTGCTGTTTTGTGCACATCTTCTGAAGCAACTGGTATGTGGTGATATGCACGCACTAGGTCTATTTTCGAGAAAATTTTGCAGTCTCGAAGTTGCAATGAGAAGTTTTGAATATGAGGTATGGGATACCTGTCTGGTATTGTTGCGGCGTTGAGACGTCGGTAGTCCCCACACGGTCGCCAGTCTTCAGTGTTTTTCTTCATTGCTAAATGTAAGGGCGATGACACTGAAGATGAGGACGGTCGGCAGATTCCTAGCTCGACCATATGTTTGAATTCGACCACGGCTGCTTTGTGCTTAATGGGGTTAAGTCGACGCGGTCTTTTATAAGGCAGTGGTCCAGTTGTTAGTATATGATGAACTATACTGTGTCTGATTGGGGCATTGAAATCGGGTGAGGCTGTTAAGGTAGGGTACTGTTGTAAAATGTTACCGAACGTGCTGTCGATGGTACTGAAACGAAGAGTAGGTGTATTAACATATGCATCCGTTGCGTTTATTGACAGCCTACTTTTAGAATCGATCAATTTTTTATTTTTTAAATCGATTAGTAATTCGAATTTCGTTAAGAAATCGGCGCCTATTATTGGTCTGTTGACTGCAGCAATGGTAAATGCATGTATGAAATTTCTACGCACCCCTAAATTGATCTGCAGTAGTTTTGTTCCATAAGTTGTTATTGCTGAGCCATTTGCAGCAGATAAGGATAAGGGTGAAGATTTTTTAGAATTATTAAAAATGTCATGTGGGATTACCGATAAATCCGCACCTGTGTCGATAAGAAAATCGAGTTTATTTATGGAGTCTCTTACGAAAAGGCGGCGTGACATAATATTGTTACCCCTACTTGTTGCCGCACGTATTGTAGGGTGCTCTAAAAATTTGAGTTTGTTGAAGGTTGTGGTTGATGTAGCTTCTCGGAGCAAGGAGGTACGCATTTTGTTGCTTTATTTCCGAATTTTGTATGGTACCAACATTTTTCGGCCTTTGGACTAGTTTGACGACTTTTGGACCTACTTTTTCTTGCGAATCTTGGGGATTTATTTTTGTCTGAGAGAAGTTTGGATATCATTATTTTTAGGGACTTGATTTCGCTCTTTAGTTCGTCAATGGCCGCGTTGTTGTTTTCGTTTTGGAAATTATTATTGTTATAATGAGGGGTTTTTATTTTTTTATTTTCTACAGGCGAAATGGTTGTTTGGCTTGGTAATGCTTCCCAAAGCTTATCGGCAAGTGAACTAAGTTCTGTGAAATCCTTTTCGCTTTGAGGTATCAGTGATAAATTGATAAGGTGAGGCAGTCGCCTCAGCCAAAGTTTTTTTTATGAAAGTCTCTCCTATAGTACCAGATGTACCGGCTAATTGTTTCAAATACCGGTAAAATTCAGAGGGTCTTCTATCGCCCATTTCTTCATTCGAAATGAGTTGGTTTTCTTCAATTGTGGGTATAAATCAGAAGTCGGTGGGTTTGAAATAAAGTCTAAAATGGACTCTACAACGTCTTGCGGTAAGGACGCGATAACGTGGTTGTATTTGCTGCTGTCGCTTGAGATTCGACTCACCGCGAATTGAGTTTCTGTCTGAACAAACCAGGAGTTTGGAGAGTTGGTCCAGAAGGGAGGCAATCGTAGCGACATCGTCTCAGATTCGTTATCTCTGCTTGTACCCGGAAACGATTGTTCGTTTTTTTTAATATCCGAAAATTGAGTCGATCCTTCGTCGCTATTCTTCATTTCTGAATATATGTCGCAAAAAAAAAAATAAAATATCTAACCGCTGGTGACCCCGACGTCGGGGTCACCACTTATAACCGCATGTTTTAGTAATAAATACTCGTTTCTTTCGGTTATACTATAAATTATTTTTATTCTCTACTTTTA
Source organism: Beris morrisii (assembly GCA_951812415.1). Taxonomy (NCBI): domain Eukaryota; kingdom Metazoa; phylum Arthropoda; class Insecta; order Diptera; family Stratiomyidae; genus Beris; species Beris morrisii. Next base: position 71,364,383 of record OX638312.1, on the reverse strand, counting down.
TACAAATTCACTTTTTCTTAACTTAGGCATCGTTATCACTAGATTTAATTTTGAGGGTTTTATAAAATATTTTAATGTGTAATATAATTCACTGTATACTTGATTTAATTTACTAAGACCGGTTTTGAACGAGATGTGTTTAGCTTCGTGGTCAGTAAGCGAAAGGGTCGAACTCAATTTTTGGTACTCGTCGTTACACGGATATGGCTGTGAAGTTGGTCGTACTTTTTGTGTCGACATCTATCCTATCTATCCATCTTCTACCTTTTCCAGAATCTCTTGCCCTTACAGTTTCGAATGTGGACATATAACTGCCGGTGAAAGCAGTAGAGCAATCTCAAATGTCGAAATATAACTGCCGGTGAAAGCAGTAGAGCAACCATAATAATAAGTTTGTGTTAATACAAGCAGCTGCTCGACATTGGCACTTAGACTGCTCGGATCTTTATGAATTTTTCTCATAATATTTTTGAATGTACATACTTTCGAAAAATGCAAAAAAAATTTTTTTTCAAACAGTCACAAGTAGACTGATGCCTTAAGTCATAAGCACGACTAAGTTCATTAATTATAACATCCGTTAACTTCTTCGGGCAGCTGTCATAGAAAACTCCTTAAAACACGCGTTTACCAATATTGAACGGTAACTTCAAAACACTTAAAGCTACGATTTTGAAATTTTGAATAATTAATAATAATTGCAGGTAAAGGATGAAAACAATCTCATGAGTCCTTCGTGTAGCTACTATACAAAAGTCCTGTAAAAATTTCCCAACTTAATTTACGGATCTCACTATAACTCAAGTAATCGTTAAGCCACGCAGTCAAGATTTTGGACAAATTAGTTTTGAGTGAAAATAAAGTTTGAGCTTATTTGTTGGCGAAATCATTCTTCACCTTCGGGTAGCTCGCTTACAAAAACTACTTAAGACAAGTATTCAAGAATATTTTCCGATATCTTTTGAACGTTTCAGGCTGGTTCCAGGTAATAGGATAAATATGCTAGAAATCAAGTGAGTCCTTCATGCACCTCCCATGTGAAAGTTCTTGAAAAAGGGAAAGTTTACTCTCGGTGATTTTCCAAGTTCCCAGATTTAAAATTGAATAATAAATTTATTGTCTTGTACTTGCGAGTAGCACTCAAATGAGAGTCTTTATTGAAGGGCAAACCACATGCCCACTCCTTATTCTACTTTATTCAGAACTACAATTAAAATTAAAGTTCAGTATTTCATCTAGAGTATCATACGATTGGCTGCAGCCTATCGTCACTTTAGTACGTTTTTTAATTACAATGTATTGCATATCATTGGAAAATAATGTAAACAAATAACACGGCTCCGCTAGTACTAGGCGAGAAAAATAGGCAAATAGAATATGCGTGACAGGCGAGAAGTGATTTGACAAAATCGCTTTTTTCTCGCCAGTGGCTCAATTTTGTGACAGAAAGGCAGTAGGGGGCAAATTAATAGGCGAGACGCCAGTGCATAAAATCGCTAAGCTAGCAATTTCGGTTGTTTGGACGATATTTTGGGCGACTCGCCCTGTACAGGATTCCGGTACTGTAGTGGAATTCTGTGCAAAGGCAACTTGACTCGCCTTTTACGATTTTCTCGTCCTCGTCGCTTTTAGCGATTTTGTGCAAGTAAGTGATAAAATTGAGCTATTATCAACTTCCCGATCTTTGACTGAGCGCGACTGGCACAAGTGGATAGGCTGCAAGAATATTAAGAAATCAAGAAGCAGTGGTCGTGTAGCGTGAGCGTTGGACTTATATCAGCGTGTATCTGGTTCGAATCTCCGAGGAATCTTTTTTTTCTTGACGATATGAGCAATAGTCGCATTCTTTTTTCCAAGCTTCCATCCCGATAAGAAACATGATCCTCAAAGGGTAGTTTAACCACATGCAAAATTTAAGCTTTATATCTCAGACTGCATGAGTTATAGTTTAGGCTTTAAAGGCGTTCGTGAAGGCCATTTATTTTTGTTTCTTTGTAACAAAAAACATGAAAATAGATAATTTTGCTATAACATTTTTATACTACTCTAGATGAAATCGAAGAGTATAATCAGTTTAATCCAGACCAAAAAGTTTGTACCTCATAAAACCGAGCCTCGGACGAAAAAAAGTTATATATATTACTTTTCGCTTATTTGAGTTATTTGAGATACCCGAAATCCGGTAGCTGTCCGTCCGTCCGTTTGCATGAAAACTCTAGAACGCGTTGACCCATGATGTTAAAATTTTGTCACCACCTGTAAAATGGAAAAATTAAGTCTAAAGCCTCTTGTACACTAGCAAGTAACTTGCGACATTTCTTGCTAGAGTAATTTGCTGCGATGTTTCCACTAACTGTCAAATTGCAGCAATTTTACTCTAGCAAGTAGCTCTACAAAAATCTTGCAAATAAAACTTGCTTATCCGTGTACACTATTACCTATACCTGAAACTGAACTGAACCTCACTTCCAATGCAACTTGCTGCAAAATTTCGGAACCGATCGGAACTTTGTTGCAAGATTTCAACTCTCGCAAGTTAGCGTGTACATTCACAAGGCAAGCAAAAACTTGGGCAAACGCGCTCTTGGAACCGTGTACACATGCGCAATAAATCGGGCCTATTACTGTAGGGAAGAAAGCAGTGCCCCAATACCCCATTGAGGTGAATATGAATAGATGGTCCAGCAAGAAGAAGAAGTCCTGACCTTTTCCGGCTTGGACCCAGTACCCCGCTCTTTCTTCTTTCTCTTTTGATTACAACCACCCACGAGAACGGACGTATACTTTTTTCTAATTAATTTACTATTATTTTTTTCTAATTAATTATACTATACAATTTATAACGTTTATAGCGCCTATTATTTATTTAAACCCAGATAATCCCACATTTTGGGGGCTCAACCGGGATATCAGCGTTATTTTGAAAAAAATAATACATTTATTCGACCGGACTAAATTTCGGTGCAATTTATCGAACGTGCCATTGCATGGGAAAAATATATCGGCTACCTAGAAAATTAAATGCTGCAGTTTACGGAACAAAAATAAATTCAGGTACAGAAACTAAGTGCAAGTGAAATAATATAAAAATTAGAAAGTGCGCGTATTGAATAGTGTATGGACTACAGCAATTTTTTTTTGTTACAAGTATTTTGTGATCTTTAGAACTGTAAAATGGAATGCTTGCAGCATAATGCACATGTTCGGGAAAATTTGAAGAATGCTTCGGTATCGTCAATAAAGGCGTTTCACTTATTCGTTTTTGAAGCTGAGGGTGACCGAAATAATCGGAAACGTTTGCGCGAGTTTGAGGGATTCGGCTTTGATAAGTCATCTGAAAAAATTAAAGAAAAACTGGAATTTGGTGAAAAAATTCTTTCTCATGGGGACGCTATTTCCATTTGTAATATTTTGGGGTTAGAGTATAATGGAACCAAAGAAGAACTTGTGAAGGCTATTTTCGATAAATTAAATAGAATTGAACTGTGGAGTTGTGATAGTGAAGATGACGACGACGCCGTTAAAGACGATAACGACGATAACGAGGAGGACGCTAATGAAGACGAAAGCGACTACTCTGGAACTCCATCACGAAAAGTTGGTGATCGGAATTCTTTAGTTCGAAGACGGGAACCATCACAATTTTCATTCAATTTTCGAGATATCGAAGAAACAATTGGACTTTATGACGGAAGTGGTTTATACTCTATCCACAAGTGGATAACAGAATTTGAAGAAACAGCCGAACTATTTAATTGGAATGACCTGCAGAAAGTGATTTTTGCAAAACGATCGCTGAGAGGTGTAGCGAAATTGTTCATCCAAAGTGAGGGAGTTGTAAGCAATTGGGCAAAATTAAAGAAGGTGTTGAAAACGGAGTTTGGCAAAGCGGTCAACAGTGCCCAACTCCACGAAATGCTGGTAAATCGCAAAATGAAAAAGGACGAAACTCCTCAAGAGTATTTCTTACATATGAAGGAGCTAGCTAGACGTGGCCAGATAGATTTCGAAGCGCTCATGCAATATGTAATAAACGGAATTATCGACGACGAGAAGATTAAAATCGTGTTATATGGGGCAAAGTCTTCTTCGGAGTTTAAAGATCGGCTAGCGGCATACCAAACTATTGCAAAGAAATGTGCTGGGAATAAAGTTCAACGTGAAATCGTTAAGAAACCGGTAACAAAGGAAGTGATTCGTTGCTATAATTGTGGTGAGGTAGGACATCGGTCCCGCGATTGTACCTCAAAGTCTCAAGGACCTAAATGTTTTAAGTGCGGTTTATTTGGGCACAAATCATCTGATTGTAAAACGAATACAACATCCAGATTGCAAAGTGAAGCAAAACCTTGTAATCAAATTTCGTCGGTGTCGTCTAAAAATATGAACAAACAAATTTCTATTAACAATTTCTTTATAGACGCACTTATAGACACAGGTAGTCAAGTATCCTTAGTGAAGGAGTGTGTTCATCATCGGTTACATCAGTTGGAACTCCAACCGTGTGAATTGGTATTAACTGGTTTCGGACAAAATCGCGTAAATGCACTGGGATGTGTTCGTGTTAACATATTCATTGACAATGAAGAGTTTAGTACAAATTTAATTGTAGTTCCTAATTCTTCTTTATCTGTAGATGCAATTGTCGGGAGTGATGTCCTGGCTCAAGCAGAAGTTCTAATCAACAGTACGGGAATCCATTTTCGAAAGAAGGAAGAAACATTTTTGGCACAAATCAATATTATCGAAGAAAACGGCATAAAATTGAACCACGTTACAGATGATGTAATCAGGACGAAAGTTGAGGAAGAAGTAAATGCGTACACTCCAAGAAAATATAAAACAACCGACATTGAAATGAACATCCTGGTAAAAGACGAGCAAACTATTTTCCAAAAGCCTCGGCGTTTGTCTTTGCCTGAGCGAGAAGCAGTTGATCTGCAAATTCAAAAATGGCTTGAAGAAGGTATCATCGAAGAGTGTTCATCAGAATATGCAAGTCCGGTAGTTGTTGTGCAGAAAAAGGACGGTACACCAAGAATCTGCATTGACTACAGGAAAATAAATAGGGTTGTAGTGAAAGATAGGTATCCACTTCCTCTGATCGAAGACCAATTGGATAAATTGTGCAACGCTAAGATATTCAGTACTATGGACTTAAAGAACGGGTTTTTTCACGTATCCGTAAAAGAAGAGTGCCGCAAATATACGTCGTTTGTAACACACAGTGGACAATACCAATTTTTGAAAGTCCCCTTCGGTTTGTGTAATTCCCCATCAGTTTTCCAAAGGTACGTTAATTGTGTTTTTAGACAACTTATAAATTCGGGAATAGTAATTTTATATATGGACGATATAATTATTCCGGCAGCGAATTATGAGGAAGCTTTAAAAAGACTTAGGCTAGTAATGCAAACGGCTAGTGAATACGGTTTGGAAATAAATATGAAAAAATGTCAGTTTATGCTGAAAAAAGTTGAATTTTTAGGACATATAGTTGAGGATGGAAAAGTGTACCCGTCGGTCGATAAAATATTAGCGGTAAAAAACTTTCCTGTTCCGCGTACTTTGAAAGACGTTCAAAGCTTTTTGGGTCTTACGGGATATTTTCGTAAATTTATAGAACAATATTCAATTATCGCGAAGCCACTTAGTGATCTTCTACGAAAAAATATCGGGTTTCAGTTTGGCCAAGAACAGCATGTAGCCTTTCAAAAACTAAAACATTTACTTACAGATAAGCCAGTTTTACACATCTATAATCCAGACTTGGAAACAGAACTCCATACAGATGCTAGCCAGGAAGGATATGGAGCAGTTCTCATGCAAAAGTGTGCAAGTGATCAACAATTCCATCCTGTGTACTACATGAGTAAGAAGACAACAGACTGTGAAAGGAAGTACATCAGCTATGAACTAGAGGTTCTTGCGATAGTGGCAGCGTTAAAAAAATTTCGCGTATATTTATTGGGCGTAGAATTCACAATAATAACCGACTGTTCTGCATTTGAACGAACAATGCACAAAAAGGATTTGGCAACGAGGGTAGCTAGGTGGGCATTACTACTCGAGGAATTCAACTATCACATTAAACATCGAGCAGGTGTGAGAATGCGACACGTCGACGCTCTTAGCAGGTATCCGGTTATGATTATTCAAAGCGAATTATTATTGCGAGTTGAAAATGCACAAGAGGAAGATGACGAAATCAAATGCATTAAAGAAATATTAAAGGATCGAGCATTTGATGACTACTTTCTTAGGAACGGTATTCTATATAAAGTTAAAAGTGGTCGTGATCTCATCGTTATACCAAAGACAATGGAAAATAATATAATAGCTACAGCTCATAATAAAGGGCACTTCGCGGTAAAGAGGACTCAGGAATCAATAATTCAGGAATATTTTATTAAAGACTTAGAGATAAAAATACAAAAGTTTATTAATAATTGTATTCCATGTATCTTAGCTAACAGGAAGGCAGGACGTCAAGAAGGATATTTGCATCCACTACACAAGGAGGATTTTCCAATTTCTACCTATCACGTCGATCATATTGGTCCATTAGAGTCTACTAACAAAAACTATAATCACATTTTGGTCGTAGTTGATGCGTTTACAAAGTTTGTTTGGCTCTACCCGTCGAAATCAACAACATCTCGTGAGGTCATCAGCAAATTGGACTCCCAAAAGAGAGTTTTTGGTAATCCTTATAGAATATTATCAGACAGAGGAACTGCGTTCACATCGTCCGAATTTCGAGCATACTGCGAAGCGGAAGGAATAACACATTCCACTATAACGACTGGACTTTCGAGGGCCAATGGACAAGTCGAACGGATTAATAGAACAATCATCCCTGTACTTACGAAGTTCTCTTTAAATGATGCATCGAAATGGTACCAACACGTAGACCGACTGCAAATGGTCTTGAATTCAACGTATAACAGAAGCATTAACATGACTCCTTTCGAACTACTATTTGGGGTAAAAATGCGTAGACCCGAAGATGTCAAACTACGAGAGTTAATAGAACTGGAATTCCAAGCACAGTTCGAAGAATACCGAGACGAACAAAGGCGTGACGCAAAGCAGCAGATATTGAAAATACAGCAAGAGAATAGCAAGTCGTACAACCTTCGTCGGAGACAGGCAACGCAATATGAGGTAGGAGATTACGTCGCCATCAAAAGGACACAGTTTGGACCAGGTCGTAAATTGAAAGCAAAGTTCTTCGGTCCTTATACAATCATCAAGATGAAATCGAACGACACTTACGACGTTAAAAAAATTGGCAGTCATGAAGGTCCTTCTACAACAAGTACCTGTGCGGAGTTCATGAAACCATGGACTACGTTGTCCGGGTCGGACAGCGTGTAGGATGGCCGAATGTAGGGAAGAAAGCAGTGCCCCAATACCCCATTGAGGTGAATATGAATAGATGGTCCAGCAAGAAGAAGAAGTCCTGACCTTTTCCGGCTTGGACCCAGTACCCCGCTCTTTCTTCTTTCTCTTTTGATTACAACCACCCACGAGAACGGACGTATACTTTTTTCTAATTAATTTACTATTATTTTTTTCTAATTAATTATACTATACAATTTATAACGTTTATAGCGCCTATTATTTATTTAAACCCAGATAATCCCACATTACGAAACTCGACTCGATCAAAAAACTCACATTCTGCGACTATGAAACTCGACAAGTGCCTACTTGTCGAGTTTCACTCGACTTTTAGTCGAAAAAAAAGCGTGAGTTAAGAGAACTGCGTATTATGAGAGCCGATCAAGTGAGTATTTTCTTATAAGAAATGTCAAACTCACTCGACTGCTGGAAATGAAGTGACTTTCCAATTGTCGAGTTTCATAATACCAACTTTTGCTCGAGTCGAGTCCAAATGTGAGTCGAGTTACTCACTCGACTCGAGTTTCGTAATAGGCCCGAATGTCTTAGAGCAACTCTAGCAAGTCTTACTTGCTAGTGTACACGAGGCTTAAGTTCGTTAATGGGCGATATCCTTCCACTCCTGCTGGTACCTCCCGTACAAGAGTCCTTAAAACACGTATTCACGATTATTGGTCGAATTCTTCAAGTTAGGATGTTAATATTTTGCATACATAAATGGTCCAATGTTTGAAGCAAAAATTCCGAATATAATGCAAATCGAATGAGTCCTTCGCGTAGCAGCCTAAAATTTTTTTCAAAAATGTATGCAAGTTACAGAATTCACTATAACTCAAGATTGCGTTAAAGCAGGAAATGCAAATTTTGCAGAAATTAATTTTAAGTCATAAGCAAGACTAATTTCATTAGTTAGAAAAATCCGTTAACTCCTTCGGGCAGCTGTCATACAAAAGTCCTTAAAACACGTGTTTACCGATATTGAACGGTAACTTCAGAACACTTTAAGCTACGTTTTTGAAATTTTGAATACGGTGATATAATAATAATTGCAGCCAATGGTATGAATATGAAAAAAATCCCATGAGTCCTTCGTGTAACAGGACAAAAGTCCTGTAAAAATTTCCTAACTTAATTTACGGATCTCACTCTACACACTCTACACTAAGTCAAGTAAACGTTTAGCCACACAGTCAAAATTTTGTACAAATTGGTTTTGAGTGAAAATAAAGTTTAAGCTTACTTGTCAGCGAAAACATTCTACTCCTTCGGGTAGTTAGCATACAAAAACTACTTAAGAAGTAGTAGTAGTAGTTAGATAGTTAGTAGTAGTTAAGAAGTATTCAAGAATATTTTCCGATATCTTTTGAACGCTTCAGGCTAGATTATTGAAATATTGTAGACATTAATTTTTAAATGGTTACAGGTAAAAGGATAAATATGCCAAAAATCAAGTGAGTCCTTCATGCACGTCCTGATTTTCCAATTTCCCAGATTTCAAATTGAATAATAAACGTATTGCCTTTTACTTGCGAGTAGCACCTAAATGAGAATCTTTATTGAAGGACAAACCGTCCTTATTTTAATTTATTCCCATCTACAATTAAAATCAAAATTCAGTATTTCATCTAGAGTATCATACGATTGGATTGCATCCTATCGTGACTGTAGTACGTTGTGGTGGTACGACAGTCATGTCGTACGTAAATATTTTTATATTGAATTTTTATGATTTTGTCTAAATTCTGTTTTACTCAGTTTATTTACTGTAACGTTGAATTATTGACAACTTCACGCATTATTTTGACTAAATTGAAGTTGGCATGTTTTTGGAACAAAATAAATATTTCGGAAAATTATTTTAGTCAGATGTGTAACTTGAACGTGATCAGATATCATTAATATAATATAATTAAGTGAATAATTAAATATTAAAATTTAATAAATAATTAAATATTGTGTTAATAAATAACGAATAATTAAATATTGTGTTAATAAATAAAATAGTATTTATTATAAAAAGATATTTATTTTATCTTAACAACGTGTTTTAATTATAATTTTTTGCATACCATTGAAAAATAATGTACCTAAACAACACGACTACACTAGTACTAGGTGAGAAAAATAGGCAAAAAGAATATGCATGACAGGCAAGAAGTGATTTGACAAAATCGTTTTTTTCTCGCCAATTGCTCAATTTTTGGCAGAATGGCAGTAGGCAGCAAATTAATAGGCGGGATGCCAGTGCACAAAATCGCTAAGCTGACAATTTCGGTTTTTTGTTCAATATTTTGGACGACTCGCCTTGTACAGAATTCCGGTACTGAAAGGGTCACATTTTCAAAAGAAATAAAAATGCCTTTAAGGTCGACGAGGGCCACACCAATGCCACAGGCAACATCGAACGATCAGATAAAACCCGCCGACAAATCACATACACCAATAACAAATAATAAAGTAATGTAAAAAATCACTACAAAACACCAGCGAACGACATGCACCAACCACGAATTATAATATTGTATATGTATATACCATTGAAAAATAATGTATATTATAATATATACCTGGTGTATAACCTTAAAACGATCGTTGACACATAGATGGAGTTAGTGAGCGTGTTAAGCAACCTAGGGACGCCATTTTTTTTATTTAAGGGTTAGTTAGTTGTTAACAGTAATCAGTGCACATTGTCACAAATTTCATTCAACAACATACTGTTACATGTAAACCTGGCAACCGCGCAACCGTGCAACTCGATCGTTTCACATAATGAAAACAACAACAACCGAATACCTAGTTGCAAAATAGCCCAATCAGAAACCTAGCTGAAGATAAGCCGAAACAACACGATTGTATATCTCTTCTTATCGAATGCTCTCCAATGTACTAGAACCCTGTACATAAACCACTGAACGAAGGTCAAAATCGAAGGCTCTGAAGCTTTCGAGAAGATTCCACAATTGAACGAACGTTCAAGTACACCGGTGAACATTCAAGACTGCAACCGCCTGGTATATAAGCAGGTGAAGCGTTTAGCGAAGACACAGTAATTTTGATTACGGCGACTGTGACAGACAGCGGGTACACGCGACCGTGTTGAGAGAGAACGAAAGTGAACGAGGCAAGCGATATATGGTATAAGCGGGCGGTACTGCCATACAGTGCGAATTATTGTGCGATTATAGTTCTGTGAATTTAAAGTGCGATTAATAAATAATCACTTATTTTTATTTTAACCGAATTGTGTTTTACTTGAAATCCCGGCGAACCCCTAGCTCGCAACAATTGGTGTCAGAAGTGGGATTTCAAGGATTAATTCGGGTTAGAATCGCGAGTGAAAAAAAAAAAAAAGTGAATTTAAAATTCTCGAACGGACAAAGTGAGAATTTTGGTACGCGAATAAAGTTTTCAAACTGTGAAGTAAAGTGAAAATTCTCGAACGGACAGGGAGAATTTTGTGAAATCGAATATTCTCGAGTGCTCTAGCGAGCGGTAACTTTAATTAGTGAAGTGGAAAGTTCTCATACGGACAAAAAGAGAATTTGAATCGGGAAAATCTTTAACGGACAAATAATAGATAGTAAAAATGCCGCGTTATTTAAAGGACTTAAAACTAATGGAGCTGAAGGAAGAGCTCGGTAGACGCGAACTATCAACAACCGGGAACAAGTCCGAACTTGTCAGCCGAATGATCGACGTGCTTGAGGCTGAAGGTAAGGACGCAAATAGTTTCGAGTTCCCAATCGAAGAAGCTCGTGCAGCAAGTAGTGATGAGTGTTCTGATACATCAGACTCTTTGAGGCAGTTAATGCAGCAAATGATGAACCAACAAAGGCAGCTCTCAGAAGACCTCTCAGCAGATCTCAGCCAGAAAATGAACCAACAAAGTCAGAAATTAGACCAAACCTCAACGGATATTAATCAAAAACTAGACCACCAAAGTGAACTGTCAGCAGACCTTAACCAGAAGTTAGACCAGACTTCAAAGGATCTCAACCAAAAATTAGAACAACAGTCAAAGGACCTCAACCAGAAACTTGACCAGCAGTCAATAGACCTTAACCAAAAATTGGAGCTGCAAAATAATAAAATAGACACCATAGTTAAGACAATCGAAGAAAATGTGGAAAAGAAACTTCGAACTTTCGAAGAAAAGACATCTGAGATTGTGGAAGAAGTTGAACGCTTAAAAAGAGACTTTGATAACGTGAAAGCTACTGGAGTCATCAAGACAGAACACGTTACGCACAAAGATCTCAAAGCTCCGATTTTCGATGGACAAACACCGTGGGCTATCTACAAGACCCAATTTGAGGCGGCCGCGAGAAATAATCACTGGAATGATTTGGAACGAGGAACGGCTTTGATATTGGCGCTAAGAGGTCCACCAGCAGAGGTTCTGCAAACAATTCCTCAAGAGCTACAGCAAGATTTTTCGACATTGGTACAGACATTGGATCTTCATTACGGCAGTGACCACATGCGTGAGATCTACAAAACACAGCTCTACAACCGAACTCAAAAGAATGGTGAAACACTTCAAGAGCTGGCGCGCGATATTGAACGACTTACACTATTATCGCTTCCCAATGCGCAAACAGAGCAACGAAACGATACAGCTCTTTTCGCATTTAACAATGCTGTACAGGACAGAGAGCTGCAGCAGGCGTTAAAATTGGCAGGAAAGAAAACGATTGGCGAAGCCTTAGTATATGGGCTTACGTTCGAAGCTGCCAAGCAAAGCTCGCGAAATAACTACCGAGTTCGAGAAATAATGGAAGAGTATGTATGTCAGAGGGCCGAATACACCAAACGGAGCGAAGGATCTGGTGCCCCTCGATGTTGGAATTGCGGACAGGCAGGACACTTAAGACGCGACTGCCGAAAACCAAGAAAAGCTGCCAACTATTGTTCGGGCTGCGCTGCTAAACAAAAAGGAGAACGAGGCGAACCGTCACGAGAGCACGCTTCGCCTAATCATAGTCCGGGAAACGAGTAAAAGCCAACTTCATGGGGCAGAAGTTGGCTGGTGGAATCGACGCCCCCGGAACCATCATCGCAGTTTCTCGACTACATCGTGGTGAAAACGACTTATGCATGAGTGGTCGAGTTGACAAATTAAACTGCATAATGACAATTGACACTGGCGCAACACGATCAGTGCTAAGATCTGATCTCGTAGACCGTACTTGGCTTCACAACACCAAGAAGTACGCACTTCGCACAGCTACAGGAGAAACTACTACAGTTCATGGAGAAATAGCTCGTGACATACAGCTTAGAGATTTGACATTCTCGCATGTATTCGTGGTAGCTGATATTACCGATGAATGTATTCTTGGAATGGATTTTCTGAAACCACACGGTATCCAGCTGGACTTGGGACAACGAATAATGAAGTGGCGAAATATCGAAATCCCAATGGAAATAACATCCTCCAACACAACCAAGCTGCGAGTTATATTGTGCGAAGATGCGGATATACCAAAGTCATCGGAAAATGTTATTTGGGCAGAGCTCGACGGTGATCCCGGGAACCACCGATTCTACCTCATCGAACCAGAAAGGACACCGGCATTGCGAAGTCTAATATTGGGAAAAACGCTAGTAAAAAGAAATGAGAAGATGATTGTACCAATAAGAGTGCTCAACGTTTCGGACAGCATTACCAGCGTAAAGAAAGGAGATGTAATTGGCAGCTGTGAACCAATCTCAGCGGTAACGAGTATAGACACTGAAGAGCATCATGACGTAACCTCTAAAAATAATTCAAGGAGGAAGAATAGTGTAACATCTGCAGTTCTTCAGTCAAGCAACCTTAGAGGAGCACAACACAGGCAAGCAGTGGATTTGATCGAAAGATTCAGCGACGTCTTCTCCACCGGTGATGAGGACTATGGCAGAACAAACCTAGTGAAGCATCGTATAGATACCGGAAGTGCTGCACCGATACGTCAACCCCCAAGAAGAGTACCACTGGCGAAACAAGGAGAAGTGAATTCAATGGTCAAGAGCATGGAGCATCAGGGAATCATTGAAGAATCGAAGAGTCCGTGGATATCACCAGTGGTGCTGGTTAAGAAAAAGGATGGCAGCACCCGTTTTTGTGTGGACTACAGACAACTAAATGATGTTACGAAAAAGGATAGCTATCCACTACCTAGAATCGACGATATCATCGACACCCTGACAGACGCTAAATGGTTCTCAACGTTGGACCTGAAAAGTGGGTACTGGCAAGTGGAAATAGATGAAAATGATAGAGAGAAAACAGCATTCTCTGTCGGCAGTGGACTGTGGCAATTCATCGTGATGCCGTTTGGCCTGTGCAATGCTCCAGCTACATTCGAAAGACTAATGGAATTTGTTTTGCGTGGCCTGAGTTGGAAAACTTGTCTCGTTTACCTGGATGATGTGATCGTTATCGGCAAAACCTTCGAGGAGCATCTGAAAAATCTACAGAAAGTCTTTCAGCGACTGCGAGCGGCAAAATTAAAGCTGAGTCCGAAAAAGTGCACTTTGTTTAGTGCAGAAGTAAAGTACTTGGGTCACATCGTTTCAGCTGATGGTGTAAAGACGGATCCGGAGAAAATACTGGCGGTGAAAAATTGGCCTACTTCGAGTGATAAGCACCAGCTGCGCAGCTTCCTAGGATTAGCGACATATTACCGTCGATTCGTAAAAGACTTTGCCAACACGGCAAAATGTCTTCATCAGCTAACAGAAAAGGGAAAGACATTTACTTGGAATCAACAGTGCCAGGAAGCATTCGAGAAAATAAAAGATCAGCTTTGCGACTCTCCAGTTCTGGCGTATCCAAAACCAGGTCATAGTTTCATCATAGACACTGATGCCAGCAATGTCGATATCGGCGCAGTATTATCACAGGAGATCGATGGGCAAGAGAGAGTGCTATCATATTACAGCCGAGTACTCTCAAAATCAGAAAGGAACTATTGCGTAACTCGCCGAGAGCTATTGGCCATTGTAGAAGCTACAAAACATTTCCACAAATATCTCTATGGCCAAAAGTTCCTTCTTCGAACGGATCACGCATCGCTTAAATGGCTACTTCAGTTCAAGAATCCCGAGGGCCAAGTAGCAAGATGGATAAAAAGGCTTGAATCCTACGATTTTGAAATTGTTCACCGAAGAGGGAGAATTCACGGTAATGCCGACGCGCTCTCACGTCGTCCTTGTCCACCAAACTGCAAGCATTGTCATCGCGTAGAAGAAAAAGAAGTCGGAGAAACCATTCAGCGAATAACGACCGAACCAAAGGATGGATGGAATCAGCAAGAACTGGAAGATGCCCAACGAAAAGATCCAGATATTTCACCGATCATGGCATGGAAGGACAAAATGGAGCGGCCTGAGTGGAAAGACATCTCACAATTCAGCGAAACTTTAAAGAGTTATTGGGCACAATGGAACTCCCTCCACCTAGACGGTGGGATATTAAAACGGAAATGGGAAACCGCTGACGGAACATCGCATCTCATGCAAATCATCGTCCCGCATTCTAAAGTCGAGGAAATTCTGAAGGAGTATCACGAAGGTACTTCCGGTGGACATTTAGGTATAAATAGAACTTTGGCAAAGATACGAGAGAGGTTCTATTGGATCCATCTCCGAGATGACGTCGAAAATTGGTGCCGTAAGTGTACTACCTGTGCATCGAGTAAAGGCCCGCAGCGCAGATCAAAGGGAGAAATGCAACAATACAACGTGGGAACTCCATTCGAGAGAATTGCTGTGGATATTGCTGGACCATTTCCGGAATCAGAAAATGGTAATCGCTACATTCTTGTGGTCATCGATTATTTCAGCAAGTGGCCCGAAGCTTACGCAATTCCAAATCAAGAAGCAGTTACCGTCGCAGAACAAATTGTTACCAACTGGGTGAGCCGATTTGGAGTTCCACGTGAACTACACTCCGATCAAGGTCGCAACTTTGAATCTCAAACATTCAAACACGTGTGTCAAATGCTGGGAATAAATAAAACGAAGACAACTCCACTACATCCACAGTCCGATGGAATGGTGGAACGTTTCAATAGAACACTGAATTCGAACCTATCCAAACTCGTCAGCGAAAGGCAACAGGACTGGGATCAACACATTCCTCTATTTTTAATGGCCTACAGAACATCGGTACACGCAACAACAGGAGAAACTCCCTCCCGAGTCATCTTTGGAAAGAACATTCGAGTCCCCGCGGAATTAATGTTTGGAGTGCCACCAGACCAACCGACCCATCCAAAAGATTACGTATCGGATCTTCGACATCGACAACACACAATTTACAACCTGGTCAGAGATAAAATAAATTTGGCGACCGATCGGATGAAGACGAGGTATGATCAACGGGCGAATTCATCAGGATTCCAAGAGGGCGATTTAGTTTGGCTATACAATCCCAAACGACAGAAGGGCAGGTCACCGAAGCTACAGCGCAATTGGGAGGGACCTTACCAAATCATCAACCGGTTAAATGATGTTGTGTACCGTATTCAGTTGCATCAAAAACCTCGTACTAAAATGAAAGTGGTTCACCTCGATAGACTAACGAAGTACCATGGCGCCCCTGACGAGGGGATCGACTCTGTTCGGGACGAACAGGAACTAAGGAGGGAGTAATGTTACATGTAAACCTGGCAACCGCGCAACCGTGCAACTCGATCGTTTCACATAATGAAAACAACAACAACCGAATACCTAGTTGCAAAATAGCCCAATCAGAAACCTAGCTGAAGATAAGCCGAAACAACACGATTGTATCTCTCTTCTTATCGAATGCTCTCCAATGTACTAGAACCCTGTACATAAACCACTGAACGAAGGTCAAAATCGAAGGCTCTGAAGCTTTCGAGAAGATTCCACAATTGAACGAACGTTCAAGTACACCGGTGAACATTCAAGACTGCAACCGCCTGGTATATAAGCAGGTGAAGCGTTTAGCGAAGACACAGTAATTTTGATTACGGCGACTGTGACAGACAGCGGGTACACGCGACCGTGTTGAGAGAGAACGAAAGTGAACGAGGCAAGCGATATATGGTATAAGCGGGCGGTACTGCCATACAGTGCGAATTATTGTGCGATTATAGTTCTGTGAATTTAAAGTGCGATTAATAAATAATCACTTATTTTTATTTTAACCGAATTGTGTTTTACTTGAAATCCCGGCGAACCCCTAGCTCGCAACAATACGTTTGTCCAGTGCTGATCATGTCTAGTTTTTTGCTAGAAAAAGAGCATATGCGGGAAGCTCTGCTTTTTTGTTTCCAGTTGAAGAAAACGGCTGCTGAATCGCATCAAATGCTTGTGGAGGCCTATGGTAACAATGTTTTAGCGGAATCAACGTGCAGGGCTTGGTTTCGTAGATTCAAAGACGGCGATTTTGACCTGAGCGACAAGAAGCGCGAAAATCGGTCCAGGAAGGTTGAGGACGATCAATTATCGCAAAAAACGCCTAGCAATTGGATGTAACTCAAGCAGCCATTTCCAAGCGTCTACGTGCCATGGAAAAGGTTCAAAAGATCGGAAAATGGGTGCCGCATGAATTGAACGATAGGCAGATGGAGCGACGCCAATACACATGCGAAATGTTGCTCGCCAGACACAGAAGAAAGTCGTTTCCGCATCAGATTGTGACTGGCGATGAAAAGTTGATTTATTTCGATAGTCCAAAGCGCAGAAAATCGTGGGTTGATCCCGGTCAACCATCAACATCTGCGTCAAGACCAAATCGTTTGGAACGGAAGACAATGTTGTGCGTTTGCAGGGTATCGTCTACTATGAGCTCTTAAAACCTGGTGAAACTGTCGATGCCCACCGCTACCACCAACAATTGATCAAACTGCACCGTGCTCTGCGTGAAAAAACGCCGGAATATCAACAAAGACATGATATGGCGATTTTCCTCCACGACAACGCACCATCGCACACGTCAAAACTGGTCCGCAACTACTTGGACACACTCAACTGGGAGGTGCTACCCCACCCCGCTTATTCACCAGACCTGGCCCCCTCTGACTACCACTTGTTTTCGTCGATGGGCCACGCGCTCGCTAAGCAGCACTTCGGTTCTTACGAAGACGTCCGAAAATAGCTTGATGAGTGGTTTGCTTCGAAAGAGAAGGAATTTTTGGCGTGGTATCCTCAAATTGCACGAGAGATGGAAGAAATGTGTAGCTAGCGAGGGTGAGTACTTCGAATAAAATTGTTTTTGTTTTCTTTGAAAAAAACATGTCTTTTTCTGACTAAAAAACGATCGTTTTAAGGTTATACACCTGGTATATATTCAAAAAATCCCTATGAAAGCACCAGCGGACGACCAGAAGGCAGGCAGTCGGCAGCGATCAGCCAGTAGCGAAAGATGTGGATTTTATAATTCTGCCAGAGTAAAAACTGAGAACTGTATTCAATCAAGTCGACCTATGTTTGGGCTGTGGATTTTATAATTCCGGCAAACCATAGAATCGAGAAGACTGAAAGACTAACGGCTGTTACTGAGTGTAGTCGAAGTCAATCATAGTCAGTAGGACAAACGCACTGAACCAGGCGCAGCCATCACGGACAAGCAGCCACAAGCCAACTCCTACGACGAGAGGCGATGAGCCCAGACGAGTAAGCAGAGCCGAGCGACGACGAGCCGAGACAGCGAGCCAAGACGAGAACGACAGAAAGCGAACGGAGACGAGTAGCAGAAGTGAGTGAAGACGAGGTGCGACGAGCCGAGACGACAGGACAGAGACAAGCAGGCAGTGAAGAAACGTGGCGAGCAAACGACGGAGAGCGAACGGAGACGAGCAGCAGAAATGAGCAAAGACGAGGTGCGACAAGCCGACACGACAGGGCAGAGACAAGCGGGCAGCGAAGATACGTGGCGAGCGAACGTAGACGAGCGCAGAAGTGAGCAAAGACCTGGTACGACGAGCCGAAACGTCAGGGCAGAGACAAGCAGGAACGACGATACAAAGCGAGCGAACTACGAGAGGCAGGTGTGTAATACCGCGACAGGAAGAGACGAAATACGACAAGAAAAACGAACGCGGAGCGACGGCGCATAGGCGACGTATGTCAATGAAGGCGAACCAGCGACAGGTCAGATCAAGCCGAGACGAGATGAATTTGAATGTGTTTTTTAACTAAATGGATAATGAAGTGAAGTCAAGAATAAATAAATGTTTGTAACGAACCCTGGCACGAAAACAAGTCGTTACAGTGCATGTAGTTCGTCTTTTATTAAGGACTCCCATTTGATTGCTACTTAAAACAAAAAGACAATATCGTCAGGTTTTAACTGCATATCTTTAACTGCGGAGTCACTGAAAACAAATTTTTCCTTTTTGAAGGTCTTTCACATGGGAGGTGTAGGAAGTACTCACTCGATTTCTTATATATTTATCCATTTCCTTGGAACCATGAAAAAATGAATGCGTACCAAATTTCGAATTCCTAGTTGGAAGCGTTCAAAAGTTATCGGAAAATATTGTTGAACACGTGTCTTAAGGATTTTTTGTATGAAAGCTACCAAAAAGATGTAGCTGACTACTCGAACTCCGTTTTCACTCAAAAATAATTTGTACAAAATTCTGAATTCGTTGAGTTATAGTGAGTTTCGTAAATTAAGTGAAGACATTTTAACAGGCTATTTGTATGGCAGCTACACGAAGGACTAATAGGATTTTCTTCATAATCATACATTTAGCTCCAACTATTGGAAAATAAACACATACAAAATTTCAAAGTTGTAGTAAACCCTTCTGAAGTTATCGGCCAATATTCTTGACCACGTGTTTTAAGGACATTTTGTATGGCAGCTACCCGAAACAGTAGGACGATTTTGCCCGTTACCGAACTAAGCCTTACAAATTCAACCAAACATCCAGATACAAAATTTCCTAGGTCAAGGCGTTCTTCAGTTATCGCGCTAACGAACGGACATACAGACAGAAAGACGGACAGACAGACAGACGGACGGACGGACTTCAAGCGGATTTGATTCAAAATTTCAAGATTCTAGGTCAAGCCGTTCTTGAGTTATCGCGCTAACGGACAGACAGACGGACGAACGGACGGACAGACGGACGAAGGGACGGACGGGCGTTACAAATTTTTGGGCTGAATTAAACTTATAATACTCTCAGATTTCATCTAGAGTATGCAAATCATATCTCATATCTCAAGAACTGTTTAAGATAGGATATTAGAATTCATATTAGCTGAAAAAAATTGATACTTTTGATACTCTAGATGAAATACTGAGCTTCGATTTTTATTGTAGTTGGAGATAAAGAAGAATTAGGTGCGCATTTTGTCCTTTTTGCTACTCGAAACTATTAGACAATATCATGTTTTCAACTTCATCTCTGAAACTAGATGAGTCACCGAAAGTAAAATTTTTCTTTTTCAAGGAGTTTCACTTAAGAGGTGTAGGAAGGACTCATTCGATTTCAAGCATATTAATACTTTTACCTGGAATCATTTAAAAATTAATATGGACAAAATTTTAAATTCCTAGCTTGAAGCGTCTAAAAGTGTTTTGAAACTTTTTTTTGAGCTACCCGGAAGGAGTAAAAAGATTTCGCTAACTGGTAAACTCGAACTTTGTTTTTACTAAAAACTTATAAGTACGAAATTCTGAATTCGTGGCTGAACGATTACTTAAGTTATAGTGAGTTCCGTAAATTGAGTGAAAACATTTTTACAGAATATTTGTATGGCAGCTACACTGTTGTGAACGGAGGCCTTGGAGTAAATATTTTGACTTGAAAAAGTCAAAATATTCGAGGGAAAGGAAGGTTCAGGAATGAGTGGGCCAATTCCTCCTACGTCCGAATTGGTGGCTGAAATCCGAGCGGAAGCGACACGCTTGCTGGCGGCCGGGACTAGCTACGGCAGTTGTGGGGGGGTTCTTGCCCAGATTTCAGACCATAAACCCTTGGCCTGTACAACAAAAAATTTCGTGTCGGCTTACTCCAGGGTGTTTTGAAATAGGACTATTTTCCCAATAGGTCGTGAAAGACCAAGAAGCGGTGGAATGGCGCGACTTCGCGATATGTCGGGGCGCTTAGGTGGTATAGCGCCCTGTCTGCCCACCCTACCTCAGCCATGATTGTCCAAAAATAAACATTCTGGCCTGGCCCCTTATCGAGGTTCAGGGTTGAGGAGCTTAAACGCTCGGGTTCATTATAATTTGGCTCGTCTTAGCCTCTAAGCATTTCTTAATTTATGAGAGAAAAAAAATAACCAACAACCTAAAATAGACATGGAAACAAAAGAAAATCTGAAAGAAATCAAAAAAGAAAACCAAAACCAAAAAAAAATAATATAAGAAAAAAAAAACAAAAAAAATTAAACTCATCCCATTCCCTTTCTTTTTTTCACCTGTTTGATTTATTTAAAAATGTTATTTATTTTATTTCCGTCCCGTCGGTCCTGTCAGTCATGTCAATTTTGTATATTTTTATTTATTTATCTATTCTATCAACTAATTTTTTTTCTTTTATTTTAATTATTTCATTTTTTATTCATATTCTTTTTTTATTCATATTCTTTTTTTATTCATATTCTTTTTCTAACCGACGTCTTTACATTATTCAATCCACCGCTTTATCACATTTAAACTTAATCGATTTATTTTTACGAAAGCTCCATAGCGTTAAAATTAACCGAATGTGTACGCGCATCTCCAAGCTTTTCACTCATCATGTTTTCACGATTTTAACATATATTCTTTTTATGTAATATTTTCACAACGCCGTGCCGCGGCCTTTTCGCCCCCGAATTGATTCTTTTTATTATTTCACGAAAAAATGCCAGCTTATTCTTCATCGAGATTTCCGCCCGCAATATATTGCACATTTGCAAGCAAATCGACTTTTACGGTCGCCGTCAGAGCCTCCGTGATTGCCGCATACCCATGGAATCGCCAAGAGAAAAGGGGAACACACACACGATCCTCCTTCAAAAAAAATCGCGGAAAACTTAATAAAAACGAACTAATTCTCGAGTATACTCGCGACAGATCGGACCCAAACTCAATCCACTTTTTCCAAAATTCGTTCGATTAAGTACGGAAGCTTCTTAATTTAACCTAAACTCGATTTTTTTTCTTCGCGACCAGCAATTTCGTTCGGTACCTCGCGTTCTCGTCTTCAATCTCCTCGACCGCTATGCCGCTTCCGGCATCTACCGAATAACGGTCCGTTTTTTCTCGCTCTAAGTTGGTGGCAGTTGCGGCTGCGATCAAAATTCATCGAAATGCTAAATTCCGAGCGCACCCGCAACCGCCCAGCAGGAAATTTATGAGTTGTCGCTTGACAACTCAACAACACGAAGGACTAATGGAATTATCATTATCTTTAGCTCCAACTATTGGAAAATGAACACATACAAAATTTCAATGTCGTACCGTAAACCGTTCTGAAGTTATCAGCCAATATTCTTGAATACGTGATTTAAGGACTTTTTGTATGAAAGCTACTCGGAAGAGTAAAGGAATTTTACTGACTAATAAACTCGAACTCAAAAACTAGTTTGTACAAAATTTCAACTTCTTGGCCAAAAGATTTCTTGACATCATTACAAGATTTTTGTATGGCAGCTACTCGACGGAATTATGGGATTTTTTTCATATTCATTCCCATTAACGGTAACTATTGGAAAATCAACGAATACAAAAGTTCAAAGTTGTAGCTTAACGCGTTTCGATGTAAATGGATAGTATTCTTGAACACGTTTTTAAGGGAGAACATCAGAGTAACATCAGGCTGTTCGAATACTTCTCTGGAGCCTGTAAGAGACGTACCAATGACAAAACTACCAACGTCCGTAAGAAGTGGGAGATAAGTCAGAGAACTTGTGGCTAAACGCAATTCGGGAGGTGCCAAAACACATACTGACACAAGAGGCAGATCTTATGGTAGCACACCAGAACAGATCTTAAAAAAGGTGCAGTGAAACCAAACAAGGACAAGGAGGTTCAGGTCTCCTCGGCAGAGACCAAACCAGCCTCTAAAGCACCAATAGCAAATGGAAAACCGATGGAAGGTCAGAGCTCGCTCAACCCAACGACAAGCAGTTCCAAACTTTCATACAGAGACGTACCGGCTCAAATGAATGTGACTATTATCCCAGCAAACATTGTCTCGGACTCCTCGGTCTTCGCGGATCATTATCGAACAAGAAGAAAAAAGGGGCAGAGCGAAACGAAAGACATAGGCAAATCACTCCGAGATCTCGAATCGAAATTGAAGCGATACGTGTATTTCGAACTTGTACCTGGCTTGGAAATCGTTTCCGGATAACTTTGGGATATTTTCGAGATATGTCCTAGAAACGTGCTGTACGATATTCTTCTGTTTTTTCAGCATTTAGTACCTTAGATTTTCTTCTTGTTGCAGTGAATTGAAGTACGGTTGATAATATAATAACATAGTGAATATCAATTTTGGCTTTCAAAAATTAAGAAAACAATAGAAAAGTGAGTGAAATGCTAATAATTTAAATTCATATGTAGGGACAGTTGTAATTTTTTTCCCTAGAAACTGCTCTATCTTTAATTTGCATTATTTGTTTTTATTTTAATTTTTTTTAGTGTCTAGGAAGATATTAGTTTTTCTATAGAAGTTGTTAGTTACTAGATAGTAACTATTAACTTCTACAGAAAAACTACCAGAAGATTCTGGTACAATATTTTTATACTCTAGATGAAATCATATAGAGTATTATAAGTTTAATCCAGCCCAAAAGTTTGTAACGCATAGAACCAAGCCTCGGACGGAAAAAAGTTATATATTATTTTTTGTTTATTTGTGGCCAAAAACCTCAAATCCGTTTGACGTCCGTCCGTCTATCCGTTAGCACGATAACTCAAGAACGCCTTCACCTAGGATCATGAAATTTTGAATCTGGATGTTTGGTTGAATTTGTAAGGCTAAGTTCGTTAACGGGCAAAATCGTCCTACTCCTTCGGGTAGCTGCCATACAAAATGTCCTTAAAACACGTGTTCAAGAATATTGGTCGATAGCTTCAGAAGGGTTTAAGCTACGACATTGAAATTTTGTATGTGTTATTTTTTCAATAGTTGGAGCTAAATGTAGAGTTATGAAAGAAATCCTGTTTGTCCTTCGTGTAGCTGACATACAAATATCCTGTCAAAATGCAATCACTTAATTTACGAAACTAACTATAACTCAAGTAATCTTTTAGCTATGAATTGGAAACTTTGAACAAATTAGTTTTGAGTAAAAACAAAGTTCGGGTTTACTAATCAGCGAAATCCTTTTACTCCTTCTGGTAGCTGCCATACAAAATGTCCTTAAAACACGTGTTCAAGAATATTGGTCGATAACTTCAGAAGGGTTTAAGCTACGTCATTGAAATTTTGTATGTGTTATTTTCCCAATGGTTGGAGCTAAATGTATGATTATGAAGAAAATCCTAGTCCTTCGTGTAGCTGCCATACAAATATCCTGTCAAAACGTCTTCACTTAATTTATGGAACTTACTATAACTCAAGTAATCTTTTAGCTATGAATTGGAAATTTTGTACAAATTAGTTTTAAGTAAAAACGAAGTTCGAGTTTACTAATCAGCGAAATCCTTTTACTCCTTATGGTAGCTGCCATACAAAAAGTCCTTAAGACACGTGTTTAACAATATTTATCGATAATTTTTGAACACTTCAAGCAACGAATTTGAAATTTTGTACACGTTCATTTTTGAATGGTTCCAGGAAAAGGGATAAATATGTAAGAAATCGAGTGAATCCTTCCCGCACCTCCCATGTGAAATTCCTTCAAAAAGGACATTTTTTTTTTCCGAAGACTTACCCACTTCAAGATATGAAATTAAACACTGAATATTTTCTTTTAGTTTTGAGTAGCAATCTAATGGCAGTCCTTAATAAAGGACATACAACATGTACACACGTAATTCTACTTTATCCCCAATTACAATATAAATCGGAATTCAGTATTCATCTATAGTATTATACGATTGGCTTGCAGCCGATCGTGACTGCAGTATGTTTAATTATAGAATGTTTTAAGAATTGGGGCGTTTCGTCTACTGGTACACGCTGTACAATGTACCTATGGACATAGGTATTAGTCCGGGAGGCAGCGACACTTTTGATGTAATTATTCCTACAAAGCTGAATTTTTGTTATTTTGTTGTTTTTATATGGCAAGTAAACGGAACGGCAGTCTACCGCCCCAATGTGGGGGCAAACAATAATAACAATTGTTGAAACCTGTTAATAAATAATATGTAAATGCCTTATTCCTACAAGACTGAAATTTTTTTGGGTGGTCAATGATACCTAAAAATGCAGTATAATGATAGTCTACCGCGTCGGAGAGGGGGCCATCATGCGTCTACCACCCACGCAAGGTGTTAAAAAATTTCCTTTTTTGACTTATTCCTACAAGGCTGAAAATTTTTTCTAAAATACTTTAGTTTATAAGACAACTAAAAAAGACAGTCTACCGATCATGTAAGGGTGCAAAGCCTTGATAGACGCAATGGAATGCACGATCTCCCGAGCGCCGATCTGCTATAAGTAGCTCTGAATTATTGGATATACCGGGATTAAATTAATATCTACAAGACTGAAACTTTTTTGGGTGGTCAATGATACCTAAAAACGCAGTATAATGATAGTCTACCGCGTCGGAGAGGGGGCCATCGTGCGTCTACCACCCACGGAAGGTGTTAAAAAAATTCCTTTTTTGACTTATTCCTACAAGGCTGAACATTTTTTTTAAAATACTTTAGTTTATAAGACAACTAAAAAAGACAGTCTACCGATCATGTAAGGGTGCAAAGCCTTGATAGACGCAATGGAATGCACGATCTCCCGAGCGCCGATCTGCTATAAGTAGCTCTGAATTATTGGATATACCGGGATTAAATTAATATCTACAAGACTGAAACTTTTTTGGGTGGTCAATGATACCTAAAAACGCAGTATAATGATAGTCTACCGCGTCGGAGAGGGGGCCATCGTGCGCCTACCACCCACGCAAGGTGTTAAAAAATTTCCTTTTTTGACTTATTCCTACAAGGCTGAACATTTTTTCTAAAATACTTTAGTTTATAAGACAACTAAAAAAGACAGTCTACCGATCATGTAAGGGTGCAAAGCCTTGATAGACGCAATGGAATGCACGATCTCCCGAGCGCAGCCGATGCGCCGATCTGCTATAAGTAGCTCTGAATTATTGGACATACCGGGATTAAATTAATATCTACAAAGCTGCTTTTTTGTCTGTTCGTACTTTAAGATAATTATTGTCAACTAAACGTGTTCTACCTTTGATACAATGCGGCTAAAGCTTCGGTAGACATGGCTAAAGTTTTGGCGCAGACTCTGATTTATTGCATACCTATACAGGGTGTTTGACACTCCGTTCGCCACCTTGTAAAGGGTTATTCCTTGATATATTTGGAGAAAAAAATTATTCTTCAGGGTGGGTCAATTTTCAATAACAGTGGAGATACAGGGTGGTTAAGAAAAGTGTTTTTGACTGGTACCCTTACTCACTTAAAACGTTATATCTTGAAAACGAATAATCACAAGGTAAAGTGTTATAACTCGTTTTTTAGGGAATCGAATTACCTTTCATTTGATGTAACAGTCTAAATTGTAACTGCACCGAATCTTGAGATATTTACTCGAAAACACAAATTTTTGCTACGTCAACCCAGTGATCAATATAGTTTTTCTCAGAAAACCCCATTATAAAATTATTACTACTACTACTATTATTATTATTACCTACAAAAGTTGCATACATATGTATGAGTTACGATTAACATTTTGGAAGTAATAGGTAAAAATACATATCGCATAAAAATTAAATGTTTCAAAAGTCAGTGCCATAAAGTGGACCTCGTCTAAGAACCTGTTTAATTTGTCGGTAGTACTGAAGTATTTTTATTGCACATTTATTACTATTTAAACTATGTAGGAAAACAATGAAATGTAAGTGAGTTTCAACATAATTGATGCTTTTACCTGGACGTGGTAGGTAATACTGGGTGCGGTACTATGCCTTTTTAAATAGGGTGCCTTACAAAATAAAAAGCCTATAAAAGCAAAACTACATTCATATTCTTATCAGTTTTAAAGAAGAGGATGTCAGTAGGATTAAAAAAGTAATTTCGAAATGCCTGAGTACCCCAATAAGTTATGCAGAGTGTCGCGGAAATGGACGAGCCGCGCGAAGGCTTTATCATCAGAAACATCCTCATTGACGGACACCTGACAGGGTACTATTTCAAGACGTTTACAGGAGAATTAGGGAAACTGGCAGCGTTAGAACAAGCAGAGTAAATGCAAATCCTGCGCCGATAATCGCTGTTCAGATTGATGAAAGAATACTGCAAGCAGTTCAAAATGATCCATCGATCAGTATCCGACGCTTGGCATTGCAGTTTAACATCTCTACTTGGAAGGTTTGGAGTATTTGAAAAGTAGAACGCTTCCATGCCTACTATCACACACCAGTACAGGAGCTGCTACCCATTGATTTCCCCAAACGGATGGAGTTTTGCAATTGGCTCCTTGAACGACAAATAGATGACGATAATTTTTTCAACAATATTCTGTGGACGGATGAGTCCCCATTTATCAGAGACGCAATCCACACACAAGAAGAGCAGCACAGATTCATAAAAAACGAGTTATAACACTTTGCCTTGTGATTATTCGTTTTCAAGATATAACGTTTTAAGTGAGTAAGGGTACCGGCCAAAAACACTTTTCCTAACCACCCTGTATCTCCACTGTTATTAAAAATTGACCCACCCTGAAGAATAATTTTTACCCCTTACAAGGTGGCGGACGGAGTGCCAAACACCCTGTATAGGTATGCAATAATTCAGAGTCTGCGCCAAAACTTTAGCCATGTCTACCGAAGCTTTAGCCGCATTGTATCGAAGGTAGAACACGTTTAGTTGACAATAATTATCTTAAAGTACGTACAGACAAAAAAGCAGCTTTGTAGATATTAATTTAATCCCGGTATATCCAATAATTCAGAGCGACTTATAGCAGATCGCGCAGCAGCTGCGCTAGGGAGATCGTGCATTCCATTGCGTCTATCAAGGCTTTGCACCCTTACATGATCGGTAGACTGTCTTTTTTAGTTGTCTTATAAACTAAAGTATTTTAGAAAAAATTTTCAGCCTTGTAGGAATAAGTCAAAAAAGGAAATTTTTTAACACCTTGCGTGGGTGGTAGACGCATGATGGCCCCCTCTCCGACGCGGTAGACTATCATTATACTGCATTTTTAGGTATCATTGACCACCCAAAAAAATTTCAGTCTTGTAGGAATAAGGCATTTACATATTATTTATTTACAGGTTTACACAATTGTTATTATTGTTTGCCCCCACATTGGGGCGGTAGACTGCCGTTCCGTTTACTTGCCATATAAAAACAACAAAATGACAAAAAATCAGCTTTGTAGGAATGGATACAAAATTTCGGTCGCTGCCTCCCGGACTATATGTGCCTATGGACGCGCTTGTAATTGAAGACAGTTTGAATGAAACACATTTTTAACAGAAAAAGTATTTATTGCAAAAATAAAAGTAAAATCTCTTTTTAAAACAAATAATAACATAATTAAACATTTTCACTATCCTTGATTATAAATATTACAAAATTAAATAGTTCTTCTCGAATAAAATAATGTTTTAGTTTCGATTTTCACTATAGTGAATTGATACTTTATTTGGGCGGTTTTGTTCCTATAAGAGGGAATGAACCACAGGACTTTTCGAAAAAGCATTAATGTGACGTACCCATGAGAGCCACTGCTTGGACGGTTTTCTCCCTTTATGAGGGAAACTGGCCGCAGGAAGTTCTCCAACTAGACACCTGTATTTACCACTCTGAGTAGAGGGAACCAAGATTTTAATTCAAAATTAAGTAGAACTATGAATCATGAAGTGATTCATACTTCCACTTAGATCCGACAGCGAGGAGATCAATCAAACAAGAAAAACAATAATATCAATAAAACAAATTCCTTTAAAATTCAATTTTCATCCTAACATATTCTAACTCGCTATGACAGCCCAGACGCGTTTCGACCTCAGCCACGAGGTCTCATCAGTGGGCTTAAAGGTCGTGACACAATAAAAGCAGAAAGCAACGGCAGAAACAGCAGCGGCGTCAGTGCTGCTTTTTGCTCTGCTCAATGAATTTAAATAAAAGCAGAAGCAGAGAAGAGTGTGTCCATGCTAACTGCCACCGAAGGCAGAAGCACGGAATAATGTGTCCATGCTAACTGTCAACAGTCACAAGTATTTTAGGCTCTTGTTTGAGCGGACGAAGATATTTTGTTTCCGTTGATTTTTCTGAGCTTTTCGTTTAAAATGATCATTAAATACGAGTATATGGAAACAATTTTGACACATTTAACATTTCCATTGCTGACAGCATTCCCAATTCATAAGGGATTTACGTTGGCAGTACTAAAGCAGAATTTTAGAATTTAGAACGAAAAGGCAGCACTGTTTTCGTCTTGTTTCCACTTAGATCCGACCGCGAGGAGATCAATCAAACAAGAAAAACAATAATATCAATAAAACAAACTCCTTTAAAATTCAATTTTCATCCCAACATATTCTAACTCGCTAAGACAGCCCAGACGCGTTTCGACCTCAGCCACGAGGTCTCATCAGTGGGCTTAAAGGTCGTGACACAATAAATCAGAAAGCAACGGCAGAAACAACAGCGTCGTCAGTGCTGCTTTTTGCTCTGCTCAATGAATTTAAATAAAAGCAGAAGCAGAGAAGAGTGTGTCCATGCTAACTGCCACCGAAGGTAGAAGCACGGAATAATGTGTCCATGCTAACTGTCAACAGTCACAAGTATTTTAGGCTCTTGTTTGAGCGGACGAAGATATTTTGTTTCCGTTGATTTTCGTTTAAAATGATCATTAAATACGAGTATATGGAAACAATTTTGACACATTTAACATTTCCATTGCTGACAACATTCCCAATTCATAAGGGATTTACATTGGCAGTACTAAAGCAGAAGCAGAACTTTCGAATTTAAAACGAAAAAGCAGCACTGTTTTCGTCTTGTTTCTGCCGCTGCTTTCATTTATGATCATATTATGATCCTGTACTTTCTAAACCAATTCTGCTTCTGCTGCTGCTTTCTGCTTTTTTTGTGTCATGGCCTTTACACTTTCTTCCTAATTAATCCTAACTATAAACTAACCAGTTTCGCACACGAATTGGTCAAAACTAAATATCCAAACGAATAAGCGAAAATAAAACGAGCTTAATCTCAAAACATCAAATAGAAAGGGGCAAAAAGTTATTAAATTAATTTTATCACAATCGCGTGCAAAAACTTTACATTTTGGAGCATTTAAAAGGGTATTCTTCATACAGAACCTAAGACAGTTCTAGTGAAGAAAAGTCAAATAATTAAATAAAATCAACAGAAGTTCAAATTTTAATCGGATCGCGATTTCACCTGATGCAACGATGTTGAGTCCGTGCGAACTTTTTCAACTGTGGATAGGTCTCTTGATCTGCAACATAGTAGATGCCGATCAACCGTATGTGTCAAAAAGACAAGATTTAATGATATATTTATGGTTTACATTGCTGATGAGATAGAGGTATCTCATAAGTAAAGATTTCCATTCGAAGCAGCATATGTATTGACCATATATTCTCATTAAGCGACATATGGTTTGATTTTTTGCGCACTCATTTCTTATCGAAACGAAAACTTAATAACTCTACCCGCCTCCTTAATAGCTTCAGCCATTGTTTCCGGGCATAATCTACCTCTTTTTTACCTGTTTTACTGCGAGGCACTGAAAAACAAATGGATGGAATAGTATAAAATGTATTGGAAAATATGTCGATACGCGTTTATCTATAGATGAGCTGTGTATCTATGGACAATATGTGTATCTATGGACAGTCCAAAGGTACAAGTAAAATGTTGTCCACAGGTACTATTTACGACACTCTGAAAAAAGCTCTTCATAGAATTTAATCTATTTAACAAAAAGGTCTCCCCAGTTATAATGTAAATAATATTTAATAAACTTCACACAGCATAAATCTTCAGCTAGTATTACACTGTTTGACCAAGTGGTCAAATTGCAGTTAAGCGATGCGAAATAATGAATTCTAATTAATCTCACAGTATCCGCTCGGTCAAATTCGCTTTTTCGCATTGCTTATTACTGTAATTTGACCGCTTGGTCAAACAGTGTAATACTAGCAATTGCGGTAATAAACTTATTTGTCAAAGCTATGACGGAGCTTCGGTAATGTCTGGCAAAATAACTGGCTTACAAACACGTGTAAAGGATGTGTATAAAAACGCAATATTTATTCATTGTTTCGCTCATCGGTTAAATTTAGTGAATGCCGAATTTTTTTTCAATCTATTACTTATTTTCCAATATTTTTTAATCATTCAACAAAGAGGAACAGTTGCACTAGATTTATTCCTCAAAAAAAGATTCCCTAAATTAGCTCCAACACGTTGGACTTTAGTAGTAAGATACCCCCTTTTGTATCAAATTTTAGCAGGTGCGATAGGGACAGGACACCGAAAGTGGGTAAGCGCTGACAGTTCAAAGTGGGTATAGAAAATTGCATAGAAAAACCAGTTTGGATTCCTGAAAGTGGGTATACACGTGGCCTGTGGGCGGCTGCTGGGGCATGGAACCATGAGCATGGTGGCTGGAACCGGTCTTGGTTTGCGCTAATTGGTCGGGAGCTGGCTTGACGTAATCGAAGTGAAGAGTCCGAGTACTGTATTCGGAAAGAGAGGAGTATACGTGTGTTTATATCGAAAGTGAGAAAACTGCCATGTGTTTACGTTGAAAGTGTCTTAAAAAAAGGGGACGTATATGCGAAGGCGAATTAAAAAAAAATAGCGTGTGCGTCTTCTTGATGCAACTATAATGCGGTTTTCATTTTATTTGATGCGATCTTCTCTGAACTTGATCGGCGGACAGCTGGCGTACGGGTATACTTATACGTCGGATTAATGACATGATATGCCTTTGGTGTGATAACAAGATTTTTGATTGTGAGAGATCAGGTTTGCGGTAATCTCGTATTCCGTTCAGGGTCTGGTCTTCTTTGTAGTGAAGGTGTATTATGATCGAACTAGAATCAAGTTCAATGTGATACATACGTGTATATATGGGAGGTTATTGTTGACTTGCTTTTTGCACCAGATTTCGTGTGGCGGTAATTATTTCGCGTCGTTTTGTGGTTATTGGTTATATATGGTAATGTAGCCGGTCTTTGGACGAGGCACGATGTGCGTTTGTTTTGATTTAGGTAATCTCGTATTCCTCCTCTGGTTTTCTTTTTTAATCTCATATATCCAATGCAAGTAATGTGTTTCCGAGTCAAGTTCGAGGTCGATGCTGTTTTGTGATAATATTTTATATGGGTGAATTGCCGTGGGAATTTTAAGAACAAGTTTCATTCGAGGCGATCGTTTTGTTGTTGTGATTATTCTTATGACTGGTAGGTGTTGGGTGATAATGATGGGAATTAAAGTACAAGTTTTGATTTGTTATTCTTTATTCAATTTGATATAGAATTTACACACAGTTTTAACCTTATTTTAATTACAGAATAGATTATTTCTTAAGTAAAATAGGTTTTAGTAATTCTTCCATTTGTAAAATCCTGCGTTGAAATCTTAATCGATCTAAAGTATCGGGTTGCCAAGTGCTCTTTCTACTAGATCTATATGCATACCCCCAGGCTACCATGTATTTAACAGAAACCTGATCACAAAAATGGACATGTTTATAATCTAGCGAAGGCATTGCACAGATTGAGTAATTCGACGATCAAGAAAAATATCACAATTGCCAGTAGAAGATATTTCAGCACTATAGGTAATGGTGACGACCAACGTGATTTTTTGACCGGTTTGTTATACGGTCCACAAACGTCTTTGCCGTTAGCGAAAACACAATCAGGAGACAGGCGTAGATGTTCGGCTTCCACATCAGAAGGGGTAGAGAATGCACTCATTATCAGAGAGCAGAAGAAGCACCTGACGTAATCCTGCAAGTTGGTGTAAAAGAAGGTGGTTGAGGAGCTGAAGGAGAGGTTCCGGGTCGGAAGGGGAGAGTAGGGAGTTTAGGGGGGGAATGGAGTGATTGAAGAAGTCCCTTGTTAGGCTGCATTCCATCAGGATATGAGTGATCGTCAGCGGTCTCTGGCAAGGTAGACATCCTGGTTGAGGCGTTCTCGTAATGTGATGCTGGTGGGTCATCCTAGAGTGTCCTAGTCGGATCCTTGCTATTGTGACCGAGTCCCTCCTGTCTTGTAGCGGGTTGTATGTCGTTGGATGGGGGCCACGCCAATGTTGGGCCAGGAAGGTCGAATTATCGGCCCATTCTGTGGATAGCTGTCGTGCCATGCATCTTTTGGCGGTGCATCGAGCGAAGTTGATGAAGGAGGGAATGATCTCTTCTTCATGATGCGAGATGTGAAGATTGGATAGTCGGTCCGCCATCTCGTTCCCGGCTATCCCAACATGGCCGGGTATCCAGAATAGGAGGGTTCCGGCCGGGTTAGCGGAGATGAGATCTCTGATGTAGTGCAAAACTGGTTCCTTTGTTTGGAAATTGCGTATTGCATTGACGGCAGATTTGGAATCGGAAAAAATAACCGCAGGTACCGCTGCCGAGAGGGCCTGCGGCTTGCTGGATGGCGAAAGCTTCGGCCTCGAACACGCTGGCGTCCGGGTGCAGTTTGTAGACACGTTGGCTCGTTGGAGTGATGGCTGGGGGTTGAAGTGTAACATAAGCTGACGATGTTTGGTAGCTTGTCTTGGACCCATCCGTATAATAAGTTGAGCGTCCCGGTAATTCTTCAAGGTGCCGCTTGTGTATTAGCTGGAATCGTGTGGCCGGGGTATGAGATTTGCTAGGATACCTGGATGAGATCGAGATAGATGGTGGCTGGCGGGCTAGGCATTGAGGAGGGAGTGCGATGCAGATGGGGGAAGGGGTATTGGGACATAGTTCGCGGAGGACAGTGCAGGCGCTCCATAGCGCAGATGTTGACGTGTTGTTGGTGGCAGCCGCCGATGTGGTGGTGATGAAATGGTGCGGACTACTCCGGTCAAGTTGACTTTTAGCCGCAAGATTTATCTGCGCCTTTTTGATGAGGGAGCGGATGCTATCGCATCCGGACTCCATAAGTAGCGAAGGGATGGGCGTGGTGCGGAAGGCTCCGAGGGCGGCTCATAAAACTTTGTTCGCTGCGACTTGAAGTTTGCGCAAGTTGGTCTTTGTGGTAATTCCGAAGATGGTGATACCGTATTGAACGCATCCTCTGATGAGCGTAAGGGCGACGTGGATGAGTGCGGACAAGCTAACTCGGAGGCTATTGGAGGCCAAGACCAGAATTAAATTGGACACCTTTTCGAGCGACGCGACGATTGCCCGAATATGTAAGTTCCAGTTTAGCTTAGGTGTGAACGTTAGCCCGAGTATCCTACACGAGGCGCGAGATATTAGCGTAACGTCGTCGAAGTGAATTTCGTTAACCGTCGGTCTACGTTTTCGCGAGAACGAGATCAACTCTCCTTTGTGGTATGGCATTTTTGCACCCGTCTTGATGCCCCAGGAGTCGATGGCAGTCTGTATACGTCGAGTAGTATCGTCAAGGTGGGGGTGGGAGGTAGTGAGGACTAGATTGTCGGCGTAGATGTAATGATTAGTGTGGGGGATGTCGGAGAGGAGTTGGGATAGGGAGTGAATATAGACGTTGAAGAGACTAGGGGAGAGTGGTGAGCCTTGAGGGAGTGCATTGTCGATGCTATAATGTGTAGATGTGTATCCATTGACTCTCACCATTATGGAACGTGATGAGAGGAAGTTATCAATGGTCTGGATGAATCGGCTATCGATGCCCCAGACAGTTAGTTGTTTGGTGATAACAGTTTTGTTTACCCGGTCGAAGGCCTTCTGGAGATCAAGGGATAGGGCATGACACTCCTGTTTGTTGGAAAGTGCTAGTCTGGCGTGGTGTTCGAGGTCGAGCAGGAGAGAGGTTATGCCTCTCCCCGGTCTAAAACCGTGTTGCTCGGTCGACAATACACTTTCCAGTAGGAGGCCAAGTCTCCTGCCCAGGATCTTTTCGAAAACCCTTGACAGGCAAGGGATCAGTGAAATAGGACGAAGATCCTTGGAGGTTATCGCTATAGAAGCTGAGTTCGATCGCTTACGGATTGGCCCTTGGATAACTCTCTTCCACATGTGTGGAAAGGAGCCCTGCGCTAGGATCAGATTGAACAAGCCAACTATTCTGAGTTTCAGATAGTTTGAGGATTGTCTGATCATCTCGTAATTGATTCGGTCGTGTCCTGGGGCTGATCCCTTGCAGGAACTAAGCACCGAACTTAGTTCCGCAAAGGAGATAGGGTAACCAAGTTTTCTATCTGGGTCGGGTGAATGGACTGGGGGAATGCAGTTTGTTGACTGTTTGTCAGCGAGTTGTTCGGAAGAAAATTTAGAGTCCGATGAGTAGTTAGTCCAGCATAGAGCCAGGTGTTCGGCTATATGCATGGAGTTCGTGATGGATCCTAGGTCGGTAGTTAAATTGGGGATTAGACCAGGAGGTCTACCCCCGAAGATTGATTTAACTTTTCTCCATGCATCGGCTAGATTAGACCTGGGATCGATGGAACGAGCAAAAGAGTTTCCGTTTTCTCTTTTCGCAGCTTTAATCATTCTCTTGGTGATGGCCGCTTCGCGACGATACGCTACTAGGTTGGTATCTGTCGGGTGCCTATGAAAACGTTTCCAAGCTCTATTTTTGGACTTAATTGTGTTCAAGATATCCCGGTTCATCCATCGCGGTTGAGAACTGGGGTTTGGTGTAGATGTTGGGATGGATGAGGCTGCTGCGGAATGGATTATCCTGACGAGGCGAGCTGCCTCCTGGTTCACATTTTCCGAGTTCGGATGTCTCTCTGCCGTTTCCTCCATGGAAGCTCTAAACTTAACCCAGTCGGCACGTGAAGTGACGTATCTGGTGGTTGGTCTATAGTTGGCCAAGCCTTGAGTCGATCGTATGATGACTGGCAGATGGTCACTGCCTTCTGGGTTAGTATGAAGCTCACATGTAAGAAAAGGGACAAGCCTGGAGGGAACGAGTGTCAAGTCGATAGCCGTCATGGTGGATCCGGTCGAAATGAGCGTGGGCGAGCCATCGTTGAGCAGAACGAGGGATGCGTCCTTAATCCAGTCCGCCACCAGCCTCCCCCTGCAATCCCAACGCCCACCCCCCCATAGGGGACTGTGTGCGTTGAAATCGCCACCATAAATGGTGTTCTCGGGAAGCTGATCTGACAGACTGGACAGGTCAGCATTGGTAATCCCCCGTCCACACTCAAGATATGCCGACACCACAGTCAGCGGAGGATCGGATCCAATCGTGACGGCACAAGCCAGGAAATCGACACTTAGCTCTACCTGTTCGGAGGCTATAGAGTTGTGAACCAGAATGGCAACGCCGCCATGCCTGGTATCTCTGGGTGTGTTATATCCAACATAGGAATAGGCTCCGAACCGACGAGGTTCTTCGCCCGGAAGAATGTTGGTTTCCTGCAGTAGTATGATGTGGGGTTGATATTTGGAGATAAGGATATCTAGGTGGGGACGATTAGAGTAGAGGCCTCTGATGTTCCACTGAAGGATACAGAGGCTACGGGATGAGTGGAAAGGAGATGGGGTCAATGGTGTCACGTTTGGGAACATTATAGTTCGGCTTCTGGCTCGGATCCGTCCGAAATTGTCACAGTCTCCATTGGACTGGGTATATTGTCGGAGGGGGTCATTTGGACGATCGGTTTAGCTAGTACTAGCTCTTGAAAGATTGCTTTCGAGTAGGGCGAAAGTCCAGAAGAAACCTCTTCCACGATCTGTTGTTTCTGAGGTGTTTCCAATACATTGGTGGTTGTTGAAAATTGGTTTAGTTGTGTAGGTAGGTTTGGTTTACTTTGTTGAGCTGGGGTGGTTGGGATAGGAGGGGTGATAGAGGGAGTGGTAGGTGTAGGGGTGGGAATGTTGGTGGGGGTGGTGTGTGAGGTTGAGGTTTGGGTTACGTTGTTTTGGTTATGGGTGGTTGTGATAGGGAAAAGTTTGGTGAGCTGTGGTGTGTTGTTGATCGTGGGGAGGGGGTTGGGAGTTGGGGGGTGGTTAGGGGTTAAGGATGGGATGCTGGTGGGGGGGTGAGGGTTGGTTGTTGTTGTTTTCGCAGCATGTGCGTAGGTGAAGGTGCTGGCTGTAGGCTTGTTTTTGTAATACAGTTTCTTGGCCTCGTATTGGGTACATTTTCTTTGCGTTCGGATTTTGAGGATTTCCTTTTGTTCCACAAAGGCGGGGCAAGTTTTACTGTTTGGTTGGTGGCCGGTGGCCTTGCAATTGATGCAGTAGGAGGAAGTGCAGGGGGTACCGTGAGGTACTGGCCCCGAGCATGTGCCACAGGCCTCAGGCTCTTGGCAGTGATTTTTGGTGTGCCCTAGTCTTTGGCAGTTGCGACACCTTAGGGGGTTGGGGAAGTATTCCCTCACCTCCACTCGTTCAAAGCCCACATTGAGGTGGCTAGGGAGGGTGTACAGGTTGAACGTCAATATTAGGAGTCCGGAAGGTTTCTGGGTGATCGGATTTTTTAACTGGGTGACTTCCACCACATTTTGGTCTTGTAACCCCGCCAATATTTCCTCCTGATTGAGGAATATTAGGGAGGAGGCGTACACCATATCTTTACAGGTATTTAGCCTTCCTTGCATGGTACATTGAATCCTGATGTCATGGAGTTGAGTGGTTTCTAGAAATTTTTGTGCGATAGCCTGATTGTCGCAAAGAATTAGTAAGCTACCGTGTCGTAAAAAGGATGAGTTTGTATATTTGGTAGATACTTGATCAACACCTTTTTTAACAACGAAGACGTTGTGCTGCTGTAGGGTTTTTTTAGTTGGAGCAAGTGTTTGGAGAACTACAAACTTGGGGGTCGGGGTGACAGGCTTTGGGGTAGGTTGTGGCAGGCTGGGGTACATTTCGGAGAACTCCTTTGAGGAGGCGGTTGCGGATTCTCGGCCGCGCGCTTATTTTCCTTTTGGTGATGTGGAGGGAGATGGAAGGGTTTGGGAAGCATCCGCCAGGGAGGCAAATTTATATTTACTGGCCATGCCAGCCGCCAGTGGGTACTGTCAAGTTGAGCTGTGTCTGGTGCAAAAAGACTTACCGGTAGTGTTTTTATTCGAGATTGGTATTTGGTGCGCGCACAGGTATAGGGGGGGGGGGGGGGGCGCTCGTGGCGCTTCACTTGTCTATTTCACTTTAATTCACTGTTTTTTGTAAGTCACTAGCTTGTTTGTAAAAGTTGGGCCGACGGCCCTAACCTCAAAACACTGTTTATAGGTCACTGTCTTTTTCACGTTTAGAGACCACCGAGGGGTGAGGAACACTCGGGGG
The DNA here is from genome assembly GCA_951812415.1 of Beris morrisii. Taxonomy (NCBI): domain Eukaryota; kingdom Metazoa; phylum Arthropoda; class Insecta; order Diptera; family Stratiomyidae; genus Beris; species Beris morrisii. Next base: position 71,326,440 of record OX638312.1, on the reverse strand, counting down.
TGCTTCACTATTGATTTCTGTCGCAGTCGGTTCCCTGGGTCGCTCGATTTCCGCTTCCACTTGGCAAACCAATTCGGGCACGTCAGCACAGGCTGACGTTTAACACACGAATGTTTGGAGAATGTGTCTATTACTGTTAGAAGAAAATTAAAGCCCTTATTCTTTGTTGAATAAGAGCTCATATCCACTAAATCCGCCTGCCATAAGTCATCTATTCCACGAATGGTCACACGACGACGGCTAAAGTTTCTACGAGCTGTCTTATGCAGTTCGTAAATAACCTGTCTTCTACTCATTTCATCATGTGTATAAATAGCGGACTTGTTTGCACATGTTTTATATAGAAAACAGTATAGAAAATGATGCAGTTTGATCATCCGTTTACAATGATGGTTGCGGGACCGTCAGAAAGTGGTAAGACGACATTTATTGAATCATTCGTGAAAAATACATCGCTAGTTAACACTCAGATAAAAAAGATTATCTGGTGTAATGCTGAGCAGCGAGCGATACCGTCACAACTAGCATTTAAAAATATTGAATATTTAGGCTCTATACCCGAAGAATTTATAAACGAAACGAATGAACCTACATTAATCGTACTAGACGATATGATGCTAAATGCATTTTCAAAGCAGGTTTGTGCACTTTTTACAAAAGGATCACACCATAGGAATTTTTCAGTAATACTTGTGACACAGAACGTCTTCCATCAGGGTAAGTTTTGTCGAGATATTTCGCTTAACTGTAAATATATGGTGGTTTTCAAAAACCCCCGCGATAAAAGCCAGTTCCTTCATTTAGCCAAGCAGATTTACCCTGAAAATAGTGCAGAGCTGGTGAGAATATATAAAGATATTACTCAGGCTCCACACGGGTATTTGTTAATAGATCTGACTCAGTCTACTAACGATTTATTTAGATTCAGAACAGATATCTTTAATAAAAGATTTGTAACGTGCTTTTGTTCAGCGACTGATTTACACAGTAAAAATGGTGTCACGAATGAAACGATTGAAAGACAACAAACATATGCTATATGTTCTCAAAAATGCTAGTCCATGTTTAAGAAAGGCTATCATGAAAAAGGCAGATCCTGAAGTGGTTAAGACTATTTGCGAAATTACATTAAACACGTTGAAGGGGAATCATGTGCCAGGCCGTAAAATTTTGAACGGTCTATGTAAGTATAAAAAGAGCATGCGAAGGTTAGTTGAAGCAAGACGATCTGTTCCTAGACAGCGTAAAATCTTAATACAGCAAGGTGGTTTTCTACCAATCCTGATAGGAAGTGTACTTTCAGGTGTTATTGGGTCGTTGATTGAAAAATATGCATAGAAAGAGCGCTCTTAATAAAATGCTACTTCTTTCACCAGAAGCGTATGAACAGTTAAAGGGTCAAATAGAAGGTGGAAATGGCCTGTCTATATTCGATAAGACGATACACACCATTTTGAGGAATAAAAAGCTGTCTGACGACGACAAATGGTATAATTATAGGAACACGCTGATAAAGTTTCTTAATGCAAAGCGTAAAGGAAGACAGTCTCGTGAAGAAAAATCTCTCGCGTTTACGCCACAAGTAAAGTTAGGAAGTTAGAAAAATTTACGAGACAATGCGACACAGACAAGGATTGCATTCAAAGAGGAAATGTCGACGCAAACCTCCCCGATGAAGAATCCCGACCCATTTTACAGTATGGCCGAAGATGTCTTTGAGACAGGCGACGTGAGTTTACCAAAGTATCATAGTTCCAGTACCGAAGAGATAACACCGCCAAGACGATCACTAACGCCTCGGTTCAAAAGACGATTATCTGTAAGCGGTATAGCAAAAACTTTGAAACCGGCTGGAAAGTTTCGCAAAACTACGCCCGAAGTCAAAAACATGGAAAAAGAAAATCGGATTATAACGGCTGATGACGGTATAACTCAGTATACTATACCAAATGAGATGGATGTTGATGAAGCGGCACAGCTTATAGAAGAACTAGAGCAGGGAGAAGGGGGGGATAAATCAGAACAGAGAACCCCTACCAAACAAACTATATTAAAGCCTTCACGGCTAGAATATCCTTCAGTAAGCACAGAGGATCGGTACCCTATACCTGGACGTTTAAAAAGAACGGAACGGGCCGGAAGTGCACCAAATATTTTCTGGGAAAGAGTTTAAAAATGCCTATAAACATAAGAGAAAACGATTTTTACATATGCCTTCTAAGCAACAATTCCATGCGCATATACAATGAAAATACACTGTCAGCCTTCACGAATATGCTTCCTAGTGCCTGTAAGTTGGACGGCGGATGGAGTGTCGGAATGACTGAAATTGCATTAGTAAATCGAAAAACGAAATCAGTTGGGAAAAAAGATGGAAAACGTGTGAAAGATGATGAAAAAGTGAAAGGTACTACTAAAAAGGTGAAGAGAGCTGCGACAGATGTACTAAAGATCAAAGCTTTTGTAAAAAAAGTACATGGTATTTCTATTTATCTTAAATGGAGTTACCAAGAGTTATTAAATTTGTGTTACAATAAACATGATATGAACTTTTCTACTTTCTTATCTTCGTTCAACGATGCAATCAGGCCATATTGGTATGCTCATGCTCATCCGGATTTTAAAGAGATTTTATATGCCTCCTTAGAATCTGATGCAATTCGTAAAGATATCCCTGACACCAGTAAAGATGAACGACTTACAAGACCAGAAGATCTCTATTTACACATTTATCAGGATAGCGAAGTTGCGGATATTGTAACTTAAGGACCTTTCGAATATAAGTCTTTACATTATCTTTTCAATAGTATAATTGGGCAGATTCCTAGAGAAAAACGTAATTATAAAGCCCTAAAAAGCATGATAGACTATTACATACCCCCAGTGCTTAGCATAAGTGAAAAGCTCGGGGAAAGTGTCCCGAAGAAGCTTGACTCTTTAGATTTAGCGATAAAAGACTTGGATATTAAAATAAAGATAAAGTATCCGCTACCAACGCCCATTAATATTAATGATCTAGTGGGACTTTTTGTCTCGAATATACAGTTTCATGATGAAGCTGAATCTATTGAAGCTCAGAGGAAAAAATCATTTGAGCTTAGGAAGGTAATTCTTCAAACTCTAAATGATTTGGACGCAGAGGCCTCTACCTTTGAAATACCGAACAGACGCACAAAGGCAGATAAGAGTATAATATTGGATGTTCCCTATTAAAAAACACCCGAGGGTATCCTGTTAATGACAGGTGTGCCCATAGATTTGAAACAGAAAGACTTATCCGGATTCATTACCGATATATTATTTCAATTACCGCCGGAGAAGCGTGATGCTAGTCTCCTTACTAAGGAGGTGGGCAAGTCGTTTGATAAGATTTCAGTAGAAGAGCAGAAGAAGGATACTTTAGACAGAATCGCCGTATTAGAAGAATCTGTTTTCGAAGTAAAGAACAGATTTCCGCGAGAACTAACAGCTGTAGTTGCAGAAGAATGCAGAGCTTTAGGGATAATCCACATTTACACTGATATCATTCGCCCCCAAATAGTAGGCGACAAATTAGTGAGAAATCTACGTAGAACAATAAGCGTAAGCGTGTATTGGATATATTCGATAAGTGAGGAAAATGGCCCCGTACAGAGAATGTATGAAATCTGAATTAGATTTATTTAAAGCACCACCGATACAAGCCAATTGTGGGTCATTTAGACGGACTCCACTGTGTCCAGCTAAATGTCTCACAAAATCCGTGCAATAAAATTTGTTAAAATGCACTTGGCATTAAAAGTTGACCGTTAGGTCACTTATTGTTTTAAAAATTAAAATTTGTCAAAATGCACTTAGCATTCGAAGTTGACCGTTAGGTCACCTATTGTTTTGAATTTCAAGCTTGTCGAGATGCACTTAGCATCGTTGGTAGGAAATAACCAAGAGTTATTTCGTTTTGTATAAATAGTTAAGTTTTTGTAAATAAATTGTTAATAGTAAATTGGAAGTCGCGACGAAAGGTCGCAAGTGTTTGTAATAAAACGAAGAACCATCTTGCGAAGGGCGCATTGCGCAGTGTATTTACCCGAATACCTATTCGGCATAACAATAAGGATCTACCCTTACTAGGTGGATCAACTCATCTTGCGAAGGCAACGGGTGCAGCATACTTATCCGGATACCTATTCGGCATGACCATAAGGATCTACCCTTACTAGGGTGGATCAACTATTTCCCCTTGGCATCAGTTCTTATTAGGACTGATGTCAAGCTTCAAAGAGTAAACCAACTAGTTCTTTTTAGAACTATCCGCCTTCGGATGCGCCTTAGGCTGATCGGCGTAGACATACGGCCGCTTATATCGCCCCCGGACGCTGGCGGTACATACAAGTGTAGGGAACCAAACACTGGATCCACTACACCAATATTTTAAAAACAGAAGAAGTATCATACAAACCAATAGCTTCTCTTGATAACTCTTCAGTTCTGGAATTCGTCTCGCTAGGACATGGGGACACGTACCGCGATTTATCCAGTATCTACCTTCGCTTAAAAGTTCAGCTAATTAAGGCAAAAGGTGGGAAAGAAGAATTCTACACTGAAAAAGAAAAAACCAAAGTTAAAGCTGGTGAACCTGAAGAGGAAAGTGATCCAATTGGCGTAGTGAACAACCTAATGCACTCACTTTTTCGACAATGTACAATACAATTAAATGGCAGACCGATTGCTCAAACTGACAACAACTACCATTACAGAGCTTACATTGAAAACTTATTGAATTACGGTAGAGATGCATCAACAACACATTTAGAATCCGTAGGATGGTACCTCGACCAAGATGGTATGGAAATGATTGAAGAAGGAAGCAAAAGTGGGCGTCCTAGCGAATTTAATGCAGGATATCTCAAACGATCTGAATTGCTTTCGAAAAGTAATGTGGTAGAGTTTATGGGAAAGATTCATGGTGATTTACTTAATCAGGATAAGTTACTTCTGAATGGGGTAGATTTTAGACTCTCACTATCCCTGGAAAAACCCGAATTTTATCTATACTCAAAAGAAGACGGGCACTCACCGCAAATTAAAATTATAGATGCAACAATGTATATGAATCATGTAACTGTTAATCCCAATATTTTAATGGCACATGAAACTATTCTTCAGCGCTCCAACGTGATATACCCATACAAGCGTGTCGAAGTAAAAAGTTATACATTACCGGCTAATAGTTCAACACTATCTTTAGATAATGTCATAATCGGACAGCTACCGAACTTGTTAATCTTCGGCATGGTAGATAATGATGCCTACAGCGGTAAACAGACGAAGAATCCATTCAACTTTAAACACAATAATATCACACGATTCAATTTATCCGACAATGGAGTACAAGTTCCAAACCAGGCTTTAGAGTTTGATTACTCTCAGGAAAAACCTATAAGTACACGGGGATACCTTTCACTATTTAAGGGAACAGGCATTCATTACTTCGACAAAGGCAATCAAATCTCAAAGGAATTCTTCGATAATGGATGCTTTTTAATGGCGTTCGATTTAACTGCAGACAATTCATACGGGTCATCTTGTGGCAGTTTATTAAATCAAGGAGCAGTGAGGATCGAGGGAAGGTTTAAGAAAGCGCTGGAAAAAAGTGTAACTTGTATAGTATATGCCGAGTATGATGGAAGTCTTGAAATAGACAAACTTCGTGGAGTTCATACTGATTTTTGAAAAGTATAAATATAGCCTTTTAATCTTGCACTCTTCATATTACTCAGCAGACGAGGAAGAACAACAAAGATGGCCTATTGTGTTGTAAATGTCGAATATTTTAATGAAGGTAATCTAACCTTCTTTAAAAAGGTTTCGTTTGCCGGTTTCTCATCACAAAATAAATTATTCTCGAAGGAAATAACGTATAAATATCCCACATCATCGGCTACCACAACAGATCAGACAGGGGCATTTGGGAATTTGGAACTTAAGCGTTTGGATGAAAATCTTATTATGACGCTAGCACAATTTGCAACCGTATTTGTTTATAGCGCTACAACAAAGGAATTCTTAGAAAGTTACACCACCAGTCACAGCAAGATCATTGACATTGATGCTATCGCTTCGAAAGAGCAGATATGAACACGATCGAACTTGTTAAAACATTAAGGAAAAACACAACCACAAGGAGATTTTTCAAAGGCGTATTCCCATGCGATCGTTTACCTTATAAAATTAAAAATCCAGCATGTGTTATTGCAAATACCGACCCCGCAGACAAAAAGGCGTTCATTGGGTAGCATTTTATTTCCCGAGGACAGGCCCTGCTGAATTTTTTTACTCCTTTGGTAGATACCCCAACAATAAATATTTTAAAAGATTTTTGCATACCAACTCTAAGGTTTTTATAAATAACAAAAAACGATTACAGAGTGTATACTCTTCGACATGTGGAAACTACTGCTGTGTATACATATATTCTCGCTGCAAGGGGAAGGATCTAAAGCTATTTCTTAAGCACTTTTCGTCAAAAGACTTCCCAGATAATGACGCCAAGGTAATTAATTTATACCACCATATATTGTCATCGGGTGCTACACAGAATGGTGGGGTTTATTCCAACCAAAGTTGTAGATCAGAACTTGAAGGTATAAAAGCACCAGTCTAAAACTAGCACGTTTCAGTTTTCATTTTAAAACCTTCTAACGAATATGTTGTCAGCTAATGTAAAAGCAGAGTGTAATAAGTCTAGCAAAAGAAAAAAGTCAGACGATCTCCATGAAAATACTAATAAGAACCAAAAAAAGTCTATGATTCGCGGTGAAGACGCACTACTGAATTACACCTACCATCTGGATGACGCTCAAAATCGTAAAGTTATTCTTGGATTTGACCCGTTCACGTTTGAGGTGAAAATAATATTCAGTTATCCTGGACGGTTTCCTGTGTCAACGGGATATACCGGGTGGATTTCAGTCTTCAATTACCTTACCCAGTTAAAGAATGAAGTTGAGGAAATACCAGGTAACCAACTTGGATTGCTGAAGGAATACAGAATACCTGTAGGAGGAAGCAGTATCAAATTGAAACATCCCGAGCTATACCGTTTGTTTGAATTGATGCAATTTTTCAATATAGTCATGTTTCACTATAACAGCGCTTCGGAAAGTGTAAGGGAATACTACAAGCAATATGTAGACAGATGTAAGCAGAAGGATGTGTTCAAGTTGTCAGCCGAGGACTTTTTCATTCCAGTCCGCAGCTCTTACGTTCACGTAAATTACTCTCGACTTTTTCATGAGCTTCCTATCTTTTGTAACATTAATATTATTATCAGTGTAACGGTTTCGTAATAAAAATAAGAAAAAAGAAAAACACATCATCTTTTAATTTAATGAATCCATTTATTAGCATATGTAGGTAAATGTTGATACAGTTTTGTACAGCACATCTGTCGGTTAATGCCCCGCCGTGTACTTTACAGAATGTTTGAAATTTTTTTAGATCACTTAATCTCGGTATTTGAAGTTGTTTTATCTCAGCGGTTGGTATGTATTTCCTGAGAAACTTTTCTTTCGTATCACCCTTAATATATATTTTGCAGTCTGTATAATTCCTCAATATCTCCGGAAGAGAGTTGTAACTGGAGTCACCATCATCCCACTTTAAACCGTTTATATTCTCCACATAGAATTGATTTTGTCTGCAAGCCCTCGGCATCATCTCCTGATATGGGTACGGAGGGGCGAAGTGATAAAGCAATGGGCAGACTGATCCGAAAGGTAAGATAGCAAGTTCCTTAATAAAGTATTGACGGTTATTTCCACACACTAATTGAATATCAATTATTATCTCGCTCATGTTCACTCTCAGACCGTCTTGAAGAAAAGAGAAGCGAATGATTTTACTTTGATTATTTATATATTTTTCAGAACTACTTTTCTTACATACAAATATAAATTTACATACAAATAAAAATACATGTAAGATTATTTCACAATCCTTTCAAATTACTTAAGCAGGTCATTGTTTAGCTTAAAAAACAAAAAACACATCCATTACTACATTTACATACTGGTTGGCAACTATATCTGGTCACAAATCACACAAGTAAAAGTGACCCCGCATCCATAGTTCGGTAGTATATGCACAAAAAAGCAAAAAACCCATCGATTGTGTACGAATATTATTTGTACTTTAATTCCCATCATTCAGTCATGAGAATAATCACAACAACAAAACGATCGCCTCGAATGAAACTTGTTCTTAAAATTCCCACGGTATTTCACCCATATAAAAATCATCACATCACCTCGAACTTGACTCGCAAGCACATTACTCACATCGGATATATGAGAAGAAGAATACGCGATAATCAAAACATACACACATCGTGCATCGTCCAAAAAACATTACCATACAATAAGCACAAAACGACGCGAAATAATTACCGCCACACGAAATCTGGTGCATAAAGCAAGTCAACAATAACCTCCCATATATACACGTATGTATCACATTGAACTTGACTCTAGTTCGATCATAATACACCTTCACTACAAAGAAGACCAGACCCTGAACGGAATACGAGATTACCGCAAACCTGATCTCTCACAATCAAAAATCTCGTTATCACACCAAAGGCATATCATGTCATTAATCCGACGTATAAGTATACCCGTACGCCAGCTGTCCGCCGATCAAGTTCAGAGAAGATCGCATCAAATAAAATGAAAACCGCATTATAGTTGCATCAAGAAGACGCACACGCTATTTTTTTTTAATTCGCCTTCGCATATACGTCCCCTTTTTTTAAGACACTTTCAACGTAAACACATGGCAGTTTTCTCACTTTCGATATAAACACACGTATACTCCTCTCTTTCCGAATACAGTACTCGGACTCTTCACTTCGATTACGTCAAGCCAGCTCCCGACCAATTAGCGCAAACCAAGACCGGTTCCAGCCACCATGCTCATGGTTCCATGCCCCAGCAGCCAGCCCACAGGCCACGTGTATACCCACTTTCAGGAATCCAAACTGGTTTTTCTATGCAATTTTCTATACCCACTTTGAACTGTCAGCGCTTACCCACTTTCGGTGTCCTGTCCCTATCGCACCTGCTAAAATTTGATACAAAAGGGGGTATCTTAATACTGACTTTTAATGGTCGATTAATTTTAACCATTTTTGATAATTTAGATCAATTGAAAGAACTGTTTGAATATATCATTGACAAGCCAATCGTATAATACTCTAGATGAATACTGAACTCCGATTTATATTGTAGTTCGGGATAAAGTAGAATTACGTGTGTGCACGTTGTATGTCCTTTATTAAGGACTGGCATTAGATTGCTAATCAAAACTAAAAGACAATATTCAGTGTTTAATTTCATATCTTGAACTGGGTAAGTCATCGGAAAAAAATGTCCTTTTTGAAGGACTTTCACATGGGAGGTGCAGGAAGGACTCACTCGATTTCTTACATATTTATCCTTTTCCTTGGAACCATTTAAAAATGAACGTGTACAAAATTTCAAATTCATAGCTTGAAGCGTTCAAAAGTTATCGAAAAATATTGTTGAACACGTGTCTTAAGGACATTTTGTATGGCAGCTACCAGAAGGAGTAAAAGGATTTCGCTGATTAGTAAACTCGAACTTCATTCTTACTCAAAACTAATTTGAACAAAATTTCCAATTCATAGCTAAAAGATTACTTGAGTTATAGTAAGTTCCGTAAAGTAAGTGAAGACGTTTTGACAGGATATTTGTATGGCAGCTACTCGAAGGACTTATAGAATTTTCTTCATAATCATACATTTAGCTCTAACTATTGACAAAATAATACATAGAAAATTTCAAAGTTGTAGCTTAAATCCTTCCGAAGTTATCGGCTAATATTCTTAAACACGTGTTTTAAGAACATTTTGTATGGCAGCTACCAGAAGGAGTAAAAGGATTTCGCTGATTAGTAAACTCGAACTTCATTCTTACTCAAAACTAATTTGAACAAAATTTCCAATTCATAGCTAAAAGATTACTTGAGTTATAGTAAGTTCCGTAAAGTAAGTGAAGACGTTTTGACAGGATATTTGTATGGCAGCTACTCGAAGGACTTATAGAATTTTCTTCATAATCATATATTTAGCTCCAACTATTGGGAAAATAACACATACAAAATTTCAAAGTCGTAGCTTAAACCCTTCTGAAGTTATCGACCAATATTCTTGAACACGTGTTTTAAGGAGATTTTGTATGGTAGCTACCAGAAGGAGTAAGAGGATTCCGCTGACTAGTAAACCCAAACTTTCTTTTCACTCAAAACTAATTTGTACAAAATTCCGAATTCGTAGCTAAAAGATTACTTGAGTTATAGTGAGTTTCGTAAATTAAGTGAAGGCATTTTGACAGGATATTTGTATGGCAGCTACACGAAGGACTAACAGGATTTTCTTCATAATCATATATTTATCTCCAACTATTGAAAAAATAACACATACAAAATTTCAATGTCGTACCTTAAACCCTTCTGAAGTTTTCGACCAATATTCTTGAACACGTGTTTTAAGGACATTTTGTATGGCAGCTACCCGAAGGAGTAGGACGATATTGCCCGTTAACGAACTTAGCCTTACAAATTCAACCAAACATCCAGATTCAAAATTTCAAGATCCTAGGTGAAGGCGTTCTTGAGTTATCGTGTTCACGGACAGACGGACGGACGGACGTCAGGCGGATTTGAGGTTTTTGGCCACAAATAAACAAAAAACTAGATGAATACAGAACTCCGATTTATATTGTAGTTGGGGATAAAGTAGAATTACGTGTGTGCATGTTGTATATCCTTTATTAAGGACTGCCATTAGATTGCTACTCAAACCTAAAAGACAATATTCAGTGTTTAATTTCATATCTTAAACTGGGTAAGTCATCGAACAAAAATGTCCTTTTGAAGGACTTTCACATGGGAGGTGCAGGAAGGACTCACTCGATTTCTTACATATTTATCCTTTTCCTTGGAATTAGTTAAAAATGAACGTGTACAAAATTTCAAAATCGTAGCTTAAAGCGTTCAAAAGTTATCGAAAATATTGTTGAACACGTGCCTTAGGGACATTTTGTATGGCAGCTACCAGAAGGAGTAAAAGGATTTCGCTGATTAGTAAACTCGAACTTTGTTTTTACTCAAAACTAATTTGTACAAAATTTCCAATTCATAGCTAAAAGATTACTTGAGTTATAGTAAGTTCCGTAAATTAAGTGAAGGCATTTTTACAGGATATTTGTATGGCAGCTACATGAAGGACTAATAGGATTTTCTTCATAATCATACATTTAGCTCCAACTATTGGAAAAATAACACATACAAAATTTCAAAGACGTAGCTTAAACCCTTCTGAAGTTATCGGCCAATATTCTTAAACACGTATTTTAAGGACATTTTGTATGGCAGCTACCAGAAGGAGTAAAAGGATTTCGCTGACAAGTAAATTCAAGCTTTGTTTTTACTAAAAACTGATATGTACAAAATTCCGAATTCGTAGCTAAAAGATTACTTGAGTTATAGTGAGTTTCGTAAATTAAGTGAATACATTTTAACAGGATATTTGTATGGCAGCTACACGAAGGACTAACAGGATTTTCTTCATAATTATATATTTAGCTCCAACTATTGAAAAAATAATACATACAAAATTTCAATGTCGTAGCTTAAACCCTTCTGAAGTTATCAACCAATATTCTTGAACACCTGTTTTAAGGATATTTTGTATGGCAGCTACCAGAAGGAGTAAAAGGATTTCGTTGACTAGTAAACTGGAACTTTGGTTTTACTAAAAACTAATTTGTACAAAATTTCGATTTCGTACCTAAAAGATTACTTGAGTTATAGTGAGTTTCGTAAGTTAAGTGAAGACATTTTGACAGGATATTTGTATGGCAGCTACACGAGGGACTAACAGGATTTTCTTGATATTCATACATTTAGCTCAAACTATTAAAAAAGTAACACATACAAAATTTCAAAGTCGTAGCTTTAGGCGTTCCAAAGTTATTGGTAAATATTCTTGAACACGTGTTTTAAGGACATTTTGTATGGCAGCTACCCGAAGGAGTAGGACGATTTTGCCCGTTAACGAACTTAGCCTTACAAATTCAACCAAACATCCAGATTCAAAATTTCAAGATCCTAGGTGAAGGCGTTCTTGAGTTATCGTGTTCACGGACAGACGGACGGACGGACGGACGGACGGACGGACGGACGGACGGACGGACGGACGGACGGACGGACGTCAAGCGGATTTGAGGTTTTTGGGCACAAATAAACAAAAAATAATATATACCTTTTTTTCGTCCGAGGCTTGGTTCTATGCGTTACAAACTTTTGGGCTGGATTAAACTTATAATACTCTATATGATTTCATCTAGAGTATAAAAATTAGAGTGGAAAGTTGGACGGCGAGACCGTTAATAGCGCAAGGGGGCTTCTTGTTTTACTTACAGATTTCCAGTTTATTTTTCTGCTTAATGTTTTCTATAAAAATTTTCCACAAACCGACGTACTTTTCGATATATTTCAATGTAAACAAACTGATATAACGAACTGCATACAAAAAATTGCCGATTTTGAAAATCAACTTCAATTATTAAGAAATAGTTTCACCGAAATTTGGACCCAAACCTCATCTATTTGCGAAACACCTCAACGCCGGAAAAAACCAAAGGTGCTTGGTTGACAGTAATGAAAATGTTGAACTATTCTTTACACGTATTTATGTCGAAATTATAGATAATATTTCCGCAGAAATAAATTCAAGATTTTCATCCCTAGCCAGTTTCACATTTTTAAACCTTTTAGATTCTTCTAAATTTAATCAATATTTATAAACATTTCCGGACAATCTTTTACTTAATTTAACTAAAACTTATGCTGATGTTTTTGACCCAATTTCATTAAAAACTGAACTCATTGTGCTTTATTCAGATTCTGACTTGCACGGAACATCTTTTCAAGGAATTTTTAACTATTTCATTAACAATAAATTAAAAGATAGCTTCTTCACTCAGTTTTATAAATTAATATGTTTGGTTTTCATATTACCGGTAACCAGTGCGTCCGCAGAGCGTAGTTTTTCTTGTTTAAAAAGAATTAAAACGTATATTAGGAATTGTACAGGCGAACAACGGCTTAGCGACTTGGCAATAATGTCCATTGAGAAGGTTTTCCTTAAATCATGTTTGTGTGAGCAAAGTTTTTATTCCGATGTTATAGATGAATTTGCAAAAAAAAAAGACGTATTGAATTAAATTACAAACAGTAGTATGTGCGGATTTTGTTATTTATTTTGATTTTATTACTAACTGTGATTTTTCATATATAATTTGTTGTTGGGTATGTGTGGTAAATAGTTGAATTATTTTTAATTTTATAATGATGTTATCATTAACATCATCTGGGACCTATAGAAAATATATCGTCTTTTAAGTACGAAATTTGTTTGCGAAAAATTAAGAAATTAATAAAAAAGGGATACCACGTTTGCTCTCAGTTATATAATCGGTTAACAGAAATAAGTATTAATATTAACAAAGTAAAATTAAAAGTTTACCCATAATTTGGTCGCTTTAAGGTAGGGTTGTCCGATTTCGATTCGATTAATCGATTATTTTTTCTAAAAAAATTAATTTTATGAATCGATATCGGTACCGGCACCCCGTTAACCAGCAAAATCGCGACGCATTATTCCTTCCGGCGCATTTTCTGGCTCTTAAATGCTCTGTGGAATTGCAAAGCACGCTGAATGAGGTATTCAATTCGACATCAAGATGAAATGAAATAGAACAAGTGCTTCAGTGTAATTCAGTGAAATTCGAAGAAGAAGAAAATGTAACGTTTGTGTGTGACGTGTGCGGCATGAAACTAACCAACCACGATTTACTCGATTTGCATAAAGAAAACCATACTTCGGTCGTTAGGTGACAGTTCGAGTGGTTCGCGCAGCGACGATATCGCGACTTTGACGAAATGCACTATAAATTAGTGGTGGAGTAGAGCGTCTCGGAAGAAATTATTGCCTCCGAAAAAGATGATTGGCAACCGTTGATCCACGTTGTTGATCCACGGCGCAAAGATTTGGAGTTGATCTACGGCATTTATTTTCGATTAATCGACATAACCGATTAGTTAACGTTAATTAATCGAACAAATTTCAACAGTAAAAAGATTCGATATTCGACCGATTTGGCAATATTTTACTACGAAATTAGGTGCAATAGGAAAAAATTGTGAATTCATGAAGAGATCCAGCAAAACACGCTTGGTAATAACAACCCAGCAAGCAATACTTCTTTGAGAAAATTGCTTGCTATGTCAAATTATAGGAATTATTTTACTCCTCCTTTTTCTTCCGGTCTCAAATTCGGATCGTTCCGTTGTGTTAACTCAACGTGTATATCGAAAATATCGTGGCCAACAGGAACCGTCTGACAACACTATTCGTCGTTTGGTGTCGATTTTTTTTGAGCACGGGACAGTGGGAGATCGTCCACATGCCGTTCATCGACGACCAATACGTTCCAATGAACTGGTTGAAGCGGTCAGAGAGAGCTTTGCCGAGAAACCAGAAATCTCGCATCGTCACCGCGCTCCGCATTTTGGCGTCAGTGGAACCACTTTGCGGCGCATTTTGAAGGATGATTTGCATTTGCTTCCGTATAAAGTGCAATTAACACAAATAATATTGCCGACAGACCGTCCACGTCGCTTGGAATACGGCCAAACAGTCGCTCAAATGGTTGACACCGAACCTGATTTTTGGAAGCATAATTTTAATGACCGACGAGGCCCATTTCACACTCTTTGGCGGCGTTAATAAGAAAAATTGCCGCATTTGGGGAAAGGAGAATCCACACGAGATCCATGAAACGCCATTGCATGATCAAAAAGTAACTGTTTAAGCCGGCGTTTGCGCCAAAACCATCATTGGGCCATTTTTTCCCGACAAACCGAAACAGTCGATGGAAAACGATATCGGTGGATGTTAGCTCATTATGTCTGCCTGCAAATGCATGAAAAAGGTCTGGATGGTTACTGGTTTCAACACACTGCAAATGAAACAATTCAGTTTCTGCAACGAAAATTCCATGGTCTGATGTCGAAAAGAGACGACATTGACTGGCCACCAAAACCATCATTGGGCCAGATCTCCAGATTTGACTCCTCCGGACTTCTTGTTATGGGGTTATTTGAAAAGCAAAGTATACGCCAGCAAGCCTCAGACGAGCTCAAAGCAAACATTCGTGCCGAAATCATCGCTATACCGCCCGAGATGCTCGAAAAAGTAATGGAAAACGCAGCAAAAAGGACACATTTAAACATTAAACTGAGGCTATTGCCGCTTTCGCGCGATTAGGTTTAGCGACACACATGTACATCATTATAAATTTTATGAGAATACTAATGTTTACGTCTTACCTTACCAGACATAAGGATTTTATTTTTTTCCGACAATCATAGCAAAAAAAGGTTAACAGTGCAGTGAAATCACACAAATATAGATAGCGGTCTACGTGCTGGATATCTTTACAAATAGCAACCGATATAAGAGGATTATCAGGATATACTACGACCTCTGATATATGAATACAACTTGCTGACAAAACAGCACACTTTCTATGTTTTCAATACCATTTTTATAGCCCTCTATTTCTAAGAACCTTCTTTTCAAATAACTTCTCCCTACAGTTGGAGTTACCGTTTCAGTAGTCTTTCACAAACTGCTCTAATACCAAGGAACAAAAAAAATCCGATAACGAAAACAGATGAAGGGCAAGTAAGCCTTATATCAAATTAATAGTTTGTAATTACGATATTATAATTAAATAAACAATAAAGAAATGTATACTTACTTTTACTAGAACTTCGAAATCGGCCACCTAGTGCTCGAAATTCTGCTACAATAGTCTGCAAGTCGTGACTATCTACAGGAGACGTAATTAAATGTGTGACAAATGTGTGGTAAGGCTTTAATTTTGATTCTCCTTTATCAAATATTTTACGTTCTTCGTTAATAGAATTATCCATCCAATGGGTGAATTGTTTGGAAAAATAAAGATCCACGGGGAAATGTTTCCGGAGGTAACATTTTTTTCCACTTTCTGTTTCCAGATATGGTAATGGGAATTTTACAAAAGGACTTACTGACAAGTTTGTGGACCTTAAAGCAATTTTAAAATTATATCCACAATGTTTCTGCGTAGATAATTTCAGATAAATTTCATTTGGAGTACGAAGTGGATCTGTAAAGGCACTTTTATCCAAAATATTCAACACATTTTTCGACTGGCCTTTAGGTGAAGTATCATATTGTTTATGGTGTTGAATGGACTCATTCTCGGTTTGGTCTAATGACAACTGATTTCCTAATTTGGAATTCACGGAATATATTGATGGTGGTTGAGCGAATGCATCTAATAAAAAAGCCATTTCGAGCCGCCAGTTATATCTGGCATAAAGTAATATTGATGCAACTTTTTTAACTCTAGCTAATTCCACAATTTTTCCGCCTCTTAAAAGAAAGGAAAACCTTCGAGGGCATGAATACATTTCGAAAAACATTAGAGTTTTGTAAGACCCTGTAAAAAAATTTCAAACGTTAAATTTTTTTTAAAATTTTGTAAGAATTTTTGCCTACCTTGATCGTCATTAAAATGTTGAATATGAAAAACATCACAAGATCCCAATTTTGGTGTTCCTATATTCGACTCGATAGAAGTGACTATATCACACTGCATGCATTTAGAAAGCCTTTCCATTACGGACAGTTTGACATCCAACACTAAGGTAATACCATTTTCTCGAAGCATAGCTTGTGCAATTCCAGCAACATTCTTATGTACCAAAACAATATTTGGCTTAAAACTTAAAATTCGTGCAGTAACATTTCGCAAATATTCCTGCTCTTGAAGAAGTAAAGTTTCAATGCTTATAAATTTCCCTTCCACTCGCTCGTAAATAATCGCACATTGCAAAAGAAGTATTTTTGGATGCTCAATTCTTCTTGACATTTCTTTGTGTGCTACATTTTTTGTGAATACCACACCATCAATTATGGAACAATCGTTTCTAAATCCTCCGGGAACTTTTTTGAAACTAACGTAATTGCGTATATCCATCAAATCATTTGTACAAAATCCATGACGAAACTTATTTACAGTTCCAGCACACAGTGGAATAAGCACTTTTATCCATGATTGATCAAGATTTTCTGTTCTCAACAATTGACTAAGCAAAAGTTCCTCGTGCTCACAGTATGATTTTAGTAATTCTTTTGTAATTCGTGTGGCCGACCGAATGCTGTTATCGACATCCATATTTTTTATTGACTGGTAGCTTATGCTGCCCTCAAGCGACTTAGGTGGATAATTTTCTATTAAAAAAATATTAGAAATAAAAATACATTGTTAGCATACATATAAACCGTCTAAAGAAAAATTTTGAATAATGAGTAATAAATAGTTCACAAGGCAATGTACACCAAACCGTTGGAAAATCGGTCATTCTATCAAGAACCGACCACAGGTGTGGCAAGGCCACCAACCCTGATTTCGTTGAAATTTTGTGTACTCGATGAATTAGTGAAAAAAATTAAAATTCATTTTTCGTCTCTATCTCATTTCTCTCAGTTATTGAATAATATGTTAAAAATTTCGTAAAAATGGTGTCCGAGTCCTCTTTGAAAATTCATATTTCTGTTAATTTTTATCATAGAATAATAAAATAGGTCTTACTTTAAAGGGGAAGGTCGTAATATAAAAAAATACGAACAAAAATTATCCTTGAAATTTAATTTTTTTTTTTAAGGATAACTATTTTGTCCTTTATCCTTGAATATCTCAAGATGCGTATTTTTAATTTTTTTATTTTTTAATATTTCGTATTGTTGCGAGCTAGGGGTTCGACGGGATTTCAAGTAAAAACACAATTCGTTTAAAATCAAAATAAGTGATAATTTATTATTCGCACTTTACTTCTATTCGCACAATAATTCGCACTGTATGCCAATACCGCCCGCTTATACCATATATCGCTTCACTCGATCACTTTCGCTTTCTACCAACACGGTCGCGTATACACGCTGGCTGTCACAGTCGACGTAATAAAAATTACTATGTCCCTCGCTGAAAGCTTCACCTGCTTATACAGGGTGTTTGGCACTCCGTGTGCCACCTTGTAAGGGGTTATTCCTTGATATATTTGGAGAAAAAAATTGTTCTACAGGGTGGGTCAATTTTCAATATTAGTGGAGATACAGGGTGGTTAAGAAAAGTGTTTTTGACCGGTACCCTCACTCACTTAAAACATTATATCTTGAAAACGAATAATCACAAGGCACAGTGTTATAACTCGTTTTTTAATTTTTATGCGATATGTATTTTTACCTATTACTTCCAAAATGTTAATCGTAACTCATACATATGTATGCAGCTTTTGTAGGTAATAATACAACTCATAAAAAAATAAAATTAAAATGACATTTTTATAATGGGGTTTTCTGAGAAAAACTACATTGATCACTGAATTTTAAGGGTTCACGTAGCAAAAATTTGTGTTTTCGAGTAAATATCTCGAAATTGGGTGCAGTTACAATTTAGACTGTTACATCAAATGAAAGGTAATTCGATTGCCTAAAAAACGAGTTATAACACTTTGCCTTGTGATTATTCGTTTTCAAAATATAACGTTTTAAGTGAGTGAGGGTACCGGTCAAAAACACTTTTCTTAACCACCCTGTATCTCCACTAATATTGAAAATTGACCCACCCTGTAGAACAATTTTTTTCTCCAAATATATCAAGGAATAACCCCTTACAAGGTGGCACACGGAGTGCCAAACACCCTGTATACACCGGCTAGTCTAGGATGTACTTGAATGTTTGCTCAGTGATGTGTGTGGACGATTCTCGAAAGCTTTAGAGCTTTCGATTGTGATCTTCTATACTGTTCTAGTACATTCGATTAGAAGGGAGGTACAATCGTGTTACTCCGCCACCTTATATACTTGAACTAGGTTTCTGATTGGGTAACTTTCCAACTAGGTATTCGGTTGTTGCGGTTTCCCTTATTCGTAATCGATCGAGTTGCGCGGTTGCCAGGCTTGCACGTAACAGTATATTATATTGTTTTTCAAAACATACCAAAGAATCAACTTGGGATCTCAAAGGGATCGAAGTCAAAAAAAAAACGAAGAACATCAGTGTTGGATTTATCACTTTACAGAAACCTTCAATTATAAAACTCTAAACTGCCAAATTACTTAATTCAATTGTTATTTACTTAATTCCATTATTATTTACAACGTTAGCCATGCTTTTAACATTTCAACTTCAACTCTGATCGACTCTGCCTCGCCTGCTTGCAGCTGGCACCAAAACTACCATACGCCCGGATGAACTGCTGGCGTCTCGTTCGGGGTTAATGTTAGTGTTGTGGGATTTAGTGTTACCACATCAGTGGTTTTAATTGCTTACTCGTATGTAACGAGGATTTAATTTCAAGATGCTAAATATATGGGCAGCTCTTAAAATCATAAATTTAAGCTAGTTTAGTTCTGTAATAATTTAATTGAACCTCTAAAAGGTTAACAAATTAAATTGGTTTTAGAAAATTTAAATTTCAACGTCGTACTTCATTAATGCAATTCTTTCCAGATAACAGTAACAAAATTTAAAATTATTCTGTACTTACTAATAATATTTATGTATGTTATAATAGGTGTGTTTTTTTGCGCATTTATCCAGATTAGAGTAGTGATTAAAATTTACATTGAAAACAACAACAATATTGCTGTTTTTGTTTTTTTTTTATTCCTTTTCCCTGTAGATAGTAGGCTAGAATATAGATTTTAAACGGAATAGTTAACCCAGTAAGCTCACTGGGTGAACTACTCGCGATAAATTCTCTAATCTAGCCTACTATCTATTGAAAAAAGTTATAAAGAATCGTAAAAACAGCAATGTTGTTGTTATTTTGTATATAAATTTTAATCACTACTCTAATCTGGATAAATGCGCAAAAAAAACACACCTAATATGGACAATGAACATAGTACAATTAGTATAAAAAACACAAATTTATATAACAAATTAAAACATCTCTGAAATTACATGACATAGGTTTTTCATTTTTACATGCTAGTTACATAACCTATTAATTTAAAATTTGTTCATTTTCTTCAGAAGATAGAGAAAGCTTTTTAATTTTCAGTTGAAGTAATTGGTCGTATAAGGTTGTAGCGATCACATGCCAAATCGCACAAGCTAATTCATAAGAAAAAGAAGAAAGAAAATAAAATAAACATCATTTAAATACATTTTCGAGTTTACCCTGTAATATTGTCATTTACTAGCCATGCAATTAGAAAGCGCATTACCGACAATTGCATTTCTAGAATATCCAATACAATAGCGCATCCCGTTAGGGTCGAAACCTCAAATGTTATGAATTTTATGATACTTATGAAGCAATAACAATATGAAATAGCATCCGAGTGTATTGTGTGAAGAAGATACACTTTGGATTTCATACCTAAAACATGGAACACTCATATACATTAATTATGGTGCATTTATATTTTTCAATAAACCAAAGATTATTTTAATTTCCATTTAAGAGCATTTTAGGAAAAATATACAACAGTTGAATTGGAGCTGCGCACAGGTTGGGACGTTTTTTTTATTTAAAAGTATCTGGCGACCCAACATCTGATGACCCCCGAAATCTCACTGGCGATTACCAAAAACTACACCGGTAACAGCTCAACCCGCTTGGTGACCGGAGCGCAACAGCTGGCAATACCGTGAGGGTTGAACGCACATCAAACAAAGAGTAAAAGTGTTCAACACTAAAAAGCCCTTCTCAGGGTTCCCAAACTACGGCGGTGTTTTCCGCTAAAAGCCCTTCTCATGGTTCATAAACTACGGCGGTGTTTCCGCTAAACAGCCCTTCTCAGGGTTTCTAAACTACGGCTGTGTTTCCGCTAAACAGCCCTTCTCAGGGTTCAGAAATTACAACGGCGGTTCCGCCGAACAGTCCTTTTTAGGGTTTTCATCAATTACGACGGCGTATCCGCCAAACAGCCCTTTAATAGACGAAAATGATCTTAGTTTTGATCCCGAAAAAATATATTTTTGTAATTTCGACAAACAGCCCTTTAATAGACGAAAATGATCTTAGTTTTGATCCCGAAAAAATATATTTTTGTAATTTCGACTGGTTTTATCGAATACAATTTGGTTATTTTTTCTAAATTCTGTGAAACGCTCCTTCATTGCTACTCCACTCCATGGTGCATTTACACTCAGCGTTTGAGGCGAGCCTCTATCCCCACCAATAAATCACCCAATCAGATGGATTGTGGAGTCGCAAGAGTCTAACATTCTTCAACTTTTCTCCGACGCACGCTTTCATATGTGAACACACATACAATGAACTATGGCAGCACACAATTCGCAGCTCATCGTATTTCTGTCGTTTCGCACTCATAGGCATGTTGCGCCGCAGAGGCATTTTGAGTGTAAATTGCTTTCAACACAGCGAAGAACACAGCCGACGAAAACCGGTTTGCAATGGCCTGATGGGGGTAGAGGCTCGCCTCGAGGTGAGCCTCAAGGGAGAGTGTAAACGCACCACCACAGGTACAAAATTACAACTAAAAAATAACCTGTCAAACCACTTTTTTCTTTTTCTGTGTTGGTAAATTTCAATCTCAAGTTGTGGCAATACTGCCGCTGCGCAGCAAAAGTAGAAGTACCCAACAGGCAGATCATACCTGTAGAAAACTAATCGAAATTCTACACCTTTTCTACAGCCATAGAGCTCCATGTGTAAGAAAGGGACAGCGAACGAAAACTGTCTCCGTAGAAATTTGAGTAAGGTTTCCCACCAGCCAACCATGGCCATCGAATAGTCGTGAAATTTCTACACATTTTCAACGGACATATATGTCCATATGTACGATAGAGATGCATATACTTAAAATACTCCGTATAAATGTAAGGAAAATTCAAAAGATTTTCTACACACATCTATCACGCCCGCACACATGCAAGAAGCAAGAAAACTTTCAAGCGTCAAGTCAAATAAAATTTTGATTGCGACGCATTCCGTGTTTGAGTTTTGGAGTTTGAAGATTAGACTCTCCATGGATTTTATTCCATGTATTTTTTTTAAATGTTTCAGTATATTCTAAGGCTTGACGAGCTGCATTCATGTTTTTTTATTTTCCGTTTCAGAGCACGAGCGACAAAGGTTTCGAGTTGCCATTTGCCAACGTATTTTTTAAGTTACATTTCAGGTACTTTTTGCATACTCATTTTTATTACTTCTTCTGGCTTACATTTAGAATTGAAGGATTCGAAATTTGTCAGTTGGTTCAGCGTCAGGATTTCATAAGTCAAATTTAAAATCCTTCAATTCTCTATGTAAAAGGAAGAAATAAAAAAATGGGAGGGCAAATCCGTTGCACCACTCGTAGAAATGGAGTGAATTTTGTACGCACAAACAACGTACGTATGTTACGTATAAGCACCTACAATTATATACGTAAAATCGCCGTAAATATTCTACGGCTAGTGCTCTTCAAAACTATACGTATACACTTACAGAGCGGCCGAGGACATCGTACCCTAGAATTCTACGGGCTTTATCCGGCCTTTCTATGGTCTTTTCTTTCGTATAGTATACGAAACTTTGCCTGCTGGGTAGAGACATGTTGCAGCGCTGCGTTGCATGCAGAATAAGCGTGTGTTTCGTCGCATTTTAACTCAAGCATTCTAAAGAACCGTACAGAATGAACGCAATCGCAGTCGGATTGGAGTGTCAAAATAACGGAGGGGAAAAAACGAGTTTCAAATGCATGTGATTGTATGTAGCTAAACAGAATGAACGCTATGGGTCGCAGATAATCGCAAGTAAGTTCGTAATATTTAAAATGATCGCAAGTGAACGCATCGAAATGTTAAATATGACAATATCATAACCTAAAACGCACTATGTTATTTAAAGAAGAAAATAATAAAATGGAAAATGAAAGAGATTTCGATGAGCATTAAAAATAATTCACCAATTTTTGCGTCCATATCAACTTCGCTTTGATTATTGACACTGATAGAACTGCGAACTCAATCCGGTCATTGTGTTCATCAGCGTTTACTTGCTGCTTACAGCGTTTCATTGCATCTCGTTGCGACATTTTGACATTGCAATCCGACTGCGATTGCGTTCATTCTGTACGGCTCTTTAAGTCCGTTTTGCCGCGCTGCGTGCAGATATATGCACATGTATATCTGGCTTTACCCAGTGAAATTGGTAAAAAGCAAAATAATAGTGTTTTAGTTTTTTTTTTTTTGGTTTGTGCTTCTTCGTGCTTTTGGTTCCTCTCGTACGATATATTTTTACTACTTCTAAATCCGCATATCGCAAGAGGTTAAACCATGATAGCATTGCCAAGAGAAGGCGATCATGCGGGAAATCGGAATGGGCAAACCGATAATTCAGTGCCCCCCGAAAGTAAAATACCTAGTACTCCTTCGGAGAACAAAAAAACATATAGTGAAGTGAGCCGGATTCAAATAAGACTTCCAACGTTTTGGCCAAAGAGCTGTCGGTGAATGAAGAACTTATTAAAAAATTGTAGCTTTCAAGAAGGCTTTAAAATATCAGTTGTCCATGAACAATCCAGGTTCACTGATAGTGCGAAGATTGAGAAACTGGAGAACTAGATAAGGGAATAACAGAAAATCACGATCCGTAAGTAGGAAGCGAAACTCGTCTCGCAATTAATCATCTTCTAGATCTAGGCAACCTAAAAACCAGCGATCAATATGGGGAACATGGGGTACCATTACAAGTTCGGGGACAATGCACAAAAATGTATTGCACCGCGCAATTACATAAAGCAATCCTCTTCTCCAAAATTAACAACAAACTAAAAAATCCCTCTGTTCATACGGCTGACAGTGGGGTGCTTACAAAAAGTCGCCGTCTTATTATCAGAGACGTAACCAATAACCTTAGTTTCCTGATCGATACCGGAGCAGTTCGATCAGTTCTCCCACAAAATTTTTTTAAAAACAATTTCAAAGAAAGTTCAAATTTTTACTTATCCGCTGCAAATGGAACCAATATTAGAACTTTCGGCAGCAAAATAATCAAAGCAGACCTCGGATTAAGAGTCTTTCATACATGAATGCATAATCGCCCAAGTTAACAGACCTATAATAGGCGCTGATTTTTTGGATCAATTTAACCTGGTAGTGGATATCAGAGGCAAACGCCTTATAGATAACTCTACCAAATTTAGTAGGAACATGGGTGCCTAAACGCAGACACACCTAGCCCACTTCATTAAGCAATAAATAGTACATACAGCGACATTCTCCGGAAGTATTCTTCCTTAACAGCCGCTACTAATTTTAGCCACCCGGCTAAACATAGCGTAGTTCATCATATTTTGACTGAAGGACCACTACCATTTTCTAGACCTGGATGCCTCTATCATGAAAAACATCAGGCTGCTCTGCTTGAATTCCAACACATGGTAGATCTCGGAATTTGTCGTGCTTCAAAGTCTCCAGTATCCTCGCCATTAGAAATGGTGCCAAAAAAAAGAGATGGCCGAAATTCGAGCCTGTGGAGATTACCGCAGATTAAACGCAGCAACTATCGCAGACCGATATCCAATACCCCATATTTCGGATTTCACAATGCAGCTGGCAAACTGCTAAATTTTTTCAAAAATCGATCTCTTCCGAGCGTACCACCAGATTTCGGTCGCTCCGGATATTTACAAAACAACTATTACGACGCCGTTTGATCTTTTTGAATTTCCCAGAATGAATTTCGGATTTCGAAATGCAGCACAGACTTTTCAGCGTTTCAACTGTCAACTGCAACCTTACTGGTACACCCCTTACATGACAAGCCATACAGCATCACAACTGATGCTTCCGACATAGCTATAGGGCAGTGGCGGCTCGTGCCTTTCTTGGCAAGTGAGGCTGAATTGGAATATTAAACACGACTTTGTCGGACTAAAACTATTATATATGAGTAAGGACGTCGGTTTACTGCGGAAAGTCATTGAGTAACATTTTCAAAACAAAAAATCACTAGTAACTTGAGGAATTTTTCCTCTGTAAAATGGTGAGGCTGAGCCTCACTAGCCTCATGTGGCGAGCCGCCACTGCTATAGGGGCTGTACGTACTACAACGATTCAGCAACAATTGCTGGCAACCGTTATCGTTCTACTCTCGAAAACTCTCGTCAGCAGAAATAAAATATTTGGCGTTTGATCGCGAATTATTAGCTGTGTACTTCTCAATCAAACATTTTCGATATTTTATTGAAGGTAGAGAATTTGTCGTTTCACAGACCACAAACCACTCATATACGCCATGAAATCGAAATCTGAAAGGAGTCCGAGGCAGGCCAAACATTTGAAATATATTGCCGAATTCACTACAGACGTTCGCCACGTATCTGGCAAGGAAAACGTTGTAGTAGACTGCCTTTCGCGACTAGGCTCCGAAATCTCAACAAAACATCACAATATCGATTTTGCGTTTTTCAGTAACCAGCAAAAGGTAAATATGGGCTTGAAAAATTTAATCGAGAGCAACAAAACGCAAACCTCTAAGTACATATATTATAAACTCGAATTAGTCGACGTACCTTTAGCCGGCGAACAAATTTAGTGCGAACGCAGCACCGGAAAATATCGACCATACGTGCCAGATGCACTTAGAACAAATTTTTTTTCAAAACTGCACTCACTCTCACATCCAGGAATCAGAGCATCACGAAAATTAATATTCGAACGATATTTCTGACCCAACATGAACACTGATATCAAAAATTCACTCCAATCATGTGTTACATGTCAGAAATGAAAGGTGCACCGACAGACCGAATCTTTACCAGGCAAATTCAATATACCGACTGGTAGGTTCGACCATATACAGGGTGTAACTAGTACTGAGGTTCAAACGAAAATGGGAGATAGAGGAACTTGTCCTGAGTAGAAAATCGTTCTACACATACTCCCGTTTTTGCACCGTTAAGGAGATAGCGCGATTTTAAGGACGAAGGATTTTCATCGTACCTGTGATCACTGTTTGATCTCTAACTTCTGCTGTACTTAGCGTAACGTAATAATTCTGGGCTCGTTGGAAAGGACACAAATTCTTCTTTTTAATTGCTATCAACTGTGACAATTAGTGTTATGCTTTTTGAGAAAAATTCATTTAAATGACACAAAAATAATAAAAAATTAAAAAAAAATACAAAAAAGTCCTGTTTTCTCCAAGAAGGACCTGATTAACCACCAAATTTTATTACATTTTCGGAAAGCCCATAAAATTTCACTATACGTTTGATAACAGAATTTCTTCATATTTGCAACAACAAGTGAGTTCCCTGCACATGTTGGAAATACTGCTAAACATAGAATTTACCGCAAAACAGATGCAGTAATGAGCAACCATGTTAACAACACACGTATTGCTCTTATGTGTGGAAATTATGTTACAGGTAAGTAAAAATATGACAACTAATTAGATAGCGTCCATTTAAGTAAATTAACTAACATCCATTTAAGTTAATTAAGTAATATCCATTTAAGTAGGGCGTGGAGTTTACCTGCTCTCTTAAGGAACAGGAATGACTTCGTCCTACGTAGATTTTTCTGCGATAAAAACATCGGAAGGAAGCAGCAGCAAACAGAATGTCATAGACATCATTACGAGCAACATGGCAACCAATAGAAGGTCTTTTAAAACGGAAGAAATGGCAGACATGCACTTCGCGTATGGGTTGTGCGACGGGAATGCTAGGCGAGCCGAAAGAGTTTACCGGGGACGGTATCCGGACAGATCTCGGTACCCCCATTATCGGATGTTCATCAGCATTCATCGGAACCTTCGTGAACGAGGTACACTGCAGCCGTGGCGGGAGACACAACATCCAGGACGGCGACACTTGGTACCTGTGGCCACGGAGGAGCGCATACTGCGCATCGCGGCTAGGGACCCCACGGTAAGCACCCGGCGCATCGGCCATCGATTAGGCATCAACCACATGCATTTATTTCGTCCTCACTATTATTAATCATACTCCTTCGGCGAATGACGGGTGTCAAACCAGATTTACTTGAAGGGAACGTGCTTGATAACTGTTAGCCCCGCTCCTTTATAATTCAACCTATGAAGAAATTCTGTTATCAAACGTATAGTGAAATTTTATGGGCTTTCCGAAAATATAATAAAATTTGGTGGTTAATCAGGTCCTTCTTGGAGAAAACAGGACTTTTTTGTATTTTTTTTTAATTTTTTATTGTTTTTGTGCAATTTAAATAAATTTTTCTCAAAAAGTATAACACTGATTGACACAGTTGATAGCAATTAGAAAGAAGACTTTGTGTCCTTTCCAACGAGCCTAGAATTATTACGTTACGCTAAGTACAGCAGAAGTTAGAGATCAAACAGTGATCACAGGTACGATGAAAATCCTTCGTTCTTAAAATCGCGCTATCTCCTTAACGGTGCAAAAACAGGAGTATGTGTAGAACGATTTTCTACCCAGGACAAGTTCCTCTATCTCCCATTTTTGTTTGAACCTCAGTACTAGTTACACCTTGTACATATGGATTTGGTCGGTCCTCTTCCTACATCCCAAGGATGTACATACTCACCAAAATCGACCGTTTCACACGGTGGCCTGAAGCGTACGCAAACGCTGACATATCCGCGGAAACAGGCGCCAAAACATTCGCAAGCGAATATATTTCTCGATTCGCAGTGCCTACTACACTAACTACTGATCAGGGCTCTCAATTCGAATCTAAGCTCAGCTTTCAACCCTATTAGGCACAACTAGAACCCGAACAACGTCTTATCACGCTTAATCAAATGGTCTCGTAGAACGCCTACATAGACAAATTGGTGCGAAGAGCTACCGTTCGTAATGTTAGGACTAAGAGATGTTAAAAAACTTAGGATGACCAAATTGGAATTTTAACATATAACTTATGTCATAATTAAAGGCTAATTAAAGACTAATTTAGTGCTCCAAAAAAAAATTTGCCGCTGCACCCCAGCAATACAGCCGGGTGTAGTCCAGTGGTAGTGTACTAGGTCTTGAAAACATTGCTACCGGGGTTCAATTCCCACTCAATGCATAATTTATTTATATGAATTTTTCAGTTTCTATTGGTTTCAGAATATTAATATAAATCGTGAACAGTGCGGAATGTTAAATAGGGTCACTTGTAAAGGTAGATCGTATCACAGCCAATAGTACTGCAAAATTATGATCATTAACACCTGCTAGTACACTGCCATACCCGGCCCGATTCCTGATCTTCCTTCCCATTCCTAAAAACTGATTAAGTTCGGTATCACCTTTCTTCTCCACAATTCCTTCCAACTATCCTCTCCTTCGCACCAAGAAACACGGAAAAATATTTGATAGAACAATACCGCGGCCAATTGGGCTCAGTTTGTTCTTGAAAATTAGCCAAAAACAGCCATCAGCCGTAGGCGCCGTGCCGTGGTGCAGTGGGATCACAACGGACCCATCTAGCGGTCTATGTGTTAGCTATCTCTGTCAATAGCTACCCACCTAACCTAACCCCTAATGGTAAAACCGTGTGGTCGTTCTGACTGCCGATGGAAGCTAGGATGACGATAGCCGAAACGATGTTAAAGATAAGTGCAACAAAATTCTAGTAATACATGAATTAACGGCTAATTAAAGGCTTTCGAATAAGCCCGATTCCGATCAGTTCGGCCCACCCTGTCCCGAAATATGCCCCCCTGTGAATAAAAACTCAACCCCGTATAAGTATGTTCGAATACCTCGGCGAATAGAATTAGCAACAATTCTGGAATTGGTTTCCAAATTAATAATAACTGAATACTTAGTTGTTCTCACAGCCCCTGATTTTACCGCTCCACCCCCTCAGTCAAAACCCAACCCCTGTATAACCATTTTACCGAATCTAGGCACATAGAGAAGCTACAAGTCTGTAATAGGTCTTAAAATTTCTTCCGAATCAATGGCTCGCGATTCCCGAAGCACTCGAATTTACGGCTCCACCCCCCTCATCCAAAACCCACCCCTGTATAACCATTTTAGAAGACGACATACCACTAGCATAAATGCGTACTATAAATCTGGAAGATAGAGTTATCAATGGCAGTAGCCAGGACAGCGATCAATTCCTGTCAGGATTTCATGGTGGTGTTTCGTAAGAAACTTCTCGGACGCCGAAAAACTTAAAAAATTTTAAAATTAACTTAGCTTCTTCTTTACATTGAAAAAATTCCATTCTCAAATATTATAAAACAAAAACAGGGGTATATACTCATTTCGAATGCGCTCAAAGACGGAAATTTACAAAATTAGGAAATGTTTAATTAAAGGAGACGAATGTTATGATCATAACATTCGTTGTTGGACCAACCTCTTTACATCATGAACAAGGGAGTCCAACAACAAATATCACGACCTACCTTATTCCACTTGTCTGTCCTTATCAAGAACAAGTAAATAAGGAATCGTATTCGTTCTCATCGACGATGGTTATATGATATTGGGTACATGCAGAACGTAATGCGAACCCACGTTAATGAAATGCAAGTGCCACGCGTTTACAACAACAACGCATTGGGAGGTTCGATGGTGAATCAAACCACCGATGCGACAGTCATAATCAAATCATAGAAGAGCTCGAAGGTAAAAATTTAGAGTTTTCGACATGTGCATCCCTTATGTCATATTAAGAAAAACTAACCCTTTTTTACATCTGTGCTAATCCATCCTGCAAAGGAACAGGAGGTCTGCATTTATCGCCGAAGTGCGGTACGTACGACAAATCGATTGAATGAAGTTGGCAACAATTCAAAAGCGAAATTATATTACGATTTCGAATTGGTTCATAATACGATATTCGAATCTCAGGCAAGTCGTACACTTTACGAATTCCGATGTCGGAATTTGAATCATAACAGAACTGTAACCAAAGTCCTTAATCAGTCACATGAATACCGAAAACAACACGAGAGTCGGAAGAAAAACGGCAAAGGACAACAGTAGAAGTCTTTATGGGTACAAATATGCCTAAGTCAGACTAGAGATGCACTTTAAAGAGTTAGTCAGTGAAGTACTTCAATTGTTCATTTCATCTTTTCTATTTTCTAACTAGCAGTAGACACTACACTTGTCTTTTAATTGAACTATTCACTAACTGTTCACTAACCAGCCGTGGAACTCGGCAGGAACTCCCGTCCTGACGACTGCAGAGCTGCATGCGACCACGCGCGACACAGGTTGCGGATAGTGAACGGCCGGCTGGAAGTCGGTCAGCTGCTGAATAAGCAAACAATTGCGAATAAGCAGCCGCGGACAAGCAGAACGTTTCATCCCATAGTGTTGTCCGTCCCTGTACCCTATTTCCTTTCCAAACCTTGAAAACCCTGGAGTGTCAAGCGACCCGTGCTTACCAGGGGAAGTCAGCCTAGGGGGCAAATGGCTGACATAACGGAGCCTCTCAGATACCAGGCGCACTTTGAGAGTAGGCCCTAACGGGTCATATCCTTACTGTGGTAAAGCAGGGCACTGGCACAGTGGACCAACCTTTCCCTAGCTACTCGTGGGATTCCCAATGAATGCAAAAGAAATAAAAACAACAATTAAAAGACCAACAACAATCAGAGCGGCACTTGACGCTCACTTCCAACAAGAGGAAGTTTATCTTTCAGACATGGATGAACCACGCGTAGAGAAGAAGGCACCACAGCCCTCAGAAGAATGCCCGTTGACAGTACAGGCATCGCAGACACACTCTGTGAAGGCAGGTCCCTCCGAGTGTTATGCGCCTGGAAGTACACACAGGCCAGAACTTGGTAGAAGGCGTCCAAGATGGACGAGACCACCGCCCGACGCACCAGGAGGTCGAAATGATCCGCTGAGGAAAGGTCTGAGCGGAGCAGGCTCCAAGGCAAGAGAGCTTGCAGAAAAACCCCTTCCTCTGCCACTACAGCACAAAAGGCACAGGTCGGGAGAAAGTAGAACAGAGTAAAGTGACACGCAGAAAAGACCGCGAACGCGCACAGGACCCTCTGAAGACAAACACACCGGGGCAGTACGTAAAAATATGTCGCCCCGAAGAGTAGAAGCTGAGGGATCTCAAACGATAAGAAGAGAGCGGGCATCCCAGCCCAGCACCAGCAGCGAGATCCCAATATGTATTTTTACCTATTACTTCCAAAATGTTAATCGTAACTCATACATATGTATGCAGCTTTTGTAGGTAATAATACGGCTCATAAAAAAATAAAATTAAAATGACATGTTTATAATGGGGTTTTCTGAGAAAAACTACATTGATCACTGAATTTTAAGGGTTCACGTAGCAAAAATTTGTGTTTTCGAGTAAATATCTGAAGATTGGGTGCAGTTACAATTTAGACTGTTACATCAAATGAAAGGTAATTCGATTGCCTACAAAACGAGTTATAACACTTTGCCTTGTGATTATTTGTTTTCAAGATACAACGTTTTAAGTGAGTAAGGGTACCGGTCAAAAACACTTTTCTTAACCACCCTGTATCTCCACTGTTATTGAAAATTGACCCACCCTGTAGAACAATTTTTTTCTTCAAATATATCAAGGAATAACCCCTTACAAGGTCATGGACGGAGTACCAAACACCCTGTATATAGTTGGAAAAATAATTGAAAAGGTTGCAAAGTAGAAATTAATGAGTTTCTTTAAAAGACATAAAATATTAAACGAAAGTGAAACTATTTCTATGGCAAGAGCGAAGCGCACGTCAGCCTAACATGAACGCGAAAAGAGAGTTTTAATCCCTTTAGCCCTGCAAATTTTGAGATAGCGATATCTTTTAATTTCGAATCGAGCGGGGAGTAAAACAAATTGAAATTGACTTAAAAGTGAAAATACCATTATTGAAAAATGTAAATTTTCATTTTGGAGTTTTGGTGTCCAGTAATACTTTTTCCTAAATATATCTTCCATCTCCTCTTTTCAATTTATAATCTTTAATCTTCAATTTTCAATCTTCAATCTTCAATTTTCGATCTTCAATATTCAATCTTCAATCTTCAATTTTCAATCATCAAACTTCAATCTTCAATTTTCAATTTTCAATCTTCAATCTTCAATCTTCAATTTTCAATCATCAAACTTCAATCTTCAATTTTCAATCTTCAATCTTCAAACTTCAATCATCAAACTTCAATCATCAAACTTCAATCATCAATCATCAATCATCAATCATCAATCATCAATCATCATCAATCACCAATCATCAATCATCAATCATCAATTATCAATCATCAATCATCAATCATCAATCCTCCATCCTCCACCACCCATCATCAATCCTCCATCCTCCATCATCCATCCTCCATCCTCAATCCTCCATCCGCCATCCTCCATCCTCAATCCTCAATCCTCAATCCTCAATCCTCAATCCTCCATCCTCCACCCTCCATCCACCATCATTCATCCTCCATCGTACATGCTCCATCCTCCATCCTCCATCCACAATCCACAATCCACAATCCTCCATCCTCAATCCTCCATCCTCCATCCTCCATCATCCATCCTCCATCCTCTATCATCCATCCTCCATAATCCATCCTCCATCCTCAATCCTCAATCCTCCATCCTCCATCCTCCATCCACCATCCTCCATCCTCCACCCTCCATCCACCATCCTCCATCATCCTTCCTCCATCATCCATCCTCCATCCCCCATCCTCCATTCTCCATCCACAATCCTCAATCCTCAATCCTCAATCCTCAATCCTCCATCCTCCATCCTCCATCCTCCACCCTCCATCCACCATCATCCATCCTCCATCATCCATCCTCTATCCACCATCATCCATCCTCAATCCCCCATCCCCCATCATCCATCCTCCATCCTCAATCATCCATCCTCCATCCGCCATCCTCCATCCTCCATCCTCCTTTCTCAATCCTCAATCCTCAATCCTCAATCCTCCATCCTCCATCCTCCATCCTCCATCCTCCATCCTCCATCCACCATCATCCATCCTCCATCATTCATCCTCCATCATCCATCCTCCATCATCATCATCTCAAAGATCCGCGAACCTTAAAGATACAGGAGCCGTGATGATCCGCGAACCGCAAAGATCCGTCAAGATCTGTTGAGCCGTCGAGATCCGCGAACCGCAAAGATCCGTAAAGATCTGTTGAGCCGTCGAGATCCGCGAACCGCAAAGATCTGCTGAGCCGTGCAGATCTGTTGAACCGTCGAGATCTGTTGAACCGTCGAGATCTGTTGAACCGTTGAACCGTAAAGATCCGTTGAACCGGTTCAGATTCGTTGAACCGGCTCAGTTGGATCTTCTGCTTGAGCCGGTTCATTGAGCCGGCTCAGATCTGAGTTACCCATCTCTAATTTACGCCTGGCTTCCTCATCATCTGCGACACAGAAACCACCGCATGGTTAAAGGCAGCCATAAAGAATATTCGGCCATGGCAAAATGCCAAACTTATAGCCGTGACCGGTGATGATATCCCCCGCCCTCACACTGTAACTGCCTTCTTCCCTTGGAGCGAAGGAATGGGTCCTGACAAGATCCTAGAATACCTAGAGAGGCAAAACACCGGCCTCCGCACCAAGGACTGGAAGATACAGAGAGTGACTAGCAACATTGGCATCATACAGGTAAATCTCCATCATGCAAAAGCAGCCTCGGACATCCTTTGCAAGAGATTTACCCACGAAAAACTGGACTTAGCACTGCTTCAAGAACCGTGGATACACAACGGTGCTATCAAGGGGCTCACAGCAAGAAACTGTAAGGTAGTATATAACACGCAATCCAACAACCCGAGAGCGTGTATATTAGTAAGGCAAAGTATTAATTTTCTTTCTTTTACAGAGTTCACGACGAGGGACCTGGTGGCAATAGCCATCCAAATTCCAACAGACGGGGGTTACCAGGAGCCAGTGATAGCCTCCGTCCACTTCCCAGGAGACAGTGACGAGACCCCGACAGCGGAAACGCAAAGGTTAGAGGTATACTGCAGGGAGAAAGGAAAACAGCTCATAATAGGCTGTGACGCGAATGCGCACCACTTAGCATGGTCAAGTACCGATACCAACTTAAGAAGTGAGTATCTACTAGAGTTTCTTTGTCAGGAAAACCTATATGTCATGAATGCGGGTAACAGCCCCACCTTTGTGACTAGGGTAAGAAGCGAGGTTCTAGACTTAACAATTAGTAGCCACTTAATTGGCACAAAAATTATAAATTGGCATGTGTCAAACGAACCTTCCATGTCGGATCATAGACATATAAGATTTGACATCAGAACTTCACACACAAATCCAGAGGTGTACAGAATCCCGAAGCTAACAGACTGGGGTAGTTATAGGACCAATCTAAGTGAACGGCTTGCATCTGTGGATAAGGTGGGCCGTGGAGTCGGCAGTCTGGAAAACACAACTGCAGAAGTAACGAAGGCAATCATCGCTTCATACGAAGAAAGTTGCCCACTCAGAACCCGATACAACAGCAGAGGCGTGCCTTGGTGAAACGGAGAACTTGAAAGGCTAATAACAAAAGTACGAAAGTTCTTCAACAAGGCAAAACGCACTGGGGACTGGGCTACATACAAGTCAGTCCTAACAGAGTACAACAAAGAGATAAGAGCCTCTAAACAGAGGACATGGAGAGACTTCTGCAATGGAGTCGAGGAAGTATCGCAGGCAGCGAGACTGCACAAGATCCTATCCAAAAAGAAAACCGGTGATATGGGGACACTGAAAAAGCCCAATGGAGACTTCACCGTGGGGGAAAGGGAAACAGTAAAGGTGCTACTAGACACGCACTTCCCAGGATGCCGTATAATTAACACAGAGAACGAGGCATCACCGGTAATCCCTGGAGCATTCCGCTCAAATACCACAAACTGGCATCGGGATTCTAATCTGTTCACCTATGGCAAAAATAAATGGGCTATACACTCCTTCCATCCCTTCAAATCGCCAGGTACTGA
Source organism: Beris morrisii (assembly GCA_951812415.1). Classification (NCBI taxonomy): domain Eukaryota; kingdom Metazoa; phylum Arthropoda; class Insecta; order Diptera; family Stratiomyidae; genus Beris; species Beris morrisii. The sequence continues at coordinate 71,291,338 of OX638312.1, read as the reverse complement.
CGGAATCCTTCCAGCACTACTTCAAAAGGGACTGGAAGAACTGCTCCCCTACCTACTGCAAATCTTCAGAGCGAGCTTTGCTCTGTGCTATATACCAAGTGCGTGGAGACAGGCAAAGGTAGTCTTCATACCAAAGATAGGCAAAAGATCGCGCTCTGACCCAAAGTCATTCAGACCCATCTGCCTAACATCTTTCCTTTTGAAAACCATGGAAAAGATAACAGACCACTGCCTGAGACACGAAGCACTTAGCAAGAAACCACTACACAGTAATCAATTTGCCTACCAAACCGGCAAATCGACAGAATCAGCACTCCTCCAAATTACAACGGAAATTGAGAAGGCAATTTCCGACAAAGAAATTGCGCTATGCGCATTTCTGGACATACATAGAAGGAGCATTCGACAACACATCCTACGACTGTATAAATAAGGCAATTGTCGACAGAGGAGTAGACTCTACCACAGCAAGGTGGATCGACCAAATGCTAAGTACACGGGAGATTCACACCTCCCTGGGAACGGACACCACAAGGGTCAAAGCAGGCAAAGGATGCCCCGCAGGGAGGAGTACTATCGCCCCTTCTATGGTGTCTTGTGGTGGACGACCTACTGAGCTTGCTCAGTCATAGCGGCCTTACAGTCCAAGGATATGCTGACGACTTAGTAATCATGATTAAGGGCAAGTTTGAGGAAAACCTCAGCGACCTTATGCAGCAAGCACTAAGTAAGACACAAACATGGTGCCACGAGAAAGGCCTACAGGTCAATCCGGGCAAAACCACGATTGTGTCTTTTTCACGAAAGAGAGACCTGAGCAAAATAAAATCGCTCATGATGTACGAGACGGAAATCAAACTCGCTACAGAAGTAAAATATCTAGGTGTAACTCTGGATCAGAAACTCCTATGGAACAAGCACCTAGAAAAAGTATCAGAGAAAGCCACTACTGCTCTACTCTTGTGTAGACAAGTCGTAGGCAAAACCTGGGGCTTGAAACCCAAAATAGCCTTGTGGACCTATACAGCTATTGTAAGACCTATGATAGCATACGGGGCATCAGTATGGTGGCAAAGAACAAAACAAGCTCCAAAAGTTGGCATGTATCAACACAACAGGAGCAATGAGAACCTGCCCCACAGCAGCCATGGAGGTTCTTTTAGATCTGACTCCGCTGCACATCTACATCGAATCGCAGGCAAGATTAGCCGCGATGAGAAACGAATGGACCCACCGCAGTTCGGACCGGATAGTATTGTATGGTATACCGATGGATCTAAGACGACTGAAGGCACCGGAGCTGGCATAAGCGGACCCCGCGCCAGGATAACGGAATCCCTCGGTGAATATCCTACCGTTTTCCAGACGGAGGTCCATGCTATATCCAATATCCATAGAAATAAACCTCGTAAGGGGTTACTCAAATAAGAACATAGTCATTCTCACAGATAGTCAGGCAGCGATAAAAGCCTTGACTGCACAAACAGTAAACTCAAAACTGGTGTGAGAATGGCAAGAAAAGTTATGTATCCTTAGTACCAATAACAGAGGGCAACGAAATAGCAGACCAACTTGCAAGAGACGGAGCAGCGGTCCGCCCTACTGGACCAGAGCCGTTCTGTGGAATCTCAACCTGCTCTATTAAGAGGAGCATAAGAGTATGGGAGGAACACAAGAAATACCAACACTGGGCCACACTGCCCAGACTTAGACAATCCAAAAGATTCATACCGAACCACTCAACTAAAAGAAGCAAACAGCTTCTACAGTTTGATAGAAACAAAGTACGGGTAATAACCGGAATACTCACGGGTCACTCGCGCTTGAAAGATCATCTTAAAAGAATAGGAATCATAACCGATAACCTTTGCAGGTTCTGCCAACTGGAGGCAGAAACCTCAGAACATATTCTGTGCTGCTGTGAGGCAGTCGCAACTCAGCGCCACAAATGTTTTGGAGAACACTTTGTGGACCATAGTACCATTGCAAAAATAGACCTACACCAACTAGATAAATTCCTAAGAGAAATAAAGCTGAGTGAGGACCTCTAGGTTGAAACTGGAGAAAGATCTATGAGGTATAGCACAATAGACCACTGGTCGCCTCCGATGAAATCTAAATCTAAATCTAACCAGCCGTTCAGGATTCACTTACTAGACAACTGTGCTGATGTTTGTTGGTTGGTTTCTCTAAACAATCAACTGTGCTGGTGTAAACAGTCATTCACAAGTCAGTCAATACAATTGAGCTTGTGGGTTGGGAAATAGAAAGAAGCGAGCGATATATAGTATATGTGCAGATACTCTTTCATATAATGGAATGTCACAGTATTTTTCTTGCACCGCATATACATATGTTCACGCAATACACAACTTCACACGCATATGATGTTGAGTTGTCAAGCGACAACTCATAAATTTCCTGCTGGGCGGTTGCGAGTTTGTTCGGAATTCAGCATACGATGAATTTTGATCGCACCCGCAACTGCTACCAACCTAGCAGCGAAAAAAGGATCGTTATTCGGTAAATGCCGGAAGCAACGTGGACAGTAGAGAGTTCGAGTTCAGACCGAGAGATCGTCGACATCTTTTAAACTCAGCTGTGCTTTTCTTTGCTGAAATTCGCCTTTTTAATCGATTCGACTTCGTTTGTGTGTGATCGAGATCGCTAATTCATATCATCCCCATTAATAGCCGACCGAAATTTCAGTGAAATTGTGAATTTAATGTGGCGTACGGGCGAGGTGTAAAGAGTGAAATTGAAACGCGAACTTCCCCGATCAAAATGACGTGTACAAGAAAGTTTTAAGGGAAGACAAAAAAAAAAGTATTGGAAACGTGAAATTTTCGAGTTAAAACGACAAGATTGGTCCATGTAAAAATCAATTTCAGAAGTGAATTAGAAGAACGGCGAGGTACCCGGGAGAAAAAAAAAGAAAGGCGTTTTCGGTAGTGCGCGGCGGGTGTATCCAAACCGACGAAATAATTAAAAGTTTGGTGGAGAAAAAAACCAAGCGATAGTTTGCCTGGCCTGGAGCGGAAACGAAAAGTTTGTTTTTGTAAAATAAGTCCCGTGTGTGGCGATGTCCGAGGCAGGGTCGCGTTTCGTTACTCCATCGGAATTGCGTGTACCACCGGTAAAATTGCATTGTTTTCCCGATCATGGAAATAATTAAATAACGTGGAATTGAATTGTTACTTGGGTCGCCGCGTTGTATAGTTCGCCTGAGTGACAGCATTTATCGCGGTAATTTGCGTTTATGTAATCTAACCTCGGCTTTAGATCGAACACCGTTTATAGTCGATCTGCTCGTGTTAAATTACAATTGTGGTATTTGTACATTTCTTACTTGAGTTTTTTTTTTGTGGCGAAGAATAACCGTGTCCCTTGGTGCTTTGCGTTTTACGGGAAAACCCCCCCGACAGAAGGAAAAAACCGAGAGTGTCGCGCGGCGTGTCCTTTTTGTGACGAGAAATTGCCCGGGGCCTGCCCGAAATATTCCAGACGTGGTACATTTTCTGACATGGCAATTTCCTTAATATGATCGTTCAAAGCCTAGCATTTGCTTGGAAATCGGTGTAAAATTTCTTTTGAGGCTTCGAGTCCAGTTTGAACAGTGAATGTTTGATTGAGTGGTGTGCTTTTATGAAAATTTGAGTCCCATATGAGAAAAGAAATTAAATCGTGTGCAACTCCCAAATTTGTCGCAAATCGTTTCGGGTTGAAAAGTTTTCCTCCGATAAATTCAGTCTCACGCTTTACTGTTCGTAATCGCGGTTAGCATACTTCGAGTGTTTTAAATTACCACTATTCGGACCCATATGCACAGAGCTTCAATGCACTCATCACCATAAATAATAAAAATGAAGTACATAAAAATAAGAGTAAAATAATATAATTAATAAATAATAAATAAAAACAACATGACAGACAGGACTGACTGACGAGACGGAAATAAAATAATAATGTTAATAATATAAAATCACCAGGTGAAAGAGAAAAAAAGTTATGGGCTGAGTTTTTTTTTTTTTTATATATTTTTTTTTGTTCTCCTTTTTTTTGCAATATTTTCTTTACTTTTCAGATTTTTTTTTTCTGTTTGTGAGGCGGGGGGGGGGGGGGGGGTGGTTACATGGTTGCGTTTTTTTTTTTTTTTATTGCGAAAATGATTAAAGGCTAAAGGCCAATTTTAAAATGAACCCGAGCGTTTGAGCTCTCCACCCTGAACCTAAATAAGGGGCCATGGCAGAAAGTTTATTTTTGGACAGTCATGGCTGAGGTAGGGTGGGCAGACAGGGCGCGGCGCTATACTACCTAAGCGCCCTGACAAATCGCGAAGTCGCGCACTTCCACCGCTTCTTGGTCTTTCACGACCTATTAGGAAAATAGTCCCATTTTAAAACACCCTGGAGTAAGCCGACACGAAATTTTTTTGTTGTGCACGCCAAGGGTTTATGGTCTGAAATCTGAGCAAGAACCCCCCCTCCCACAACTGCCGTAGCTAGTCCCGGCCGCCAGCAAGCGTATCGCTTCCGCTCGGATTTCAGCCACCAATTCGGACGTAGGAGGAATTGGCCCACTCTTTCCAGAACCTTCCTTTCCCTAGAATATTTTGACTTTTTCAAGTCGAAATATTCACTCCAAGGCCTCCGTTCACAACAAAATGGCGCCCAACGTGGGGCTAGCCACAGCTACGCTAGGTGCACAAAGCGTAGCTCAGCAACACGCGCGAGTTCAGAAAAATTCCGTGCAAAAAGATGATGGGCAAAAGGACTTAAATTTCCTCGTTCTGCGACAGAATTTTCGCCTGATCGGCAACTACAGTCCAAGTGTACAGCTTTTCTGATTTTTCCACAGCAAACCATCTCATCGGTCTTGTATGGAGGCAATGTGGAACTAACCTATTGACGAACTGTTTTGACAACCTTTAGGCGCCAACTCGGTTCCATAGGAAAGGGAAACATTGTCTGTATGCGGGATTGATGTGATGCTAGTTGGGTCAGACTTTGTTTTCTTGACCCATTCCATTTTTGTTTCGTAAGTACCCTTTTGAGAGCTGGGCATGCCTTGTCTTGGCGGGCATGTCGTCAGACAATTGGGACCAATACTTGCGAAACATTGGTGAGTTTGGTGATAGGAAAATTTCGTCGAAATTTCGGATAAGTCCCCTATTTCCTTATCCTTCTAGAGTTCCCTTTTAACGTAGAATTTTTTTTTAAAAAATAACGTAGAGTTTTTTTTGATAAAATTAAATTTTTGGTAAGTTTTCGGACAAAATTTTTAACTTGGTTTTTTTCGCTGTTGTTTTTTTTTCTTGTTGCTAATTTTGCTCCCAATTTTTTTTCATGTTGAATTTTTTTCTCGCGATCCCGATTTTCCCGATAAGTCGAGAAAGACAGAGATCGACTTCGCGATTTGCTGCATATGAGGGGAGGGGAAAGGAGCGACGACGTGAGGGTTCATTGTTTCGTTTACACATTATATTCATTTATTCATTCGTTTTTTTTATAAGTATTCATTTGGCGCTCAATTATTCAATCTTGCATTCAGCATTCATTCATTAATTTGTTCATTCATTTGGCGATCAGTCATCCGTTTAAATACCTAATTTTACTCCATTTTAGCATACAATCATACATTGTTGAGTTGTCATTAGACAACTCGACCATTTCCTGCTGGGCGATTGCAAGTGCGATCAAAATTCAGCTACGATGAATTTTGATCGCACTCGCGATTGCCACCAACTGAGCGGCAGCAAAAGAATGGACCGTTATTCGGCAGATGCCGGAAACGGCGAGGTTTGAGAGAGAGGGAAAGAAAAACACGGTTGAGGACAGAGGTCACGGTAAATTTTTCGGTGCGAAACGCGTTGAATCCACGGAAAACTACCCGTCAGCTGGGTGGCGACGATCCACACCTTTTTTTTTCGTCGCGTGAATTCCGTCCGGTACGCTCTGTGGCCGCGTATATCGCGCGGAAGTTCATCCACCGACGTCTCTTCGACCTCGACTTTTCGAAATAAATTCCCGGAAAAGTGTTTTTTCGTGTCCGCGAAAAGAAAAGTGCCTTGACTCCTTACAGTCGCTCGTTACGAAAATTCACGCTAGTTTTGTGTTGTTCTTTTTGTTGGAATCGAAATCGATTTAAAGTGTTCCGGTTCGCATTGTCGCGCGCTCCAAACTCCAATTGGAATTTTGTGAAAATTTTCATTCCGCGGAAAAGTGTCCCGAATCAGAAATTCGCCTAGTGAGTGATCCTCGTGAGATTTGCGCGAAAAATATCAATCAGCTTTGTCCGGTGGTGACAACTGCTCGGATCGCTCAATCAGTGGAATTTGGATACCCTTGCGAAGCGATCGTTTTCTTTCCAAACCGATCGCTTGAGTTGACCATGTCGTGGCCTGGCAAATTTAAAATTGAACCGAAATAAATGTACGGTTTCTTTGTCGACGAAAAAAATGAGCTTAACGTGAAACAACAGAAAACACCGGCAATTAGCTAGCTGAGGGCTATATGTTTTAAAAAAAAAAAAATTGCAAAATCGGTCGCCTAGTAAAGTAAAATCAAGTGAAGTTGAAATACATAAATGTTTCGAGTTTGAATTTGAGTTTGAGTCTCTGGTGCTATTCAATTGGGTTTTACCGTGATATAAGAAAGAATCGCAATATCTGTGATTATCCAAGTGATTTTGTGAAGAGTAAGCAGGGAAACAACCTGGGTATAAAGAAAATTGTAGCTACGGGTTTTTGGGTTATTTTCGCGTGATCGATTGATTGATTGAAAAAAAAGAAATTATTAAATTCTTGTTATCTGAATCGCCGCCCCAAAGTTTCCGGCATCGAAAAGCCCCCAATACGAAGGTTTCGTGTCTCGTGTATATGTTATTTTCTCGTTCGTTTCACGACGAGAGTTTTTAAGTGCTCTTTTACGCGAGAATCTCATGAGTTCGGCTGGAAATTGAGGCGCCAAAAGAACAACTGGCTGACCGTAATATAAGAAAAAAAAAAAAACCACAAATAAATTTAAAATAAAAAACGAATTAAAAATCCCCATAATAAAATTATTAAATTTAATTAAGAAAAAAATTAATTAGAGTAAAATAATATAATAAAAATAAAATATAATAAATAATAATAAATGACAAACGACAGGACAAGACGGACGAAACCTAAATAATAAAATTTAAAAAAATTAATAGTTTAAGAACAAGAAAGTAGGCAGAAATTAAATGGGGTAAGTTTTCCTTTTTTATTTATTTGCATTATTTTTTTTGGTTTTGGTTTTCATTTTTTTTTTAGATGTTCTTTTCTATTTTCGTGGATATTTTAGTTTTTTTTTGTCGATTGAAGATGTTTAGAGGCTAGAAGAGCCAATTAAAATGAACCCGAGCGTTTGAGCTCTTACCCTGAAACTCAATAAGGGGCCAAAAAATGCGAATTTTTGGACAAACTTGCCTGAGGTAGGGTGGGCAGACAGGGCGCTATACCACCTAAGCGCCTTTACAAAACGCGAAGTCGCGCTATTCCACCGCTTCTTGGTCTTTCGCGACCTATTGCGGAAATAGTCCCAATTTTAAATCACCCTGGAGTAAGCCGACACGAAATTTTTTGTTGTACAGGCCAAGGGTTTATGGTCTGAAATCTGGGCAAGAACCCCCCCACAACTGCCGTAGCTAGTCCCGGCCGCCAGCAAGCGTGTCGCTTCCGCTCGGATTTCCGCCACCAATTCGGACGTAGGAGGAATTGGCCCACTCTTTCCAGAACCTTCCTTTCCCTCGAATATTTTGACTTTTTCAAGTCGAAATATTCACTCCAAGGCCTCCGTTCACAACAAAATGGCGCCCAACGTGGGGCTAGCCACAGCTACGCTAGGTGCACAAAGCGTAGCTCAGCAACACGCGCGAGTTCAGAAAAATTCCGTGCAAAAAGATGATGGGCAAAAGGACTTAAATTTCCTCGTTCTGCGACAGAATTTTCGCCTGATCGGCAACTACAGTCCAAGTGTACAGCTTTTCTGATTTTTCCACAGCAAACCATCTCATCGGTCTGGTATGGAGGCAATGTGGAACTAACCTATTGACGAACTGTTTTGGCAACCTTTAGGCGCCAACTCGGTTCCATAGGAAAGGGAAACATTGTCTGTATGCGAGATTGATGTGATGCTAGTTGGGTCAGACTTTGTTTTCTTGACTCATTCCACTTTTGTTTCGTAAGTACCCTTTTGAGAGCTGGGCATGCCTTGTCTTGGCGGGCATGTCGTCAGACAATTGGGCACAATACTTGCGAAACATTAGTGAGTTTGGTGATAGAAAATATCGTCGAAATTTCGGAAAAGTCCCCTATTTCCTTATCCTTCCTTTTAGAGTTCCCTTTTAACGCAGAATATTTTTTTTTTAAAATAACGTAGTTTTTTTTTGGTAATTAAATTTTTTTTGGTAAGTCTTCGGAGGAAAAATTAACTTAGGTTTTTTTTTTTGCTTGTTTATCTTGATTTTTCTAGTTGCTATTTTTCTTCCCAATTTTTTATTTTGCATTTTTTTCGTACGCGATCCCGATTTTCTCGATGAGTCGAGAAAGACAAAGATCGGCTTCGCGATTTGCTGCAATTGAGGGGAGGGGAAAGGAGCGACGACGTGAGGGTTCATTTGTTTTTTTTTGATTCGTTCATACATTTATACATTCAAGTATTCAATCTCGTGCATTAATTCTTTCGTTTGAAAAAGATACATATCTTTTTTTTTATTCGACCATTCAATCGTACAATCGTTGAATTTTTTTTTGATTATCTACATTTATCGATCATTCGGTCATACATTCGTGATTCATTCATTCTGTCGTTCACCCATTCATTCACTCGTTCACTCATTTATTCACTGATTCATTCACTCGTCAATAACTCATTAATTTTAAGAGCACACTCGTTCATTAACTCACTCGTTCAAACACTCACTTGTTCATTCATTTGGCGATCATTCATTTAAATATCTGGTTTTACTTCATTTTATCCATACAATCATACATTCACTCATTTATTTACTAATTCATTCACTCGTTCAATTATTGATTTTTTTCTATTCGTTCAATCGATCAATCATTCGTCAGTATTCTTCAATCGCTCAAATTTTTCTTTAATCACTTACTCGTTTAACAATTCACTCGTTCAATTGATCGTTAAATTTTTTTTCTCTTTTCGCTTAATCAGTCGTTCAATCACTAAATCGTTCATTCAGTCATTCATTCGCGATTTATTACATTTTATTCATTCAGTGATTCAATTATTCGTTCGTTGAGTCAGTCGTTCATTTTATCGTTCAATCGTTCAAACATTTTTTTATTCACTCACTCGTTCAGTAACTCACTCGTTCAATCAATCATTTTGTTTAATAATTCTTTTTTTTAATAACTCACTCGTTCAATTACTCTCTCGTTCAATCACTCACTCATTCAATAAACCACTCGTTCAATAAACCACTCGTTCATCCATTTTACAATGCCATTAGCTCACTCTCCTTCCAAATCGACCGAGATCCTGTTCACGGCTTGCCAGGACATTGTTAATACAGACCGCGAAGCCAGGACAAAGTGTGGTCATGTCTTCCACATCGACTGTCTAGACTCGTGGACCAAAGACAATCACAATTGTCCGAACTGCAGAGAGCATTTGGGTCCTCAGGACTATTGGTTGGTTCGGGGCTTGGAGGGCGCGTCCGCCAGACCAGGTGCAGTGACGCGCAGCAAAAAGATGTCACAAGCAGCAAAGTCTCAAAATGTTGGTATGTCGCCTTTAAGGTTAAATTTGGATGTACCACTCGAGACAGGTGGCGGACGAGCATTCTATGCCCCGGACGGATCGATGGTCCTTGAGCCCACCCAACTGGGAGTCCCCGAACTAAAAGCCGAGTCAGAGGGTGTAGAAGAGAGAAGAGACAGAATGAGGTGGTCGGAAGTACGAGACCAAACGCCGACAGAGTCAGTACCAGCGCCGTCGTTGGTTCCGAATTCTTTGGGGGTAGAAGATTTGGTCAAGTTGATACGCACGGTGTTGCGCGAGGAATTGGCACAACAGCCCAGAAACCACAACAACTTAAGTCTACCACCACCACCCAATCGACGTGAAGCACTGGACGAGCCTGTGCAAATTCGGGGTCGACCGGCTCATGCGAACGCCCAGATTGGTGACCGCAATGGCAACGGCCCAAATTATAGACACCGCAACCTTGGCAGTCCGATTCGCCATTGGAGATTGCGATTCAATGGGGACAGCCAATCGTTGCGCGCTGAAGAATTGGTCTTTAGGGCCGAAGCTTTAGCGATGGGTGATCTGAGCGGGCGCATGGACCTGTTGGCCCAGAATTTTCATTTGGTTTTGGACGGTCGTCCAAATCAATGGTACTGGCTTTGGAGGCGATCCAATCCAAACACATCCTGGACAATCTTGAGATCCACCTTTCTTCAAGCTTGGGGGGAGCGCAGTTCAGATTGGGAGGTGCGCAAGCGGATGCTGGGGCGACGTCAGGCACCGAACGAGCCATTCTTGCTATATGAGCAAGACATGACGGAGCTCCGCACATTGCTGCGCACTCCCATGTTGGAAAGCGAATTCGTGGATCTGGTGCGCGGGAATTTGCTAGCGAGTACGCAGCAGCAAATGTGCTTCTACGAGGTGCACGAGATGGCTCAGTTGCGCTATCTCGTGAACCGCGTAGAAGAAGTGCGGAAGCGCCAAAAAGAAAGCGTTAGTATCTGCCATCATCGCCGAGCCGTTCGATATACGTCCGTTCGGGCCATAATTACGAACGATACGAGGCAAGTTCGCTTTCTTGGTCGTCCTGGACCCTATCCTCTTTACACCTATTGGGACAAATTACTGCCAGGAAACATTCCATTCGAGATCTGAGGCAATGATTCGAAGAGTAGGCCCATAATTGCCCGGCTCTCAGCGTGAGCATGAGGTTGTTGAGTTGTCACTAGACAACTCGACCATTTCCTGCTGGGCGATTGCAAGTGCGATCAAAATTCAGCTACGATGAATTTTGATCGCACACGCGACTGCCACCAACTGAGCGGCAGCAAAAGAATGGACCGTTATTCGGCAGATGCCGGAAACGGCGAGGTTTGAGAGAGAGGGAAAGAAAAACGCGGTTGAGGACAGTGGTCACGGTAAATTTTTCGGTGCGAAACGCGTTGAATCCACGGAAAACTACCCGTCAGCTGGGTGGCGACGATCCACACCTTTTTTTTCGTCGCGTGAATTCCGTCCGGTACGCTCTGTGGCCGCGTATATCGCGCGGAAGTTCATCCACCGACGTCTCTTCGACCTCGACTTTTCGATATAAATTCCCGGAAAAGTGTTTTTTCGTGTCCGCGAAAAGAAAAATGCCTTGACTCCTTACAGTCGCTCGTTACGAAAATTCACGCTAGTTTTGTGTTGTTCTTTTTGTTGGAATCGAAATCGATTTAAAGTGTTCCGGTTCGCATTGTCGCGCGCTCCAAACTCCAATTGGAATTTTGTGAAAATTTTCATTCCGCGGAAAAGTGTCCCAAATCAGAAATTCGCCTAGTGAGTGATCCTCGTGAGATTTGCGCGAAAAATATCAATCAGCTTTGTCCGGTGGTGACAACTGCTCGGATCGCTCAATCAGTGGAATTTGGATACCCTTGCGAAGCGATCGTTTTCTTTCCAAACCGATCGCTTGAGTTGACCATGTCGTGGCCTGGCAAATTTAAAATTGAACCGAAATAAATGTACGGTTTCTTTGTCGACGAAAAAAATGAGCTTAACGTGAAACAACAGAAAACACCGGCAATTAGCTAGCTGAGGGCTATATGTTTTAAAAAAAAAAAATTTCAAAATCGGTCGCCTAGTAAAGTAAAATCAAGTGAAGTTGAAATACGTAAATGTTTCGAGTTTGAATTTGAGTTTGAGTCTCTGGTGCTATTCAATTGGGTTTTACCGTGATATAAGAAAGAATCGCAATATGTGTGATTATCCAAGTGATTTTGTGAAGAGTAAGCAGGGAAACAACCTGGGTATAAAGAAAATTGTAGCTACGGGTTTTCGGGTTATTTTCGCGTGATCGATTGATTGATTGAAAAAAAAAAAGAAATGATTAAATTCTTGTTATCTGAATCGCCGCCCCAAAGTTTCCGGCATCGAAAAGCCCCCCAATACGAAGGTTTCGTGTCTCGTGTATATGTTATTTTCTCGTTCGTTTTACGACGAGAGTTTTTAAGTGCTCTTGTAAAAGAGCTCTTGTAAAAGAATCTCATGAATTCGGCTGGAAATTGAGGCGCCAAAAGAACAACTGGCCGACCGTAAAATAAGAAAAAAAAAACCACAAATAAATTTAAAATAAAAAACGAAGTAAAAATCCCCATAATAAAATTAAATAAATTATTAAATTTAATTAAGAAAAAAATGAATTAGAGTAAAATAATATAATAAATAATAATAAATGACAAACGACAGGACAAGACGGACGAAACCTAAATAATAAAATTTAAAAAAATATAATAGTTTAAGAACAAGAAAGTAGGCAGAAATTAAATGGGGTGAGTTTTCCTTTTTTATTTATTTGCATTATTTTTTTTGGTTTTGGTTTTGGTTTCCATTTTTTTTTTTAGATGTTCTGTTCTATTTTCGTGGATATTTTAGTTTTTTTTTGTCGATTGAAGATGTTTAGAGGCTAGAAGAGCCAATTAAAATGAACCCGAGCGTTTGAGCTCTTACCCTGAACCTCAATAAGGGGCCAAAAAATGCGAATTTTCGGACAAACTTGGCTGAGGTAGGGTGGGCAGACAGGGCGCTATACCACCTAAGCGCCTTGACAAATCGCGAAGTCGCGCTATTCCACCGCTTCTTGGTTTTTCACGACCTATTGGGGAAATAGTCCCAATTTTAAATCACCCTGGAGTAAGCAGACACGAAATGTTTTGTTGTACAGGGTTTATGGTCTGAAATCTGGGTAAGAACCCCCCCACAACTGCCGTAGCTAGTCCCGGCCGCCAGCAAGCGTGTCGCTTCCGCTCGGATTTCAGCCACCAATTCAGACGTCGGAATTGGCCCACTCTTTCCAGAACCTTCCTTTCCCTCGAATATTTTGACTTTTTCAAGTCGAAATATTCACTCCAAGGCCTCCGTTCACAACAACATTCACACGTTTGTTCATTCGGTCTTTTAATTTATCACATTCGATCATTTAGTCATTCATTCATCGATTCACTCGTTCAATTATTCGATCAATTTTTTTTTGTATTCGATCAATCATTCATTCACTAGTTTGTTTTGCTGTTCATTTATTTGTTCAAACATTCACTTATTTTTCAATCAGTTAATTATTCCTGCAGTCGTTAACTAAATCACTCGTTCAATCGCTCGTTCATTTTTTTTCGCTTAATCAGTCGCTCAATTGGTAAATCGTTCATTCAGTCATTCATTCACGACTTATTACATTTTATTCGTTCATTGATCCATTCATTCATTCACTCATTCGTTCACAGTCGTTTAATTGATACACTAACTTATTCGCTCGTTCACTCATTTATCCACTAATTCACTCACACGTTCAATCAATCATTTTTTTAAATATTATAATTCATTTTTTTTATAACTCACTCGTTAATCACTCACTCGTTCATCATTCACTCGTTAATCACTCACTCGTTCATCATTCACTCGTTCATCACTCACTCATTCCTCACTCACTCGTTCATTCAGATATTCATTCATGATTCTATTTCATCTTATTCATTTATCGATCATTCATTCAGTAGTTTTTTTTTATACACTAATTTATCCGCTCATTCACTCATTTATTCACTGATTCATTCACTCGTTCTTTCAATCGTTCAATCGTTCAATTATTGATTTTGTTTTTTCGTTCAATCGATCAATCACTAGTTCATTCATCCATTTGTTCAATCACTCGTTCAATTTTCTTTCCGCTTAATCAGTAGTTCAACAATTCACTCGTTCATTCATCTGCTAAATCATGCCACTGGCGCGTTCACCATCGAAGGCGACGGATTCAATTTGCACGACGTGTCAGGAGGTCGTGGAATTGAACCGTGAAGCCAGGACCAAGTGTGGCCATATTTTTCACCTGGAATGCTTGGAATCGTGGGTTCAGAGCCACAAGAACTGTCCCAATTGCAGGCAGTACCTTGGGCCGCAGGACTATTGGTCGGTTCGGGGCGTGGAGGGCGCAGCTGCCAGAACCGGAGCAGTTACACGCAGTAAACAAAAGTTGGTAGCTCCCAAGTCTCCGACTGGCGGAATTTCACCTAGTAGGTTAAATGTAAATTTTCCGCCGGAGACAGTCGGCAGTCGTGTCTTTTACGCCCCTGACGGATCAGTGGTTCAGGAGCAAGGGGTTGACCAACTCACGATTCCAAGATCTAAATCGCCAGAAAGGGAAGTGGGCGAACGGCCACGTTGGTCAGATGTGCATGACGCGTTTATTCCGGCTGCGACAAATCCAAGTCCACCTGTGATCCGAACTGAACTTGGAGTGGAACAATTGGTGCAATTGATTAAGACGGTTATGCGGGAGGAGCGGGCGTCACAAGAGCCAGTGGGGGCCCACTATTCGGCAGCAGATCGAAACTCGCGTGCCATGACAGGGAGGGTAGTTCAGCGGATCGAAGCGGCCGCTGGGGCCAGCGATCGCGTTAGCCACGGCCCTAACTATCGCCAACGCAATTCCTGCAGCCCATTAAGGCATTGGCGTCTTCGCTTCAACGGAGATCGCCAACTCCTACGCGCAGAGGAGATGCTTTTTAGGGCCGACACTCTCGCGATGAGCGACTTACGCGGCAACTTGCATCTGCGGACGCAGGGTTTCCATCTGCTGCTGGATGGTCGGCCCAACAAGTGGTACTGGTTGTGGCGTCGATCCAACCCCGATGCATCGTGGGGTAACCTGAAGGTTGCATTCCTACAGGTCTGGGGAGAGTGAAGCACGGATTGGGAGGTGCGCAAGCAGATGCTTGGCAGACGGCAAGCGCCAAATGAGCCCTTCATGTCCTATGAACAAGACATGACGGAGCTTCGCACGTTGCTGCGCACTCCCATGATGGAGTCCGAATTCGTGGATCTGGTGCGCGGAAATCGGGTGGCCAGCACACAGCAACAAATGTGCTTCCACTCAGTCCTAACGATGGACGAATTACGTCGGCTAGTGGGACAAGTGGAAGATGTGCGTAAGGCTACCAGACCGTCCCCCTGGAACCAAACCAGAATCCACGAACTACAGGAGCAAATCGACCAAGGGAATCCGAATACGCCTCCTTCAGTCGACGTGGCCGGACTATCGAACCCCCTGACTTGTTGGAATTGCGGGAAGAAGGGGCATGTATACCGTGAATGTGGGGAAGCCACCAAAGGCATATTCTGCTTTGGATGTGGGCGGGCTGACGTGCTAAGGCCCAACTGCATCCATTGCAAGGCGAGAAACGGCCGAAGGGACGGAAGGACAACGGGTTCCTACCGTCCGAGCACTGCAACCCGACCGCAGTAAGAAATATAATTCGAAACCCCGATTGTAATTCCCAATTTAATTTTGAACTCCCTAATAAAAAAACTTTAACCCATTTTTCAACCCTCTCAAACAACCCTCCAAATTTGACTACCCTTACCTCAACATTTTCTGAACCTAACTCCCATCCTTTTAGCGTAAAATCATCCCAACCTATTTTCTCGTCACCTACTACTCCGCACGTCACAATATTACGAAAACAAAGCGATAAGACGGAGCCGGCTGTTTCTCGGCCTGAAGATGACCTTAAGCTTCAGGACAATCCAAGACGTCATTCCCTCCATCCTCACAAGCCTTACCATCTACGGCTAAAGGAATATATGGAGGCTCGAGAGCGAATTTTTTCACCTACTCCAGTCGCGAGTGGTAATCAAGTATCATCACTAATGAATGGAGCGGGTCGCAGAAAGTCAATCTTGCGCCTTCGTATATTCTGGAGGATGGTGCGTGAAAAAAAGAAAGCTATTCTATCGACGATCATCACCGAGCCGTTTGACGTACGTCCGTACGCTGTGGTATCCCTGTACGGAGTGGACGTTCAAGGACTCCTCGATAGTGGGGCGAGCATCAGTTGCCTGGGGACAACCTCCCTACAACGCCTCCAAGATGCACAGGTGAAATATCGACCAGTCTATCAAGAGGTGAAGACAGCTAATGGTGCTGCACAAAAAGTTTTGGGCACAGTAGTTACCGAAATTACCTTTCGTGGTAAAACTAAGCCCATCACGCTATACATCGTGCCGAGCCTGTCGCAGGAACTATACCTTGGTGTAGATTTCTGGCGATCCTTCCAGCTTGCTTCTAGCATCGTCAGCGCGGTCGATACTCCCGATACTGCATCGCAACTGATAGCTCCGGATGCCCACCATTTAACGCCCACAGATGTAGAGAGGTTGGAAATAGCAAAGTCCAAATTTCCATCGTACGAAGTCCATGGACTGGTTGTGACCAACGTCGTCGAACATAGTATAGACGTTGGTGATGCTAGTCCCATCAAACAGGGACATTATCTCGTGTCTCCTGCGATCCAAAAACTCTTATATGACGAGATTGATCGCATGAGAGCACTTGGCGTGATAGAGACCAGTCAGAGTGCGTGGAGCTCGCCTGTGGTTCTCGTGAGGAAGCCAGGCAAGGTCAGGTTATGTTTGGACTCGCGCAAAGTCAATAGTGTGACGAAGAAGGATGCTTATCCAATACCACACATTGACGGTATCTTAAGTCGTTTGCCGCGAGCCAACTTTATTACCAGCCTGGACCTTAAAGACGCCTTTTGGCAGATTCCTCTCGAGAACAAATCCAGGGAGTACACAGCATTTACCATTCCTGGCCGGCCTCTATACCACTACTACCGCATGCCTTTTGGGTTATGCAACGCGCCGCAAAGAATGTGTCGTTTGATGGACAAAGTCATCCCACCCGAGTTGAAGGAACAGGTGTTCCTATATTTGGACGATCTGCTGTTGATTTCTGAGGATTTCGACTCACATCTGATCTTATTGGCCGAAGTCGCAGATTGTTTGCGAAAGGCTGGCTTGACTATAAACGTCAACAAGAGCAAGTTTTGTCTGAGAGAGGTGAAATATCTCGGATACATCGTTGGAGACGGAGGCTTGAAGACAGATCCGAACAAAGTCTCAGCCATCGTCGATTACCCTTAGCCAAAGTCGAGTACGACGCTTCCTTTGTATGGCAGGCTGGTATCCACGATTCGTCCCCAACTTTGCCGCTTTGCCGAAAGCCCCCTTACTGATAAATCCAGATTTTAAGAGGCCTTTCGTAATACAATGCGATGCCAGTAAATCAGGTGTGGGTAGCGTTCTCTTTCAGGAAAACGACGACGGATCGGAATCTCCTGTGGCGTATATGTCACAGAAGCTCACTTCCGCTCAACGCAACTACAACGTAACCGAACTCGAGTGTTATGCAGCTGTGTTGAGCGTGAAAAAATTTCGAGCCTATGTAGAAGGGACGGCGTTCAAAGTCGTTACGGACCACGCAAGTCTCATATGGCTAATGTCGCAGAAAGACCTACAAGGACGGTTGGCAAGGTGGAGTCTAAAACTCCAAGGTTACGACTTCACAATCGAGCACCGACGAGGGAGCCTGAGCGTTGTACCCGATGCTCTCTCTCGCGTATACGAAGAGGGATTAAATGCGCTGATCGACGTGGCACCGATGGTGGACATGGATTCTCCAGAGTTCTCTGGCAAAGAATATAAAGAATTAGTGTCCACTGTCGATGCGAACGCCGATCGGCTTCCTGACGTATGCGTGAGAGATGGTTTCGTGTACAAGCGCACAGAGCCTCACAACGGTGACCCGATTGCTGAAGACAGGGCCTGGAAGTTGTGGATTCCATCGAGCCTTACGTCAACTGCGATTGCTCAGGCGCACGAGGCAGACACCACGGTCCATGGTGGTTATGCCAAAACGCTGGAGCGAGTCAGGCGATTTTTGTACTGGCCCGGGATGGCTACACAAGTACGCACCTACGTTCTGGCGTGCGACACTCGTAAAGAGACAAAGTCCCCGAACAGACCTCTACGAGCGCCTATGGGAGAACCGTTCCAGACAGATTAGCCATTTCAACATCTTTACATCGACGTACTGAGACCATATCCGCGTACCAAACGGGGTAAAATAGCCATCTTGATCGTCTTGGACCACTTCACAAAATTCCCCCTGTTACATCCTTTGGGGCGAATCACTGCCGAAGAGATAACCAACTATTTGGATGGGCAGGTCTTCCATACGTTTGGAACACCCGAAACGATCCTCTCCGATAATGGCTCTCAATTCAGGTCGAATGTGTTTAACTCCATGCTGAACTAATACGGAGTTCAACACCTGTACACCCCGAGCTACTCACCGCAAGCGAATGCTTCGGAGCGTGTCAATCAGTCCATCCTGGCTGGAATTCGCGCATTCATCACTGATGACCATACACGATGGGATGAGAGTCTAAGCAAAATTGGATGTGCTCTTCGGAGCTCACTCCACCAAGCCACTGGATTTTCTCCTTATCAGGTTTTGTTTGGAAATCACATGATGTTGCATGGGAAGGACTACGAACTGCTGAAGCGTTTGCGAGCGTTGGAAGAGTCAAATGTACAGCTTCGACCTCGAGAGGGAATTCCTATCGTGAGGCAACTGGCGCAGAAAATAAGGGTCGCACATGAGGACAGTAGCAAGCGTTATAATCTGAGTGCTGCTAAAACACAATTTTGTGTAGGACAAGAGGTCTACAGAAGGAATTTTTCCCTGTCCACAGCCGCGCAGAATTATAACGCCAAGCTGGAAAAAAGTTCCTCAAGTGCAGGATTCGTCGTGTGCTAGGCAACTCACGATACGAATTGGAGGATCTAGGAGGCAAGCGTGTGGGAACTTACCACTCCAAATCTTAGGCAGTGATTCGAGGGGTTAGGCCCATAATTGCCCGGCTCTCAGCGTGAGCATGAGGTTGTTGAGTTGTCAAGCGACAACTCATAAATTTCCTGCTGGGCGGTTGCGAGTGCGTTCGGAATTCAGCATACGATGAATTTCGATCGCACCCGCAACTGCCACCAACCTAGCAACGAAAAAAGGATCGTTATTCGGTAAATGCCGGAAGCGGCGTGGACAGTAGAGAGTTCGAGTTAAGACCGAGAGATCGTCGACATCTTTTAAACTTAGCTGTGCTTTTCTTTGCTGAAATTCGCCTTTTTAATCGATTCGACTTCGTTTGTGTGTGATCGAGATCGCTAATTCGTATCATCCCCATTAATAGCCGACCGAAATTTCAGTGAAATTGTGGCGTACGGGCGAGGTGTAAAGAGTGAAATTGAAACGCGAACTTCCCCGATCAAAATGACGTGTACAAGAAAGTTTTAAGGGAAGACGAAAAAAAAAGTATTGGAAACGTGAAATTTTCGAGTTAAAACGACAAGATTGGTCCATGTAAAAATCAATTTCAGAAGTGAATTAGAAGAACGGCGAGGTACCCGGGAGAAAAAAAAAGAAAGGCGATTTCGGTAGTGCGCGGCGGGTGTATCCAAACCGACGAAATAATTAAAAGTTTGGTGGAGAAAAAAACCAAGCGATAGTTTGCCTGGCCTGGAGCCGAAACGAAAAGTTTGTTTTTGTAAAATAAGTCCCGTGTGTGGCGATGTCCGAGGCAGGGTCGCGTTTCGTTACTCCATCGGAATTGCGTGTACCACCGGTAAAATTGCATTGTTTTCCCGATCATGGAAATAATTAAATAACGTGGAATTGAATTGTTACTTGGGTCGCCGCGTTGTATAGTTCGCCTGAGTGACAGCATTTATCGCGGTAATTTGCGTTTATGTAATCTAACCTCGGCTTTAGATCGAACACCGTTTATAGTCGATCTGCTCGTGTTAAATTACAATTGTGGTATTTGTACATTTCTTACTTGAGTTTTTTTTTGTGGCGAAGAATAACCGTGTCCCTTGGTGCTTTGCGTTTTACGGGAAAACCCCCCCGACAGAAGGAAAAAACCGAGAGTGTCGCGCGGCGTGTCCTTTTTGTGACGAGAAATTGCCCGGGGCCTGCCCGAAATATTCCAGACGTGGTACATTTTCTGACATGGCAATTTCCTTAATATGATCGTTCAAAGCCTAGCATTTGCTTGGAAATCGGTGTAAAATTTCTTTTGAGGCTTCGAGTCCAGTTTGAACAGTGAATGTTTGATTGAGTGGTGTGCTTTTATGAAAATTTGAGTCCCATATGAGAAAAGAAATTAAATCGTGTGCAACTCGTTTCGGGTTGAAAAGTTTTCCTCCGATAAATTCAGTCTCACGCTTTACTGTTCGTAATCGCGGTTAGCATACTTCGAGTGTTTTAAATTACCACTATTCGGACCCATATGCACAGAGCTTCAATGCACTCATCACCATAAATAATAAAAATGAAGTACATAAAAATAAGAGTAAAATAATATAATTAATAAATAATAAATAAAAACAACATGACAGACAGGACTGACTGACGAGACGGAAATAAAATAATAATGTTAATAATATAAAATCACCAGGTGAAAGAGAAAAAAAGTTATGGGGTGAGTTTTTTTTTTTTTTATATATTTTTTTTTGTTCTCCTTTTTTTTGCAATATTTTCTTTACTTTTCAGATTTTTTTTTTCTGTTTGTGAGGCGGGGGGGGGGGGGGGGTGGTTACATGGTTGCGTTTTTTTTTTTTTTTATTGCGAAAATGATTAAAGGCTAAAGGCCAATTTTAAAATGAACCCGAGCGTTTGAGCTCTCCACCCTGAACCTAAATAAGGGGCCATGGCAGAAAGTTTATTTTTGGACAGTCATGGCTGAGGTAGGGTGGGCAGACAGGGCGCGGCGCTATACTACCTAAGCGCCCTGACAAATCGCGAAGTCGCGCACTTCCACCGCTTCTTGGTCTTTCACGACCTATTAGGAAAATAGTCCCATTTTAAAACACCCTGGAGTAAGCCGACACGAAATTTTTTTGTTGTGCAGGCCAAGGGTTTATGGTCTGAAATCTGAGCAAGAACCCCCCCTCCCACAACTGCCGTAGCTAGTCCCGGCCGGCAGCAAGCGTGTCGCTTCCGCTCGGATTTCAGCCACCAATTCGGACGTAGGAGGAATTGGCCCACTCTTTCCAGAACCTTCCTTTCCCTCGAATATTTTGACTTTTTCAAGTCGAAATATTCACTCCAAGGCCTCCGTTCACAACAATGAAATGAATGTGAATGAAATATATTAGGTGTGCAGATAAGTTCTCGGCGTTCTCGTATAGATGGCGCTAACACGAAATACTGAGAAAAAAAATGGCGGATCGAGCTCGTAATATGGCAAGATCAGACATATTGCAACAATTCCCCATCATTACATTTGTAAAATTTTATCGGCGTCAGTTACTTGTGAGTTCTTAAACATGTCGGAGTTCGAGCCAAATAAGCGACATTTGCGGGAAGTTTTACTTTTTTGTTTTAATTCAAAGAAATCTGCGGCTGAGGCGTGTCGAATAATTACAGCAACGTATGGTGAGTCTTCTATTAGTGAATCAATGTGTCGCGTATGGTTTCGTCGCTTCAAAATAGGTGATTTTAACGTGGAAGACAAGGAGCGTTCCGGCCGGCCAAACATTTTCGAAGACGCAGAATTGGAGGCATTGCTGGACGAAGATGCATGCCAATCGCAACAAAGTCTTGCGGATTCATTGGACATGACTCAACAAGCCATCGGACTTCGTCTGAAAGCCTTGGGAATGATGCAAAAGCAAGGAAATTGGGTGCCGTACGAATTGAAGCCAAGAGACGTCGAACGGCGTTTTTTCACGTGCGAACAGCTGCTCCAACGGTAGAACAGGAAAGGATTTTTGCATCGTATCGTGACTGGTGATGAAAAGTGGATACACTATGACAACCCGAAGCGCCAAAAATCGTGGGGATACCCTGGCCATGCATCAACATCAACCGCAAATCCGAATATCCATGGTTCCAAAGTCATGCTATGCATTTGTTGGGATCAGCTCGGCGTGGTGTATTATGAGTTGCTGCAACCGAGTGAAACCATCACAGGACCTCTTTATCGAAGACAACTAATGCGTTTGAGCCGATCATTGAAAGAAAAACGGCCGCAATATGAGCAGAGACACGACAAAGTGATTTTAGTACACGACAATGCTCGGCCACATGTTGCTCAGGTTGTGAAAACCTAACACTGAAATGGAACGTCCTACCCCACCCGCCGTATTCACCAGACATCGCTCCTTCCGACTACCACCTCTTCCGATCGATGGCGCATGGCTTGGCTGAGCAGCGCTTCCGTTCTTTTAAAGATGTCAAAAATTGGGTCGACTCGTGGATCGCCTCAAAGGACGTGAAGTTCTTTGAACGCGGAATTCGTATGCTGCCAAAAAGATGCGAAAAGGTTGTGGCTAGCGATGGACAATATTTAAAAAAAAAAATAATGTAACGAATTTTCCACAATAAAGGCTCAAAGTTTGACATAAAACGCCGGGAACTTATTTGCACACCTAATATAATATGATAAGACTGAGAGAAGAGCTGTTACTACGTGAAGAACTAAGTTGTGTCTTCGACATATGTATGTATTTTTGTGGGACACGAAGACGAACCATATGAGAAGATTGGTTGGTTGTCACTCTGTTACGTCATCGTTCTACCTTCATTCGTTTTATTCTTTGTATTCACCTTTCGAATTGAACTGCAGTACACTAAAATTACTCTGAGTTACTTGACTTACTCACTTCAATGAAGTGTTCTCTTAGATTAGTTCACTCGCGAACTAATCTATACGTCAGACCTTAGATTATATACCTAAATATACCGGGGTGTCCGGTGTAAAAGCTCAAAAATAATAGAGACCAAAATTATTTTGACATCACCATGGGATCCAAGGATTCCAAGGGATCTTGCTTGTCAAAAACACACGTGAGGAATATTTTGTTGTTTGTTTTTATTGGTTGTCATGGTAACCTGAACGGCTTTGATCTTGGATCCAATGGCGTAGCAAAATAACGTTATATTTGGGGCCATCCAAAAGCTTAGAAAAAAAATGATTGCATTATTGTTAAAAATGCAACCATTTTTCTATTACTAATTTAATGAGAAGGCTATATTGTTGTGAACTCAAGGGAGACTTAGTCATCGAAAAGATTTCTTTCGATGCAAAGAATTTGTACAGAAATGGATATTTTAATAAATATTTCTTTTCTATGTACAGTTGCATGTTCACCTTTGAAACATTTCTGAATGGCCCCAAACATAACGTTATTTTGCTACACCATTGGATCCAAGATCCAAGCCGTTCAGGTTATCACGACAACCAATAAAAACAATCAAAAAGATATTCCTTCATAATTTTTTCACGTGTGTTTTTGACAAGCAAGATCCCTTGGCATCCTTGGATCCTATGGTACTGTCAAAATAATTTTGGTCTCTATTTTTTACGTGCTTTTACACCGGGGTGTCCTATCCTTAGTTACCTTATCTAAGGCTTTAACCGTGCCTACTGCACATATTGATTTTAATACTGATGATCAGGTAAAGGGTGATCAGAAGTACTTGTAAAGATGAAGTTCCTTAAACGTACACTACATTTAATAACAATAACAACATTAATAAATAAAATAAAATATGCAATATTTATAATAATAAATAATATAAAAAATTAAATTTACCTTCGCTTAATAAGTCATTATCATCTGAAACCGAAGGACTAATATTTTTAGAATTAGACACTATATTCAATTCCTGTTGACTAACAGTGTACTTCTTTATTTCACATTTTGATACGAATTTGTAGTGTAATGTCTCCTCAAATTCAGATTGTTCCGGGTCAAGCACAATAGGAATCAAGAATCCTGCAGCTACCATTGCAGTCAAAATTGCAATTGCTTGAGTTTTATTTGAAGACTTTTGATGAGAAATCAAACACGAAACCAAGTCTGTGCCGCAATTTTGATCTGGCAATATTTTGAACATTTCTTCATAGAGGGTTTTTAATGAATTTGAATGCTGTAAAATTTTTTTCCGTTCTTCATTACTTAAATTTGTATTCTGGTTCGAAATAAAGCATTCTTCTTGGTATCCGAGAGATATTTTTCTTTGTATTGATTCTATAGGCTTCAAGAAGTATTCGTTCTCTTCTTTCCTTAGGGACAGCTTAATAGATAAATCATTCTGCAGAGCTTGTAAATCAGCGTTTAAGTCTAGTTTAATGTCGGGAGATTTAAGGTAGCTTAAAACTATTTTTGAACAATAAGTGCAAACTTTCAGATCTCCTGTAATTGAGGCAAAATTAATTAATAGTACAATAATTTAATTTTTTTTTTACCTGAACACATTATTATTTTGCCCGGAACTAGTTGACTGCAACATTTTGAACAAAAAATCTGACCACATAGACGACAATGATGTTTTCTACGAAATGTAGAAAATTTTTGAGAGCAATCGTAACATGCTTTAGCCTTGTCATCCGGCATCCAGAATTGATGTAGTTCAGTATCTTTGTAGTTTCGCAAATTCTAAAAAACAGTTGCAATAAAAGAGAAAATTAACGTAAAGTAAATAAAAACATGGGAAGGTTTCAATCGGATAATGGCTAGGCGTCGTGAATTCGAATCCCACCTTGCCCTGGAGATATCCCCCGTGATCTAAGTCCAAAAATAACATATTTCTTTATTTCTTTATTTGAAATATGCAATATCACAAAATATATTAATACGAATATTAATTATTTATTTATTTATTCAGGATGCGACCCGATTGAAAATGCGAGCCCATCAAATTTTCGGCCAGGCCCAGGCATATGGCACATCGGTAACAATGTTGTACAATTTAATATGTGATTGTGTAACTAATTCATCTAATAAAACTTAAGACATCTATTTAATTCAAATTAATTAAGTATACTGTAATATAAAATGGATTCCGATTTATATCTATTAAAATTAAGGCTAAAGTTTAATTCAAAAAGATTAAATACAATGGTAGAGCAGAAGGTAGGGTAAGTATCAAGAGAGGTTAAATAAGGTGCTTGATGTGTAGGTGTCCTAGGAGTTGGAAGAGTCGGTCGGTACTGGAGGGGTCGAGGAGGGAGATAATGGTAGGGACGGAGTTCCGGAAGAAGCGGTTGGCTTTTACGCAGCTGGTCAGCAAGTGGGCGACGATGAGCGGCACCTGGCATTGAAGGCAACCCGGTTGCGGAGTTCTGGTGAGCCGGTATTTATGGGTCATTCTAATGTGACCCAGTCTGATCCTGGCCAAGATGACGGCTTCCTTTCTGTCCAGTTGGGGGCTGTAAGCTGGTGGATAGGTGTTAGTCCAGTGTTTAGCCAGAAAGGTTGTGGTCGGCTCTTTCATTGCCTACTATTCCGACGTGTCCTGGAATCCAGCAGATCCTGGTTCTGGCTGGATTGGCTCTTATGGTGCCTTGGAGGCGGCGTATTGTCGGGTCGGTGGCTCGAGGGTTGCACAGAGCTTCAACCGCTAATTTACTATCGGTAAAGATGAAGGCTGGTACGGCGGCTTGTATGGCTGCATTAGCGGACTTGTCAATGGCAAAGACTTCCGCTTCGAAGACGCATTGTTGTGTAGAGGACCCAAATGAATCAGGCTGGAACATGATGAAGGCCGCTGCTGTCTGGATGTTGGTTTTGGACCCATCAGTGTAGTACCTTGCGTACCCGGACAGCTCTTCCAGGTGCCTGATGTGTATTTGTCTGTAAAGCTCGGCCGGAGTGTTTGCTTTGGTGGAGTACCTCAAACTAGTTCCATGGTGGATAAGGGTATTTATTTATTTATTTATTCATTCGGACACACTGTACAGATTTAAGAAACCCAATTAAACCCAAAAAAACAAACGGGAGCCAGAAAAACAAAAAGAAAAAAATTTTATAAAAGAAAAAAGAAGAAAGAACGTAATAGTAAAAACACAGGTAGTAAATTATTGTGTTAATAGTTAGAGTTAAAAGAAATTAAGTTAAGATTAACATCAGCCTGTGAAAATTAATGACCTGACTAAGATTTTGAAAGCTAAAAAAGATGTGGACAGACAACCAACCTGGAGCCTATCATGATTCCTTTGTAGTCGAACCAGTGGCGAATAAAAGTAGACGTTAGTTGAAGCCGCAGCTGGCGCGAATATAGAGACAGACCTACTCGGCCGCGAGGTAGAGCGAAACTCAAGGTTAAGATGTAAGGTTTGCCTGGGGTGGAAGAAGAGGAGGAGCAGTATTGGGGGAAGGTATGTTAGGACAATGTAGAAGGAGGGTGGCGCGGGCGATCGAAATGGCGGAGTTGAGATTTTTGGAATTGGAGAGGTCGGAGGCTGTAAGTATTATGTTGCTGATGATCCGGTGATGTGGGTTTTTGGTGTCGAGGCAGCTTTTGGCTGCAGTGTTGATCTGGGCCTTCGCTACCATGGTGTCAAAATTATCGCAGCCCGTCTCTAGCAGTAGCGAATCAATGGGAGTGGTGCGGTATGCACCCAGAGCAGCTCTCAATACCCTGTTAATCGCCACCTGGACTTCGCATCTATTCGTCTCGGTGGTGTTCGCGTAAATGATTAGGCAGTACTGCACGTAGCCACATAAGGGTTTGTGCGACGTGAATGATCGCAGCGGTGCTGGCTCCTAGGTTCCTGGAGGCAAGAGCGCGGATTAGGTTGGTGATTTTACCGAGCGCGGCAATTGTGTGGCGGATATGTGCGTTCCACGACAATTTGGGAGTGAAAGTTAAACCGAGTATTTTACACGTGTTGCGCAATTGATATGGAGCCTTGTCGGATAGGCTAACTCGTGATTATCTTTTTCTCGTAAAAGTGATCAACTCTCCTTTATCGAAGGGCAACTTAGCTCCAGTCTCTATGCACCAATTGTTTATAGTTGTTCGTACTCGTCTGTCTATATCATTAAGGTTAGGGTGGGTAGTGGTAATGAGGATGTTGTCTGCGTATATATAATGCGAGGTGTCAGGACTGTCGGATAAGAGTTGGGAGAGTGCATGGATGTAGGTGTTGAAGAGAAAATGTGATAGGGGTAAACCCTGGGGTAGAGAGTTGTCTATCATGAGTACCAGAGAAGTAACCGTTGACTCTAACCATTATGGAGCGGTGAGATAGGAAGTTGTCAATGCACTGAATAAATCGGGAATCAATTAACCAGACAGATAGTTGTCCTGTAGCTACGGTCTGGATTACCCTGTCAAAGGCCTTCTCCAAATCGAGGGATAAGACATGGCATTCCTGTTTTTGGAAGAGTGCCAGTCTAGCCTTGTGTTCGAGTTCGAGAGAGGTTGTACCTCGCCCTGGTCCAAAACCGTGTTGCTCTGGCGGCAAAACACTCTCCAATAGGGAGCCAAGCCTCTTGCCCAGGATCTTTTCGAGAAGTCTAGACATGCAAGGGAGCAGCGAAATTGGACGAAGATCCTTAGGAGATATAGCCGAGGCTGATGGGACGGAGCTCTTGCGTACCGGCACCTGGAAAGCCCTTTTCCACATATGTGGAAAAATCCCTGTACCATTATTCGATTGTAAAGATCCATCAGCCTCAATTTGAGACTCAGGGTGGACTCCTTAATTATATCGTAAGAGATCTTGTCATGTCCAGGAGCTGATCCTTTACTTGAACTAAGGACCGAAATTAGTTCAGCAAGAGAGATCGGGTAACCAATTATTCTGTCTAGGTCTGGGGATAGGACCGATATAGAGAGGGCCAACAATTTGTTGGTAAGTTGTTGTGGGGAGAAGTTCGTATCTGACGAATAGTTGGTCCAGAATAGAGCGTGGTGTTCGGCGATATGCTGGGAGTTGCTAAGGGTACCTAGAGGAGTCGTTAAGTTGGGAAGCAGGCTCGGGGGTATGCCACCGAAGATCGATTTAATTTTTTTCCAAGCATCAGCTAGATTAATGCTGGGATTTATAGAGTGAGTCTTTTCTCCCATTTTCTCTTTTGGCAGCTTTAATATCTTTATGACTAGGTTTGTATCCGTCAGGCGCCTGTGAAAGTTTTTCCAGGCTCTATTCTGCAACTAAGCTTGCGATTTCCTGGTTCATCTAGCGCGGCTGAGATAGGGTAGGGTTAGATACGAAAATGGAGGGAGCTGCTGCAGCGTGAAAGATCCGGGTGAGCTGAGCTGCTTCCTGGTTCACATTATCCGAAGCCGGATATCTCTTTGCCGTTTCGTCCACAGTCACTCGATACTTTTCCCAGTCGGCACGTGAAGTGACGTACCTGATGGTTGGTCTAGAGTTAGCCAGTCCCTTAGTCGATCTGATGATGACTGACAGGTGGTCACTGCCTTCTGGATTGGTATGGAGATCCCATGTCAGAAAAGGAGCAAGCCTGGAGGAGACGAGTGTTAAGTTGATGGCTGTCAAGGTTGATCTGGACGAGATGAAAGGAGAACAAGGGATGCGTCCTTTATCCAATCCGCCACCAGCCTCCCCCTATAATCCCAACGCCCAACGCATAAGAGGCTGTGGGCGTTAAAATCGCCACCAATTATGGTGTTCTCAGGAAGCTGACCTGACAGATTGGACAAGTCAGCATTGGTAATCCCCCGTCCACACTCAAGATGTGCCGACACCACAGGCAGCTGAGGGACAGATCTGATCGTGACAGCACAAGCCATAATGTTAACACTCAAGTCTACCTGTTCGAAAGCTATAGAGTTATGAACTAGGACGGCAACACCGCCCTGCCTGGTGTCTCTGGGGGTGTTGTTGTTCTAAGAGGTTCTTCGCCTGGAAGGATATTGGTCTCTTGCAGCAGTAGGATGTGGGGTTGATATCGGGCGATAAGGATATCTAGGTGTGGACGATTGGAATAGAGTCCTCTGATAGGATACAGAGGTTGAGTCGATTGGTTCGTAGCTAGATTTATGTTTTTGTTATGATTAGCGAAATTGAAGCTAGTGACTGCGGTGTGAAGCCTTCGCTGATCGCATTAATTGAAGGGGAGGTAAGTGCGATTATCTTATCTTGTGTAGATATTGTGGTGGTTTGTTTTATTTATTATTCAAATTCATCAAATACTGATTACTTATAACAAAAATTACAAAATATAAAATTATTAGAAGAAATAAAAATAAGTACAACAAAATAAGTACAAAAATACATCATTATATCCGTACACTCATAAATGCCTAAATATAATATTACATTATTTATTTGATAAAGCCGATTTTAACTGTTGAACAGAAATGTTAAAGTCAATTTGACTGTAATTATAATTAAAAATGGTCATTAAAAGTAACTTCGTTATTAAAATATACACCTAAATCATTCACTTTGTCAGTTCTACATAATGGGTTTCCTTCTAAACTATAATCAAATGTAACTGCAGTTTTCTTCCTAGAGAACGATACAGTGGTACATTTACTAATATTCAAAGGCATACAATTTAGTGTACACCAGTCATAAAACCGTTGCAGGTCACTCTGAAGAAGAGAACAATCAGCCGCATTGGTTACATTACGAAAAATCTTTGCATCGTCAGCATACATTAAAATTTTAGAGTGGGAGAGAACCGAACTCACGTCATTAATGAAGAGGATAAACAAAAGCGGACCCAAATGGCTCCCCTGAGGTACTCCAGAAGTATTATATATATCGGATGAAAGAGCTCCACGAAAAAACACCTTTTGAGTGCGATTAAGTAGATACGAACTGATCCAATTAATAAACGTGAATGGAAAACCCAGTAATTGTAGCTTATAAGTCAGGATGGAATGATTCATTTTGTCGAACGCCTTGCTGAAATCAGTGTAAATGCAGTCCACCTGATTTCCACCTTCAATCGCTTTAACGGAAAAATTAACAAATTCCATTAAATTTGTGGTAGTAGACCTACCCTTAGTAAATCCATGTTGGGATGGACTTATGATTGATTAGCAATGAAAATTCATTACATCACAAACAATAGCCTCGAAAAGCTTCGAAATACAAGAAAGGTTGGCGACAGGCCGATAATTTCGTAAATCCATTCTTTTACCTTTTTTAAATAACGGCTTAATAGTAGAATATTTCCATGAACTGGGAAATACCCCTGAACGAAGAGAAGAATTGAATAAATAGCACAAGGGTGCTACTAGGGAAGAGCTGCATCGTTTTAGAACGCTTGGAGGGATGCCGTCTGGACCAACAGAAAAACTATCTGCAATATTTGATATAAATTTCAAAACAGTAGCTTCGTCTATGTGCAGATCCTTCATCTCCAATGAAGTAGAAGGAAACTTTGTCAAGTGTTTATGATCCTTAAAACTATTATCACAGTTAGAAGAAGTGAAAGCAGCACGGAAGTAGTTCCCGAAGAAGTTGCTAATGACTAAAGGGTCATCGCTGACCACATCATCAAAAGACATAGAAGCGGGGTATCCGTCGGAATTCCTTTTTGAATTGACGAAATCCCAGAACCGCTTGGGTTTGTCCCTAATCGATAATTTTACATTATTGACGGGGGAGGTATACGCCGCACTAGACCGGCTAATAAACAGGTCGCGTAAGGTTGAATAGGAAACGTAGTCTGAATCAATCCTTGAGAGACAATGTCTTCCAAGCTTTCGTTTTTAAATTTTTCAGATGTATCAGGTCGTCGTCAAACCACGGAAAACGCTTAGGCTTTCTAGTAGATGTGACCGGTACACATCGCGCGAAACTACGAAAGATCGTGTTATAAAAGTTTAAAGTGGCAGTTTCAACATCCGGCTCCTTTAGTACACCCAACCAATCACATGTAGAGATGTCGCGATTTAAAGCAGAAAAATCGACTTTATTAAAATTATAGCCATATGTTATTTCAGAAGGAAATAAGTGATTAATTCGTGAATCAAAATTAAAAACAACGTGAAGTGCTGGATGATGATTCGAATCCGGTAACAGTGGTGATGTACAATGATTGACTGTTGTTTGGGTTACATCGGAAGAGAAAACGAGGTCCAAGTATCGTCCAGAGGTATTAGCTTTCGTGTTGATCTGGTGCAAGCCTGTTGAAAGCATGCAGTCCAGAAATTGTTCATCCTGCCTAGGACATGAGGCGAAGGACGGGACAAGGCAGTCTTCATCTCCAGATCGGGACCACGTTACCAGTGGTAAATTAAAATCTCCGAGAACGAGTAGTTCATCGCAAGGACGCATACAACTGCAGATTCTATCCGTAGCGTTAAAAACGGATTCATATACTGAAGATAACGTACACGGCGGGATGTACGTCGTGATGATATACAGTTTTTTGTCGCTAAAAGTCAGCGCAACGCAGAGCAACTCGATGATGCTAGCTTCAGGAATATCAATTACTTCAGCGGTGAATTTCCGATTTACTGCACAAAGCACTCCGCCGCCAACCGGAGCATCCTGGATGTCAAGATGACGATCACGACGAAAGATCTGATAATCGCCATCAAACAGCTCGGCGTCTCTGAAGTTTTTGCAAAGCCACGTTTCAGTGATGCAGATAACGTCAAAACAGGAGGCTGCAGCAGAGATATACAGTTGTCTTGTCTTAGACCGCATGCCACTTACGTTGCCGTAGTACAGCGAGATCGAGTTAAGTTTTTTGGCCGAGTAGCGGGATGCGCGTTGCGTCGATACGGGACGAATTCTCTAACAATTGCTGAATGAGGCCAGCAGTTTGATTCTACAACTGTTTTAAAGCAGGACATAGGCAAAACGAAGCCACACGCGAATTACCAATATGCGCAGCTGGTACAATTTGCAAAAAATGGATCCTTGCGGTAAATTAATCTTACTAGATTCCAAAATCGCATTGATGTTATTGCAAACTTCCTCCTCCGACGTATTTGGATCAAGCCGTGATACGAAAAGTACCTTCGGTTTCTCAACGGCTTTAAGAGAGCAACGTGGCTCTTGAGGAATGAACCTCTCAGGTCCTGGAGAGGCACTTCTAGGGTGCACCATAGTGTCCTCATTATCGCAACTATCATGGGGTATAACAATTTCGTGGCCTGAAGATGACGAAAGGGATAAGCTTCAAGATTGCTCTGGAATCTCCTCATTGTTGCAACCAGTCTCGGTGTTTTTCATGGTCATACTATTTTCGGTAGTATACGTTCGTTTTGAAATTCTTTTCTTCCCCTTAGCTGAAGATTTTGCAGTCCTACTTGAAGGCAGTTCCAAAGTCTGGCATTGAATGCTTGTAACCTGTGGAACTGGACAATCACTTCCGCGGCTAATCATGTGGGCAGACATGCTCAGAAGAGAGTCATCCGTGCTTTGTGCAGTTAATTTTATACACTTTATGTCTCCGTGGATGATTTCTAATTTACGGCATATTGCGCCGCCAGTCGAGTGTGAAGTGATATCCGCATTCGGCGATACGGTCGAAGATGAGTCGGTATCAGATATGTTGCTAATAAGAGTGTTTAGTTTTATATCGGATTGAGCACATTTCTTCGTCAATTTGGCGATGTCATGCTGAATCATACTGCAGGAAGCGTGCAGTTTATCGAAATGAGTCTCATAATCCCGGATTCCATCGATGTAATCGTTGAAAGTAACTAAGGAATCTGATATCTAAGGTAACTTATTAGCAATAAACGCGTAGTCGTTGTTGATGTCCTCAAAAGCCATGTTAGATTGGTCAATGCGAGTTGCCGTAATTTTTAAGAGGCGTAGAATATGGTCTTATTGATTGTGGCGGTGGTAGCAGGAAATAATGTGTGGGTTTCCGTGGAGTCGGAGGTAGTGATTGTTGCTGGTTTATGTGTTCTCTTGTGTTATTGTGGGACTCAGAGGAGGCGGTGTTAGGGATAGTGACAGGAGAAATTGAGCTAGTAGAGGAGGGCTGGCGGGTAGTAGTAGTAGTGTATGATTGAGACGGAGTGGGGTTTGCGATTTCCATGGGTGGGGGGGTTGGTATTTTTGCTATTAGTGCATGTAGATTGTGAGCGAGTACTCTTAGGAGAGGGTTTGGGGGAGGGGGCGAGGAGTGGTTAGTGTGAGAATTAGTAGTATTAGTTAGTAGGTATGGATGCTTTGAAAGAAGGGTTACCGGATGCAGTAGAAGGGGTTTTGGAAACAAGTGCATATGAAGGGGAATTCGAGTTGGGCCGGTTTTTAACATATACTTTCTTTGCCTCATACTGGGTGCATTTTTTCTGCGTTCTGATCTTAAGTATTTCCTTATGTTTAAGGAAGGTGGGGCAGTTCATATTCCCTGGTTCGTGCCCGGCTGCCTGACAATTCACACAAAAGGAAGTTTTACACGGCGAGTCGTGAGGAATGACAGCAGAGCAGGTGTCACAGAAGTCCTCTGAGGCCTGCCGTCTCTTAAAAATGAAGAATTTAAATATTGGGTGGATATTCGGTCCACGCCTTTCTTGCTGCAGGGGCTTTTCCGGGTCCGTAGTTTGTATCACTACAAACTTGGGTGTTGGGGCTGTAGGTGGTTGAGAGGGTTGTAGCGTATCTGGATACACTACTGAGTAAGCTCCAGAGGTAATATTAGTGAGCAATTGATGGGCACGTCTATTTTTTTAAACGGTGGAGATGGATGAGGGGGATCAGGAGGTTCCGCCAAAGCGGCGAACTTATTTTTGATGGCCATGCCAGCAGTTAAATAGTATTATCAGTATAATATGTCAAGGTGCAAATGAGGAGAATGTTACCTTAAAAATTTCAGCTATTAATAAAGCTATATCACAAGACTGATATTAAAGAAATCAATACAATGACAGTCCTTGTTGCCAGTTCTCGTCAGTCTTGCCCTTGTACTATGTTGACCATACAGGGTTTTGTGCATTGGTAGAGAAAATGAAGATTCACAAAGAATTTGAACATTAGAAACACAAAAATTAATCGTCTCAAGAAGACAAGATTTTATTTATTTTTATTTTTATTTTATAAAATTGACGGGTGCGCGACCCATCAATAAATTAAATTTTAAATTAAAACTAAAATAACAAGTCTCTTGCAATTCGTAAGAAGAACGAAGAAGTTCGGGTAGAGACTGGGGGATTTGAGTACAATGGGCCATGTTGGCCTGAGTGCTTAAGATGCGCTGCTTCGCTGCGTGTTGTTGAGTTGTCGCTGAAGAACGGCTAAATTTCCTGCTGGGCGATTGCGAGTGCGTTCAGAATTCAGCATTACGCTGAGTTTTGATCGCACCCGCAACTGTATCACACCGAAATCCAGACTGAAACTACGTAACGTTCGATAGCGAAGCGGTTCCCTTCTTTCTGATCGTGCGTCTCGTTGTGCAAGAAATTCCGGGGCAGTTTTTTTTTCTTTTATTGTATGGTCGCCGTTGCTTCCGAGCTGCTACCTTGCAAGTGTTCCAGCGAAGTTTTTTAAATTTTCACTGTCGCGAGTTTTTTTAGTGGCAAAATTCTAAGTTGTGGAGCAAATTAGAATTTTGGGGTGGAAAGTGCTGGGGTCGGTTTCTGATCGAGCAGGAAAACGAGGAGGGTCGGAATTTAAACATCGAAGGGTTTGCATAAAATGGAGCGTGAAAAATAAATCAAAGCTTTAATCATAAATCATCGCAAAGTGAAAGTCCAGTGGAAAAAGTTAGTTCTTGTGCCTGTGCCATTCCAAAAACAAAAAAATAGCAGAGTACGAAACGTGATGAAATTGCAGTACAAGTACTAAACGGAACACATAAAAGGAGTCTTACATTAACTTTGTAAACCGCTGCTTCGTTTGTAACCTGTTGTGTGCAATTTTGGTATCGCATTTGCGAAACCGCAATCTTTCGGGAATTCTTCCGAACCAGGAAAATTAGAGTCAGAATCGAGTGCTTGAGCGATTAATTTGACATATTTTAACACTGAGGCGTGTGAGTTATTCAAATACGAATTAGAATTCTATTAAAACTGAAAAAGTAAATTATCGGAAGAGAGGAAGAAATGAGCCGTGGCGGAGGTCTAGGAGATTAAAAATTGAGTTGAGGTTAAATTAATATGTTTCCGTACTTTATCGAACGAATTTTGTAAAAAGTTGATTGAGTTTTGGTCCGTAACTATCATGTTTATTTGTCGCGATTATATTCGAGAAGTCGTTCGTTCTTATTAAGTTTTTCGCGGCTTTTTTCCGAAGGAGGATCGTGTGTGTGTTATTTTCTCGTTCGTATCGGAACGAGAGTTTTAAGTGCGAGTTTTACGCGAGAATTTCATCAGTTCGGCTGGAAATTGAAGGCGCCAAAAGAACAACTGGCCCGACCGTAAAATAAGAAAAAACCACATAATAAATAATAAAATTAAGTAAGATGAAGTAAATTAATAGAATAAAAATTTAAGAAAAAAAAAAAAGAATTAAAAATTAAAATAATAAATAATAAAATAAAACAACATGACTGACAAGGACAGGACGGACTGAAAAATTAAATTAAATAAAAAGTTAATATAAAAAGAAAAACATACTGCAGTCACATTCGGCTGCAAGCCAATCGTATAATACTCTAGATGAATACTGAACTCCGATTTATGTTGTAGTTGGGGATAAAGTAGAATTATGTGTGTGCATGTTGTATGTCTTTTATTAAGGACTGCCATTAGATTGCTACTCAAAACTAAAAGACAATATTCAGTGATTAATTTCATATCTTGAACTGGGTAAGTTATCGAAAAAAAATGTCCTTTTTGAAGGACTTTCGCATGGGAGGTACAGGAAGGACTCACTCGATTTCTTACATATTTATCCTTTTCCTTGGAACCATTCAAAAATGAACGTGTACAAAATTTCAAATTTGTAGCTTGAAGCGTTCAAAAGTTATCGAAAAATATTGTTGAACACGTGTCTTAAGGACATTTTGTATGGCAGCTACCAGAAGGAGTAAACGGATTTCGCTGATTAGTAAACTCGAACTTCGTTTTTACTCAAAACTAATTTGTACAAAATTTCCAATTCATAGCTAAAAGATTACTTGAGTTATAGTAAGTTCCGTAAATTAAGTGAAGACGTTTTGACAGGGTATTTGTATTGCAGCTACACGAATGACTAACAGGATTTTCTTCATAATCATATACTTAGCTCAACTATTGGAAAAATAACACATACAAAATTTCAATGTCGTAGCTTAAACCCTTCTGAAGTTATCAGCCAATATTCTTGAACACGTGTTTTAAGGACATTTTGTATGGCAGCTACCCGAAGGAGTAGGACGATTTTGCCCGTTAACGAACTTAGCCTTACAAATTCAACCAAACATCCAGATTCAAAATATCAAGATCCTAGGTGAAGGCGTTCTTGAGTTATCGTGCTAACGGACAGACGGACGGACGTCAAGCGGATTTGAGGTTTTTGGCCACAAATAAACAAAAAATAATATATAACTTTTTTTCGTCCGAGGCTTGGTTCTATGCGTTACAAACTTTTGGGCTGGATTAAACTTATAATATACTCTATATGATTTCATCTAGAGTATAAAAAGTTATTGGTCGAGAAAAGAAAATCATGGGGTGAGTTACCTAAATTTGTTTTTATTTGCATTAATTTATTTTTGTTTTTTGGTTTTCATATTTTTTTTCAGAATTTTTGTTTTTATAATTCATTTGTCATTTTGAGCCATATAGTGTGTTTTTTTTTCTTGCAAAAATGATTAGAGGCTAAGAGCCATTTAAAATGAACCCGAGCGTCTAAGCTCCTCCGTCCTGAACCTCAATAAGGGGCCATGACGGATGTTGTTTTTGGACAGTTGTTGTGATCGGAGGCCTTGGAGTGAATATTTCGACTTGAAAAAGTCAAAATATTCGAAGGAAAGGAAGGTTTAGGAAAGAGTGGGCCAATTCCGACGTCTGAATTGGTGGCTGAAATCCGAGCGGAAGCGACACGCTTGCTGGTGGCCGGGATTAGCTACGGCAGTTGTGGGGGGGTTCTTGCCCAGATTTCAAAACATAAACCCATGGCCTGTACAACAAAAAATTTCGTGTCGGCTTACTCCAGGGTGATTTGAAATTGGGACTATTTTCCCAATAGGTCGTGCAAGACCAAGAAGCGGTGGAGTTGCGCGACTTCACAATTTGTCAGGGCGCTCAGCTGTTATAGCGCCCTGTCTGCCCACCCTACCGTAGCTCATCAACACGCGCGAGTTCAGAAAAATGCCGTTCAAAATGTTGATGGGCAAAAGGACTTAAATTTCGTCGTTCTGCGACAGAATTTTTGCCTGAACGGCAACAACAGTCCAAGTGTACACCTTTTCTGATTTTTCCACAGCAAACCACTTCGTCGGTCTTGCATGGAGGCAATGTGGAACTGTCCTATTGACGAACCGTTTTGGCAACCTTTAGGCGCTAACTCGGTTCCATAGGAAAGGGAAACATTGTCTGCATGATTGATGTGATGTAAGTTGGTTAGACTCTATTTTCTTGACCCATTCCACTTTTGTTTCGTAAGTACCCTTTTGAGAGCTGGGCATGCCTTGTCTTGGCGGGCATGTCGTCAGACAATTGGGACCAATACTTGCGAAACATTAGTGTGCTTGGTGATTGAAAATTTCGTCGAAATTTCGGAGAAGTCCCCTATTTCCTTATCCTTCCTTTTAGAGTTCCCTTTTTAACGTAGAATAATTTTTTTAAAATAACGAAGAGTTATTTTTGGTAAAATAAAATTTTTTTTGGCAAGTCTTCGGACGAAATTTGACTTAGATTTTTTTTTCTTGTTGATTTTGATTTTTCTAGTTGCTATTTTTCCTCCCATTTTTTTTATTAATTGAATTTTTTTCATACGCGATACCGATTTTCCCGATGAGTCGAGAAAGACAGAGATAGACTTCGCGATTTGATGCATATGAGGGGAGGGGAAAGGAGCGACGACGTGAGGGTTCATTTGTTCGTTCATTCATTTACTCAATATTCAATTATTCATTCATTCGTTTAGTTGGTAAATTTTTTTTTATACCCTTAATCATTCAGTCGTTGGTCAATTTTTCATTCACTCGTTCGTTCAATCGTTCAAATACTCAATTGTATTTTTTTGTATTCGGTCAATCAAATAATACACTCCTTCACTCACACGGTTAACTGTTACACTAATTTATTCACTCGTTCACTCATTTATTCACTAATTCATTCACTCGTTCGTTCAATCGTTCAAATATTAATTTTTTTTTGTATTCATTCAATCGATCAATCATTCGTTCAGTATTCTTCAATCGCTCAAATTTTTCCAAGCACTCACTCGTTCAATAATTCACTCTTTCAATAATTCACTCGTTCATCACTCACTCGTTCAATAACGAGTGGTTCGTCACTCACTCGTTCAACCATTTTTTTTTTTAAACAAAATCTTTTTTCAATAACTCACTCGTTCATCACTCGTTCATTCAGCTATTCATTCACGATTTGGTTTATTTTTATTCATTTATCGATCATTCATTCACTAGTTAATTTATACACTAATTTATCCGCTCATTCACTCATTTATTCATTAATTCATTCACTCGTTCGTTCAATCGTTCGAACGTTCATATATTCAAAAAAAAATTTATTCCTTCAATCGATCAATCATTCGTTCAGTATTCTTCAGTCGCTCAATTTTTTTCAACCACTCACTCGTTCAATCACTCACTCGTTCAATAACTCACTCGTTCAATCAATTTAATTTTTTATAACTCTTTTTTTTTAATAACTCACTCGTTCAATTACTCTCTCGTTCAATCACTCACTCGTTCCTCCATTCATAATCGAAAACAATAACAATGCCTTTGGCTCACCCTCCGTCAAAATCGACCGAGATCCTGTGCACGGCTTGCCAGGAAATTGTGAATCTGGACCGCGAAGCCAGGACAAAATGTGGACATGTATTCCACATCGACTGTCTCAACTCGAGGACCAAAGAGAATCACAATTGTCCAAACAGCACACAACATTTGGGTCCACAGGATTATTGGTCCACTCTGGGCGTAGAGGGCGCGTTCGCTAGACCCGGAGCGATTACCAGAAGCAAAACGCAGTCGAAGGGCCCGAAGTCTCAAAGCGATGTAATTTCTCCTTCAAGGTTAAACCTAGATCTTGCACTCGAGGCAGGGAGCGGACGAGCCTTCTATGCCCCGGATGGATCGATGATCCAGGAACGAGGTAGTCCTCAATTCCCGTTTCCAGGCACAAGTTCACCAAAGAGGGGGAAAAGGCCTCGTTGGTCGGATATGCATGAGGAGGTAATAACAGCGCCAGTGCGCGCAGATCCGCCTGTGGTCCGGACCGAACTTGGAGTGGACCAATTGGTACAACTAATTAGAACGGTTATGCGGGAGGAGCGGGCGTCACAAGAGCCAGTGGGGCCCACTATTCGGCAGCAGATCGAAACTCGCGTGCCATGACAGGGAGGATAGTTCAGCGGATCGAAGCGGCCGCTGGGGCCAGCGATCGCGTTAGCCACGGCCCTAACTATCGCCAACGCAATTCCTGTAGCCCATTAAGGCATTGGCGTCTTCGCTTCAACGGAGATCGCCAACTCCTACGCGCAGAGGAGATGATTTTTAGGGCCGACACTCTCGCGATGAGCGACTTACGCGGCAACTTAGATCTGCTGACGCAGGGTTTCCACCTGCTGCTGGATGGTCGGCCCAACAAGTGGTACTGGTTGTGGCGTCGATCCAACCCCAATGCATCGTGCGGTAACCTGATGGATGCATTCCTACAGGTCTGGGGAGAGCGAAGCACGGACTGGGAGGTGCGCAAGCAGATGCTTGGTAGACGGCAAGCGCCAAATGAGCCCTTCATGTCTTATGAGCAAGACATGACGGAGCTTCGCACGTTGCTGCGCACTCCCATGATGGAGTCCGAATTCGTGGATCTGGTGCGCGGAAATCTGGTGGCCAGCACACAGCAACAAATGTGCTTCCACGCAGTCCTAACGATGGACGAATTACGTCGGCTAGTGGGACAAGTGGAAGATGTGCGTAAGGCTACCAGACCATCCCCTGGAACCGAACCAGAATCCACGAATTACAGGAGCAAATCGACGAAGGGAATCCGAATACGCTTCCTTCAGTCGATGTGGCCGGACTATCGAACCCCCTGACTTGTTGGAATTGCGGGAAGGAGGGGCATGTATACCGTGAATGTGGGGAAGCCACAAAAGGCATCTTCTGCTTTGGATGTGGGCGGGCTGACGTGCTAAAGCCAACTGCATCCATTGCAAGGCGGGAAACGGCCGAAGGGACGGAAGGACAACGGGTTCCTACCGTCCGAGCACTGCAACCCGACCGCAGTAAGTAACCCATTTTTCAACCCTCTCAAACAACCCTCCAAATTTGACTACCCTTACCTCAACATTTTCTGAACCTAACTCCCATCCTTTTAGCGTAAAATCATCCCAACCTATTTTCTCGTCACCTAACACTCCGCACGTCACAATATTACGAAAACAAGGTGATAAGACGAAGCCGGCTGTTTCTCGGCCTGAAGATGACCTTAAGCTTCAGGACAATCCAAGACGTCATTCCCTCCATCTTCACAAGCCTTACCATCTACGGCTATAGGAATATATGGAGGCTCGAGAGCGAATTTTTTTACCTACTCCAGTCGCGAATGGTGACTAAGTATCATCACTAATGAATGGAGCGGGTCGCAGAAAGTCAATCTTGCGCCTTCGTATATTCCGGAGAAAAAAAGAAAGATATTTTATCGACGATCATCACCGAGCCGTTTGACGTACGTCCGTACGCTGTGGTATCCCTGTGCGGAGTGGACGTTAAAGGATTCCTCGATAGTGGGGCGAGCATCAGTTGCCTGGGAGCAAAGTCCCTACAACGCCTCCAAGATGTACAGGTGAAGTATCGACCGGTCTGTCAGGAGGTGAAGACTGCAGATGGTGCAGCACAGAAAGTATTGGACACAGTGAATGCTGTAATTACCTTTCGAGGCAAAGCCAAGCCCATTACACTATATATAGTTCCGAGCCTGTCGCAGGATCTATACCTTGGTGTAGATTTCTGGCGATCCTTCGAGCTAGCTCCCAGCATCATCAGCGCGGTCGATACTCCCGATACTGCATCGCAACTGATAGCTCCGGATGCCCACCATTTAACGCCCACAGATGTGGAGAGGTTGAAAATGGCAAAGTCGAAATTTCAATCATACTGTTGCGAGCTGGGGGTTCGCCGGGATTTCAAGTAAAACACAATTCGGTTAAAATTAAAATAAGAGATTATTTATTAATCGCACTTTAAATACTATTCGCACAATAATTCGCACTGTATGGCAATACCGCCCGCTTATACCATATATCGCTTGACTCGTTCACTTTCGTTCTCTCTCAACACGGTCGCGTATACAGGCTGGCTGTCACAGTCGACGTAATAAAAATTACTGTATCTTCGCTGAAAGCTTCACCTGATTATATTCTAGCCGGTTGCTGTCTAGGATGTACTTGAATGTTCACTCGGTGATGTGGATGTTTCTCGAAAGCTTTAGAGCTTTCGATTTTGATCTTCGTTCGGTGGTTTATGTACAGGGTTCTAGTACATTGGAGAGCATTCGATAAGAAGGGAGATACAATCGTGTTGTTTCGCCTTATCTTCAGCTAGGTTTCTGATTGGGTTATTTTGCAACTAGGTATTCGGTTGTTGTTGTTTTCATTATGTGAAACGATCGAGTTGCACGGTTGCGCGGTTGCCAGGTTTACATGTAACATTACTCCCTCCATAGTTCCTGTTCGTCCCGAACAGAGTCGATCCCCTCGTCATTGGCACCATGGTACTTCGTTAGTCTATCGAGGTGAACCACTTTCATTTTAGTACGAGGTTTTTGATACGACTGAAGGCAGTATACGACATCATTTAACCGGGTGATGATTTGGTAAGGGCTTTCCCAATTGCGCTGTAGTTTCGGTGACCTGCCCTTCTGTCGTTTGGGGTTGTATAGCCAAACTAAATCGCCTTCTTGGAATCCTGATGAATTCGCCCGTTGATCATACCTCGTCTTCATGCGATCGGTCGCCAAATTTATTTTACCTCTGACCAGGTTGTCGATGTCGAAGATCCGAGACGTAATCTTTTGGATGGGTTGGTTGGTCTGGTGGCACTCCAAACATTAATTCCGCGGGGACTGGAATATTCTTTCCGAAGATAGCTCGGGAGGGAGTTTCTCCTGTTGTTGCGTGTACCGATGTTCTGTAGGCCATTAAAAATAGAGGAATGTGTTGATCCCAGTCCTGTTGCCTTTCGCTGACGAGTTTGGATAGGTTTGAATTCAGTGTTCTATTGAAACGTTCCACCATTCCATCGGACTGTGGATGTAGTGGAGTTGTCCTCGTTTTGTTTATTCCAAGCATTTGACACACGTGTTTGAATGTTTGAGATTCAAAGTTGCGCCCTTGATCGGAGTGTAGTTCACGTGGAACTCAAAATTTGCTCACCCAGTTGGTAACAATTTGTTCTGCGACAGTAACTGTTTCTTGATTTGGAATTGCGTAAGCTTCGGGCCACTAATCGATGACCACAAGAATGTAACGATTACCATTTTCCGATTCCGGAAATGGTCCAACAATATCCACAGCAATTCTCTCGAATGGAGCTCCCACGTTGTATTGTTGCATTTCTCCCTTTGATCCGCGTTGCGGGCCCTTACTTGATGCACAGGTAGTACACTTGCGGCACCATTTTTCGACGTCATCTCGGAGATGGATCCAATAGAACCTCTCTCGTATCTTTGCCAAGGTTCTATTTTCACCTAAATGTCCACCGGAAGTACCTTCGTGATACTCCTTCAGAAATTCCTCGACTTTAGAATGCGGGACAATGGTTTGCATGAGATGCGATGTTCCGTCAACGGTTTCGCATTTCCGTTTTAATAACCCACCGTCTAGGTGGAGGGAGTTCCATTGTGCCCAATAACTCTTTAATGTTTCGCTGAACTGTGAGATGTCTTTCCACTCAGGCCGCTCCATTTTGTCCTTCCATGCCATGATCGGTGAAATATCTGGATCGTTGAGCATCTTCCAGTTCTTGCTGATTCCATCCATCCTTTGGTTCGGTCGTTATTCGCTGAATGGTTTCTCCGACTTCTTTTTCTTCCACGCGGTGACAATGCTTGCAGTTTGGTGGACAAGGACGACGTGAGAGCGCGTCGGCATTACCGTGAATTCTCCCTCTTCGGTGAACAATTTCAAAATCGTAAGGTTCAAGCCTTTCTATCCATCTTGCTACTTGGCCCTCGGGATTCTTGAACTGAAGTAGCCATTTAAGCGATGCGTGATCCGTTCGAAGAAGGAACTTTTGGCCATAAAGATATTTGTGAAAATGTTTTGTAGCTTCTACAATGGCTAATAGCTCTCGGCGAGTTACGCAATAGTTCCTTTCTGATTTTGAGAGTACTCGGCTGTAGTATGATAGCACTCTCTCTTGCCCGTCGATCTCCTGTGATAGTACTGCGCCGATACCGACATTGCTGGCATCAGTGTCTATGATGAAACTATGACCTGGTTTTGGATACGCCAGAACTGGAGAGTCGCAAAGTTGATCTTTTATTTTCTCGAATGCTTCCTGGCACTGTTGATTCCAAGTAAATGTCTTTCCTTTTTCTGTTAGCTGATGAAGACATTTCGCCGTGTTGGCAAAGACTTTTACGAACCGACGGTAATATGTCGCTAATCCTAGGAAGCTGCGCAGCTGGTGTTTATCACTCGGAGTAGGCCAATTTTTCACCGCCAGTATTTTCTCCGGATCCGTCTTTACACCGTCAGCTGAAACGATGTGACCCAAGTACTTTTCTTCTGCACTAAACAAAGTGCACTTTTTCGGACTCAGCTTTAATTTTGCCGCTCGCAGT
The DNA here is from genome assembly GCA_951812415.1 of Beris morrisii. Taxonomy (NCBI): domain Eukaryota; kingdom Metazoa; phylum Arthropoda; class Insecta; order Diptera; family Stratiomyidae; genus Beris; species Beris morrisii. The sequence continues at coordinate 71,247,580 of OX638312.1, read as the reverse complement.
CGCTGGAAGACTTCCTGTAGATTTTTCAGATGTTCTTCGAAGGTCTTGCCGATAACGATCACATCATCCAGGTAAACGAGACAAGTTTTCCAACTAAGGCCACGCAAAACAAATTCCATTAGTCTTTCGAATGTCACGATGAATTGCCACAGTCCGCTGCCGACAGAGAATGCTGTTTTCTCTCTATCATTTTCGTCTATTTCCACTTGCCAGTAGCCACTTTTCAGGTCCAACGTTGAGAACCATTTAGCATCTGTCAGGGTGTCGATGATATCATCGATTCTAGGTAGTGGATAGCTATCCTTTTTCGTAACATCATTTAGTTGTCTGTAGTCCACACAAAAACGGGTGTTGCCATCCTTTTTCTTAACCAGCACCACTGGCGATATCCACGGACTCTTTGATTCTTCGATCATTCCCTGATACTCCATTGTTTTGACCATTGAATTGACTTCTCCTTGTTTCGCCAATGGTACTCTTCTTGGAGGTTGACGTATCGGTGTAGCACTTCCGGTATCTATACGATGTTTCACTAGGTTTGTTCTGCCATAGTCCTCATCACCGGTGGAGAAGACGTCGCTGAATCTTTCGATCAAATCCACTGCTTGCTTGTGTTGTACTCCTCTAAGGTTGCTTGACTGAAGAACTGCTGATGTTACACTATTCTTCCTTCCTGAATTATTTTTAGAGGCTATGTCATGATGTTCTTCAGTGTCTATACTCGTCACCGCCGAGATTGGTTCGCAGCTGCCAATTATATCTCCTTTCTTTACGCTGGTAATGCTGTCCGAAACGTTGAGTACTCTAATTGGTACAATCATCTTCTCATTTCTTTTTACTAGCGTTTTTCCCAATATTAGACTTCGTAATGCCGGTGTCGTTTCTGGTTCGATGAGGTAGAATCGGCGGCTCCCGGGATCAACATCGAGCTCTGCCCAAATAACGTTCTCTGATGACTTTGTCAAATCTCCAAGCCGGATGTCACGTGATATTTCCCCATGGACTGTAGTAGTTTCTCCTGTTGCTGTGCGAAGTGCGTACTTTTTGGTGTTGTGAAGCCAAGTACGGTCTACGAGGTCAGATCTTAGCACTGATCGTGTTACGCCTGTATCAATTGTTATTATGCAGTTTAATTTGTCGACTCGACCACTCATGCATAAATCGTTTTCACCACGATGTAGTAGAGAAACTGCGATGATGGTTCCGGGGGCGTCGATTCCACCAGCCAACTTCTGCCCCATGAAGTTGGCTTTTACTCGTTTCCCGGACTATGATTAGGCGAAGCGTGCTCTCGTGACGGTTCGCCTCGTTCTCACTTTTGTTTAGCAGCGCAGCCGGAACAATAGTTGGTAGCTTTTCTTGGTTTTCGGCAGTCGCGTCTTAAGTGTCCTGCCTGTCCGCAATTCCAACACCGGGGTGCACCAGATCCTTCGCTCCGTTTGGTGTATTCGGCCCTCTGACATACACACTCTTCTGTTATTTCTCGAACTCGGTAGTTATTTCGCGAGCTTTGCTTGGCAGCTTCGAACGTAAGCCCATATACTAAGGCTTCGCCAATCGTTTTCTTTCCTGCCAATTTTAACGCCTGCTGCAGCTCTCTGTCCTGTACAGCATTGTTAAATGCGAAAACAGCTGTATCGTTGCGTTGCTCTGTTTGTGCATTGGGAAGCGATAATAGTGTAAGTCGTTCAATATCGCGCGCCAGCTCTTAAAGTGTTTCACCATTCTTTTGAGTTCGGTTGTAGAGTTGTGTTTTGTAGATCTCTCACATGTGGTCACTGCCGTAATGGAGATCAAATGTCTGTACCAACGTCGAAAAATCCTGCTGCTGCTCTTGAGGAATTGTTTGAAGAACCTCTGCTGGTCCACCGACCTCTTAGCGCCAATATAAGAGCCGTTCCTCATTCCAAATCATTACAATGATTATTTCTCGCGGCAGCCTCAAATTGGGTCTTGTAGATAGCCCACGGTGTTTGTCCATCGAAAATCGGAGCTTTGAGATCTTTGTGCGTAACGTGTTCTGTCTTGATGACTCCAGTCGCTTTCACGTTATCAAAGTCTCTTTTTAAGCGTTCAACTTCTTCTACAATCGCTGATGTCTTCTCCTCGAAAGTTCGAAGTTTCTTCTCTACATTTTCTTCGATTGTCTTACCAATGGTGTCTATTTTATTATTTTGCAGCTCCAATTTTTGGTTGAGGTCTATTGACTGCTGGTCAAGTTTCTGGTTAAGGTCCTTTGACTGCTGTTCTAATTTTTGGTTGAGATCCTTTGAAGTCTGGTCTAGCTTCTGGTTGAGGTCTGTTGATGTCTGATCTAATTTCTGATTAATGTCCGTTGAACTTTGGTCTATTTTCTGATTAATGTCCTTCGACGTCTGGTTGAGGTCCATTGATTGTTGGTCCATTTTCTGGCTGAGATCTGCTAAGAGCTGTCCTTGTTGGTTCATCATTTGCATTAATTGCCTTCGAGAGTCTAACGTCTCTGAACTCTCATCACTACTTGCTGCACGAGCTTCTTCGATTGGGAACTCGAAATTGTTTGCATCCTCGCCTTCAGCCTCAAGCACTTCGATCATTCGGCTGACAAGTTCAGTCTTGTTCCCTGTTGTAGATAATTCGCGTCTACCGAGCTCTTCCTTCAGCTCCATTAGTTTTAAGTCTTTTAAATAACGCGGCATTTTCACTATCTTTTCTTTGTCCGTTAAAGATTTTCCGCGATTCAAATTCTCTTGTTGTCCGTATGAGAACTTTCCACTTCACTAATTAAAGTTACCGCTCACTAGAGCACTCGAGAATATTCGATTTCACAAAATTCTCACTGTCCGTTCGAGAATTTTCACTTAACTTCGCGCACAAAATTCTCACTTTGTCCGTTCGAAAATTTTAAATTCACTTTTTCCACTCGCGATTTTAACCCGAATTAATCCTTGAAATCCTACTTCTGACACCAATTGTTGCGAGCTAGGGGTTAGCCGGGATTTCAAGTAAAACACAATTCGGTTAAAATAAAAATAAGTGATTATTTATTAATCGCACTTTAAATTCTATTCGCACAATAATTCGCACTGTATGGCAATACCGCCCGCTTATACCATATATCGCTTGACTCGTTCACTTTCGTTCTCTCTCAACACGGTCGCGTATACACGCTGGCTGTCACAGTCGACGTAATAAAAATTACTGTATCTTCGCTGAAAGCTTCACCTGATTATATACTAGCCGGTTGCTGTCTAGGATGTACTTGAATGTTCACTCGGTGATGTGGATGTTTCTCGAAAGCTTTAGAGCTTTCGATTTTGATCTTCGTTCGGTGGTTTATATACAGGGTTCTAGTACATTGGAGAGCATTCGATAAGAAGGGAGATACAATCGTGTTGTTTCGCCTTATCTTCAGCTAGGTTTCCGATTGGGTTATTTTGCAACTAGGTATTCGGTTGTTGTTGTTTTCATTATGTGAAACGATCGAGTTGCACGGTTGCGCGGTTGCCAGGTTTACATGTAACAATACGAAGTTCATGGACTGGGTCGAACGTCGTCGAACATAGTATAGACGTTGGTGATGCTAGTCCCATCAAACAGGGACATTATCTCGTGTCTCCTGCGATCCAAAAACTCTTATATAACGAGATCGATCGCATGAGAGCACTTGGCGTGATAGAGACCAGTCAGAGTACGTGGAGCTCGCCTGTGATTCTCATGAGGAAGCCAGGCAAGGTCAGGTTATGTTTGGACTCGCGCACAGTCAATAGTGTGACGAAGAAGGATGCTTATCCATTACCATACATTGACGGTATCTTAAGTCGTTTGCCGCGAGCCAACTTTAAAACCAGCCTGGACCTTAAAGACGCCTTTTAGCAGATTCCTCTTGAGAACAAATCCAGGGAGTACACAGCATTTACCATTCCTGGCCGGCCTCTATACCACTACACCTGCATGCCTTTTGGGTTATGCAACGCGCCGCAAAGGATGTGTCGTTTGATGGACAAAGTCATCCCACCCGAGTTGAAGGAACAGGTGTTCGTATATTTGGACGATCTGCTGTTGATTTCTGAGGATTTCGACTCACATCTGGTTTTGTTGGCTGAAGTCGCAGAGTATTTGCGAAAGGCTGGCCTGACCATCGACGTCGGCAAGAGCAAGTTTTGTCTGAGAGAGGTGAAATATCTCGGATACATCGTAGGAGACGGAGGCTTGAAGACAGATCCGAACAAAGTCTCAGCCATCGTCCATTACCCTTCGCCTGTGTAGTTCATTGGCTCTACGTGTCCGTCATCAGACCGATACTTATGTACGGTGTTCTCTGGTGGACGGACTTAGAAAAAGCGGATAAGCGCACCATCCTAGAAAAGGTACAGAGATCAGCATGTATTTGCATCAGCGGAGCTCTGAGAAAACTTTCTCTGCACGGACGGCAAAACTGAAGGCGGGGGTAGGGCGGGGTGTTTTCTCTGATATGCTTAATATTAGCAGCTCCTTCCGCCGTCCGGATTACTGTAGTGTTGTGAAGGTTGTTTTGTGTGAAATGTACTTTTGATCACAGGAAGCTACACGGCTGGGTTAGGCTCTGAATATAGTTGGTGATTCGTTGTTGTAGACCTCGATTGATGTCCACCCCAAAATCAAACATTCTCACTAGAGAAAAATTGGAAAATGTTCGTGCACTAGTTGCAGAACGTGAGGAGCTCAAGGAAACGATGAATAGGTGCGAGCGTGAAATTAAGCAGCACGAGAAGGATTGGCGATATTTGGCGGAACATATCCAAGCGGAAATCACCGTTGGGCAGGTTACCGACATCGAGACAATTCTAAGCAAAACCACACAGTCCACGCAAAGGTGTGGGGAAGTGGTAGATGTTTTGCTCGGCGAATTTTGAACATCCATAAGAAATAAACACCGGAGATTGGAGGAAGAGGTGGAGGAGGTCGGGAAGGAAATGAATTACTACCGCCAAACAGCGAGCAGGCTAAGGACACAATTGAAGGAAGCGGAGGAGAGAGAAGACAAAGAGGTAACCAGGCGACTATCAGGAAGAGAATCACCAAGTCACGCCCATACGAAAATAGAAAAGAACGCAACAACCACTCGGACACCGGTTCTTCAAAATATTGGCACAAACACGGCAACCAGAATGACGACAAACGAGTGCTGGCACAAGGTGATGGACGTGGTATCAAAATACATTCCCCTGTTTTCGGGGGCAAGAACTCCAAAGTTGGGGAAAGATCTGAGTCGATTCCTGGATTGTTGTAGCGAGACATATGCACAGCTCGAAGAGAACGAGAAGTCTGTCTTTATGAAATGCGTGAAGTCCAGACTTGTGGATGACGCATATTATCTGGTCGCGTCCGAGAATCTCGACGACTTCGCTACCCTGGAGAAGTTGCTGACTGCGGCCTATTTACCCAAAACATCCTTGAATGAACTGCGTGTTGAGTTGTGTGCGTGCAAACAACGTCCGGGGGAAGAGATGAGTGAATACGCGTTCCGCCTGGAAGGGATTTGGCGGCAGATGAAGGAGGCGGTATCGGCCCGGTACCCAGGGGGAGATAGGGGACTGTTACTGGAATTAGAGAAAGACGCGATTGCTACCTTCAAGGCCGGAGTGCTTCAAGACGGCATGCAAATCTATTTGATTGGACGGAGTACGTCATCTTTTAGTGAAGTGAAAGAGGCGGCTGTCTTTTATGAAGGAGAGATAACGAGACTGCGAGTGTTAAGTGGACCTCAGAGGAAGCAAGAGAATTCCAGCTCTGGTATGACCACTTCAGGAGGTGGCGGATCAGCACAAAACAATGGACCCAACAGCAGGTCCAACGGCCATCCCCACAAGTTCAATTATCACAACTGTGGACTAACCGGACGTTTTGCACGCGAATGTCAGCAAGGACGAGTCAATCCGTATTGAACAAAATGTAATCGATATGGACATACCACGCAGAGTTGCCGAGGAAATCAGCAAGCTTCCAAAGCAAAGACCGGAGGGGCAAAATTCTGGAGGATCAGGACCACAGCGAGAAAATGTTCGATATGCGGATAACGGTATCGGCGGGAGTAATGAAGGGGTGTTAGAAACCGCATATTGTGATTTCTGTAAGAAGAATGACCACTATGCGTCAAACTGCTTGCGGAGGCATCTAGCAGAGATCGAATATCGAAAGAAGGCTGAGTAGGTGAAAGAAGGAATATATTGCGACTTCTGCCAAAAGGATGACCACTGCTCATCCAACTGTTTACGAAAATACCGGGCAGAAGTAGAAAGACAGCAGGGAAACGAGTAGAGACAGTCCACGGGCACGATGAGGTCTGTCTGAAGAAGCAGTGCCAACATTTATCGAGTTATGTTACACTTAGTAGTGATTTGTCGGTCAGAGTTCAATCCAACATAGGAAGGAGGGGGTGATTGACGCTACTGGTAGATACAGGAGCTTCGCGCAGCCTTATAAAATCAGCGAGCCTAACCGAACATGTAGTAAGGAACAAAACGAGAACAACGATTGCGGGCCTGTTTGGTGAAGAGAGAGAATCGATAGGTACATATATGGCGGAATTACAGGTAGGAGGAGGTAATTATAAGCGTGATTTTATAATTGTCGAAGAGATGGGAGCATTGCCGGGGGATGGGATACTCGGTAAAGACTTCTTGGAGGGGCAGACCATCATCGATTGCGTACATAGTCAGATGAAGATAGTAGCAAAGAAGGCGGATAAGCAATAGACACCGCGGAATATAATGGAAAGTTTGATGGAAGGGGGGAAATTAGATAAAATAGATTCGGGCATTAGTCTGAAGCAAACCAGAAACGATGAAGACACAGATATTGCCAGTTACGAGAACGCAGACCGACAACAAGAGGCCCCGAGCGAATAAGTTGGGTTTGTGAGCTCCAATATCAGCGATAAAGTGGCTTTTGACGACCCATTGGGAAAAAAAGGTGAGGTTGAAGAGAATGGAAACCAGTCAACAGAGAGTGGAGAGAAACAGCAACGGGATATAGAAAGAGAGGAAATATGAAGGAATGTGGAAGCCTGGGATAAGGAATTGATGAAAAGAAGTGTAGAAGGTACGGATATGGTGGGGGAACTAAAAATGAGAATAAGCAAGGACAAGCAAATAGGAAATGGAAAGACCAGTAGCGAGTGTGGTGAAAATGATGGAAATAAATCCCCAGCAGCTCACGTATTTTATATAACAGCGCGACAAGAACAAATCGTGGAATACCCCATCGACGCACAGGAGGACATGGTGTGTCTATAGGAAGAAATTAAACCCGGAGTATACAGTAGTAACACAGTGGTTAGACCAAGAAACGGTAAAGTTTTCATAGAAGTTATAAACGCTACCACGGAGGACGTGACGTTAGAAGGATTCACGCCACGGTTTGAACGACTAAGGGATTATCGGATACAAACATTAGAGAGCCAGAACCACCATCAACTCAACGCATGCAGCTGATGAAAAGCAACCTCAATTTAACGGACACACTAAATGATCTGGAAAAGGATTCACTGATGCAAATCTGCTATGAGTTCAGCGACATTTTTCACCTACCCGGTGACAAGCTCAGTTACACGAACAGACGGACCTTCCGATTACCGTTACAAGATGAAACACAACCTATATATAAAAAACAATATCGTATGCCTGAGGCTCACGGGCTGGAATGTAAACAGCAAATTGAAAATATGCTGGAAGAAGACATTATCGAAGACAGTGATAGCCCATTCAACTTCCCAGTCATTTGGATACCGAAGAAAACTACGAAGGAAGGTGAAAGAAAAAAGTTCCGACTTTGTGTTGACTTTCGCGAGCTCAATAAACGATGCGCTGCATTTGCATACCCCGGATAGAGGACATACTAGATCGATTTGGTCATTCTCGATACTTTTCGGCACTCGATTTAGCAAGTAGGTATCACCAAGTACTCATAGAACCCAAGGATAGAGAGAAAACCGCTTTTAGCGCCAATTACAATCACTACCAGTACAAAAGGTTACCGTTTGGGCTTAAGACCGCCCCAGCATTCTTCCAGTCGCTTTTGAATCAGATATTGACGGGCCTACAAGGGTTGAAATGTTTTGTTTACTTAGATGACGTGGTAATTTTTGCTAAAAATTTGGACGAACACAATCATAAATTAAGGGAAGTCTTTGACCGGTTTCGGGCAAGTAACCTGCCTGAAGCTACAACCTGCCAAAGGCCAAAGAGGTGACATATTTAGGACATGTCTGCTCCGAGGAAGGAATTAAGCCCGATCCCAGGTTAACGGATGTGGTCCGTACCTTTTCGAAGCCGAGGAAGGTTCGGGAGGAGCAGTCATTTCTGGGGTTGGCAAACTAATACCGCAAATTCGTACCACAATTTTCAAAACTAATGCTTCCAGTAACTAAATTACTTCGCAAGGATGTAAGGTTCGAATGAAATGAGGAGTGTGATGACGCATTCGCACACATAAAGGATATACTGACCTCGAGACCGCTGTTCAAGTACCCGGACTTCGACGCGGAATTCACCCTAGTCACAGACGCCAGCGGCGAGTCACTCGGAGCAGTCCTGGAACAGGAGGATAGACCCGTAGCCTATGCTAGCCGCACGTTGAATGCTGCTGAAAGGAATTACTCCACCTCGAAAAGAGAATTGCTAGCCATAGTATGGGCCACTAAGAATTATAGGTATTATATACTGGGTAGACACTTTAAAGTGATTACCGACCACAAACCTTTAGGAAGAATGCTGAAGGTTAAAGATACCACGTCCTGGATGCTACGGTTTCACCAGATGCTGTCGGAATTCGATTTTGAAGTACTATATAGAAAAGGAAGGAACATCGCCCATGCAGATGCTCTCAGTAGGATACCCGTTGAATCTAACCAGGTAAGCAATAGTTCCTGCTTGGTTACTACTCGAGCTCAAACACACAAAACTGAGGAGTATAGACACAAGAAAACAGTAGATTACCTGAACCCTGTCGAACAAGAACATCAGGGAGGCGAAATTAACGGACAAAACTCACCAGCACGAAACGGGAATAAGAGGGAACCGTCGTCGAAAACTCTGTACAAACCATATCAACATCGGGGACGAAATTTGACCAGAATACTACTCTACCATAAATGGCACAGGAAGAAAGGTAGAAAATCACTGACAATACCCGGAGCTGGCCTAGAACCGCTTCAACCCGAGAAGATCGTTGACAGAGAAAAAATCGAAGAAATACTAAAGGATTACCACGACTCTCCCTTTGGGGGACACTTCGGAAGGCAGAAAACACTAAACCGAATTAAACGCCGGTTTAAATGGAAGAACATGAGGAAGGATGTTGAAAGTTTCATCAGAAAATGCCTAACCTGTCAAATGTGCAAGCGAGCAAGGCCGAGTAAAATGCCGTTGGTGGTAACTTCCATCTCGGACAAGCCCTTCGATAAAATATACGTCGACATAGTCGGCCCACTACCAACGACGTACAGCGGAAATAAGTACATATTGTCTATGATGGATGATCTAACGCGATATGTCGATTTTGCAGCCATGCCTAACCAACAAGCTGTCACAGTAGCTCGAATTTTGTACGAACAAATACTTACCGTTATACAATACCAAAGCAAATAGTAACCGATCAGGGTCCAAACTTTATGCGTGATATTTTTAAGTCCCTGTGGAAGCTGCTAAAGATTAAAAAACTTCAGACGACAGCATATCATCCTCAGTCTAACGCTGTGGAAAGACAGCATTCATGGCTCGGGAAGTATTTCAAAAGTTTTGTGGATAACGACCCCGCAACATGGGATACATTCCTTCGTCCTGCAGCACACGCTTATAACAATACCCATCATACTGGAACGAAGCTGACTCCGATGGAAACTCTTTTCGGATTCGTGTCAGAAATTCCTAGCAACCTTCAACGAACACCTGAACCAGTCTATAATGCAGAGAAATATCACCTTACCCTACGCTACCAATTGCAGAAAGCGTTCAAATTGGCAAAGAAACATTTATGTGAAGCCAAGGTGAAGGCAAAAAAGTATTATGATAAAACCGCGAAGATCACAGAATTCCATGTAGGAGATGACGTTTTAATAAAGGATATGGCTAGGCAAGGAAAACTTAGTAAAATATATGTATAGGGGACCGTACCGGGTGATATACGTGCATTCGCCAGAGAACGTATCAGTACTACAGTTTTTTGTTTTATTAACTTATTCCGCTTTATACTTAAATAGATTTAGAACACCACGACAGGCAAGACCTTAGATTATATACCTAAAAGGATAGGACACCCCGGTGTAAAAGCACGAAAAAAATAGAGACCAAAACTATTTTGACAGCACCATGGGATCCAAGGATGCCAAGGGATCTTGCTTGTCAAAAACACAAGTAAAATAATTATGAAGGAATATTTTGTTGTTTGTTTTTATTGGTTGTCATGGTAACCTGAACGGCTTGAATCTTGGATCCAATGGCGTAGCAAAATAACGTTTTATTTGGGGCCATGCAAAAGCGTTACAAAGGTGAACATTTCGAACATGCAACTGTACTTAGAAAAGAAATATTTATTAAAATATCCATTTCTGTACAAATGCTTTGTATCGAAAGAAATCTTTTCGATGACTTTTCGATCCCTTGAGTTCACAACAATATAGCCTTCTTATTAAATTAGTAATAGAAAAATGATTGCATTATTGTTAAGAATAAGTCTGACGAAATATCGTAATTTAGTGTTTATCAAAAAAGTACGCATTTGAAAAAGCTACTCGTTTCTGGTATTTCGCCGAGATTTCAGTTACAGAATCGTACCAGATCATAAGTGAATATGTACCTATATAATAAAATAACATACATCTGTAAAGCATACATACATAGATTACAAAGAGATAGATAGTTTTATACTATAGATGAAATCTGAGAGTATTATAAGTTTAATCCAGCCCAAAAGTTTGTATCGCTTAGAACGAAGCCTCATACCAAAAGAAGTTAAATATTATTTTGTGCTTATTTGGGGACAAAACCTCTAAATCCGATTGACGTCCGTCCGCCCGCCCTTCTATCCGTTAGCATGATAACTCAAGAACGCCTTGACCTATGATCTTGAAATTTTGAATCTGGATGTTTCGTCGAATTTGTAAGGCTAAGTTCGTTAACGGGCAAAATCGCCCTCGTACGTATATCGTACGATTGGCCTGCACCTGATCGTGACTGCAGTATATTTATGCAATATATTTAATATATGCAAAAAAAAACTTTTAAAATGCGCGCCAAAATTGTTGCCCCTAAAATAAGCAGTTTTGTACACCCATGCAGCTTTTACTTTGACATGCGCATAAAACATCTTGGCTCTTTTTTTTGTAGCATGTCCAATCCTTTTAGGTATATAATCTAAGGGCAACACAAATACGGAGTGGTCATCAAATATGACGCCCAGTATCCAGCAGAGGAGGAGGAAGAGGAGGAAAGCAGACACAGCGAGGAGTAAGTAAAGTAAAGAAAGCCTTAAGCTTAAAACAATATAAGATTCAATAGCGTTAGAAATGAATAGGATCTGAGATATTAGAAAATAAAATAAAGTAAGCAAAAAAAAAACCCTTAAGCTTAAGAAAATATAAGATAGCATTAGGAATTAATAGGATTTGAGAAATTAGAAACAAGGAAAAAAAGGAAAGTAAATAGAGTAAAAAAAAAACCTTAAGCTTAAGATTCAATAGCATTAGGAATTAATAGGATTTCAGAAATTAGAAACAAAAAAGTAGGCATTAGGAATTAATAGGATTTGAGAAATTAAAAACAGGAAAAAAAAGTTAAGTAAGTAAGTAAAGTAAAGAAAGCCTTAAGCTTAAGACACTATGGGCCGGTTTCACAGTGCGAGCTTAAGTTTCGAATTGAACTTAAGCCTTTGCTCAACTGGTATCACTGTTTCACAGTAGTGTTTTAAGGCTCGAGCAGAGTTCAAATCGCTACTCAACTTAAGCCAGTGGATACGAGAGCTTAAGATTGAGCTCGGAAATTAAGTAAGCGAAGTGTCAAATGGCAAATGTAATTTTCACGTTTTTTTATTCTCTATCACATTTTTATATTTCAAAACAAGACTCACGAGAATGTTCACCTCAAAAGCCATAAAATTTTGACTCCTTTTTTTATCCGCCATAGCAATTGTAATCGCTTTATAGTTTTTAATGGTATTTTGAAAAATTTTAATAACATTATGACATATCACTCAAAACAGTGGCCTACACAATTCATTAAGCAGGGTTCTGTTAAACAATACTCAATATTATTACCTACAAAAGCTGCATACATATGTTTGAGTTACGATTAACATTTTGGAAGTAACAGGTAAAAATACATATCGCATAAAAATTAAATATTTAAAAGTCAGTGCCATAAAGTGGGCCACGTTTAAAAACCTGTTTAATTTGTCGGTAGTACTACAGTATTTTTATTGCACATTTAGGAAAACAATGAAATGTAAGTGAGTTTCAATATAATTGATGCTTTTACCTGGACGTGGTAGGTACTACTGGATGCGGTACAATGCCTTTTTTAATAGTTTGTCTTACAAAATAAAAAGCCTATAAAAGCAAAACTACCTTCATATTTTACTCAGTTTTAGTTACGTTGCTAAGAGAAGAAGGTGTCAGTAGAATTTAAAAAATTATTTCAAAATGCCTGAGTACTCCAATTAAGAATATGCTGACATGATGTTAATTTATGGAGAGTGTGACCAAAATGCACGAGCCGCGCGAAGGCTTTACCATCAGAGACATCCCCATCGACGGACACTTAGCAGGAGAGTATTTCAAGACGTTTACAGGAGAATTAGGGAAACTGGCAGCGTTAGAACAAGGAGAGTAAATGCAATTCCTGCGCCGATAATCGCTGTTCAGATTGATGAAAGAATACTGCAAGCAGTGCAAAATGATCCATCGATCAGTATCCGACGCTTGGCATTGCAGTTTAACATATCTACTTGGAAGGTTTGGAGTATTTTAAAAGTAGAACGCTTCCATGCCTACCATCACACACCAGTACAGGAGCTGCTACCCATTGATTTCCCCAAACGGATGGAGTTTTGCAATTGGCTCCTTGAACGACAAATAGATGACGAAAATTTTTTCAACAATATTCTGTGAACGGATGAGTTCCAATTTACCAGAGACGGTATCACAAACTTCCACAACCTACATACGTGGGCTCAGAGCAATCCACACACAAGAAGAGCGGCATCATTTCAGCACAGATTCAGCGTCAATTATGGGCAGGTGTGATTGGTGACGATTTACTTGGACCTATTAGGCTTCCGCGTACTCTAAATAGCTCCAATTACTTACAGTTTTTATCAAATGATCTACAGGACTTGTTGGATGATATTCCACTGGTTCGATTGGCTTCCATGTTTTACCAACACGATGGTGCTCCTGCTCCTTACGGCCGACAGATCACAGATTGGTTAAATTCCAATTATAGCAATCGCTGGATCGGTAGAAATGGACCGATACACTGGCCTGCGAGATCTCCTGATCTTACTATTATGGATTTCTTTCTATGGGGACGGATGAAGGACCTTGTCTACGCAACGCCAGTAGAAACATTGGAAGATCTAAATATCAGGATCGATGCGGCAGCAATAGAAGTAAGGCAGCAGTTGAGGAATATGAATACCAAGAGAACACTCGCCAAACGAGCTTTAGCGTGCATTCAAAATGAAGGTGGCCATTTTGAACATTTATTATAATAAAAATATTTGAAATAAAAACCATTATTAAATGCTTTCAAATCAAGCAAGTAGCGTAGATCAACATGCACATGCACTGATTTTTTAAATATTTAATTTTTATGCGATATGTATTTTTACCTATTACTTCCAAAATGTTAATCGTAACTCATACATATGTATGCAGCTTTTGTAGGTAATAAAACGGCTCATAAAAAAATTTAATTAAAATTACATTTTTATAATGGGGTTTAATGAGAAAAACTACATTGATCACTGAATTTTTAGGGTTGACGTAGCAAAAATCTGTGTTTTCGAGTAAATATCTCAAGATTGGATGCAGTTACAATTTAGACTGTTACATCAAATGAAAGGTAATTCGATTGCCTAAAAAACGAGTTTTAACACTTTGCCTTGTGATTATTCGTTTTTAAGATTTCACGTTTTAAGTGAGTGAGGGTACCGGTCAAAAACACTTTTCTTAACCACCCTGTATCTCCACTAATATTGAAAATTGACACACCCTGTAGAACAATTTTTTTCTCCAAATATATCAAGGAATAACCCCTTACAAGGTGGCACACGGAGTGCCAAACACCCTGTATAATTCTAAGTTTTTAGCTTTCTATTCATTATGGTTTTCGAGAAATAAAAATCAGAATGTTTTCCTTTCTACCCTCTTTCACTATTACCCCCAACACCCACACCCCCAAATTTTTTGTCTCTACTAGAGGTTTGCCGACCCCAACTCCTGTAAAATTTTCAATATCATATCTGATACGGTTTCTGAGATATAAAAATTACATTTTTTGAGAAATTGCTGTCTCCCCACTTTCGTGCTCCACCTTCCCCCCCCCCCCCCTCCCCCCACTATCATAGCACTACATAAGTTTCAAGTTTCAGTCTCCTAGCATAAGCGGTTCCTGAGATCTAGAAACCAAAATTTTTCCCAAAAGATTCCAGTTGTAGGAGTTTACCCAATCTACCCACCCTAAAAATTTCAACTTAATACCTCAACGGGTTTGGGAGCTACGCGTCTTCAAACGATTTTGCATACGGCGTCTACGGCGGACAGACGGACATTTTTTTTTGCTTTTTTGGTGTTTACTAGTCCTAAAACGTGTAAATACAAAATTTCAGGTCGATCACAATACTTTATTATTAAGAAATAATAAAGTAATTAATAGGATTTGAGAAATTAGAAAAACAAGTAAAGTAAGTAAAGGAAAAAAAAATCTTAAGCTTCTTAACAATATAAGATTCAATAGCATTAGGAATTAACAGGATTTGAGAAATTAGAAACCAAAAAAAATATAAAGTAAGTAAAGTAAAGTAAACCTTAAACTTAAAACAAGATAAGACTTAATTTCGATAGGATGAGTTTTAGGACAAACTCTATTCTGGTCGTGGTGATGACGATAATTTGGACTACAGGGCAAACAGCAGACGATTATACCGTCCGAGAATTGGAACCAACGGGATCAATATTTGAGGAGGTGGAGAAGATCTTGTGGTACAACCGACACTGGACAATTCTATCCAGTGTAGATATACCAAACTTTGTGGAAGAGGTGAACTTCATTGAAAATTGCACGGAAGCTGAGAACGGGTTGTGTAAGAAGCTACACATTTTCGACACGTGTTGCCAAAATATTGTCAGCGAGCTACAAAGTGGGGTCAATTATTTAAAAAAAAAAAAACAGTCGGACTTGAACCATTACATCTTTGGGATGAGACCTAATAGAGTCAAACCATCCTTCTTCGACGGAATCGGCGCTCTCTGTAAAACGCTTTTTGGAACGATGGATAGCTAGGATAGCCAGCGTATAACGAATGCTTTAGCTGATTTGGACGGGAAAGAGACGACGTCAATGCATCTAATACAAGAACAAATAACAGTGGTGAAGTCTAATTTCAAGCTCTTCGACGAATCTCGCATCCAGGCTACTCAGGAGAGGGAGAAACTGGTGGAATTGTACTCAACGATGGCACCGATACTGTACAGCCAGGTGACAAACTTATTTTAGAACAGCGGAGAACAGACCTACTGGAATTCGTACTTCTAGCCGAAATGGAGGTGAGACGTATTGCGAAAACCATGGATACGTTAGTGGGAGTAACGTTAAGTTCGAACCTCGGTAAGCTACACAAAACGGTGGTGCATGCAGAAGAGTTAATGCAGATAGTAAATGGCATCTTAAACCAGAGCGGAATCAGCCCGGTAGTGCTTAATTACCAAGTCTTGATGCAAATTACCAAAGTCAAAACTGTGGTTGATAATGGAAAGCTACTGGTACGAATCGACGTGCCGCAACCAGAGAAAGAACAGTTCGTTGTTTGGAAAATGTACACAGTGCCAGCATTTGTAGATGAAAACGCCTACTATGTCTACGACTTGAAGGGAGACTATATAGCAGCCCAGGTGGATACCAATCAATACGCTTTGCTTAGCGACAGACAGTTTAAGACTTGCCGCAAACTGACAACCAAAGAAACCAATACTTACCTTATTTGTGAGCGGAATATGCCCATAATGACGACTATAGGGAAAAACTGCGTGCTTAACTTATATCGAGGCCACAGTTTGGATACCAGCGAATGCCCGAGAAGAAGAACAAGAAAATGGAGTACTTTTGTTGCCATGGATACCCAAAACCACTGGCCGCACATCGCCACATCTTAGCCGACCGGACTAAAATCGAACTACATTGCGTCAACACATCAATAAGAATAATAGAACTCGGAGTCCTTGGCATAATTTCGCTTCGAGAACACTGCAGTTTCCGAAGTGGAGACCTGGCGGTATACCGACCGATGACCAACATGAACAGATCAAACTATGGCATCCAATCGAACTACCGAACTTCACACTAAGTCAATTCATACCCCGTTCCGTTGACCTCGAGTTGCACGAAGCAGGGAGTCATCTACATACGAAGCCGACCATCCTCACCGGAAATAATTTGGACGAAACGTGACAAGCCGAAGGTGAAAAAATTACCGACTTAGACGAGAAGACTCAGCGCGAGATCCAGCAACGGGAAAATAAGCAATTGCCCAGTTACATTCGACGTTGATAACGACGACAGGAGTGGGCCTGCTGTTAACGATGACAGCTGGTTTTGGCCTCCGACGATACCTCAAACACAGGACAAATCAAAAGCACAAAGATGCCACGGAAATGAGCCCGCGAACCAAGGAGCCGAAATTAACAACACAACAGAACATCCAAAAAGAACACAGTATGCGCAATCGCCCACCACCACTCTCCTCGACGGTTAAAATACGGGGTCCTCCTCCACCTCCCCAGAAATCACCACCCTTAGTAAACCAGCCGGCTACCATCGCCCAGACCCCCGAGACGCAGATACCAGCAACTACGGTTCCACGCCAGAACAGGAGTACTATAGCTTTAGTATACGAATAGTAGAAAAAGAAAAAATAAAATAGAAAAATAAGGAAAAAAACCAAACAAACAAAAAAAAAATTTCAAAAAAAAACTTTATAGATAAAATAATAAAAATTGTAAAGAAACAATACGAACCTGTGGGATGGGTAGTTAATATAAACTAAACCTTCACGTTTGAGGTCTCTGGATCAAGTGGTCCAGGTATATTTATTTCGAACTTGTGTAACTGATTTAAATTTTTTGCTATGTACTTGTTCTATGCAATTACTGGTTTGAAACAGGGTGTTCGATATTTTCTAACCTATATTTAAATTTAAATTCCACTACACACTCCCTCTCTAGTGAAACGGTTATAACTAAACTACAATATTATAAATAAAAAAATTAATATAAAAATAAAAATGATAATAATAAAAATAATAATAAAAATAATAATAAAAATAATAATGAAAATAATAATAAAAATAATAATGAAAATAATAATTACCCTGTGGATGGGGTTAAGAATACATCCACAACCTACCCAGTTTGTCGTAAGAGCCGACTGATGGGTGTCGTGTCCGTTCCTCTAGTTGAGGCGGCGACAAACAGCGTCTGTTTTTCCATGTTAGGACCGGCTGCATAATACACTTGCCAGGAAGTATAAAATGGGTTTTCCGTCGCAGATAAACTGTGACGTGACGAAAAACAAAATATGACTGATACGTAGCCTCGGATACCCAGCGGGAGCCAGTCTTGGTGACTGGGACTGGTTCCTTTGATGTTCAGCACGGCGTCGAAATTGCTAATCGTGGGGCAACTCGATGTCTAGGCACCACGATGACCCAGACAAGGGGTTCGAATACATCACGCGCCCCGCCTGCTCAAAATGTTTCACTTGATTTCCAGGCGACCACTAGAGCGGGTTTACCCAGGCAACGGATGATGTGGACAGAAGAAATGAATTTATTCATCATCCGTGCCTATTATGAGATCACTGAGTTGGGGACAAACCGAACAGCTTATCGTCCTCAACTTCACCAAAAATTTATTCAGCGTTTTCCTCAATTTGTGCAAGTGACTGTCCAGCGAGTGTCTGATCAATATCGGTACCTGATTCGCACGAACAAGGTTCCCCCAGAAGTGAGGAAACGCATCCGGCTTGAAGTTGTAGAACACCTACGTAGTGAAGAGCCGGAGGAGGTGATTACGGCGTTAACAACATGCCGTCGCAGCCGAGTAAGTGCTAGAAGGAGTGAGTTAAACACCAGAAGAAGTACTCTTATATATCGCGAAGTTGAAATGACGCAGGAGGTTCTGAACGCTTTTCGGACTGCGTTCACGGAATACTCGGAAACCGATCCATTAAGCAGGCCTGGTATTCCCAGGATTAATTCTAATGCTGCAACTCCGAGTATTCTCTCTCAAATTAATGTAGAGATCGGTTCGAGGCTATGTGCTGATACGTCGTTATTGGAACTACAAACACTTATGTATTGTGGTGCAGTGGCCGCTGTGAGATTGCATGGTCAAGAACCTTACGGTAGCTACAATGGTCCGAGAGAAAAGCGTCAACCACCGTGGAGAATTCGTTTGGAACATCGTCGTGATGCCCTACGGCAGGATATTGCCAGAGTTATTAAGTGGAACAGTGGCAATGTGAGCCAACGACTTCGACGACGTCTGAAGGAGATGCTTCAACGACACTCAATGCCTAGCGAGACTCCAAGTGTGGAATTTTTAGACACACTAAAACAAAAACTCTCTGTTGTATGCAACCGTATTCGCCGCTATAATGAGAGTTACTCCAGACGTGTCGAAAATTCAATGTTTATGCGTAATCAGAGGAGATTCTACAAGTCTCTTGACAATAAAAATAGTTCGCAGGATTGTATTGATTTCTCAGTCAACGCGGCGAGGGAATATTGGAGCGGATTCTGGGGGCAACTTGCGGAGCATTCTATGAATTCTGCGTGGATAGCTGCTGAAAAAGCTAGACATGCAAATGTCGTCAATATGACATTTTCTGATATTACAGAGGAAGAGGTAAAGAGGGCTGTTAACAAGTCTATTAACTGGAAAGCCCCAGGCCTTGATAAACTGCAGAACTTCTGGTATAAGAAGTTTACTAGTGTGCACGGCAGATTGGCTAGCTTGATAGAGCAAGTCGTTGCTGGCTCCAGCGAATTACCACCTTTCCTTACGGCCGGAATTACTTATTTGATCCCTAAAAGGAGTCAGATTAGTGGTCCAGCAGATACAAGACCGTGATCAGTGATAGGATCTACAACCATCTTGAATCGAATAAAATGCTCGCTGAGGAACAGAAAGGCTGCCGCAAAGAGTCAATGGGATGCAAAGAACAGCTTATAATTGATGCGGTGGCAGTGGGACAGGCGACCGTTACAAACGTAATATGTTTAGTTGCTACATCGATTACGCTAAGGCTTTTGATAGCATTCCTCATTCTTGGCTAATCAAGGTCCTTCAAATCTATCGATTAGATCCTTCACTGATTAGGTTCTTGGCGATAGCTATGGAAAGTTGGAATACCACCCTTTCAGTCCTTTCAGCTGGGAGCACTGTGCTCTCACAGCCCATCAAGATCAAGCGGGGCATATTCCAAGGAGATTCTTTGAGTCCCCTGTGGTTTTGCATGGCACTAAATCCACTTTCATGGCTCCTGAATAATACAAAGCAAGGGTTTTCTATCAAGTATGGTATTTTATCGAGCTACAATCTGAGCCATTTGATGTTCATAGATGACATTCAATTATATTCTGGAAACGACAAACATCTTAAAGGTCTGCTGGAGATAACTCGCTCCTTCAGCCGGGATATCCGAATGGACTTCGGTTTAGACAAATGTCGAATTCGAGCTATTCGCAGAGGTATTCACGAGCCACATACCGGACATAGCTTGGACGGTATTCATATCGAAGCTATGGACGAGACAGACCTCTATAAGTACCTCGGAGTTTTGCGGGGAAATAGAGCTCGTGTCAGAGACTTACGCGACGGACTTTTAACTGAGTTTTTACTAAGACTCAAATTGGTTCCGAGGACTCATCTTTCAGGAAAGAATAAAATATGTGCGATTAACACCTATGTAGTTCCGTCTTTGCTATATGCATTTGGAGTTATACAATGGTCAGACACCGATTTGGAGTCTGCCAACCGTTTGGTCCGCACCACCATGAACAAATCCCGAATGCATCCCCCAAAATCAGCAGTGGAACGTGTTACGCTACCACGTGAAATTGGAGGTAGAGGCATTAGCGATTTAAGCAACCTTTACCACCGACAGGTTGATCTACTACGCACATATTTCTACCGAAAATAGACTGCAAGTTCTCTGCATGCGGCTGTTTGTAAGGTTGACAATCATCTTATTCCACTCAATCTGAAGGATCGAAATTTTAATCCTTTGGACGGGTTGACCACAGATCAGGTAAAGATCGACGCGTGGAAGCAAAAGGCGTTACATGGTAAACATGTTAATTTTCTTTGGCAACCTCACATTGATCTTCACTTGTCCAACAGATGGCTGACTGCCGGCAATTTGTTCTCTGAAACTGAGGGATTTATGTTTGCGATCCAGGATAACGTGGTACCCACTCGCAACTACAGGAAATATATCCTCAAGGAACGAATGGATGATGACCGATGCAGAATCTGTGGTCACACTTCGGAAACAATTGACCATTTGATATCTGGTTGTTCTGTGATGGCCCCTGAGGAGTACACGGATAGACATAATGCTGTATGTAAGGTTATCCATCAAAATCTGACATACAAGCATGGACTAATCAACGAGACTTGTCCTACTTATCAGTACACACCGGGGAGCGTACTTTTGAGTGACGATTTTCGTATGTACTGGGACAGGCAAGTTATAACTGATCGGTTTGTCGAACACAACAGACCCGATATACTCCTTGTCGACGAGATAAACCGAACTGCGTATATAGTGGATGTTGCTATTCCTCACAATACCAATATTACACGAAAGTATGCAGAAGAGAAGGTGGAAAAGTATGCAGCCTTGGCTCGTGAAATTAAAGAAATTTGGCGTCTCAGTCAGGTGTATATTATTCCTATAATATTGTCGGCAACAGGCGTAATACCGAAGTCCCTTAGTATTTCCCTAGAAAAGTTGGGTCTTCCATTGAGTCTGGTGGATGAGATGCAGAAGTACACCATTCTGCATACTTGCGCAATTGTGAGGAAAGTGTTGTCTTCTTTATGGACAGATTAGGAATTGGATTGACTTCATCAGCCTTTTTTATTTTTTTTTTACGGCGCGGCTTGAGTTATTACTCCGTCGTGTCGTAGAGTACCGGGTCCCTTATCAGACTCGAGCGAGTGATCTCATAAAAATAATAATGAAAATAATAATAATAATATAATAATTCAAATTGGATTGGTGAAATGAATTGTTGCTCAAGTCGAGGTTTATAGAGAAAATTCAACTTTTTTCTTTTCAATGTTGCTAATAATTCCAAAAGCCGGTTTCAGTCGGTCTATTGAGATTGACTTATTTTTTCCATTGACATTTACCACAAAATGTTTTCGAAATCTTCGAACTATAGAGAAAGGTCCCTCGTATGGTGGATGCATCGCGGGTTTTACTTTATCAACTCTAACGAACACATGCGTGCATGAATTAAGGGTTTGTGGAACGAAGCTGTTAGGGTTTTGATTAGAACGGGGCTGTTTAACTCTGAGGTTTCTCATATTTTGACGTAAACGTTCTAGAAAATTGTCTAGATTGGTTTTGTCTGTCCCATTGGTATTTTCAAAAAACTCTCCAGGGACTCACAATGTTTGCCCGTATACCATTTCAGCAGGCGAGCAGTTTAAATCCTCTTTGATGCTAACTCTTAATCCTAGCATAACAAAAGGTAGCTCTTCGCTCCAATGTATGGTATTACATCTGGCCATGAGGGCTGCTTTAATTTGTCTATGAAGTCTCTCTACCATTCCGTTGGCCTGTGGATGGTAAGCGGTGGTTCGTATTCTGTTGGTTCCGAGGAGTTTTCGTAATTCAGAAAATATTTTCGATTCAAACTGTGAACCTTGGTCTGTGGTTAAAGTTAAGGGTACTCCAAATCGCGAAATATAATTATTCACAAAAGTTGTTGCCACTGTTTGGGCTGACATGTCGGGAATTGGATAAGCTTCCGACCACCTTGAGAAACGGTCAATTATTGTTAGAATGTATGACATTCCGTTTGAAATTGGAAGTGGTCCGACAAGGTCTAAATGAATATGATCAAATCGTCCAGCTGGTATTTCAAATGTTCCAGGTTCTGACTTTGTGTGCCTTTGAATTTTGGACTTTTGACAGGAAATGCATGATTTCACCCAATTTGAAATGTTTATATTCATGTTTGGCCAGAAAAAACGTCTTGAAATTAATTTTCTCGATGCTTTTATGCCAGGGTGTGAAAGTGAGTGCATTTTTTCGAATACCATTCGCCTCAACAACATTGGTACAAATGGACGTGATTTTTCAGTGCTTGTTTCGCACCAGATTTATTCTTCCGACAGTGGAATATCCATTGCATCTAATTTTACTTTTGAACCTTCTTGCTTTTTACCTGAAATTAACTCCTGTAATTCTTCATCCGATTTTTGATGTTTGATAAAAGAGTTGTAATCTAAATTATCGTGTACTGTAGACACGTTAGGATTTATTCGCGACAGACAATCTGCGACAACATTATCTTTACCACTTATGTGTTGAATGTTAGTCGTGAATTGCGCCATATACTCTAAATGACGAGTTTGTCTTGGGCTTCTTTCTGTTTTTGAATTTATTGCGAATATCAGAGGTTTGTGGTCTGTATATACGGTGAATGTTCTACCTTCGATGAAATATCGAAAATGTTTGATCGCCAGGTATACGGCAAGCAGCTCTCGGTCAAATGTAGAGTATTTGCATTCGATAGTTTTCGGAAAAAAAATGCTAGTGGTTCCCAGCAGTCATTGTTGAACTGCTGCAACACGGCACCCACAGCTATATCAGAAGCATCTGTAGTGATGCTGAAAGTTTTATCGTTCATAGGATGTACTAGCAATGTTGCGTTGCTCAAAGCAATTTTAATTTTATCAAAACTAGTATCACAATGCTCTGGCCATGAAAAACTATCTTTTGAAGTACTTTTCTTGGCTTTCTGAGCTTCAGTAATATGGGAGTAAATTGGAGCAAGTAATTCAGCTAAGTGTGGCACGAATCTATGATAATAGTTAGCCATCCCAAAAAATCTTTGTGCCTGTTTTATTGACTGAGGTGCTGGAAAATCTAAAATGACTCGAACTCTATTTTCTGAAGGTGTAATTCCATCTTTCGAAATATTATTACTTAGAAACTCTAACGTTCATACGCCAAAAATGCACTTTGCTGGTTTGATTGTTAGTCCAAAGCTTTCTAACCTTTGAAAAAGTAGATTGAGATGTTCTTTATGTTCATCTTCATTCTTACTTGCAATTAGAATGTCGTCAATATACAGGGTGTTTGGTACTCCGTGCACGACCTTGTAAGGGGTTATTCCTTGATATATTTGGAGAAAAAAATTGTTTCACAGGGTGGGTCAATTTTCAATAACAGTGGAGATACAGGGTGGTTAAGAAAAGTGTTTTTGACCGGTACCCTTACTCACTTAAAACGTTATATCTTGAAAACGAATAATCACAAGGCAACGTGTTATTTTTTAGGCAATTGAATTATCTTTCATTTGATGTAACAGTCTAAATTGTAACTGCACCCAATCTTGAGATATTTACTCGAAAACACAGATTTTTGCTACGTGAACCCTTAAAATTCAGTGATCAATGTAGTTTTTCTCAGAAAACCCCATTATAAACATGTCATTTTAATTTTATTTTTTTATGTGCCGTATTATTACCTACAAAAGCTGCATACATATGTATGAGTTACGATTAACATTTTGGAAGTAATAGGTAAAAATACATATCGCATAAAAATTAAATATTCCAAAAGTCAGTGCATGTGCATGTTGATCTACACTACTTGTTTGAACTAAAAGAATTTAATAATGGTTTTTATGTTTTATTTAAAAAAATTTTGTTATAATAAATGTTCAAAATGGCCACCTTCATTTTGAATGCACGCTAAAGCTCGTTTGGCGAGTGTTCTCTTGGTATTCATATTCCTCAACTGCTGCCTTACTTCTATTGCTGCCGCATCGATCCTGATATTTAGATCTTCCAATGTTTCTACTGGCGTTGCGTAGACTAGGTCCTTCATCCGTCCCCATACAAAGAAATCCATAATAGTAAGATCAGGAGATCTTGCAGGCCAGTGTATCGGTCCATTTCTGCCGATCCAGCGATTGCTATAATTGGAATTTAACCAATCTGTGATCTGTCGGCCGTAATGAGCTGGAGCACCATCGTGTTGGTAAAACATGGAAGCCAATCGTACCAGTGGAATATCATCCAATAAGTCCTGTAGATCATTTGATAAAAACTGTAAGTAATTGGAGCTATTTAGAGTACGCGGAAGCCTAATAGGTCCAACTAAATCGTCACCAATCACGCCTGCCCATAAATTGACGCTGAATCTGTGCTGAAATGATGCCGCTCTTCTTGTGTGTGGATTGCTCTCAGCCCACGTATGTAGGTTGTGGAAGTTTGTGATACCGTCTCTGGTAAATTGGGACTCATCCGTCCACAGAATATTGTTGAAAAAATTGTCGTCATCTATTTGTCGTTCAAGGAGCCAATTGCAAAACTCCATCCGTTTGCGGAAATCAATGGGTAGCAGCTCCTGTACTGGTGTGTGATGGTAGAAATGGAAGCGTTCTACTTTTAAAATACTCCAAACCTTCCAAGTAGATATGTTAAACTGCAATGCCAAGCGTCGGATACTGATCGATGGATCATTTTGCACTGCTTGCAGTATTCTTTCATCAATCTGAACAGCGATTATAGGCGCAGGATTTGCATTTACTCTCCTTGTTCTAACGCTGCCAGTTTCCCTAATTCTCCTGTAAACGTCCTGAAATACTCTCCTGTCAGGTGTCCGTCGATGGGGATGTCTCTGATGGTAAAGCCTTCGCGCGGCTTGTCCATTTTCGCGACACTCTCCATAAATTAACACAATGTCAGCATATTCTTCATTGGAGTACTCAGACATTTCGAAATTATTTTTTTTATTCTACTGACACCTTCTTTTAGCAACGTAACTAAAACTGATAAAAATATGAAGGTAGTTTTGCTTTTATAGGCTTTTTATTTTGTAAGGCACCCTATTAAAAAAGGCTTAGTACCGCACCCAGTATTACCTACCACATCCAGGTAAAAGCATCAATTATGTTGAAACTCAGTTACATTTCATTGTTTTCCTACATACTTTAAATAGTAATAAATGGGCAATAAAAATACTTCAGTACTACCGACAAATTAAACGAGGTCCACTTTATGGCACTGACTTTTGAAATATTTAATTTTTATGCGATATGTATTTTTACCTATTACTTCCAAAATGTTAATCGTAACTCATACATATGTATGCAGCTTTTGTAGGTAATAATACGGCACATAAAAAAATAAAATTAAAATGACATGTTTATAATGGGGTTTTCTGAGAAAAACTACATTGATCACTGAATTTTAAGGGTTCACGTAGCAAAAATCTGTGTTTTCGAGTAAATATCTCAAGATTGGGTGCAGTTACAATTTAGACTGTTACATCAAATGAAAGATAATTCAATTGCCTAAAAAATAACACGTTGCCTTGTGATTATTCGTTTTCAAGATATAACGTTTTAAGTGAGTAAGGGTACCGGTCAAAAACACTTTTCTTAACCACCCTGTATCTCCACTGTTATTGAAAATTGACCCACCCTGTGGAACAATTTTTTTCTCCAAATATATCAAGGAATAACCCCTTACAAGGTCGTGCACGGAGTACCAAACACCCTGTATACAAAAGCGAAATTTAATCCTGCTACGACTTCGTTCATGAAACGTTGTAATGTTTGTCCAGCATTTCGAAGTCCGAAACCCATTCTTGTGAACTCGTATAAACCAAAAGGAGTAGTGATGGTAGTTTTGTATATATCTTCCGATGCTATAGGTATTTGGTGGTATGCGCGGAACAGATCAACTTTTGAAAAAATCATGCATCCGGCTAATTGCATAGTAAAATCTTGAATATGTGGAATTGGGTAGCGGTCTGGTATAGTAACTTGGTTCAATCTACGATAGTCTCCACATGCACGTATTTCTCCACTTTCTCGTTTCTTCACCAGATGCAATGGCGACGATACCAAAGAAGACGATTGCCGACAAATCCCTAATTCCAGCATATGTTTAAATTCGAGTTTTGCACTTTGAAGTTTTTCAAAAATCAATCTACGAGGTTTTGAATATGGCAGTTGACCTTCCGTTGCTATGTGGTGCACTACGTTGTTTGGCTGGGTGACCAAAATTTGGAGGTGCAGTCAATGAAGGGTAATTTTTTAAAATGTTTCCATATGTGTTCTGTATTGAGAAATTTACTGGGCTTAGAGTGCCACTGTTAATGCAGTATGTATTAATAGTCAACTTAGTTGTATTATCGATTAATCGCTCGTTTTTCAAATCAACTATTAATCCAAACCTCTCGAGGAAATCGGCTCCTATTATGGGAATATTAATCTGAGCAATAATGAAGTCGTGCAAGAATTTACGACGCAAGCCTAAATCAACTTCTATCACTTTATTGCCGAATGTATTGATTACTGTGCCGTTTGCTGCAGAAAGGCAAAAATCATTTCGTGTGGAACCGGACTTAGCGAATAATTTGTGGGGTACTACGGCTCTATCGGCACCCGTGTCGATTAAAAAACTGAGTTTATTGTGATTATCTCTCACAAAGAGACGACGGCTTTTTAATTTTCTAGTTTTTTGAATTTATAGATGTGGTAGGTGTATCTTTATATGTGCAAGGAGGTACACATTTGTTAGCATTGTTTGCGTATTCGAAGTGATACCAACAGAAACGACACTACTATTGTATTTTTTCCTACTGTTCGAACGTGCATGAAGATGCCCTCTTCCTCTCGCAGCCGGTCGTGACTGTAGTGAAAATTGTTTATCTACTTGTTCTTTTAATGCGTTTATTTCTTGCGTCAGCTGTTCGAGCCTCAAACTGTCTGAAGAATTGGCTGTAGCCTGCATCTCCCTTTTAGGCTCGCTATAAGCTAAAATATTACCTGAACTATTATTCATGACTTCCCACATTTTGTCCGCAGTGTCTAATATTGCTGACATATCATCGTCGCGATGCGATATAAGCGCTATGCTTATTAAATTTGGTAATCTACCGAGCCATAATTTTTTAACTAATTCCTCCCCTAATGTGCCTGAAGTACCAGCTAAAGTCTTCATCCTTCTATAGAATGTTGATGGTTTTTGGTCACCTAACTCTTCGCCAGATATGAGTTTTTTGATTCTCTTTTCTATACTTAAAGAATGGCGTTCTATTATGACGTTCTTTAAGTGCATATAGAGATTCTCTTTAGGAGGCTTTTCTAAAATGTCCATGACAGATTCGGCTACATCCTGTGGCAAACATGCAACGACATAATTATATTTTGACTGATCGCTACTGATCCTACTAATGGCAAATTGGGATTCAACTTGTATAAACCAAGTTGCGAGATTGGTTGCCCAAAAGGGTGGTAATCTCACATTCATTGGACTCAACTCAATTCCATCATTGATGTTTGTTGATGGTGAGGCTTACGTTGTCGCTATTTGGCAACTGCTCATTGTCGTTTGTCTTAGACATGGTCGTTCAACCAAAAAAAAAAATTTTTTTTTTTTTCGGAAAAAGAAAAAAAAATTGTATTATTCTCGATTATACATTCACTAATCAGCTATGATATAATTTTTTATTTTGAGAGAATTATACCCAACGGTTATGTTTTTTATTTATTAATTCAAACTAATTTTTTATCAAAAGAAACTTGTATATAACGAATTCCCACCAATCCAACCATTGCACGTAATTCAGTGCATTATTCAAAAATATTGTGGTCTACAAAATCTTATGGTTCAGATGGTATTTGAAGTGTAACAAGGAAATAAATCCTGTTCTTAACACTCTTCCGCACCAGATTTTGTGGTATATTATTATTTTTAATATTCGGCAAAAGATTCTAATTAGAATGTTACGGTTAAAAAAAAAATTTACTGTACGTTTGCAGCGTTTACTAATATACCGTTCACTTCTGTAGCACTTCACTTAAATTTTATCGAAAAAAAAATTTATGATTTTATACCAGAATTACACGTAAATATATGTATACGTTTATATGAGGATATGAAGAAATTAGCAATATATTTTTATTGTCAGATAATTGCATAGAGTTCGTACTTACATGATATCTGAAAAAAAATGTTAAGTAAAATTTTTCCAAAAAAAAAAAAAATGTATTATTTTGAGTGAGAATATTACTAAAAACAATTTTTTATGATTATGAAATGAATTATGAATATAATACAAATTTTGAAATGAAATATTATATAGTTGTATAGTTAACGGCGTTCTCCTAGTACAGCAGCCATTACGGTGTCCTTTGAGTTTTTTTCTGCTGCCACGATGCTAGGTTTTTCTGCTGCCACGATGCTAATTTTTTTGTAGATGTTAATCAATATATGAATGGTTAATTTTCCTTTATGATGATCGTTTATATGTTCATGATTTTACTGCGTCCAGCGCAGAAATATAACTTTTATTATTATGCAAATAATGCGAACAGATGATTCAGCGTCGTAATGCCGTAGCATCAGTGATTTTAATTTGATGACACACACAATTGGTATAACTTCATTTCAAATTATTCAATCTTTACTGCACTATAGCATTACTTATAAAATTTTAATTTTAACTAGAACTTTAATATTTTAATAACTTTAATATTTTATTGTGTTCTCTGTTGAGGTCACCACTGTGGGATGGGTAGT
This sequence comes from Beris morrisii, assembly GCA_951812415.1. NCBI lineage: Eukaryota > Metazoa > Arthropoda > Insecta > Diptera > Stratiomyidae > Beris > Beris morrisii. The sequence goes on along the minus strand of OX638312.1, from coordinate 71,218,506 downwards.
TAATATAAACTAAACCTTCACGTTTGAGGTCTCTGGATCAAGTGGTCCAGGTATATTTATTTCGAACTTGTGTAACTGATTTTAATTTTTTGCTATATACTTGTTCTATGCAATTACTGGTTTGAAACAGGGTGTTCGATATTTTCTAACCTTTATTTAAATTTAAATACCACTAAAAACCTAAAGAGGTAATAGACAACAATTTGCAAAATTAATCAAATAATAAATTTTTTCGAAAATATGATATATATAAAAAACTAAACATGTACGGCCGAACAACATGTCCCGGACTGGGAAAACCTTAACGTTGAGCATCGATTTTTTCAAGGGGGGAAGAATGTCGTGGTCCGGTTGGGCCCCGACTCTCCCTACGCGCACCTCGCATCGGTGATTGGGTTCAATATTCGAACTATTTCACAATTTCCGATACGAGGTGATAAACTTAAATTAGTCCAAAGGCCGGATACCTTTGCTTGGCGGTCAGCGGAAAATTTTGATTGATTGAATACGCTGGATTAGTTAGTTAAATAGTTAAGAAAGTACGCAGTGTTCGCGGTCCTTTCAAGTGCGTGAAGCGAGCGATCTTTAGGTCACGACACCATCCTTACAAGAGTAAGGTCCCGCATAATCGATCCCGACATTGGCAAAAACTCGACTAGGTGAAACACGAACATTGGGCAGATCTCCCATCTGCGGATATACGGATAAAGGTTTTGCCTTGAAGCATACAATGCATTTACATAAAAACCCCTCGAACTGCTTGTCTGCCATTAATTGGCCAATAGGTTTGACGAATTGCTGCCAATATTGCTTGCGACCCGGCATACAAATGCTTCCTATATTCTTGTGCTATCAATAGTTTAGTAAATTCGTGTTGTGTTGGTAAAACTATAGGGTGTTTCTGATCGAAATCAAAGGGCGAGTTCCGAAGCCTACCGCCGACACGAATTACGCCATTTTTGTCAAGTAAGGGATTCAAGGATTTTAACTGGCTCGTCCTTGACACTTCCTGTGATCTCTTTAACGCTTCTAATTCCGGTTGAAAGTTGTTAATTTGAACGACCCTGACTAATGCAGAAGTAGCTCTATCAACTTCTGCGTCTGTTAAACGACCAAAGATTCTCTCTTCTTGGGATGTGAAAGAATTTTTAATGAATCTTAAACAATATGCTGTCACCCTTACGATTTTTAGGAATGACGAGTATCTTGCAAAAATGTTATAGGTACTGCTATTAGAAACAAGTGACACAACGGGTTTCATCTCCTCGTCAGTTTCAAAGGCTAGAGACGGAGTTCGTTGTGGCCAAAACGAGGAATCCATTAATAGCCACATAGGTCCGTTCCACCAGACCTTGGCCCGTTTCAAAATTCCTGGATCTGAACCTCTGGTTATGATGTCTGCAGGATTGTGTTCTGAAGGTACATATCTCCAAAATGCGCCCTGAGTCAATCCTTGTATTTCGCAAACTCGATTTGCGACGAAAGTCTTCCATCGATGATGCTCACCAGCGATCCGAGTCAGAGCTACGGTGGAATTGCACCAGCAATATACTTCATTTAATTTCATTTTAAGTGCATCACATGCTCTTTTGAACTGGTTCTCTTTACTAGGAGAACTAAGACTCAACAGTTTAAGCTGCTTAAGATGGGTAACACTGAGCTAACCCTAAAAGGCCATGCCAGATATCTAGGAGTAACCCTAGCTGACATGGAAACTCAATACGGAAGAGCGGGTGGCTAAGGCAACCATCGCTTTCTACGCGTGCAAAAGAATGTTCGGTAAGAAGTGGGGTCTAGAGCCAAGGATCACTTATTGGATCTACACGGCTGTAGTAAGGCCAATCCTATTATACGGTCTGCTAATATGGTGGCCAATACTCGACAAAGTAGCTTACAGGAAAAAGTTGGAAAAGGTACAGAGACAGGCTTGTCTGGGGATAACAGGCGCCCTTCGCACCACTTCTTCAGACTCGCTCAACGTACTCCTTTCTCTGCCACCAATTGACCTGTTCGCTAAATACGTGGCAGGCAAATGCGCCCTAAGACTCAGAGAGTCAAACCAGCTCAAAACATGTCCATACGGGCACAGTAACATCAGCCTACCTTCAGCAGAGACTACGGACTACGCAGATCCTAAGCTCTGGTTTGACAGGAAGTTCGCCATAAACATACCAAGCAGGGAATACTGGGAGGCAAGAACCGGTGACACTGCGGGGTCGATTAACATCTATACGGACGGTTCAAAGATGGAAGACGGAATGGGCGCTGCCGTGCACTCATTTGATCTTCCAACAAACTCTAGCTACAGACTACCGAATAATTGCAGTATTTTCCAAGCGGAGGTACTGGCGATTCAGAAGGCGGCGGAGATAACGCACAAATCGCGAATAAGGGATAAGGCAGTCTTTATCTATACAGATAGCCAAGCAGCCTTAATGACTCTGAAATCCTGCACTATCAAACGGTACTCAACTGTCGACGCGCTTTACAGAAACTGTGCTCAAATAGGAAAGTGAAGCTCTGCTGGGTTCCAGGGCACAGTGGTTTCTTAGGAAATGAACTCGCCGATGGTCTTGCTAAAAAAGGTGCAAACCTTGGGCAGGAAGCCGCGGTCTCGGTACTACCGCCTCTTAACGTTATTTACAACTCTCTAGAGAGGAAGATGGTAAGCCGGTCCGAGGCCAGGTGGCAGGCTACGTCAACCTCCAGAACCACGAAGCAAATGTGGAAAAGTACTAAAAAAGTACTAAACTCTTGTTAGCACTACCAAGGGCGCAATGCGCAACTTTAGTCGGTATTCTTACCGGCCATTGCTTGATTGGGGCGCACGAACTGCACGAACTGCAAACTTCCCGCGGAACGGGAAACACTAGAACACCTCCTGTGCAGCTGCCCGGCTCTTGCTAGGAGACGGGTGCAGGCTCTAGGTGCACCGTCTTTCGCAAGCCTTGGAGAAGTCTCGCGTAGCAGCATGCAGAGCCTGCTAAACTTTGCTACGGTAACAGGGACCTTTGATTTGAACGAGGAACTCTCAACACAGATCGATACGCAAGCGCACCTACCTTAGGTACATTGGGTCTCCTTTTTATGTGGTATCGCTATGGACCCTTGAGGGCCTATGTGAGGCTATTAAGCCGCCACTGATACCTAACCTAACCTACATGAAATACCTAAAGTTTTATGAGCTACATTTCCATCAATGACATATTGAACTGGTTGCGAACCTGAAGCTTGCTGACTATCAAGAACCTGGGAATCATTCGAAATTCACTTTCGTAGTTGGAAACAACCACTGCTTAGTATTTCTTCGATTTCACCTTTCAATTGTCCTGCAGTTTCCACATTTTCGGCACCAGTAAGAAGGTCGTCAACGTAAAAGTCAAACAGGATCGCTTGAGAAGCCCTAGGAAACCTTTCTACATTTTCTTTACCGAGATGTACCAAACAGCGTATAGCCAGAAATGATGCTGCACAGGTACCGTATGTCACTGTGTTTAAACGATATTCTTGCAAGTCATCCTTTGCGTCGAAACGATCTTCATCAGATGATCTTCATCTAGTAGTATCTGCGAAACATCTTGGTGATGTCAGCTGCTAATACCACGTTGTGCTTTCGAAATTTCACTAAAATCGAGAACAAATCATCTTGAACTATGAGCCTACCGCCATAACATCATTTAGCGAAAGTTTTGTGGTCGTTTTTGAAGAAGCGTTGAAAACAACGTACAACTTTGTTGTGGTACTTGACTCCTTCAAAACACACTGATGAGGTAAGTAGTAGGCAATCTTGGTTGTGTTATCTGGTAGTACCTTGGACATATGATTCAATGCTTCGTATTTCCTTAGGAAATTTGAGAATTCTTCTTTTAAATAACTGTCCTTATCCAGTCTTTGTTCTAACGAATGGAAGCGTCTGATCGCGTTTTCCCTTGAATCTCCTAATTGGTTATGATTACTCTTCAAGGGTAATTTAACGATGAAACGGCCAGTAAGGTCTCTTGCATAGTTTCGTGGGAAGTGATTTTCGCAATCAGTTTCTTCAAGGGAATGAGTTCTTTTGCCCTCGCATTCCTCAAGTTCCCAAAATTTTTTCAATTGATCTTGTAAACTTATATGACAAAGCGAACGATCAGAATTTCGAGAGGATTTTTCAACCGCTGTCATAGGACTCGACATTATCCAACCAAAGATAGTGTTTTGAAGTATGGGTAGGCCGGTACCTAACTTAATTTGTCCCTCACTCGAGTTCATAAAAAATACCTGCACCCAGTAACATATCGACGGTAGGCAAAAAATCCTCATCTTTAGTCCTCCACATGGGCGCCTGCTGGAAATGACTAGTAGGGATGGATCTTCTTTCTACTCGACTATTCAGCTAAGACTTACACTCACGCTTCAATCGTGTGCTGTGGTCATTAAGAGTGAGGTATCCTGATGTGTGTATACTCCCTAGTGTCGTCCTCCTAATACTGGAACTGCTTGCCTCGAGTCAGGAGACAATCGTCGAACTAGGCAGCGCAGCGAGTACCAGCCAAAGCACACCTGCACAGCCTCACCCATCAACCACCAAGGACCGCACAAGCGAATCACGGGCGAAGAATGCCAGTTTAGGCATCCGAAAACCGGCAAAGAAACGCAAGTCCCCCGGTGTCGCCAGTAGGACTCGATACCTGAAGGCCGTGTTCATTCTTGGCAAGATAGCGAAGAACGAAGCGGCTGGTATAGTCCATGAGTGTGACGAACACGACAAAGCTATCTATCAGGCGATTGTTGAAGAACACAACAAACGCACGATGGAAACCGAGCCACAACAGCAGGGGGCCTCCAAGCGGAACCGGTCCCAGGACGAAGTCGACCATGTCACGAAACGAAGCAGGGTGACGAAGTCCAAGAGTTCCAACCGGAACAACGGTACACCAGTCGTCAGTGTTCAGACAGCGAAGACTTTCTCGGAGGTAGTGAGAAACAACCTGCACGTAGCACTCCTGAACGAGCTGTCAAGCGATAGAAAACTGACGGCAGATAGATGGACAAAAGTAGAGGGCAGACTGTCGAACATGCTCATGCTACATCTGCTCAAAACGAGACCCAACCCACGCCAGAATTTGACTGCGACGAGAGGGTCAGGGGATATAGGGTAATTCGGTGCACGGACAGCCTCTCGAAAGCGTTTCTGGAGTCGTGTGTTGCCAAGATCAGCAACGCATTGGAGGGTGTGAAGCTCAAGCTCATCCCAGCCAAAGAGATTCCAAGAAGACCGAAAGCTCGCATTTGGATTCCCAAGATATAGACAGCGAACAGCTTATTCGTTTGCTGCATATCCAGAATCCTAAAATCCCTATGGATGACTGGTCGGTCATTAAGGAAGAAGAGCCACAGAGTGGCAGCCTCACCTACCTCCTTCTGATCAATGAGAAGTGCCTTGGGGCACTAGAAAAAGCGGACCACCGACTAAGGCTTGGCATCAGGCTTGCCAAAGTTAAGGTTTTTCAGTCCTCTAGTTCGGACGACGACACACATGTTGTCGACGTGGCCAACGGGTTGTTGGAGGACATGAGGATTGATGTGGGGGAGGAAGGAAAACAAAATGAAAATGCTGAAGGTCATCCCGGTTAACCTGCGCACTCAAAGAGTGCCTCGGATAACCTTTTAGTCTTCCTAGAAGAGGAGGATATAGACATCGGCCTTTTACAGGAGCCCTGGGTTAGAGATTTAACCATAAAGGTACTCCAAACAACAAACTACAACCTATTTTACAAAGGATGTGATGCCAACGCTAGACACACGCTATGGGGCAGCTCAGAGATCAACGAACGTGGTGAGTCCTTATTTGATTTTATTATTAATACTAATCTTTCTATATGTAACACTGGCAATACCCCTACCTTTATCTTCCCCAGTACGGAGGGATTTCAGGGATGGGAGGAGGTGCTGGATGTAACACTACTAACAGACAATGATAGGGTTAAGGTTGAAAACTGGAGAGTATCCAGTTTAAGATCATTCTCGGATCATAACTGGATCCTATACAATGTGGGTATCACGATCGGTACCCCCAAGCCGTTTAGAAACCCGAAGCGAATTGACTGGAAGAAATTCAGGCAAGTCGTGAAGGCAAAACTCTCAAACATACCTAACACTATAGAAGAGCTGGATGCTAAGGTAAAGACACTGGAAAAGGCTTTCGGTGTTGCCTTTAAGGCATCGTGTCCAGCGAAATATAGTAAGAAAACACTCCCCCCGTGGTGGAACGAAGACTTATCCAATCTCAGGAAGATAACCAGAGATGTCTTCAACATCTGCTACAAACACAAGTACTGGCAACCTTATAAGGATTGCTTAAAAATATACAAAAAATCTGTTAGATCAGCCAAGAAGCAAGCTTGGGTGGACTACTGCCAATCCATTGAGTGCACCCGTGACTCTGCGAGAATCAGTAAGATATTGTCCAAACAGCACACGAACCCGTCGTTTGTGAAGCGTGCAGACGGGAACTGGACAGACTCCACTGCCGAGACACTGGAGCTCTTAATGAGCACTCATTTTCCCGGATCTAGGGATAGCCGCGTGGACACCCAAAGCCTTCAGGGTGACCGGCGAACATCAGACTACGACACTACATTGATTGTCGACCAGAGGAAGACTTGTTGGGCAATCAATAGCTTTTTACCGTCCAAATCTCCAGGCCTCGACGGTATAATACCAATTATGCTGCAGAAGCTACAAGACATAGTAGCCCCCTGGCTGGTGACGATTTTTAGAAGTTGCATTTCCCTAAATTATGTGCCCCAGACTTGGAGACAAGTTAAAGTGGTGTTCATACCGAAGGTGGGCAAGCGTAGTCATGAACTCGCGAAAGATTTCAGACCCATTAGTTTGACCTCCTTTGTACTGAAAACACTAGAGCGCATTTTAGACATCCATTTGCGACAGGTCCTGGACAGATCTCCGCTCTCGAAATCCCAGCATGCATACCTCAAGGGAAGATCCACAGAGACTGCTCTGCATGAGGTTGTGCGAACAATTGAACACACAATGCATTACAAACAATATACCCTAGCTGCCTTCCTAGAGATTGAAGGTGCGTTTAATAACGTTCATACTGAGGCCATTCAAGAATCTCTCATCGAGTTCGGTGTCGAGGAATGTCTCAGCGACTGGATAGTACCCATGTTGAGTACAAGAATTATCCACTCGAGCTTAGGGAACAGCCATTTGAAAAAATCTGTGTGCAGAGGAACACCCCAGGGTGGTGTTATCTCGCCCCTACTCTGGCTAATGGTCATGAACAAGATCTTAGCAAAACTGGAGAGGGAAGGGATTAGGGTGGTGGCGTATGCGGATGACGTGGTTATACTGGTATCAGGGATGTTTCCTTCAGTGATTAGTGAAATCATGGAAGGTGCGCTGGGTAAGGTAAATACGTGGGCTGCTAGCTGCGGCCTGGGTGTAAACCCGGACAAAACGGAACTGATGCTCTTCACCACTAAAACCAAAATACCGGACTTTAACCTCCCTCGCCTTAACGGCCATCAACTACCATTATCATCCAGTGCGAAGTATCTTGGAGTTGTGCTCGATACGAAGCTCAGCTGGAAGTTAAATATAGAACAACGGGCGGAGAAAGCACGTATCGCCTTTTACGCCTGCAAACGAACCTTCGGCAAAAAGTGGGGACTTAAACCAAGAATGGTTCAGTGGTTGTACACAGCCGTAATACGTCAAATTCTTACCTACGGATCGCTTGCCTGGTGGCCAGCGTTGAGTAAGAGTTACAACATAAACAAACTCAGTATGGTTCAGAGAACTGCAGCCGTCGGAACTACAGGTGCAATGAGGTCATGTCCGACGGATGCTTTGAACGTTTTGTTGCATTTATTACCTATTGATTTACATATCAGAAGTACTGTGTCGTGTAGCGCTATCAGACTCAAGGAATCTGGGTGCTGGTATGGCAAACCTTACGGTCACAGTAACATTCTAGAAACCTTACCAGCGGAAATAGTTAAATCACCGACCGACTACATTATCCCGAGACAGACCTTCAAGAAGGATTTCGCTGTGGGTTTTCCAACCAGGGCGGAATGGAAGAACGGTTCAGTTATAGGTGAATTCGACACAGTCATATACACTGACGGTTCAAAGATGAACTGTGGAGTCGGAGCGGGAGTTTTCTCAGACACACACTATATCGCAAGGTCTTACCACTTACCGGACTACGCCAGCGTCTTCCAGGCGGAGATACTGGGGATCCGGGAGGCCTGTCGGACTTTGCAACAAGACGCTACGCCAAAGCGAAATGTTGTAATCCTCTCTGACAGCCAAGCCGCAATCAAGGCCTTAGACTCGGCTACCACCTCCTCTAAACTCGTCGAACAGTGTCGAGAAGATCTAGCCAACTTAGGAAGTCAAGTCAAAGTTACTCTGCTTTGGGTCTTAGGCCACAGCAAGACAGAGGGTAACGAGCGGGCAGACGAATTAGCTAGGCAAGGTTCTGCTCTTCAGGGCCCTCTCGTAGAATCCGTTCAGGTCCCACTAGGGACTGTTAAGCGCCAAATATCCACCCACTTTCTCACAAACGCGAACTCCAGATGGAGAGGACTGACCAACTGCGTCATATCTAGGATATGGCCATCCTACTCCCGGAGCAGAACAGACGAACTCCTGAGTAGGAGCCGCGTGGACGTCTCCAGAGTCACGTCAGTCAGCACGGGTCACTGGCCGATCGGCGACCACGCGGCCAGACTGGGTATTCCGTTTAACGTCAATTGCCGCAGTTGTGGGGATGCAAATAAGAGGGAAACTGTCATGCACCTTCTTTGCGAGTGTCCCGCCCTAGCTAGAGCCAGACTTCGCGAACTAGGCAAACCCCTCTTCAATAACCTCGATGAGATCTCGAAAAACAAGATAGGAGAACTGATTACCTTCTTGAACAGCTCCGGATGGATATGATAATCCATTCAAGCCCTAGGTCTCTGTAAAACTATATATATACTTCATCAGCCCTCAACGACTAGGTTAAACGAGTTGTGGTATCAAAACGGCGCTTCCTGTGCTAATTAGGCCCTGTTTTCGGTAGACGGGCCACCACGTAAACCAACCAACCAACCAACATATCGACATGTTCTGCTATATTGAACTGTGGATCTGCCAACACAACGTGACATGGTATTTTTAAATGCTTAATATTGAAAGTTCTGTGCGGAATGGTATCCGTAATATTCTCAAAAACTAAAAATGTCAATTTTGTTTGATAAGAATCGTGAGTCGACTTGACCTCGATCACGGCTTTCCTTTGAATAACTGTTTTGGACATATTGATATCACTTATTGGTAAATTAATATGTGAGCTATTTATTTTAAGCTTATTTAAAAAATTATGTGTGACAAAATTTGACTGCGACTCATTGTCCAGTAATGCTCTACAGGGTATCCAATTACCCTTGTAGTCGTTCACTTAAAAAATTGCAGAAGCCAGTTGACATATTGCGCTGTTCGACTGTAGTCGAACTGTCTTGCGATGGCAAATTATCCTTACCAATTGGTTGCGAGATGTCTCTTTGAAGTAAGGTGTTGTGCTGCTTGCTATATTTTCTGCAATGACCTGCTCGGCAATCCTGCGCTATATGTCCCGATTGTAGACAATTCAAGCATAATTTTAATCTCTTGGCCTCTTTCCATCTCTTATTTGGAGACAACTCTAAAAATTTGTTGCAGACGAACAGCTTATGTGATTTCTTGCAGAATATAAAATCATCAGAGGTCTTAACCTGACAGGCTAATGATTTCAATTGCGCAAGAAACGATTTCCTTTGCGAAAGATCCTGTTCACTGTGTACCGTCACAGCGGTTTTGTTAGATAAAGTCTCTAAAAGTTGACATCTGCCTTTTAAAAACTCGATGAATTGTTTGAGAGTAGGCACAACTACAGCCCCTGTGGCATTTTCACACTCCCGTTTAGTGACAGAATCCAACTTTGAACCTATAATGAAAATTAAGATGGTGTCCCAACTCTCAACAGGTTGCCCTAACGATTAACGAAATAACATGGGATTCCTTCGTGGAGGAAGGGAGTTCAAAAATTTTACTTATGTGAATATGTGTGATAAACTTCTTATTTTCATATCGCTCTTGCAATGACTGCCAAGCAACAGTATAATTAGATGCAGTTATTTCCAATGCGCGAATGACCTGCGCGGCCTCACCCTTTAAGGCTGCTTGAAGGTAATGAAATTTTTGCACGTTCTCCAATCGGGAATTGTCATGGATTAACGACTTGAACACATCATTAAATTTAGCCATTTGTCGTATTTACCACTGAATTCCGGCAAAATGGATCTGCGGTAATTTTATATGCATGGTATTATGCGCCATGTCTTGATTAGAAACAGTCGTGTCGACCCTTAGATGCCTGGACGGCAGGTTCGTAAGGATCCTTTCTTTCGCACGGGTTACTACGTCGAAATCTTTGCTTTCGAAGGAATCGCGTTCACCGAGCTGCTCTGCGGAATTATCCACAATCTCAATTTTTTACTGAATTTCCTCGAATCCTGACCAGATTAAATCTACTTTCTCTAATCGCGATTGCAGCTCGATGATGCGCTCGCGATCTTTGGATTCGATAAGGAACTTATCAAACCACGTTATTTGGGATTTTATCTGTCCCCTGCGTTGAATTAAAGACTTTAAATCTTCCGCCATTTCACTGATTTCCGCGAGATAATATATTAACCAAAAAAAGGAATTTTTTCGCGTATCACCGAATTAATGCACGCGTATTAAATATACTAAATATATTGAACAAAGAATTTTTTCCGAGTTTCTCCGAATTGAGGAACGCGTATTAAATATATTGAAAGGTTAAAAGGTATTGGTTATGGGACTTACAATCCACAAACACTACCACCACCACAAAATCATCAATAGAAGCTACAACACCTATGAAAACACCAGAAATTCAGGAATCGATAAATGCGATTATCCAAGGTTTAACATCTGGATCTCGCTCCTCCTTTAAGAAAATTGCAAACCGCAACGAAATTACAAACTTAGCCACCATCCACTCCTCACTCAGCAACGAAATGGAAACTCACACTCTTTCCGACAGCTCGTCAGGTTCGTCGGAGGAAATGCTCTAAGTTCCCAGCAGAACACCCGTTGTCTCCACCTCCCTTCCACCCCTTCCGTAACCTCTGTACCCTTCAGTGGAATCTCAGAGGCCTCTATGCCAATCGTCCACACCTAGAAATCCTTATTGCCCGATACCAGCCCCATATAATCCTGTTGCAGGAAACCAACATTCTTTCGGGCGAAGAACCATCTCGGTTCGGACCCTATTCCTATGTTGGCTATAACACCCCACGCCATCCTGGTGCACAACTCTATAGCTTTCGAACAGGTCGACTTGAGTGTTAACTTTCTGGCTTGTGCGGTCACGATTAGATCTGCCCCTCAGCTGACAGTGGTGTCGGCATATCTTGAGTATGGACGGAGGATCACCAATGCAGACTTGTCCAATCTATCAGATCAGCTTCCCGAGAACACCATATTTGGTGGCGATTTTAACGCCCACAGTCCCTTATGGGGAGGTGAGCGTTGGGATTGTAGGGGAAGGCTGGTGGTGGATTGGATAGAGGACACATCCCTCGTTCTCCTCAATGATGGCTCGCCCACTCTCATCTCGGCCAGATCAACCTTGACGGCAATCGACTTAACACTCGTCTCCTCCAGGCTTGCTCCGTTTCTGACATGGGATCTCCATACCAACCCGGAAGGCAGTGATCACCTGCCAGTCATCATCAGATCGACTATAGGCTTGGCTAACTTTAGACCAACCATCAGGTACGTCACTTCACGTGCCAACTGGGAAAAGTATCGAGTGACTATGGACGAAACGGCAGATTCGGGTAACGTGAACCAGGAAGCAGCTCAGCTCACCCGGATCTTTCGCGCTGCAGCAGCCACCTCTATTCCCTACCCCTAGTACTCAGCCTCGCTGGATGAATCCGGAAATCGCTAGCTTGATAAAAACTAAGAACAGAGCTTGGAAAAACTTTCACAGGCGCCCGACGGATACAAACCTAGTAACGTACCGTCGCGAGGCGGCACTTGTAAAAAAAAAAGATTAAAGCTGCCAAAAGAGAAAATGGGAATTCTTTTGCTCGCTCTATTGATCCCAGCCTTAATCTAGCTGATGCTTGGAGAAAAGTTAAATCAATCTTCGGTGGCAGACCCCCGAGTTTGCTTCCCAACTTAACTACACCTCTAGGTACCCTCACTAACTCCCAGCATATCGCCGAACACCTTGCTCTATTCTGGACTAACTATTCGTCTGATACGAACTTCACCCCACAACAACTTGCCAACAAATTGTCGGCCCTCTCCTCCATCTCAGTCCTATCTCCCGACCCAGACAGAGTAATTAGTTACCCAATCTCTCTTGCTGAGCTAAGTTCGGTGCTTAGTTCAAGTAAGGGATCAGGCCCCGGACATGACAGAATCTCTTACGATATGATTAAGGAGTCCACTTTAAGCCTTCAATTGAGGCTGGTGGATCTCTACAATCGAATTATGGTGCTGGGCTCTTTTCCACATACGTGGAAAAGGGCGGTCCAGGTGCCGATACGCAAGAGTTCCGTCCCATCAGCCTCGGCTATATCTTCTAAGGATCTTCGTCCAATATCGGCTGCTCCCTTGCATGTCTAGACTCTTCGAAAAGATCTTGAGTAAGAGGCTTGGCACCCTACTGGAGAGTGTTCTGTCGCCAGAGCAACACGGTTTTAGACCAGGGCGAGGTACTACCTCGCTCTTGCTCGAACTCGAACACAAGACTAGACTAGCACTCTACCAAAAACAGGAATATCATGTCTTGTCCCTCGGACTTGAGAAGGCCTTTGACAGGGTAATTAAGACCGTAGTAACAGGACAACTATCTGTCTGGGGAATTGATTCCCGATTCATTCAGTGTATCGACAACTTCCTATCTCACCGCTCCATAATGGTTAGAGCCAACGGTTACATCTCTGGTACACACAAAATTGATAATTCTATTCCGCAGGGTTCACCCCTATCTCCGGTTCTTTTCAACGTCTACATCCACTCCCTTACTCAACTCCTCTCCGACATCCCCAACATTTCATACTACATATACGCAGATAATATCATTATCTCCTCATCCCACCCTGACATCAAAAACATACATAGACGAGTACGTACGACCATTGACTCTTGGTGCATAAAGACTGGTGCCAAATTACCTTACCACAAAGGTGAGCGCCTGGTAATTTCGAGAAAAAGAATCCCCAACACCACGGATATTACCACAGATGAAGACATGCTACCGCCAGTGTCGTCAGTTAGAATACTCGGCCTCACTTTTAACACCAAATTACAATGGAATCTACAGATTCGGAAAATCGTAACCGTACTTGACAAGGTCACAAACCTGATTCGCGCGTTGGCCTCCAAAAGCCTGGGGGCAAGCACTGCGGCCATTCTACATGTTGCTAACACCCTCATCCGTGGCCACATGTTGTACGGCCTCACCATCTACGGGGTAACCACCCGCACAAACTTAAAAAAATTGCAAGTAGCGATAAACAAAATCCTGAGAGCCGCCCTAGGAGCATACCGCAGCACCCCGGTCAAAGCCCTACTAATCGAAGCGGGGTGTGATAGCGTCGACACCCTCATCGCCAAGGCTCAAATTAACCTCGCTGCCAAAAATTGCCTTGACAAATGTAGCCCACACCACCAGACGATAACAACAGCAGCTTCAACTTCCGTCGACGGTACGAGCCAGAGTTCAACAAAATCGGCGTTATGGTACGCTCGGTTCACCCTCCTTCAACGATGTCATCTACCTCCCCCCCTTCACACTCCCATCCCATCATCATACAGCTCCCCTCCAGTCAAAAACCTAGCCAGCAGTTCATTCTATCCCTCCAAAACCAGCACCCCAGCCAGCTACTATCAGCAGCTTCATCGGTCACACATAGAGAAGATACCAGATCACACGCGGTATTATACCGACGGATCTAAGACCACGACCCAAACATCAGCCGCCATAATAGCATACAAACCAGCAGCCTCTAACCACCCCATACAGATGGCGATCAAATTACATGAGGACACGAATGCGTTCGAGGCGGAAACATACGCTGTATACTTAGCGGCCAGAACTGCTCTCCAAGAAGGAAATCCATCAACAATCTTCACGGACTGCAAGTCAGTAGTTGAAGCAGTCAACCAATCCAACCCCACCGAACCAATGATACGACTCCTGCGGAGCCTTCTCCAGCAAAACCCTGCGGGAACTAAACTTTTCTGGATCCCTGGACATGTTGAAATAAAAGGAAACGAACAAGTCGACCAGCTAGCCAAATCAATCATCGCGCCACACCACGAGGAGGTCCTGCCTAGTTTTAAAAGCCTCGTGCGACGAACGGCTCGAAAAGACCTACTCCAAGAGAACAAAGACGCCTGGAGTTCTAGCACTACCTTCTTAGCTAGCCACTGGCCAACCGTCTCACCACCCGCTTACAGCTACCAGCTGGAAAGAGGTGCAACTGTAGTCTTGGCCCGGTCCCGACTCGGTCACTCCCGGCTAACGCACGAGCACTACATGATCAGGACTCCACAGCCAGGATGCCTCCACTGCCAGCAACCACTCACGATGAAGCACATATTGAACAGCTGCCAGATTACACGCCGCTACTTCCAGAATTCTCCACCTTCCTTACACCTCCTCCTATCCACAACAGATCCCTCTACCCTCTTCCAGCTCCTTAACCACCTTAATCTCACAAAGCGCTTATAACCCAGAACCTCTCCTCCAACTTCTCGATCATCACCACAGCCTACACCTTCCTTATCACTTTTTTTTTTCTTTACTTTTTATTTTTATTTCTGTAGTGCACACATTTCATCCTTTTATTGCAGTGCATACTCTTTATTCTCTATTTTGTAGTTCCTTACTCTTTTTCTCTCTCTCCATTTATCCACTTATTATTATTAATTTTTTTTTTTTTGATTAGAAGCATGAATTCCTGCTTAATTTAATTATCTTTTTTTCTTTTTATTTCTTAATTTGTTTTAAAGCATGAATTTATTTACGTTTTCAACCTCGTTGTACTTAGTAGATTTAAGCATGATTATTTAGTATTAAGCATGGATTATTTACATTTAAGCATGAAGTAGTTAGCATTAAGTATGAATTTCAAGTAGTTTGAAAAATTTAATAGGAAACATGAATTTAGTAGACCTTAAGTTAGTAGTTTTTTGCCTTAGTATTTCTTTTGTACATTACCTTTCATTTAATACATTTTGTATATCTTGCTTAGATTTTCGATATATCATTTTACTTTATGTTCCATTTTATTGTACGCTACTTCACACGAATTCAAAAAAAATAAGTAAAAGATGTGCCATATGCCCTTGCAGGCCTGGCCATAATTCTATGGGTTTCATTATTTATAATGAATCCACATTTAATAAATAAATAAATAAATAAATGCTATGATATGGCTGATTGCCACTAGAAATTATTTTTACATTTTAGTAAGATTGAACAGAGGTAAAGATTACATTTTGTAATTTAAATCAATTATTATTGAATGGAATTTTTTCATGGTAAGCTACCATAGAAGCAAATTTGATTAAATGTAAGTTGTTTTCCGGCGTCAGTAGAGTTTCTGGTGTGAAACATCAACACGAAATCCCCGACTGTTGATTAATCGCTGCCCTTGAGGACATGACAGTTGGAAAAACTTCACTGCATACGCCAGTTTTATAAGATTGTGTTGGACTAGGTCCGAAGGAACTGTTTCGTCATCGGAGGGCATAGACTCGTCAGAGGGTGTATCATGCCTACTATCCGAAACACCCTTACAGCTGGTAGAATTACTGAGCATAATTTCTATATAGCGAACTCGAAATCAAATTTAATTTAAAAAAAAAATTCCCGGATTATAAATCCCCACCATCGAACGAGTATTCTTTTCAAACACACGTAAAATCAGTTTGTCTTTTGTTTTCGTAGTTTTTCGCAAAAGGCCACGTTCAGGCAGGTGATCGATATTTTTTACTTCGGAACAAAATTTTACTCATTTATAAATGTAGGAAAGTACCGGAATGACATCATAAAAACTATACAAGCTGTTTTTTCTTTAAATAAAAATGTATAATCAAACAAAATCGTCACAACCGTTCTTTTTTCTATTGCACATTAATGTTTAAGGTGTTAAGTCTCTTGTCCTGTTCACTGTGTATTCTTTCCGCCTTAATAGAATAATTATGTACACGCGACGCGGCGCGATAAGAATACTATGACATTTCTATTTTTCATTATTAGAAAAAAGAACGAGTTAATGTAGAGAGCGCCATCTTTTATATCGGTATGTAAACATTGAATAACTTTGACATTTTTCAACAGATTGACTTGATTGGACAAGTTTTGGAAACGTCAATTCAGTAAAATTTTAACCATGGATCGCTTCACACCGAAATAACGCGCCGAAATCACACAAAGAATATTGCCGACAGACCGTCCATGTCGCTTGGAATACGGCTAAACAGTCGCTCGAATGGTTGACACCAAACCTGATTTTTGGAAGCAAATTTTGATGACCGACGAGCCCATTTCACACTCTTTGGCGGCGTTAATAAGAAAAATTGCCGCATTTGGGGAACGGAGAATCCACAGGAGATCCATGAAACGCCATTGCATGATCAAAAAGTGAATGTTTGGGCCGGCGTTTGCGCCAAAACCATCATTGGGCCATTTTTTTCCGACAAAATGACACAGTCGATGGAAAACGATATCGGTGGATGTTAGCTCATTACAGATGCCCGCAAATGCGTTAAAAAGGTCTGGATGGTTACTGGTTTCAACAAGACGGTGCGACATGCCACACTGGAAATGAAACAATTCAGTTTCTGCAACGAAAATTCCCTGGACGTCTAATGTCGAAAAGAGGCGACATTGACTGGCCACCGAGATCTACAGATTTGACACCTCCGGACTTTTTTTTATGGGGTTCTTTGAAAAGCAAAGTGTACGCCAGCAAGCCTCAGACCATTGACGAGCTCAAAGCAAACATTCGTGCCGAAATCATCGCTATACCGCCCGAAAGACCGCTGGAAAAAGTAATGGAAAACGCAGCAAAAAGGGCACATTTTGCTGTGGCCAATGGAGGCAGACACTTGATTGATGTTGTAAGCAAAAATTAATCATAAATTCCAAAGGACCAAATTGAATAAAAATACCTCACATATAAAAAATCATTTTTTTTTTTTTCAAAGTTATTCAATTTTTACATACCCTGTACAAGTTCATGTATACATCTCTTCTTCCTATTTACCAACCCACAAGCACAACTACTCCCTGACTATAGAACGGCTCTAGAAGAAAATCCACACACACCAGCCCTACCATCTTCTTCCGGACTATCACAGACAATATAATAACTTCTATTGTGTAATTAAATGAGCGGTTGTTTAGAGAAGAAATCCAACACACACCAGCCCAACTCAACTTCCGTTGACTGCTAAACGACTGGTTAGAGAAGAGAGTAGAGAAAGTGAACAGTTCACTTGAAGAAGTAGTAGGTCCCTGAAACTTATCCCCACTTCCCGTTAAACACATCAACTTATTTACTCTGGAGCTTATCACTAAAGCCCATGATCCAATCAATGCAGCGCTGCACGCAGCAGCTTTGCATACATGCGATTTCCATGCAATTATTCCAATAAATCAATGCTCCAATCAATGCAGCACTGCATGCAGTACAGCGTCCAAATGCAGCGATATATTTGTAATGATCCAATCAATGCAGCACTGCAGCAGATGCATATCATGTGCCATGTCAAATTGTCAACGTAAAAATATTCAGAAATCAGCTGACAATTATTTTATTGAAATTGAAATGGATAGTGACGATATTGTTGACGTTTTAATTTTATTGTGCGCAACTCGTAATGCCTACAGGAACCTTTTACGCTTATGCCAAAAGTATAAAAAGACCAGACAATTTTGGACACGCGAAATATATACTGACGAGGAAAGAGATATCATATGATAAATTCAAATATCACTAAGGTTACTATAATTTTCCTGATCTAAATCTTTCAAAGTTCAAATTTCCCTCCAGAAAAATCTCATTAGTTTAGTACGTTTTTTATTTGACTGTTGGCTGGCCTTACGCAGCGCTATACAAAATTTGCACACCGAGCAAAATTTGAGTTACTGCATGCCGGAACATTTACTGCAATGCATTGATTGGATCATGGAGCATGCAAATCGTATGTGGGCAATGCTAATGCATGCAGCACTGCA
Source organism: Beris morrisii (assembly GCA_951812415.1). Lineage (NCBI taxonomy): Eukaryota > Metazoa > Arthropoda > Insecta > Diptera > Stratiomyidae > Beris > Beris morrisii. The sequence goes on along the minus strand of OX638312.1, from coordinate 71,200,172 downwards.
TTGATTGGATCATGGGCTTAAATGTTCCGGCATGCAGTAACTCAAATTTTGCTCTGTGTGTAAATTTTGTATAGCGCTGCGTAAGGCGTGCCAACAGTCAAATAAAAAACGTACTAAACTAATCGAATTTTTCTGGAGGGAAGATAAGAAAACTTGAATTTTGAAAGTTTTCGATCAGAGTAACATTGACTAATATTTGAATTTGATGTGACATGCAACGATGAATTGATTGGATCATGAAAAAAATTTCACTGCCCTTCAATGTAGTAAGAATGCAGTGCTGCTTTGATTGTATCATGGGCTTAAGACTTTCAATCAAAACACATCACCTTCTTTACTTTCAATTAAAACACATCATCTTCTTTTCTTTACTCACTATATTTGCGCTATTCCTTGTTATCTAGACACTTTACCTGAACCGTACTTTTCGTTTGTTATCTCTTCTTTGACTAGAGAAATCATGCTATCGATATTTGCAAGTTTGAAGATGTCGATAGGTAACGCGTGTTGCGAATATTGACCTGATCAATTCTGCATTAATTGTATAGTTCCGATTGTGCAGTATACCTTTGATCGACTGTATACAATCAATGCGACCGGATTGCAATTTGAGCTAGCCAATGCCCTCATGTCGCATTGGCATTATCGGAAGTTAATGACCTGAGTAGTGACAATGTAGGTAGGCAAAAATCCTCATCTTTAGTCCTCCACGTGGGCGCCTGCTGGAAATGACTAGTCGGGATGGATCTTCTTTCTACTCGACTATTCAGCTAAGACTTACACTCACGCTTCAATCGTGTGCTGTAGTCATTAAGAGAGAGGTACCCAGCTGTGTGTATACTCCCTCGTGTCGTCCTCCCAATACCTTTCCTTTTCCATGCCTCTTTTACAGGACCAAATCCAAGGGTGTCACTGCAGTACCGTGCCCATGGACTAGTTGGTTGGGGTCCAATCCCTCCCAACCGCGAACGGTGGCCTGCGAGGTAAAATTGGGCACCCCCGCAGTATCCTTTACCTTGTCTTGATATGCCGGCTCTGTCAAGATGGACCAACCTTTCCGAGCATACTCGTGGGACCAAACATAAATTCTTTAAACAACACAAACAAAACACAAAACAAACAAAATGAAGCCGATGCCAAGTCAGACATCGGCACTTCCTCAAAGGAGGAACTGCTTGCCTCCAGACAGGAGACAATCGTCGAAATAGGCAGCGCAGCGAGTACCAGCCAAAGCACACCTGCACAGCCTCACCCATCAACCACCAAGGACCGCACAAGCGAAGCACTGGCGAAGAATGCCAGTCTAGGCATCCGAAAACCGGCAAAGAAACGCAAGTCTCCCGGTGTCGCCAGTAGGACTCGATACCTAAAGGCCCTATTCATTATTGGCAAGATAGCGAAGAACGAAGCGGCTGGTATCGTCCATGAGCGTGACGAACACGACAAAGCGTTCTATCAGGCGATTGTTGAAGAACACAACAAACGCACGATAGAAACCGAGCCACAACAGCAGGGGGCCTCCAAGCGGAACCGGTCCCAGGACGAAGTCGGCGAAGCAGGGTGACGAAGTCCAAGAGTTCCAACCAGAACAACGGTACACCAGTCGTCAGTGTTCAGAAAGCGAAGACTTTCTCGGAGGTAGTGAGAAACGACCTGCATATAGCACTCCTGAACGAGCTGTCAAGCGATGGAAAGCTGACGGCAGATATATGGACTAAAGTGGAGGGCAGACTGTCGAATATGCTCATGCTACATCTGCTCAAAAACGAGACCCAACCCACGCCAGAATTTGACTGCGACGAGATGGTCAGGGGATATAGGGTAGTTCGGTGCACGGACTGCCTCTCGAAAGCGTTTCTGGAGTCGTGTATTTCCAAGATCAGCAACGCATTGGAGGATGTGAAGCTCAAGCTCATCCCAGCCAAAGAGATTCCAAGAAGACCGAAAGCTCGCATTTGGATTCCCAAGATGGATATAGACAGCGAACTGCTTATTCGTTTGCTGCGTATTCAGAATCCTAAAATCCTCATGGACGACTGGTCGGTCATTAAGGAAGAAGAGCCACAGAGCGGCAGCCTCACCTACCTCCTTCTGATCAACGAGAAGTGCCTTGGGGCACTAGAAAAAGCGGACCACCGACTAAGGCTTGGCATCAGGCTTGCCAAAGTTAAAGTTTTTCAGTCCTCTAGTTCGGACGACGACACAGATGTTGTCAACGTGGCCAACGGGTTGTTGGAGGACATGAGGATTGATGTAGGGGAGGAAAGGAAAAATGAAAATGCTGCAGGTCATCCAGGTTAACCTGCAGCACTCGAAGAGTGCCTCGGATAACCTTTTAGTCTTCCTAGAAGAGAAGGATATAGACATCGGCCTTTTACAGGAGCCCTGGGTTAGAGATTTAACCATAAAGGTACTCCAAACAACAAACTACAACCTATTTTACAACCACAACCGCCAGGATCAAGGTAAGCCCAGAACTTGTGTTCTAATCAAAAAGCACATAAACGCCTTTATGTGCCCTAACTTCAGTTCTGCAGATTTAACAGTGGTTAAGCTGGAGCTTGGTAACAAAGATCTTTACATCGCCTCTGCCTACATGGCTCATGACAGACCGGCACCGCCAGATGAACTACAACAACTGACATCCAAAATCACCTTCTGATCGGATGTGATTCCAACGCTAGACACACGCTATGGGGCAGCTCAGAGATCAACGAACGTGGTGAGTCCTTATTTCATTTCATTATTAATACAAACCTTTCTATATGTAACACTGGCAATACCCCTACCTTTATCTTCCCCAGTACGGAGGGATTTCAGGGATGGGAGGAGGTGCTGGCTGTTACACTACTAACAGACAATGGTAAGGTTAAGGTTGAAAACTGGAGAGTATCCAGTTTAAGATCATTCTCGGATCACAACTGGATCCTATACAATGTGAGTATCACAATCGATAACCCCAAGCCGTTCAGAAACCCGAAGCGAATTGACTGGAAGAAATTCAGACAAGTCGTAAAGGCAAAACTCTCAAACATACCTAACTTGACCGCTAACACTATAGAAGAGCTGGATGCAAAGGTGAAGACACTGGAAAAGGCTTTCAGTGTTGCCTTTAAGGCATCGTGTCCAGCGAAATATAGTAAGAAAACACTCCCCCCGTGGTGGAATGAAGACCTATCCAATCTCAGGAAGATTACCAGAGATGTCTTCAACATCTGCTACAAACACAAGTACTGGCAACCTTATAAGGATTGCTTAAGAATATACAAAAAATCTGTTAAAACAGCCAAGAAGCAAGCTTGGGTGGACTACTGCCAATCCATTGAGTGCACCCGTGACTCTGCGAGAATCAGTAAGATATTGTCCAAACAGCACACGAACCCGTCGTTTGTGAAGCGTGTAGACGGGAACTGGAGGGACTCCACTGCCGAGACACTGGAGCTCTTAATGAGCACCCATTTTCCCGGATCTAGGGATAGCCGCGTGGACACCCAAAGCCTTCAGGGTGAGCGGCGAACATCAGATTACGACACTACATTACTTTCGACGAGAGGAAGACTTGTTGGGCAATCAATAGCTTTTTACCGTACAAATCTCCAGGCCTCGACGGTATGATACCAATTATGCTGCAGAAGCTACAAGACATAGTAGCCCCCTGGCTGGTGACGATTTTTAGAAGTTGCATTTCCCTAAATTATGTGCCCCAGACTTGGAGACAAGTCAAAGTGGTGTTCATACCGAAGGTGGGCAAGCGTAGTCATGAACTCGCGAAAGATTTCAGACCCATTAGTTTGACCTCTTTCGTACTGAAAACAATAGAGCGCATTTTAGACATCTATTTGCGACAGATCCTGGATAGATCTCCGTTCTCAAAATCCCAGCATGCATACCTCAAGGGAAGATCCACAGAGACTGCTCTGCATGAGGATGTGCGAACCCTAGCTGCCTTTCAAGACATTGAAGGTGCGTTTAATAACGTTCATACTGAGGCCATTCAAGAATCTCTCATCGAGTTCGGTGTGGAGGAATGTCTCAGCGACTGGATAGTATCCATGTTGAGTACAAGAATTATCCACTCGAGCTTAGGGAACAGCCATTTGAAAAAGGAACACCCCAGGGTGGTGTTATCTCGCCCCAGAGTAGGGGTTGTGAACAAGATCTTAGTAAAACTGGAGAGGGAAGGGGTTAGGGTGGTGGCGTATTTGGATGACGTGGTTATACTGGTATCAGGGATGTTTCCTTCAGTGATCAGTGAAATCATGGAAGGTGCGCTGTGTAAGGTAAATACGTGGGCTGCTAGCTGCGGCCTGGGTGTAAGTCCGGACAAAACGGACCTGATGCTCTTCACCACTAAAACCAAAATACCGGACTTTAACCTCCCTCGCCTAAACGGCCATCAACTACCATTATCATCCAGTGTGAAATATCTTGGAGTTGTGCTCGATACGAAGCTCAGCTGGAAGTTAAATATAGAACAACGGGCGGAGAAAGCAGGTATCGCCTTTTACGCCTGCAAACGAACCGGCAAAAAGTGGGGACTTAAACCAAGAATGGTTCTGTTGTTGTACACAGCCGTAATACGTCAAATTCTTACATACGGATCGCTAGCCTGGTGGCCTGCGTTGAGTAAGAGTTACAACATAAACAAACTAAGCAAAGTTCAGAGAACTGCAGCCGTCGGAACTACAGGTGCAATGAGGTCATATCCGACGGATGCTTTGAACGTATTGTTGCATCTATTACCTATTGATTTATCTACATATCAGAAGTACTGTGTCGTGTAGCGCTGTCAGACTCAAGGAAACTGGGTGCTGGCATGGCAAACCTTACGGTCACAGTAACATTCTAGAAACCTTACCAGCGGAAATAGTTGAATCGCCGACCGACTACATTATCCCGAGACTGACCTTCAAGAAGGATTTCGCTGTGGGTTTTCCAACCAGGGCGGAATGGAAGAATGGTTCAGTTATACATGAGTTCGACATAGTCATATACACTGACGATTCAAAGATGAACTTTGGAGTCGGAGCGGGAGTTTTCTCAGACACACACTATATCGCAAGGTCTTACCACTTACCGGACTACGTCAGCGTTTTCCAGGCGGAGATACTGGGGATCCGGGAGGCCTGTCCGACTTTGCAGCAAGACGCTACGCCAAAGCGAAATGTTGTAATCCTCTCTGACAGCCAAGCCGCAATCAAGGCATTAGATTCGGCTACCACCTCCTCTAAACTAGTCGAACAGTGTCGAGAAGAGCTAGCCCACTTAGGAAGTCAAGTCAAAGTTACTCTGCTTTGGGTCCCAGGCCACAGCAAGATAGAGGGTAACGAGCGGGCAGACGAATTAGCTAGGCAAGATTCTGCTTTTCAGGGCCCTCTCATAGAATCTGTTCAGGTCGCACTAGGGACTGTTAAGCGCCAAATATCCACCCGCTTTCTCACAAACGCGAACTCCAGATGGAGAGGACTGACCAACTGCGTCATATCTAGGAAGATATGGCCATCCTACTCCCGGAGCAGAACAGACGAACTCCTGAGCAGGAGCCGTGTGGACGTCTCCAGAGTCACGTCAGTCAGCACGGGTCACTGGCCGATCGGCGACCACGCGGCCAGACTGGGTATTCCCTTCAACGTCAATTGCCGCAGTTGTGGGGATGCAAATAAGAAGGAAACTGTTATTCACCTTCTTTGCGAGTGTCCCGCCCTAGCTAGAGCCAGACTTCGCGAACTAGGCAAACCCCTCTTCAATAACCTCGATGAGATCTCGAAAAACAAGATGGGAGAACTGATTACCTTCTTGAACAGCTCTGGATGGATATGATAATCCATTCAAGCCCCAGGTCTCTGTATAACTATATATATACTTCATCAGCCCTCAACGACCAGGTTAAACGAGTTGTGGTATCAAAACGGCGCTTCTTGTGCTAATTGGGCCCAGTTTTCGGCAGACGAGCCACCACGTAAACCAACCAACCAATGACAATGCAACATCTCAATAGTGACTACTGAACGGCGTGTAGAGAAGAGATGAAAAGAAGAGTTCAATTGATGTACTTCACAACTAGTGACTAGTGAGTGAGTGAATAATAACTACTGAACTGAGAGCAGAGTAAAGATCAAAAGAACACTTCAAGTGAAATACTTCACTAAAATTACTCTTTAAAGTGAGTGACTAAAGCCCATGATCCAATCAATGCAGTGCTGCATGCATTAGCATTGCCCATATAGGATTTGCATGCTGCATGATCCAGTTAATGCATTGCAGTAAATTTTCCGGCATGCAGTAACACAAATTTTGCTCGGTGTGCAAATTTTGTATTGCGTTGCGTAAGGCCAGCCAACAGTCAAATAGAAAACGTACTAAACTAATGGGATTTTTCTGGAGGGAAATTTGAATTTTGAAAGATTTAGATCAGGAAAATTATAGTAACCTTTGAGATATTTGAATTTATCATATGATATCTCTTTCCTCGACAGTATATATTTCGCGTGTCCAAAATCATCTGGTCTTTTTATGGCATAAGCGTAAAAGGTTCCTGTAGGCATTACAAGTTGCGCACAATGAAATTAAAACGTCAACAATATCGTCACTATCCATTTCAATTTCAATAAAATAATTGTCAGCTGATTTCTGAACATTTTTACGTTGACAATTTGACATGCATCTGCTGCAGTGCTGCATTGATTGGATCATTACAAATATATCGCTGCATTTGGACGCCGTACTGCATGCAGTGCTGCATTGATTGGATCATGGGCTTAAGAGTGAAGTACTTCATTGAAATGAACTGTTTTGCTTATCTCTAAGTAAAACCGAATCTTCGTATACCATTTTAGAAGCTGTCGGCATGCTCTTAGCTGTACATCTGACCCAACCGCTCTTGAGATCTTTCATCAGGCGTGATATGCTTGATTCCGATTGTGTTCAGGTGCTTGTTGTTGATCGCAGTCTCGATGAAAATCTAGTTGTTCATCCTGTAGAGATATTTCGAGACTTATTGAACTTGTAGTTGCCAAGATGGCGCATTTCGCCGTACGATTTCCAGTCAAGCAGAGAAATCGCGGAAAAAAATAAAACCGAAAACGGCGCTATAATAACTTGAAGCATAGACAGCACAAGGACGACTTGAAATCACATAGCCAATTGCAGGTTCAAATCATGGCCGGTGGCGTCTAACTCGCTGCTGCTGAAGAACACCCCCAGCTGCTGCAGGATTGTACTGGTTAGCATAATGCAATGCTTCGTAAGATATTGAATGACACACAACAGCTCCAGCAATTTGATCATCTTGACAAAACATTCGTCCGTCATGCCCGATTCTTCGTAAGGGTACAGGTACTCGGCAAAACTTGGCCGGATCCGAGAGGTCCAACGTGAAGGGATTTTTGCGAACAGGCGGGACGGCGTGATGCGATCGAATGTCTAATCGAAGATTTATAATTTAGTCTGATGAACCACACACATCACAGATCACTTTCGAAACGGCATTGTGCGGAATTGTGCCGGAAAATGAAACTATTAAAATAAAACCGAAGAAGCTCACAAAATCACACGCGAAATCCGAACTTGCAAATGTCAATTTGACAATTCGAAATGTCAATGATGCACTAAAAAGTGAATGTTTGAGTGATCAAATTTCGATACCATTCTGTTAAGCCCCCAATAGACATGCGAGCATGTTGGCGCAAACATAGGTTTGCGCAAGCCATCTTTAATTGCTTCGCGCATTATTCTGTCTTCCTTTTTAATTATTGGTGCCACTTTCTTCAAAAGCTCCTCAAAGATATCGATGTCCATTCGATGAAAATTTTGAAAATAAATTGGTGACGAAAGGCGAAATTGAACCAGTAATCTCTCGTTCGAAAACTTCTGTCTCTGGAGATACCACCGTTTCGCCCATAATTTTCGTTTCCTTTTTTCTTTCCTTTGCATTGCAAGTATAAATACAACGGCACAAGCACAAGTTGTTTCCATGGTGGAATCCAATTAGCAAATGAGGCTCGCCAACATGCTCGCTCGTTTGCGCCAACATGCTCGCGTGTACTGGCTTTAGTTAAGTGAAAAATTTATTATTACAATATATCACGAACCAATTGCACTAGAAAAATAAAATTTGGTTTGTGTATAAAGGTTGACAAATGAAATTTGCTGAAAGTAAAATTTTTTAAGGGGACGGTGGAGAATGGACCTGGAGGGGATAAGAATTTTTCTAAAAAAACCACGTCTAATATCTCAAGAAAAGTTTAAGATAGATAGGTGCTTAGAATTTTTACCTGAAGTAAGCCTAATAGACCACTAGAAGAAAAAAAAAATTTTGGGGGTGGGGTTGTAGAGGGTGAGAGTGTTTTTATATCTATGCAGCAGGCAAAATATTATACGTACATGCACTGTAAATAATTCACTTATAGTGCTCGTACAAAATATCCGTGTTACCATAAACTCCAATCGCGGATATCGTAACCAAGAAATCTACATGTGGATTACACTTGCATCTCTTCTTGTTTCGACATATGGTATGGTATATGGGGTGTTGATGCCATCATCTTAATTCACTTAAACATTAGTATTCGTCCATTGTGCTCACTGACAGAACAGAACTTAATGAACGAATCAGAAATGAGCGCTCCCAGCAGTGAACTGAAATGCGCAAGTCTACTTCAAAAGTTGCTAAACAACTACCTCCTGTATTTTAGTTCGTATGTTATGCACAAACTAACAGTATATTTTTTTATTAATTTCATTATTAGTAAAGTCTTTTTACTGGCAATAGTAATTAAAAAAATTAAATTGTTAAATTACTTACATTAGTTCTCGCAGCTACTATTTTGCTTATTCGCCTGAGCACGTTAATCATGGTTCTACCATCTGGTGAATACGTTGGAGACTCTTCACTCTATGAAACAAAAAGACGTTAGATAATTAATGGCATCAGAATATGTATATAATAACGTACTCTGTGATTGGCATCGTTATGATCGTCCATGGCTGATATACTGTCGTATTGACCTAAGCCAATATCCGATTGTAACGAGGTAGAACATACACGCGATGCAAGAATTGTATTACTAGCCGTATTCACTTGTAATGGACTTGATATCATATTATTGGTATTAGTGTGAATATCATTCACTGTATTGTAGCTGGTGTTATAAACATTTGCAAGTTTATTTAACATTTTTGTAAGTAAATTTTCCGGTTCTTCAAAGTCGCGAGCGAATTCAGTCAAACTAGAAGGTGAATGTAAATTTCGATTCATTTCCACTGTGATATTAGTCGGGTCGAGAAAAATATTAAGATCCACTGGTATTGATTTGATCGGTGATCGCAAGTTCGGGTGCAAGTGAACTAAGCGCTAAATCAATCCATCGTTGTTCCTGCAATAATAATAATAAAATATGTTAAATACGAAAATGAGGACGTACGTTGTATTAATTGAGTGGGTACAAAATAGTAGCCTGTTTGATCCCAGTAGTAAATGGAGTGCTGTCGCTTTGGTTTTACTTTATTATTTTAATAATAAAGTATTTTCCGTGACTATTTACATGAACTGTGACAAAATCATTACGCGATATATAAATATAAAGCGATTTTAGTCGATTATTGTCACTGAAACCAGACCATAAATCTGTGTTCAAGTTTCTTTTTATTTTTGGTATTATTTTTTTTAGTTTATTTTATTTTTACTTATTGTTTAAGTTTATGAATTTTCAGTCTATTCTGAAAATATTTTTTTTAATATTTGCTATTTATATTTACTTCTACATATTATTTATTTTAATATTTCTTTCCTGACTGTATTAAATTACTCGTAATTTTAAGTAAATTCTGTAAATACCAATCCATAATAATATAAAACAAAAAAAAACATCATATTTTTTTTATCCAAGTTTTGTTTACACAGCACACTTAGGATGTAGGGATCTCGATATCGAAAAAAAAATCTATATATCGATATTTCAAAAAATATCAATATCGGCTATTATATCGAAAAAAAAATATCGATATATCGAATATTTTTTACAATGAAAAATAAATTCATATCTCCCCTTCCCGTATCAAATTTAACGTTAAGGGGAGCATGAGGCAAGGGCTTTTCAGTGTAATTTTCATGACCCATTTTCTCAGAAACTACTCGAATGAAATTTTGGACAATTATTCCTTACTGCAAAACGAGCAAATAGAGTGGAATAAAATTTTATTATTTTTGCGAAGGTTGTATATATTACACATCTAATTTTGACGAACAGAAAGCTTCAAGTCAGTCTCATATTACATTATTAAATAATTAAACATTTTAAATTTCCTTCTACTCTATCTGACAGCAGAGGTGGCTTGAGTGGTTTTTGAGAAAATGGATCAAACGTAAAAAAATACAACTTTCAGTTTAATCAGTTTTACCCAGAATTGAGTCTAAAATAAGAATTAAAAAAAAAATTTTTTTATCCCAAAAACGATATGCTCTCCTTAATAAAGATTACAGCGGTGCGAAAAAAGGATGTGACGCATCAACGGATAGTTATGGTAAGCTGTGACTTTTTAATTCAAACATATTACTTTCCTCCGGTTCTTTTTTAAATTCATTCTACTTGAAAGAGCAAGATTAAAAACCAATAACAAGGTACTGAGCGGATAGATCCTTGTGCACAGGATAGTTGCCTGGTTGCCCCACTTATAGAAACCACGCGTCTTGCATCTTTTTGTTTCGACAGAAATAGACTTTGCGTGATCGAAAAACAGTTTTCTAGTTTCAACCTTTCTGACATCCCTCATTTACATTATTGTATTAGATTTTCGTGTAGGGGTTGGTTTGGTTATCTCTGTCCTCAAAGCATCAATTGGGCCTATTGCGACGTCCCTCTGGATTATCTATGGTTCCTCTTCGATTCCTGCGCTTTCAATGAAACTTAGTGTTTTTCGAAGAGAAATAGCCAGCAATTCCGATGGTTTCATGAAACCCTGACCGAAGTGATGAAGTCTTTTTTGAGAAAGTCCTTCACATTCACAGAGAATGTTATCTGATGTTTCGTCTCCATCGTCGCAAATTCTGCATATTTTGCTCTCAGAGAGACTAATACTATGGAGATGCTTCCTCATGTAACAATATGACCAGTTAGAGCTATCACTACGGTTCGAGTCAGATGTTTGCTTAATTTTAGATATTCAGACGAATGCTTCGGCATAAGTAAGTTTTTAGATTGCCAAGTAAAATATTAACTAGAAATAGCTAAATTTGCGGCCAAAGTATGAGTAGGTACATATAAACAAAAATAAGCAGAAATGAATAATGACGTTCGAGTTCTAAAATATGCTATACTTAACAAAAAATATCGAGTCCGATAGTCAGATTTTAATATCGATATATCGCTTTAAAAAATATCGGCCGATATTATCGATATATCGATCAAAAAATATCGCTATTTCGATATATCGATATTTTTTCAACATCCCAACTAGGATGGTGCCTTCTCTGGATCGGAATAATAATAATAACTAGAAATAGCTTGGACGGTATTCATATCGAAGCTATGGACGAGACAGACCTCTATAAGTAGGATGGAGTTTTGCAGGGAAATAAAGCTCGTGTCAGAGACTTACGCGACGGACTTTTAACTGAGTTTTTATTAAGACTCAAATTGGTTCCGAGGACTCATTTTTCAGGAAAGAATAAAATATGTGCGATTAACACCTATGTAGTTCCGTCTTTGCTATATGCATTTGGAGTTGTACAATGGTTAGATACTGATTTGGAGTCTGCCAACCGTTCGGTCCGCACCACCATGAACAAATCCCGAATGCATCACCCAAAATCAGCAGTGGAACGTGTTACGCTACCACGTGAAATTGGAGGTAGAGGCATTAGCGATTTAAGCAACCTTTACCACCGACAGGTTGATCTAATAATTAATGGCACAACAGCCCAAATTGGGCCTAGGTCTTGAAGTAATGCTAGAGGTACTTCATTACTAGACCAATGGAACACTAGGAGGTGAAGTGGTCAGCCACACGCTCGTCCGTGATTATTACCCCGATTTTAACTCAGGTACTCATTTACAGCTGAGTGAACTGGTAGTCCGGCACCCAATCCCATTCTCGAAAATTACTTGTCGCCAAGCAGATTCGAACCTGGTACCAGGTGCACCGAAGGCAAGTGATCTAGCCACTAAGCCACCCAGACAGGTTGATCTACTACGCACATATTTCTACCGAAAAGAGACTGCAAGTTCTATGCATGCAGCTGTTGCTACATCACTCCCCTACCATTATGACCGCTGTCATACGATTTTGAACTTTACGGTCCTTCCATAACGCGTTGTGTATTTCTTTGGATTACTTTCTTCCTTTCGATTTGTCTCTATGTCTGGCTTCAGATGAATATTCTCTTTCTGATCTGGTTCTTCGTTTTCTCCTTTGGTGATAAAAGCTGGTTTTAAACGATCAATTGACACGTTTTGATGTTTTCCTTTTACCAACAATTTGAATATTTTATCGCCTCGCTTAATAACTGGATATGGTCCATTATAGGGAGGCTGGAGAGGAGTGCGCACAGCATCGATTCGAACAAAAACGTGCGTACAATGTTCTTACGCGGGATGTACAAAAAACTGGCTTTCAGTGTGATGCGATATAACGGGTGGATGAAAATTTATCATTGTTTTTCTAAAGGTTTTTATGAAATCGCCATCTTTGATGTTCTCCTTCGAGGAACCGAAAAATTCCCAAGGAATACGCAGAGTTTGGCCGAAAACCATTTCAGCCGGCGTAGATTTTATGTCTTCTTTCCAAATACAACGTAGTCTCAACAAAATGAGGGATAATTCGTTGATCTAGTAGTTTGAAAGTTTGGTCTTTAATGACGATTTTAACGTTCTGTGCCATCTTTGAATTATCCCACTCGATTGTGGATGATAACTTGTCGTACGCAGGTGTTGTACTCCCAGTACTTTTGTAGTGTACTCTTGCCACAACTAATTGTAACACAATACTATATCCCATAAATCATCACGAGCCACACACAAGATAAAATCCCAAGATCATAACTCTGATCTCATATTTTACATTTGAAGAAAGCATAACCTCGAGTGCCCTAAAGTAAACAAACAGGTCACTCTATGTTATGCAAAGGAATATCTTGGCCACACAAAGATAAGCATAGAGCCATCATTATGGGAATTCCCTATGCTTGCCTTTTTGTGCGTCATAAATTTCGTACACGAAATCGGTTCTCCGATTTCATTTGCTTGTGCATAGGAAATACATACAATATTGTATGGGCGATGATCGCTTTATGCCAGGCAGTAAATACTGCTGGCCATGCATTTCCTATGGACTTGAATATAGTGTCCATGGCTCGTGCGGATTCCATAGAGATATATAGGTCATATACGCAGACCATAAGTATATCTAAGAGACACACTTTTTTATGAATAAGTTAGGATAAGAACATTTTTTATAAGTAGTTATTATAGAGACATTTTTTATGCATAGCCTAGGATAGGAATTTACCTCGTAAGTAGAATCTAAGAACTCATTTTTTTTGTATGAAGTTAATTTGTAAAATTGTATAAAAGGAAAGTGTTGGTCCATACTCAGTGCCATTTGTCCAATAAAGTTACGCCTGGCTACACGCCTCTACATAACTTCTAGTTGTTCATTTAGTTTTCACTATTCTGGCATTGTGCCTTCTCCACCTGCGGCTCAAATCCGCTTCGCTCAATTATTTGAGTATTCGGCATAGTGCCTAAGCCATCCGCGGGACCATCCGCTTCATATCTGGTAAATTCTCTTCGTTCACTTACAGTTCGGTCCCCGAACATAACATGGCGATCCTGCAACTGACGACCCCGGAATTTTTCCGGTCACAGCAAATTCAGCAAATTAATCGAAGAGCTGCAAGAGAAGAAAATGAATTCGACAACATCGTGGACCGAAGCATTTCGGAAATGCAAATTGGTCGAACTGCCACCTGCAATATAAAAGACTAAAAAGCATTGAAAAATGAGAAGGAAGACAGCAAGCTACGAGCCCAAACCAGCCGAAGCCGAAGAGCATCACCTGAAGAGTACGAGCCACAACTACTAGCAGACAGCACTCAGAAATACATACCGACACCCGCAACGAAACGCGAAAAGAGAAGACAAAATGGGGTTCGCCTACACGAAAATAGAGTAAAAAATTTTCCTAAACTCTGGCGCATCAAGCAACACGGCGCAAAGCAGCTATTCATCAACGCACATAGCGACGGCAATCTTATCAACAGCAGGAGTTATAGTAATAATAATAATAATATTCTTTCTTGTAAAAAAATTTATCAAAAGAACAATAACCAAAATCATGAACAAATCAGCAGTTGTATAAAGACACAAAAAAAAATATATATATAATATCATATTTAAATGTTAGTTGTTTTCCGGTGTAAGTAGGGTTTCTGGTGTGAAACCCCAACACGAAATCCCCGACTGTTGATTAATCGCTGTCCTTGAGGACATGACAGTTGGAAAACCTTCACTGGATACGCCAGTTTTTTATAAGATTGTGTTGGACTAGGTCCGAAGGAGCTGTTTCGTCATCGGAGGGCATAGACTCGTCAGAAGGTGTATCATGCCTACTATCCGAAACACCCTTACAGCTGGTGGAATTGCTGAGCATAATTTCTATATAGCGAGCTCGAAATCAAATTTACAGTCGCGCCTTTTAAACTTAGCTAACTTCCCGCCATCACAACCCTATACTAAAGGAGGTGGCGCTGAAGATCACCTAATATTTCAACCAATTTGGTGGAATTTTTGGTTGTACGCCAGGATTTACAGAGCTAAACGCTAAGAGCGCGACATCGAAACCCGCCAACAGCAAGTTCGCTATATAGAAATTATGCTCAGCAATTTCACCAGCTGTAAGGATGTTTCGGATAGTAGGCATGATACTATCCTGTATACAGGGTGTTTGGCACTCCGTGTGCCACCTTGTAAGGGGTTATTCCTTGATATATTTGGAGAAAAAAATTATTCTACAGGGTGGGTCAATTTTCAATATTAGTGGAGATACAGGGTGGTTAAGAAAAGTGTTTTTGACCGGTACCCTCACTCACTTAAAACGTTAAATCTTGAAAAAGAATAATCACAAGGCAAAGTGTTATAACTCGTTTTTTAGGCAATCGAATTATCTTTCATTTGATGTAACAGTCTAAATTGTAACTGCACCCAATCTTGAGATATTTACTCGAAAACACAGATTTTTGATACGTCAACCCTTAAAATTCAGTGATCAATGTAGTTTTTCTCAGAAAACCCCATTACAAAAATGTCATTTTAATTTTATTTTTTTATGAGCCGTATTATTACCTACAAAAGCTGCATACATATGTATGAGTTACGATTAACATTTTGGAAGTAACAGGTAAAAATACATATCGCATAAAAATTAAATATTTAAAAGTTAGTGCCATAAAGTGGACCTCGTCCAAGAATCTGTTTAATTTGTCGGTAGTACTGAAGTATTTTTATTGCACATTTATTTTATTACTATTTAAAGTATGTAAGTGAGTTTCAACATAATTGATGCTTTTACCTGGACGTGGTAGGTACTACTGGATGCGGTACTATGCCTTTTTTAATAGGGTGTCTTACAAAATAAAAAGCCTAAAAAAGCAAAACTACCTTCATATTTTACTCAGTTTTAGTTACGTTGCTAAGAGAAGAAGGTGTCAGTAGAATTTAAAAAATTATTTCAAAATGCCTGAGTACTCCAATTAAGAATATGCTGACATGATGTTAATTTATGGAAAGTGTGACCAAAATGCACGAGCCGCGCGAAGGCTTTACCACCAGAGACATCCTCATCGACGGACACCTAGCAGGAGAGTATTTCAAGACGTTTACAGGAGAATTAGGGAAACTGGCAGCGTTAGAACAAGGAGAGTAAATGCAAATCCTGCGCCTATAATCGATGTTCAGATTGATGAAAGAATACTGCAAGCAGTGCAAAATGATCCATCGATCAGTATCCGACGCTTGGCATTGCAGTTTAACATATCTACTTGGAAGGTTTGGAGTATTTTAAAAGTAGAACGCTTCCATGCCTACCATCACACACCAGTACAGGAGCTGCTACCCATTGATTTCCCCAAACGGATGGAGTTTTGCAATTGGCTCCTTGAACGACAAATAGATGACGACAATTTTTTCAACAATATTCTGTGGACGGATGAGTCCCAATTTACCAGAGACGGTATTGTGATACCGTCTCTGGTAACAACCTACATACGTAAACTGAGAGCAATCCACACACAAGAAGAGCGGCATCATTTCAGCACAGATTCAGCGTCAATTATGGGCAGGTGTGATTGGTGACGATTTACTTGGACCTATTAGGCTTCCGCGTACTCTAAATAGCTCCAATTACTTACAGTTTTCATCAAATGATCTATAGGACTTGTTGGATGATATTCCACTGGTTCGATTGGCTTCCATGTTTTACCAACACGATGGTGCTCCTGCTCATTACGGCCGACAGATCACAGATTGGTTAAATTCCAATTATAGCAATCGCTGGATCGGTAGAAATGGACCGATACACTGGCCTGCAAGATCTCCTGATCTTTCTATTATGGATTTCTTTGTATGGGGACGGATGAAGGACCTTGTCTACGCAACGCCAGTAGAAACATTGGAAGGTCTAAATATCAGGATCGATGCGGCAGCAATAGAAGTAAGGCAGCAGTTGAGGAATATGAATACCAAGAGAACACTCGCCAAACGAGCTTTAGCGTGCATTCAAAATGAAGGTGGCCATTTTGAACATTTATTATAATAAAAATATTTGAAATAAAAACCATTATTAAATTCTTTCAATTCAAGCAAGTAGCGTAGATCAACATGCACATGCGCTGATTTTTTAAATATTTAATTTTTATGCGATATGTATTTTTATACTCGAGATGAAATCATATAGAGTATTATAAGTTTAATCCAGCCCAAAAGTTTGTAACGCATAGAACCAAGCCTCGGACGAAAAAAAGTTATATATTATTTTTTGTTTATTTGTGGCCAAAAACCTCAAATCCGCTTGACGTCCGTCCGTCTGTCCGTTAGCACGATAACTCAAGAACGCCTTCACCTAGGATCATAAAATTTTGAATCTGGATGTTTGGTTGAATTTGTAAGGCTAAGTTCGTTAACGGGCAAAATCGTCCTACTCCTTCGGGTAGCTGCCATACAAAATGTCCTTAAAACACGTCTTCAAGAATATTGACATATAACTTCGGAACGCCTAAAGCTACGACTTTGAAATTTTGTATGTGTTACTTTTTCAATAGTTGGAGCTAAATGTATGATTATGAAGAAAATCCTATTAGTCCTTCGTGTAGCTGCCATACAAATATCCTGTCAAAATGTCTTCACTTAATTTACGAAACTCACTATAACTCAAGTAATCTTTTAGCTACGAATTCCGAATTTTGTACAAATTGGTTTTGAGTGAAAAGAAAGTTCGACTTTACTAGTCAGCGAAATCCTATTACTCCTTCGGGTAGCTGCCATACAAAATGTCCTTAAAGCACGTCTTCAAGAATATTGACCAATAACTTCGGAACGCCTAAAGCTACGACTTTGAAATTTTGTATGTGTTACTTTTTCAATAGTTGGAGTTAAATGTATGATTATGAAGAAAATTTCTATTAGTCCTTCGTGTAGCTGCCATACAAATATCCTGTCAAAACGTCTTCACTTAATTTACGGAACTTACTATAACTCAAGTAATCTTTTAGCTATGAATTGGAAATTTTATACAAATTAGTTTTGAGTACAAACAAAGTTCGAGTTTACTAATCAGCGAAATCCGTTTACTCCTTCTGGTAGCTGCCATACAAAATGTCCTTAAGACACGTGTTCAAAAATATTTTTCGATAATTTTTGAACGCTTCAAGCTACAAATTTGAAATTTTGTACACGTTCATTTTTGAATGGTTCCAAGGAAAAGGATAAATATGTAAGAAATCGAGTGAGTCCTTCCTGCACCTCCCATGTGAAAGTTCTTCAAAAAGGACATTTTTGTTCGATGACTTACCCAGTTTAAGATATGAAATTAATCACTAAATATTGTCTTTTAGGTTTGAGTAGCAATCTAATGGCAGTCCTTAATAAAGGACATACAACATGCACACACGTAATTCTACTTTATCCCCAACTACAATATAAATCGGAGTTCAGTATTCATCTAGAGTATTATACGATTGGCTTGCAGCCGATCGTGACTGCAGTATGTTACCTATTACTTCCAAAATGTTAATTGTAACTCATACATATGTATGCAGCTTTTATAGGTTATAATACGGCTCATAAAAAAATAAAATTAAAATGACATTTTTATAATGGGGTTTTCTGAGAAAAACTACATTGATCACTGAATTTTTAGGGTTGACGTTAAAGATGGATCGTTCCGGAGTGAACTGTTCCAAAGGAACACTTCATTGAAGTGAGTGAGTGAAGTAACTCACTCCTTTTGGTGAACTGCAGTTCCATTCGACACGTGACAAAAACCAAGAACATGAAGAACGACGGCCGCACGACCTTTTTTTTTTTTGGTCATTACATTGAGTGTTGTTTTCAGTGACGACTACGACTTTTTTTCAACCAACAAAATCTTCTCGTTTTGCCCGTCTCCACAGACGGAAAACACACACAACGAAGACATAACTTCATTTTTCACAAAGTACCAGTCAGCTCTTCTCTCTCAGTAGTTGATCATATATTTCATTTATATTTATTTTATATGCGTGTGGTATTTTCCATTGCATGTATGTTATAAACAATGCCCAGTCGGAACAGTAATGTCTACGGAATCGAATCCGTACAATATACTAGCAGCTCGTACACATTACTCTTTCGATGACAGAACTAATTACTTTAACCCGCATAGGCCCTAGGCCGTAATCGCTTACAAAGCACACTACAAGAAAGGCCTTATTTCATTGAAGAGTAGTAAATAGTTACAAAGCATATTACATGTAAGGCCTTGTTTCATTAGAGAGTGATAGCAACATACAAATTGCATGAAAAGTAAGGCATTATATCAATAGTGAGTGGTAAATACTTTAAATGTATGAAAAGTAAGGTCTTGTAATAGTCAGATCAGTAATGTGTAATGAATTGACTCCGTACTAGCAACTTGTACACATTACTCTTTCGATAACAGATCTAATTACTTTAACCCGCATAGGCCCTAGGGTGTAAACGCTTAAAAGCACAGGACAAGAAAAGACTTATACCGTTGTAAATACTTATAAAGTATTGTGTTCGTCTCCAATTTAAACTATCCTTTACTTTGTTGAGTTGCAAATAACAACAATATGAAAAATCGAAATTGTTTCAACAGTAAAAACCATTTATTCAATATAAAATAAATTAAAACACGTAAATATTACATAAGAATTCATTCAATAAACAAAATAAAAAATTAACAAAAATAAGATTCATAAGTATAAGAAAAAACTCAATATAAACTAATTGTTTACTTCGTTTTATATAAATAACACTTATTGGAATTTATTACAAATGAACAGCACTTCGCAACATTTGAAACACTCGGAACGAACTGAATTTAGTTATGGGCCCTTTGATATAAAATTAAAACGAAACGTTAATGATTGCATCACCCCTCTACTTATCCGCTTCTAAGACTTACTTTCGTAAATTGTTACTAAAGCCAAGAACATTTGGCAAAACTTTAAGGTTTCGGATTGTACCACCTCACAACTTACTCGCTTCTAAACCATTACTTTCGTAAGTAGATACTAAAGCCTATACCGTTGGACAAAACTGTAACGTCTCGCATTTCTTCCTCTTATTACTTACTAGCTTCTAAACCATTACTTCCGTAAATAGTAACTGAAGCCAATAATGTTGGCCATAATTGTACAGAGAAAGCATTCGAGAATATTTTACAGCAATTACACTCTGCATTACTTTGGTAAGGCCTTACAAACTCATTCCTTACTCATTGATTACAAATTCATCTCTTACGAAAAGTCCGACTGGGTGCTGTAGGCTTCACTAGCACCGCAACGCCAACTATCAGCTCTTCTCTCTCAGTGTATTATCATATATTTCATTCATATTCATTTTACATTCGTGTGGTATTTTGTATTGCATGTATGAATATTATATCAATATCAATAACTAAAGTCCATGTCTACTGTAATTGAACAGTTTAGTTTTTAAATTGAACAAAAACGTGGTGCACGGGGAATGTCATCTTTATAATTTCCAAAGTATATTATGCTATCAGTAATTATTAACATTACTTTTGCCAGAACAAAACTTGCTGGAGTTGACATTTGAGTGACTTGTATTTGTTCATCAAATTCCCATTTGAACGAATTTCAAAAAATTACTAATTGCATTTACTTCGACTTTATTGATAATTAATTTCATAATTTTCTAATAATTTCTATAAATTTCTAATAATATTTATTTCTAATTTGATTGGGATTTAGCAGCTTATTTACTTAAAAAAGGCACGATTGATTGCCGTAAATTAAAAATTCCCAGAAAGTCATAAGATCAAGATTATTAAAGATACAGACAATCTTTTGGTCATCGTATTAGTTTTAAATGTGATACAACTGAAAAGTTTTAAATATGTATTTCTTCCCATTCGTTTCTAAAATAATAATTAGATCTTCCATATTATTATGATATTGCTCAACCAGTTCGTAAGTATTTTTCAGTGTTACACATTAACCGATATCTTTAATTTTTCACACATTTCAGGTACTAATTTCAGATTTACATTTTTACCGTGTTTTTTCTCTGTTGTACATTAATGTATAAGGTGTTAAGTCTTTTGTGCTGTTCACTGTGTATTTTTCCCGCCTTAATAGAATAATTATGCATACGCGACGCGGTACGAGAAGAATACCATGACATTCCATTTTCCATCATAAGAAAAAAGAAAGAGGAAATGTACATGTTCATGTATACACCGCTCTTCTTCCTATTTTCCAACCCACAAGCACAACTGTGGTAGTGAGTCCGGAACGAAAGAGCGAAGAGTTCCATTTTAGTGAACACTTCAATTGAAGTGACTAGTGGAACTGAGTCCGGAACGAAGAGTTCCATTTTAGCGAACACTTCAATTGAAGTGACTAGTGGAACTGAGTCCGGAACGAAGGAGCGAAGAGTTCCATTTTAGTGAACACTTCAATTGAATTTTTTAAGCGAACGAGTGACACTGCTTTTGACTGCAGTTCCGTGTCAAAAACATGAAGAACGAGGGCGGGAGAACCCTTTTACTTTATTATTTTATAATAATAATAATTTTACTTTATTATTTTATAATAATAGAGTATCGTAATCGACCTGAAATTTCAAAAAAATTTGCTACCCTGAAATTTTGTATTTTCACGTTTTAGGACTAGTAAACTCCAAAAAAGCAAAAAAAAACAAAAAATGTCAGTCTGTCCGCCGTAGACGCCGTACGCCATACGCAAAACTGTTTGAAGGTGCGTAGCTCTCAAACCCCT
Organism: Beris morrisii; assembly: GCA_951812415.1. Taxonomy (NCBI): domain Eukaryota; kingdom Metazoa; phylum Arthropoda; class Insecta; order Diptera; family Stratiomyidae; genus Beris; species Beris morrisii. The sequence continues at coordinate 71,178,655 of OX638312.1, read as the reverse complement.
TGAGATATTAAGTTGAAATTTTTATGGTAGGTAGAATGAACCCCTACGAGTGATATATTTTGTTGGGGGTGTAAGGGGGGTGCGTTTTAGATGAAAAATTTTGGTTTCTAGATCTCAGGAACCATTTATGCTAGGAGGCTAAAAGTTGGAACTTATGTAGTACTCTGATAGTGGACTCATTTGCAAGAAAAATGTTCGATAGTGGTTGAGGGGTGTGCGAGTGGGGGGAAAAACAATGCGTCCAAAGCGCTTGAAAGCTGGGATTGAAACATTCTAAAATCCATAGCTCCTGAACGATTGATGTCAGATGGCTGAAACTTTGTAGTTATCTTAACATATACTAGGAGATTAGAAACTAGTTAACAATTTTAAGGGTGGTACATAATTATGAGGGTGGGGGTGAAAAACTTGGAGTTACAATATCTTCCGACCCAATTATCCCAGGAAGATAAAATTTGGTTTCTGTATATAGAATTACTAGTGGAGTCTACTGAATATAAGATTTTTGAGGGGGGACGTGAAGCGTGGAAGTGAGGGGACAATCATTTTTCAGAATATTAAATGTTTATATCTCAAGAACCGTATCAGATATGATCTTGAAAATTTTACAGGAGTTAGGACCGTTAGACCTCTAGCGGAGAAACAAAGTTTGAGGGTGTGGGTGTAGGAAGTGATGGTGGGAGGAGGTGGAAATGAAAAAATCTGATTCTAATTTCTCGAAAGCCGCAAAAGTCAGAAAGCTAAAAATTTAAAACTGTATAGAGCAACCATAGAGATATCCCGGAAAAAATGGTTGATAGTGGTAGCAAGGTACGGGGGTGGTTTTTCATATCTCAGAAACGGGTTATGCTAGAAAGTTGAAACTTAGTACCTATATGTAGATATGCTACTAGGGTAATTAAGACTAAAAAAAAAGGTCGGCCAACAGTCTGGGCGCAACTTTATTATTTTATGGGTAGAAGTCCGGAACGTGTTGAGATGCGGTGTATGGTACTATGTGACTGACAATGTAAGGAATAACTAGGAGGCTATTTGGAACGTTATTTTGTAGGTTGTCAGTCATAGTACTGGCGTTTCGGACTTCTACCCATAAAATAATTAAGTTGCGCCCAGACTGATGGACGTCACTCCTTTTGGTGAACTGTAGTTCCATTCAACACGTGAGGAAGAACGACCTTTTTTTTTTTTTTTTTGGTCATCAGAATCCTGGAACGAACAGTTCACTGGAACTAGTTCACTGAACTCGTTCATTCAAGTGAGTGACTCGGAGTGAACTCCTTCACTAAAAGGAACTGCTTTGCCCATTTCTAGTTGACGTAGCAAAAATTTGTGTTTTCGAGTAAATATCTCAAGATTGGGTGCAGTTACAATTTAGACTGTTACATCAAATGAAAGGTAATTCGATTGCCTAAAAAACGAGTTATAACACTTTGCCTTGTGATTATTCGTTTTCAAGATATAACGTTTTAAGTGAGTGAGGGTACCGGTCAAAAACACTTTTCTTAACCACTCTGTATCTCCACTAATATTGAAAATTGACCCACCCTGTAGAACAATTTTTTTCTCCAAATATATCAAGGAATAACCACTTACAAGGTGGCACACGGAGTGCCAAACACCCTGTATAAAGAACTATAGACTACCAAATGTCAAATTTCTGCCGAATTTCGTTCACGATTGTCTCATTATTCTGATGATGATATTTTTAGTGAAAGTAATTAATTATTAAGGTTGTAATCCGATGTTCTTTGGGGAGTATGATGGGACGTTTAGTTTTATAAGTTGCTACAGCAGCGGCGTCTATACGGCCTCTTACTCGTAAAACATCGTTATCGTCAAGATAAGGTGAGCGATTATGTAATCTGCTATCTTTTGCTATTTGTTCCAGCTGGTTGATCGGACGTTTCCGATTTCTGTATAGCGTACGTATTTCCAACGAGTAGTAGTCAAGCTGGGCCTGGCCATAGAGTTTATTTTTTGCCACGCTAAGTTCTTCAGGTGTTATTGGGCCCAATACTGGACACGCGCCTCGAATTTTGGTCTTAAGGTTTCTTATAAAGCGGAATACATATGCCATGGAACGGAGTAGACGGTTCCAGTTAGAGAAACGATTAACATCGATCAGGGTTTGTTTCATCTCCGTCGCAAGAAAGTGATGTGGCCGAATCTCCTCCTCTACTTCAATCGGTGTGCTAAATGTATTGGTTGGCCATTGTCTCTCGTCAGCCAAAAGAAATTCGGGACCGTTGGACCAGCGACTTGACTCATGGAATTTAGGAATGCTAGACCACTTTGTAGCCTCGTCTGCCACATTCATTGTTGTAGGTATCCATCGCCATTCCCGCACGTCAGTTGAGTTTAATATCTCCGCTACTCGGAAGGCAACGTATTGGCGAAATCTTTTGGGGTCCGCTTTAAGCCAACAGAGAACAGTTTTGGAGTCTGACCAAAAGAAGTATTGGTCAATTTTTAGTGTTTGACCCTGACGTATAAATGCAGCAAGTGTGGTACCCAAAAGAGCAGCTTGTAGTTCAAGTCTTGGAATAGATAGCGGCCGTTGTGGACCTTCGTCTTCGCTCCAACTAGGGTGCAATTAATTTGGTCGCAGCTCTCTATTCTTATACAGTGTGTAACTAGTACTGAGGTTCAAACGAAAATGGGAGATAGAGGAACTTGTCCTGAGTAGAAACTCGTTCTACACGTACTCCCGTTTTTAAGGACGAAGGATTTTCATCGTACCTGTGATCACTGTTTGATCTCTAACTTCTGCTGTACTTAGCGTAACGTAATAATTCTGGGCTCGTTGGAAAGGACACAAATTCTTCTTTCTAATTGCTATCAACTGTGTCAATTAGTGTTATACTTTTTGAGAAAAATTCATTTAAAGGACACAAAAATAATAAAAAGTTAAAAAAAAAACACAAAAAAGTTCTGTTTTCTCCAAGAAGGACCTGATTAACCACCAAATTTTATTACATTTTCGGAAAGCCCATAAAATTTCACTATACGTTTGATAACAGAATTTCTTCATAGGTTGAATTGTAAAGGAGCGGAGCTAACAGTTATCAAGCACGTTCCCTTCAAGTAAATCTGGTTTGACACCCGTCATTCGCCGAAGGAGTATGATTAATAATAGTGAGGACGAAATAAAAGAGATGAAGTATAGTTTATTACGTTTATTTAGTTTATTACGTTTACAAATAATTTTCAACATGTCCGCGTTGTGGAGCAAGCAGAAGTGGTATCGCCGACGAATGGCATTGGTGGGGTTCACACGCAGTAGTTGGGCTCGTAACTGATCGCATGCTTCGGTGATACGGGAAATGAGCTGTTCTCGTGTATGAATTTCCTCTGCGTAGACGATGCTTTTCAAATACCCCCCAGAAATAAAAGTACATGGGAGTTAAGTCGGGAGATCGTGGAGGCCATGCAATGGGACCGCCACGACCAATCCATCGATCGCGATAATTCGCGTCGAGCCACCGACGGACATTAGCAATAGAATGCGCTGGCGCTCCATCGTGCTGGTACCAAAACCTGACAAGTACACGGAGTGGTATATCCTCTATGAGGTCCGGTAAAGTTTCCTCCAAAAATTCGGCATAATTGGTGGAATTGAGAATTGGGAGAAGAAATACCGGACCGATGAAAGTTCTGCCGATGATGCCAGCCCAAACATTCACACTGAAGCGATGTTGATGGGACGTATTTCGGCAGGTATGGGGATTTTCACGTGCCCACATGCATATTGTGGAAATTTTGTATGCCATCGCGGGTGAATTGCGATTCGTCGGTCCAGAGAATTCTTCCGAAAAACGCTGGATGTTCGTCTGCTCGCAGTAACATGGTACGAAAAAAGTCTCGCCGATGTTCACGATCACCGGGCAACAGTTGTTGCACCGGTGTATTGTGATAGGGATACAGTCCTTCTCCTTCCAGAATTCGGAACACTTGCATGTGGTTGATGCCTAATCGATGGCCGATGCGCCGGGTGCGCTCCTCAGTGGCCACAGGTACCGAGTGTCGCCGTCCTGGATGTTGTGTCTCCCGCCACAGCTGCAGTGTACCTCGTTCACGAAGGTTCCGATGAATACTGATGAACATCCGATAATGGGGGTACCGAGATCTGTCCGGATACCGTTCCCGGTAAACTCTTTCGGCTCGCCTAGCATTCCCGTCGCACAACCCATACACGAAGTGCATGTCTGCCATTTCTTCCGTTGTAAAAGACCTCCTATTGCTTGCCATGTTGCTCGTAATGATGTCTATGACATTCTGTTTGCTACTGCTTCCTCCCGATGCTTTTATCGCAGAAAAATCTACGTAGGACGAAATCATTCCTGTTCCTTAAGGGAGCAGGTAAACTCCACGCCCTACTTCAATGGATATTACTTAATTAACTTAAATGGATGTTAGTTAATTTACTTAAATGGACGCTATCTAATTAGTTGTCATATTTTTACTTACCTGTAACATAATTTCCACACATAAGAGCAATACGTGTGTTAACATGGTTGCTCATTACTGCATCTGTTTTGCGGTAAATTCTATGTTTAGCAGTATTTCCAACATGTGCAGGGAACTCACTTGTTGTTGCAAATATGAAGAAATTCTGTTATCAAACGTATAGTGAAATTTTATGGGCTTTCCGAAAATGTAATAAAATTTGGTGGTTAATCACGTCCTTCTTGGAGAAAACAGGACTTTTTTGTATTTTTTTTTTAATTTTTTATTATTTTTGTGTCATTTAAATGAATTTTTCTCAAAAAGTATAACACTGATTGACACAGTTGATAGCAATTAGAAAGAAGAATTTGTGTCCTTTCCAACGAGCCCAGAATTATTACGTTACGCTAAGTACAGCAGAAGTTAGAAATCAAACAGTGATCACAGGTACAATGAAAATCCTTCGTCCTTAAAATCGCGCTATCTCCTTAACGGTGCAAAAACGGGAGTATGTGTAGAACGATTTTCTACACATACCAAGTTCCTCTATCTCCCATTTTCGTTTGAACCTCAGTACTAGTTACACCCTGTATAAGCGGCTGCTGCATAGGCATCTTCACTGGCGTCGACAAATACGTGAAGTTGAATGGACTTATGGCTTACTGATGATGAAATTGAGTAACATCTCGGAATTTGAAGTTTTTCGATATGTGGTAGTATTCGAATCCACTTTAACCATTTGTCGTGAAGGACTTCGGTAAGCTCATCGTCCCAATCAAGAGTCGATCTCCAGATCTAATGAAGCAGTACCTTTACGTACACTAGGAATGAAGCAAGCAGTCCCAACGGGTCGAATATGGACATTAAGGTTCGCAGAACTTCACGCTTCGTAGGGCGACGTTTTCCTTGTAATATATCTTTACAATTGATATTGATGGTCAGTTTGTACGTGAATGTATCTGCAGATGCGTCCCACCACATGCCCAATATTTTCGTGGGTTTTGCTTCCGACTGCATTTCTAAATTTTTCGATCCTTTATTTACTAGTTTTTCGTCCATCGCCGCGAGGACCTCAGTTGAATTTGAAGCCCAATTTCTGATGTAAAATCCGGCCTCTTGGTGTATAAATTCACTTCGCTGGCTAGCTTAATGGCCTCCTCTGGCGTATCGACGCTGTCGAGCATGTCATCAACGTAGTGATTCTGTATTATAGATTGTACAGCTCTCGGATGTGATGTGGAGAATCGTTTCGCTTTCAGATTTTTAATATACTGTGCTAGGCTCGGTGAGCAGGTAGCACCAAAGGTCATGACCTGCATGACGTAAATGTCCGGCAACTCTTGATTAGGATCCTCGCGCCACAAAAATCGTTGGGCATGTTGGTCGGACCTTCGGATTAGGATTTGGTGGAACATCTCTTGGATGTCACCTGCTATGGCGATCTTCTGCTCTCGAAACTTATACAGTATGTGTGAGACCGAGGTGAGTTCGTTTGGGCCTTTGAGAAGAGCCGAGTTCAGTGATACTGCGTTTATGGTAGCTGCTGCATCCCACACAATTCGGAGCTTACCTGGCTTATTAGGATTAGTCACTGCGAAAATCGGTAGATACCAGGTACGATCATGGGTCTCTTTTAGCTCATGTGCGGATAATTTTCGAGCGTATCCCTTGATTACGTGATCTCGTATTATTTGTCGAATATTCCTATCGAAGTCTGGATCAATTGCCATTCTTTTTTCAGGGCATAAAAGTCGTTTAAACGCCATGTTGAAGCTATCTGGCAAATATATATGTTCGGATTTCCACAGAAGACCAGTTTCAAATCGTTGATTTTTCTGAAATGTTGTATCGCGCATTATTCGCAGCGTGCGTTTGTCTTCCTCAGACTCAGGGTGCTCCAGAGGGACTTTAACTCCTAAGTTATCTGCGGAGAGAAATTCCTTTACGAGCTGGTGAAGGTCGTCGTCCGGTTTACAACTGCAATTGTGACGGCTTTGATGTTGATAGCAACCTGTCACGTTATCTCCATTTCCATCAGTTTCATGTATAGTCCAACCAAGTCGAGTTTTTGTAGCGACAGGCTGTTTACTTTGCCCTTCACGCACATCTAGTGGAATTGCTAGGGTCCAGTTGTCCATTCCGATAAGCAACGGTGGCTTGGCTTCGTTGTAGTATTCTATGGGTAGTCTCTTTAGGTGTGGGTGTAACTAGTACTGAGGTTCAAATGAAAATGGGAGATAGAGGAACTTGTCCTGAGTAGAAAATCGTTCTACACGTACTCCCGTTTTTGCACCGTTAAGGAGATAGCGCGATTTTAAGGACGAATGATTTTCATCTTACCTGTGATCACTGTTTGATCTCTAACTTCTGCTGTACTTAGCGTAACGTAATAATTCTGGGCTCGTTGGAAAGGACACAAATTCTTCTTTCTAATTGCCATCAACTGTGTCAATCAGTGTTATACTTTTTGAGAAAAATTCATTTAAATGACACAAAAATAATAAAAAATTAAAAAAAAATACAAAAAAGTCCTGTTTTCTCCAAGAAGGACGTGATTAACCACCAAATTTTATTACATTTTCGGAAAGCCCATAAAATTTCACTATACGTTTGATAACAGAATTTCTTCATATTTGCAACAACAAGTAAGTTTCCTGCACATGTTGGAAACACTGCTAAACATAGAATTTACCGCAAAACAGATGCAGTAATGAGCAACCATGTTACCAACACACGTATTGCTCTTATGTGTGGAAATTATGTTACAGGTAAGTAAAAATATGACAACTAATTAGATAGCGTCCATTTAAGTAAATTAACTAACATCCATTTAAGTTAATTAAGTAATATCCATTGAAGTAGGGCGTGGAGTTTACCTGCTCCCTTAAGGGACAGGAATGACTTCGTCCTACGTAGATTTTTCTGCGATAAAAGCATCGGGAGGAAGCAGCAGCAAACAGAATGTCATAGACATCATTACGAGCAACATGGCAAGCAATAGGAGGTCTTTTACAACGGAAGCAATGGCAGACATGCACTTCGTGTATGGGTTGTGCGACGGGAATGCTAGGCGAGCCGAAAGAGTTTACCGGGAACGGTATCCGGACAGATCTCGGTACCCCCATTATCGGATGTTCATCAGCATTCATCGGAACCTTCGTGAACGAGGTACACTGCAGCCGTGGCGAGAGACACAACATCCAGGACGGCGACACTCGGTACCTGTGGCCACGGAGGAGCGCATACTGCGCATCGCGGCTAGGGACCCCACGGTAAGCACCCGGCGCATCGGCCATCGATTAGGCATCAACCACATGCAAGTGTTCCGAATTCTGGAAGGAGAAGGACTGTATCCCTATCACAATACACCGGTGCAACAACTGTTGCCCGGTGATCGTGAACATCGGCGAGACTTTTGTCGTACCATGTTACTGCGAGCAGACGAACATCCAGCGTTTTTCGGAAGAATTCTCTGGACCGACGAATCGCAATTCACCCGCGATGGCATACAATATTTCCACAATATGCATGTGTGGGCACGTGAAAATCCCCATACCTGCCGAAATACGTCCCATCAACATCGCTTCAGTGTGAATGTTTGGGCTGGCATCATCGGCAGAACTTTCATCGGTCCGGTATTTCTTTCCCCAATTCTCAATTCCACCAATTATGCCGAATTTTTGGAGGAAACTTTACCAGACCTCATAGAGGATATACCACTCCGTGTACTTGTCAGGTTTTGGTATCAGCACGATGGAGCGCCAGCGCATTATGGTGCTAATGTCCGTCGGTGGCTCGACGCGAATTTTCGGGATCGATGGATTGGTCGTGGCGGTCCCATTGTATGGCCTCCACGATCTCCCGGCTTAACTCCCATGGACTTTTATTTCTGGGGGGTATTTGAAAAGCATCGTCTACGCAGAGGAAATTCATACACGAGAACAGCTCATTTCCCGTATCACCGAAGCATGCGATCAGTTACGAGCCCAACTACTGCGTGTAAACCCCACCAATGCCATTCGTCGGCGATACCACTTCTGCTTGCTCTACAACGGCGGACATGTTGAAAATTATTTGTAAACGTAATAAACTAAATAAACGTAATAAACTAAATAAACGTAATAAACTATACTTCAACTCTTTTATTTCGTCCTCACTATTATTAATCATACTCCTTCGGCGAATGACGGGTGTCAAACCAGATTTACTTGAAGGGAACGTGCTTGATAACTGTTAGCCCCGCTCCTTTACAATTCAACCTATGAAGAAATTCTGTTATCAAACGTATAGTGAAATTTTATGGGCTTTCCGAAAATGTAATAAAATTTGGTGGTTAATCAGGTCCTTCTTGGAGAAAACAGGACTTTTTTGTATTTTTTTTTAATTTTTTATTATTTTTGTGTCATATAAATGAATTTTTCTCAAAAAGTATAACACTGATTGACACAGTTGATAGCAATTAGAAAGAAGAATTTGTGTCCTTTCCAACGAGCCCAGAATTATTACGTTACGCTAAGTACAGCAGAAGTTAGAGATCAAACAGTGATCACAGGTACGATGAAAATCCTTCGTCCTTAAAATCGCACTATCTCCTTAACGGTGCAAAAACGGGAGTATGTGTAGAACGATTTTCTACTCAGGACAAGTTCCTCTATCTCCCATTTTCGTTTGAACCTCAGTACTAGTTACACCCTGCATAGGCTATACAGGGTGTTTGGCACTCCGTGTGCCACCTTGTAAGGGGTTATTCCTTGATATATTTGGAGAAAAAAATTGTTCTACAGGGTGGGTCAATTTTCAATATTAGTGGAGATAATGGGTGGTTAAGAAAAGTGTTTTTGACCGGTACCCTCACTCACTTAAAACGTTATATCTTGAAAATGAATAATCACAAGGCAAAGTGTTATAACTCGTTTTTTAGGCAATCGAATTACCTTTCATTTGATGTTACAGTCTAAACTGTAACTGCACCCAATCTTCAGATATTTACGCGAAAACACAGATTTTTACTACGTCAATCCTAAAAATTCAGTGATCAATGTAGTTTTTCTCAGAAAACCCCATTATAAAAATGTCATTTTAATTTTATTTTTTTATGAGCCGTATTATTACCTACAAAAGCTGCATACATATGTATGAGTTACGACTAACATTTTGGAAGTAATAGGTAAAAATACATATCGCATAAAAATTAAATATTTAAAAAATCAGTGCATGTGCATGTTGATCTACGCTACTTGCTTGAATTGAAAGAATTTAATAATGGTTTTTATTTCAAATATTTTTATTATAATAAATGTTCAAAATGGAAACCTTCATTTTGAATGCACGCTAAAGCTCGTTTGGCGAGTGTTCTCTTGGTATTCATATTCCTCAACTGCTGCCTTACTTCTATTGCTGCCGCATCGATCCTGATATTTAGATCTTCCAATGTTTCTACTGGCGTTGCGTAGACAAGGTCCTTCATCCGTCCCCATACAAAGAAATCCATAATAGTAAGATCAGGAGATCTTGCAGGCCAGTGTATCGGTCCATTTCTACCGATCCAGCGATTGCTATAATTGGAATTTAACCAATCTGTGATCTGTCGGCCGTAATGAGCAGGAGCACCATCGTGTTGGTAAAACATGGAAGCCAATCGAACCAGTGGAATATCATCCAACAAGTCCTGTAGATCATTTGATAAAAACTGTAAGTAATTGGAGCTATTTAGAGTACACGGAATAATAGGTCCAAGTAAATCGTCACCAATCACACCTGCCCATAAATTGACGCTGAATCTATGCTGAAATGATGCCGCTCTTCTTGTGTGTGGATTGCTCTCATCCCACGTATCCCAGCAAACAAAAAGGTTCGGAATGATATTGAAAAGATATCCGCAGAAGATATCATCTATCGTGTGAGATATCTTTGTCTGATCGATTGCGATACGATAAAGTGCAAAATGTCCATTCGGTGCGATAACTTTCGAGTGATAAAAATGGGTGAAGGGGAAATTTTTTATTTATGTACATCCTTGTATTATCGCCACAAAGATATGAAACCGATAGTCTTTATTTTGTCGCATTTGTGATATCCACTATATATATTCAACCGATCTCTTGTAGATATCATGCATGCGATTTTGGTTTTCAATCTTCATTACGTTCTCTTAACGATATCGTACATGCCAAACCTTTTTAAAATCTTCGTTCCCGTCCCTCTCCGACAAAACCAAAATTTTGTATTTAATACGAGATGGAGCTTTGATAATGGAAATAAAGGAACAGGTAAAGCATTTTATACCACAACTTTTAAGGAGCTTAAAAACAGATTCCCATTAGACTATCAAATTTTTAAGGAAATTGAGTTCTTGGATCCACAAATAGCACTTGACAATAAAAAATGCGTGAATTCGACGAAATTAAATATAATTGCAAAGAAAGTTGGATACGCAAATCTGTTATAAATAAAATTTCAATCCAAAAATATAAATAAAATTTCAATCCAAAAAAATAAATAAAATTTCAATCCAAAAAAATAAATAAAATTACAATAGAATATTTCACACTTGTTTCGCAGCAGGATCACAACCTTACACACGTGATTGAGTCGTTAAGTGGAACGTCTTAGACTATTGGCACTTTTTCGTTCAAATGCCGGGTTTTCAACGAACTTGGCCCGATTTCTATCGTCGGTAAGATAATATTGCGATAATATTATCTTATTTATCTCTTTGTAAAGGAAAGATATATTGCCCTTTCTTCAGAATATCATAAAGAAGACAAACTTTGGTTATGAAGGATCGCCCTTTGTTGTTCCTCAACAAGATTCGGGCTTTTCTATCGCCGGCAAAATAGTTTTCAGATAATCTTTTCTCATTTATATATTTGCGAACCTAAAATGCATAGGATTCTCCTTAGGATATCACAGAGATGACAATTTTAGAAAAACTCGATTCAGCATCAATAATTATCTCCAATCAGATATCGCTATGATATCTTTTAATAATCTTCTGACAGACTGTCGTTATTATATCCTATTAGAGATAGAAGGCGATAACTGGCGATATCATTATGATATTGTCATAAAGATTATCGCCAGAAATGTTTGCTGGGATGTAGGTTGTGGAAGTTTGTGATACCGTCTCTGGGAAATTGGAACTCATCCGTCCACAGAATATTGTTGAAAAAATTGTCGTCATCTATTTGTCGTTCAAGGAGCCAATTGCAAAACTCCATCCGTTTGGGGAAATCAATGGGTAGCAGCTCCTGTACTGGTGGGTGATGGTAGGTATGGAAGCGTTCTACTTTTAAAATACTCCAAACATTCCAAGTAGATATGTTAAACTGCAATGCCAAGCGTCGGATACTGATCGATGGATCATTTTGCACTGCTTGCAGTATTCTTTCATCAATCTGAACAGCGATTATCGGCGCAGGAATTGCATTTACTCTCCTTGTTCTAACGCTGCCAGTTTCCCTAATTCTCCTGTAAACGTCTTGAAATACTCTCCTGCTAGGTGTCCGTCGATGAGGATGTCTCTGGTGGTAAAGCCTTCGCGCGGCTCGTGCATTTTGGTCACACTCTCCATAAATTAACATCATGTCAGCATATTCTTCATTGGAGTACTCAGGCATTTTGAAATTATTTTTTAAATTCTACTGACACCTTCTTCTCTTAGCAACGTAACTAAAACTGAGTAAAATATGAAGGTAGTTTTGCTTTTTTAGGCTTTTTATTTTGTAAGACACCCTATTAAAAAAGGCATAGTACCGCATCCAGTAGTACCTACCACGTCCAGGTAAAAGCATCAATTATGTTGAAACTCACTTACATTTCATTGTTTTCCTTCATACTTTAAATAGTAATAAAATAAATGTGCAATAAAAATACTGCAGTACTACCGACAAATTAAACAGGTTTTTAAACGTGGTCCACTTGGCACTGACTTTTAAATATTTAATTTTTATGCGATATGTATTTTTAACTGTTATGTTGTGAACGGAGGCCTTGGAGTGAATATTTCGACTTGTAAAAGTCAAAATATTCGATGGAAAGGAAGGTTCAGGAAAGAGTGGGCCAATTCCTACGTCTGAATTGGTGGCTGAAATCCGAGCGGAAGCGACACGCTTTCTGGCGGCCGGGACTACCTACGGCAGTTGTGGGGGGGTTCTTGCCCAGGTTTCAGACCATAAACCCTTGGCCTGTACAACAAACAATTTCGTGTCGGCTTACTCCAGGGTGATTTGAAATTGGGACTGATTCCCCAATAGGTCGTGAAAGACCAAGAAGCGGTGGAATAGCGCGACTTCGCGATTTGTCAGGGCGCTTAGGTGGTATAGCGCCCTGCCTGCCCACCCTACCTCAGCCATGACTGTCCTAAAACAACATCCGTCATGGCCCCTTATTGAGGTTCAGGGATTGGGGCTTAGACGATTGGGTTCATTTTAAAACTGGCCTTTAGCCTTTAATCATCTTTGCAATACAAAAAAAATAACCATATAAAGCCCCTAAAATATATAACCAAAAAAAAATCTGGAAAGTAAAAGAATACACCAAAAATATATTGCCAAAAAAAATGATAAAAAAATATAGGAAAAAAAAATAAACTCACCCCATTAGATTCTAATTTTTCTTACTTTTATTATTTTTTTAAATTATTTTTATTTCCGTCTCATCCGTCATGTCCTGTCTGTCATTTTATTTATTTTTATATTAGTTATTAATTTTGTTTAATTCCGATTCATTAAAATTTTTATTCTATTTTTATTTACTTCATTTTAATTATTTATTATTTTCTAATCTATTATAATTATCATTCAATCCACCGTTTTATCACATTTAAACTTAATCGATTTATTTTTATGAAAATTCCATTGCAGAAAACTTAAAATTCCCGAATTCGTGCTATACTGCACTCGTGACACTTTGACACATTTTGTCACAGGCGATGAAAAGGGGCGCTCGGTTGGTGGCGAAGTCTTAGTATTGATCGAATACAGGACTATTTTCGCATGAAAATTTAAACCACATCACTTTTTGTGTTAAACTATGTGAAATTCATCACTCAAGCACTCGATTCCAACAATTTTAAAATGGGTATTTATATTCTAACTCGATTTTTCCCGGCAATACTCAATTTTTGTATTAAGATTTCACGCACAATGTGACGAATGACGAATTACGAATTAATTTTCACGCTATCACGGAAAAGTCGTACTCCACCGACAAAAAAATCACTCCTCCAATTGACGCAAAAGCCGTTTCGGGTATATTAAATGCAATATGTACACACTCGAAAATCTGCCGGGGCCGATGTAATCGCACTGTGTACTACCATAATCGCAATATGTTGCGCCTACGGCAGTCGCCATATGATTCTAAACTTTCGCCTTGGTACTTATTCGAATTTGAAGACTATCGCGCCAATTTTGTTTCTAGCAGGCCCTTCTTCGCACAGCTCGGGCTCCCGTCGAACGCACGTCGCGCGGTGGAAAGTGAGGCTCACTTTGACACTTTTTCTTGATCACACACTTGACCGCACGGGGTTTTTCGCCGCACACTTCCTATTTACGAAGACGATTCAGTGTATTTTCCGATTTTCGGACTTGCAAGCGAAAATTCAGTTTTTTTTTTTCCGTATTTAGCACACGACACGAAGAACTTGCACGATATTCGTCGTCCGAGAACACGAAAGAGAGCGAAAAAAAAAACAACTACGCGTAACGACGGTTTTTCAATTATTCAAATCGAAACCAAAACGCGCCAGGTACGACTTTAGCCTACCAATTTGGTGTAGATTGGTCGTCGTCGGAGGTCAAAGTTGCGATCGAACACAAAAATTTTCTCGGCACGCACGGGCCTTAGCTCGAACTCCGCACTCTCACGCTGCTATCGCCGCTTCCGGCCTTTACCGAATAACGGTAAACGATTTTTCTCGCGGCTAAGTTGGTGGCAGTTGTGGGTGCGATCAAAACCCATCGTATGCGATCAAAATTCATCGCACGCTGAGCCCTGAGCGCACCCACAACCGCCCAGCAGGAAATGGTCGAGTTGTCTATTGACAACTCAACAGTTACTTCCAAAATGTTAATCGTAACTCATACATATGTATGCAGCTTTTGTAGGTAATAATACGGCTCATAAAAAAATAAAATTAAAATGACATTTTTATAATGGGGTTTTCTGAGAAAAACTACATTGATCACTGAATTTTTAGGGTTGACGTATCAAAAATCTGTGTTTTCGAGTAAATATCTCAAGATTGGGTGCAGTTACAATTTAGACTGTTACATCAAATGAAAGGTAATTCGATTGCCTAAAAAACGAGTTATAACACTTTGCCTTGTGATTATTCTTTTTCAAGATTTAACGTTTTAAGTGAATGAGGGTACCGGTCAAAAAACACTTTTTTTAACCACCCATTATCTCCACTAATATTGAAAGTTGACCCACCCTGTAGAACAATTTTTTTCTCCAAATATATCAAGGAATAACCACTTACAAGGTGGCACACGGAGTGCCAAACACCCTGTATAGTATTAAACTCGAGATATCTTCTCATTTCTAAAAGCTAACATATTGTGGAGTAGGGTGATTCTTATGTGTATGGTTAATTTATTTTTTTTAAAGATTTCTTTCGTACTCTCTAGAATGGTTCCAATTAGAGTAAAAAGAATAGGTGTCAAGTTTTATCGCAACCAGAACTTCAATTGCTAATAATGACCACTAGAGAGCATTACACATACCCTCTGTATTTTGAGTCGCAATCATCTAAAGAATAATATTTTAAATATATCGGCAATCGTTTTTCGGAATCTCATATAATTTTCCTTTATTGGATCTAGATGAAACTTAAAACCGATTCGAAGTCAAAACCTCGGCCAAACTTGTCAAAAAAAAATTATGTGAAAGAAAAAAGGGGTTCAGCGACACAATAGAAATTTTACAAAGGTAATTGTAGTTGCAAATATCGAAGAAAATTCAACAAAGATCTAGCTATGCTAGAATTATAAACCTTGGCATCTTTATCTTATTCTGACTTTGATCTCGTAATACAAGTATTGATAAATTTCTCAACTATTAGTAATTATTAGAGTTTCGGCACTTACTTAATTTAATTATAAAAGCAGAATACCAAAATAAACCGACGATTTGCGGCTTCAAAATCATCCTACCGAAACACATGCCTCTCGTCGCAATATATTGTGTATCATGTAGGGATGGGATTGCTCAAAACTCGATTGTGGCAAAATCGATTATTTTAAAACGTTCGATTAATATTAATCGATTAATTAATGCCTCCTTATCAATTAATCGCTTAATCGCGTAATTCGTAAGTTCCAGGGTGTCGTATACGGTGTCGTATAGATTTGACTTGAAATATCTAGGTTCATTATACGTTTAACATTGGGATTGTCGTACATACATATATTGTTGTACATATAGCGGTAAATGTAGATAGAAAAGATATGTGCTTATTAATACTTATATGAAGAATTTTTCTGTCTTCTCCTCACTGTCTTACATGTGGAGCTAAATGTCCGTTCAATTTCCAAATAAGTTCATGGCTTTAGTTATGAAATAACACATTCTACATTTGCGGATGAATGTGAAAAGGTCAAGATATTAATTAATTAATTAACTAACATAATGTTGCAAAAGCCTTCTGAACACCAATGTGGACACAGGAAAGATCTTGCCAAAATACTTCTATATCTTATTCTACATTAGAATTATTGTTGCCAATAATTATTTAACAGTCTAAATTCATGATCGAGTTATTATAATTTATAGTTTTCAACAATAATGTCCTTTCAATGAATAGTTCTCACTAAAATGCCTTTCTTGTTGATTTTGGTATCTACAGTGGATTCCGTTGCTAATTGACACAATATAATAAGAGAAGTGCATTAAATTTTATTAGAAAAGGGTTTAAGTATTTTGTTATAAAGTAAGTATAATAGAAAGAGGTGTCCAGTAAGTAGGTAAGGAGATAAGCATAAAAGTAAGTACCTGTACTTACTTTTAGCTAAAGTTGGCGATTTAGTTTCGAATTTGAGACCAGAAGAAACAGCAGGAGTAAAATAATTCCCATAATTTGACATAGCAAGCAATTTTCTCAACGAAGTTTTGCTTGCTTTTTCTTATTACCAAACGTGTTTTGCTGGATCTCTTCAAAAATGCAAAAAAATTTTCTGTTGCGGCTAATTTCGTAGTAAAATATTGCCAAATCTGTCGAACATCGAATCTTTTTACTGTTGAAATTTGTTCGAATAATTAACGTTAACTAATCGATTATGTCGATTAATCAAAATCAACACAACTCATATCGATTGATAAAATTGATTTTTTAGAAAAAATATCGATTAATCGAATCGAAATCGAACCCTAGTGTCATGGTCTAGTTGGATCTTTAAAGAGCTTCGAAACGATTCACTGCATAGGTCTCCAATGAGTGGTTAAGAGTTTTGTATAAGAAAACTGCGTCATGTTATTGTTTTATTGTTTTCATAAGGCCAATATAGACCTGCTACTCATTTGCTGCGCAAAACCGGCATACATTGTTTCACCAGAACTGATCTCGAAACAAAACATTCAATAAATACTAAAACAAAAATATTTAAATTTAAAAGCGCTTGTTTTTTTTCATTAGTTCACAATTTTCAAGAACAACACTCAAGAACTTACCTGTTCTATAAGAGTTAAATGCGAATCTCCGCTATCCGCTTCTGGATCTGGTAGTTTATCGTTTGGAACAAGTATCGTATCAAACGGTAATTGTTGTCCTCGCCAGTCGTTTCGAACTATGTCAAGAAGGTAACCATCACACGGAGGCTATGAAAAGAATATTAAAAAAAACATAAGAAAAATTTATGTAACTTAATCATCACGTGAATGCTACATGAAATTATATAAAAAAACAACATCGCAATAGTTTGAGTTCAACTTTATAATCTTTCGTGACAAAATCCGAATGCCGACGCCTCTGACAATCTTAAGGGGGTATTTACATTAAAATCAACCCAAAAATCAAATTTTTTCTTTTTTCGGTAGATAAACATGTGTAGAACATACTACTCAAACGGTTTTTCCGAAATCAACTGAATACGTGAGCTGTCATATCATTTAGGCACCTACTTTATAGCTTTCAAATCACAAAAAGTACTAAAGAAAATCTTTAAACGTGTTTTTCTGGAAACTACGTTTTCTGAACTTGTGTAAGTTCTAGAGCTTGAACCCAATAAGCTATCGACTTTTTTTTAGTTTAAAGTGAATTGAATTCATTGGAACTTATACACTTGAACACTTTCAATGTAAAAGAAATCTTGAGAAATCTAGACTAAAAATTCGTATGCCTGACGTTTTACTTTATTAATTCAATAATACAGTATTATGATCCATTTTTTAAAAAAAAAAATTTACTACCCTGAAAAATTTTTTTTACGTTTCATGACTAGTAGACACGAAAAAAAACAAAGCAGTCGGTCTGTCCGCCATACGTCGACCAGTGTACGCAAAATTGTTTGAAGGCTCGTAGCACCCAAGCCCTATGAGCTATTCATTTGAATTTTTTTCGTGGGTAGAGTGGGTAGGCCCTCTGAAGTGACCAAATTCTGAGGGGTGGGGGTCTGAGGGGGAAGCGTTTTAGACCGAAAATTTTGGTTTCTAGCTCTCAGGAACCGTTTATGCTAGGAAGCTGAAACTTGGAATTTATATAGAGCTTCAATAGTGGACCCATTTGCAAAAAAATTGCCGATATGGGTGAAAGGGTGAAGGAGTGAGGGGAAAATAATGCGTCCGAGACGCTCGAAAGCCGAGATTGAGACATTCTAAAATCCATATCTCCTAAACTGTTAATGTCACGAAATTAAAACCTTATGAACATCTGTAGGTATACTAGGAGAATAGATCGGAAACAAATTTTTGAGTGGTGGCAGTGGCGTGCGGGGGTGGGGAGTGAAAAACTTTAGATTACTATATCTCACGAACCAATTGCACTACAAAAATAAAATTCGGTTTCTGTATTAAGGTTGACAACTAAAGTTTGATGAAAGTAAAAGTTTTCAAGATGGAGGTGGAGCATGGAAGTGGAGGAGATAAGAATTTTTCTAAAAAATCACGTCTCATATCTCAAGAGCAGTGTAAGACAGAATCTTAGAATTTTTACCAGAAGTAGGCCTAATAGACCCCTAGCAGAAATTTTAGGGATGAGGATTTAGAGGGTAAGGGTGTAGAGGGTGAGGGTGTAGAGGGTGAGGGTGTAGAGGGTGATGGTGGGGAAGGGTGAAAAAGAAAAAGTTCCGATTTTTATATCTCGAGAACCTACGATATAAAACTCAAACTTGGTATTTAGATAGACATGTAGTAGTAGCATGTTGGAAAAACATAATTTTTTATAGTGGTAGTATGGTACGGGGGTGGGGGGTGTTTTTCCTCACTAAAGAATGGCTTATGCTAGAGAGTTGAAACTCGTTATGTATATGTAAATCAACTAGAAAAGTAATTTAGATAAAAAAAATTTTAAATATCCATTGACGTTCGGAAAGGAGGCCAAAAAAATAATTATTAGTGAAAAGGGAATGCACATATTTTCACGATTTTCGTCATATCTAGTAGGTCTTCCCAAATATTGAATTCATTTTTATTCTACGGCTTTATATAAATACCTAAAAAGCGTTTTCAGGATTTTTTCAAATTCGACCCCTAAGAGGGTGTATCGATATCGATTATCTTTTCACTTTCATGGGCTTGCGTAATAATCGCCTAAAATTTGTTTTTAAGTTTTTTCCTTTTTCAGCCCCTAAGAGGGTATAAAAGGGTCTTTTAGAAGTGATAAGAAATTGAATTGGTTTTTACTTTCTCGTGCTGTCTTCATATTTATTTATTAACTTCTTTCAGGATTTTTGGATACTCAACCCCCAAGTGGGTGTAAGGAGGTTGCACATGTTTTCACAAATTCTTACATATTGCTTAGATCTGATAATATACCGAATTCATTTTTACTTCATTAGGTTTCCTATACAGGGTGTTTGGCACTCCGTCCGCCACCTTGTAAGGGGTTATTTCTTGATATATTTCCATAATAGTAAGATCTTGCAGGCCAGTGTATCGGTCCATTTCTACCGATCCAGCGATTGCTATAATTGGAATTTAACCAATCTGTGATCTGTCGGCCGAAATGAGCTGGAGCACCATCGTGTTGGTAAAACATGGAAGCCAATCGTACCAGTGGAATATCATCCAACAAGTCCTGTAGATCATTTGATAAAAAAATGTAAGTAATTGGAGCTATTTAGAGTAGGCGGAAGCCTAATAGGTCCAAGGAAATCGTCACCAATCACATCTGCCCATAAATTGACACTGAATCTGTGCTGAAATGATGCCGCTCCTCTTGTGTGTGGATTGCTCTGAGCCCACGTATGTTGGTTGTGGAAGTTTGTGATACCGTCTCTGGTAAATGGGGACTCATCCGTCCACAGAATATTGTTGAAAAAATTGTCGTCATCTATTTGTCGTTCAAGGAGCCAATTGCAAAACTCCATCCGTTTGGGGAAATCAATGGGTAGCAGCTCCTGTACTGGTGTGTGATGGTAGGTATGGAAGCGTTTTACTTTTAAAATACTCTGAACTTTCCAAGTAGAGATGTTAAACTGCAATGCCAAGCGTCGGATACTGATCGATGGATCATTTTAAACTGCTTGCAGTATTCTTTCATCAATCTGAACAGCGATTATCGGCGCAGGATTTGCATTTACTCTCCTTGTTCTAACGCTGCCAGTTTCCCTAATTCTCCTGTAAACGTCTTGAAATACTCACCTCTCAGGTGTCCGTCGATGAGGATGTCTCTGATGGTAAAGCCTTCGCGCGGCTCCTCCATTTCCGCGACACTTTCCATAAATTAACACAATGTCAGCATATTCTTCATTGGAGTACTGAGGCATTTTGAAATTATTTTTTAAATTCTACTGACACCTTCTTCTCTTAGCAACGTAACTAAAACTGAGTAAAATATGAAGGTAGTTTTGCTAAAAATATGAATGGTACCAACTATACTCCTTTAGGGAGTATCATATTAATTTTTGGGGCAAATACTCCTTAGATACTCCATAAGTTAATATACTCCTTTTTGCGAACTTGAAAGAAATAAAGAATTTGTTCTTAAACTGTTTATCTGGCAACGTTTTGTCTAGAACCAAACGCCGCCTCATTCCTTAAACGCACTTGTTTGTGATTTCAAGTGAATTTGCATACATATCCAATGAAGTCAAACGATACACATTGCTCACTACATAGACATCTCATTCGCATACTTATATAAATTGACATTCCGATCGCTTTGCAACATTTTGTTATGTTATTGCTTCATTTTCTTCATACAATTCACATTCATTAATTAATCTGTTTTCTGAATAAATATTTTTTGGATGGTAATTTGAAAAGAGTGAGTTCTTTTTATTTCCTGTGCAATGTGCATGCTTTGAATTTTACATAACTTTCATTTGATAAACTGATCACACATCAAAAATTTTACTTTACTGTGGCAACCAAAATGATGACAATTGAATTTTTTATAAAAAGCAAAACGCTAAGAAAAAGGAGAGGAACGAATTACAAAAAAAAAGAAGAACAAATTCAGGCACGAATTTGTACATGCTCCCCGCGTTAAAGGTTAGTTTAACTCTTCCTCTGATGATGCATTTAGGCGGAAGACTTCAGCTAGTAGTTGCCTGGGTGACGGGATCGGATTTCTTTGTGACCTTGGTTGACATCGCTGCTTCATATGATTCCATAAGAAATATGTCATGGTCAGTAAGATCAGCAATAGTCCACCATAACTCAGGATAAATTGATGAGTGTCATGGCCCTAAACGGATGGAACAGGAATGTCCGTCTTAGTTTTTAAATCCTGAATGGAAAGCTGTAGCTCCTGAAAAATCTTCTTAAAAGACTTTTGGGGACGGCTGACACCGGAAAGTTCTGTTGATAGGGCGGGAAACTTTACTTCTGTGAAATTTCTTGTAGACAGTACTGCAGTTCTTATGGAGGAATGGTGCAGCTTATGAGCCTGAATCGTAATTGATTCTTCGTTTAGAGCAAAATCTTCCTGTAGCTCGAGGATGCCGGTTCCCTTCAAGCTAATTTCTGATCTATCATTTTCACAGACGATGTTTATGATGGTGCTGTTCTCAATAAAATATATCCATTGGTTGGAGTTGAGTAATTGAATATAGCGAGGAGGTTGTTTCCATTCTCTTAACTGACATTCCTTGGGTTCAACCAACTGGTTTAGGAAACTGAATTCGCAGGCTGCAATGTTAGATCCTCTCCTATACACTGGATGCAAATGCTTGCATAGATAGCTAGCGTCCCCGATTCGAGTACAACTGGTCAGCTCGTCGTTGGAGAGAGGATAATATTGATCTCGATGAATGTTTATGAGTAGATAGTTGGCTTCTAGTATCACTGTGACTACAGTGCCATTGATCGAGGTTGGCACGGCCACAAGATGAAGAATCTCAAAGCGTTGATAAGCGACCAACGGCTACTGTATCCTGAAGATCATTTGATCATTTGCCTGCTATCCGACCTTCGACCTTCATGAGCCGATAAACCATCGATAAGTCACCGTGTTGGACTGGTAGTCGAACTGAAGTCTTTAGATGCTCCTTGATTCTTAATATCTCGGCTTGCAGTTGTTGCGGCGTTAACAGTAGAGGATTTATCTTGCCATGATGTGTATCCATCAACACATCTAGGAAAGCAGCTTGGAGTCGCTGGTAGCTGTTCACAGTTAGCATGACTCTAACTGCAAGTGAAGAGAATATTTAGATGATCTTTTGCGAGTGTAATTCGTTGGTTAAATTGTTAATTTGGCTGTCGCTACTGTTGATGGCGCGTTCGAGATCTAAAATGTGGTGATCCATAGCTTCTCGAGACTGTATCATGATGTTAACCGTTGAATCAATGATAGCGGTTTGGTTTTTGATTAGCTGACGTAAGTGTTCTTCGTTTCCCTCTACTTGACTTATCATGCTGGAGATTTTATCTGCATATTCGGCATCCAAGATTCCAAACAATGAGTTGGCGATGTTTAGAGCACCATTCCTGTGTCTGCGATTGTTTGGCTTCAAAAGTTCGTTGTTGTTTTCGATTTCGGCAATTAGACCTTCAAATTGCGATATGGTAGGGATACATGAAGACTTGAGACTTCCTTGGAATGCTGACAGATGGAACTTAAGTATTGGACGGCTGCTTTTACTGTATCGAACTCTCTCCAGTACGGTGTCATGTCGTAATAGACGACCAGATTCCAACTGTCCAAAATGAGATCAGCAGATCCAATTCTTTCGGAGTAAAGGCCGGGTGCCGAAGTATATGGAGTAACCTTGATTGATGTTCCAAAAATTGGTAATATAAAGCCAGTGACGAGCATCAAATTTATTACCGATGCCATGGAACTAGGTTTCTTCCTTTTTGACGTACTGGTGGTTGCAGTACTGGATGAATTTGCGGTCAATTCATCTTCTACTTCTAGTGTTCTCTTGATTTCGCGCGATTGATGAGACGGGTCGTTATGTTCCATCATGGGGGCTGCCTTCTCTTCTGCTTCGACTTCTACTGGGAGAGGTGCCAGCTTGTGGATGGGCCGTTTTAAAACTCCAGAGGTGGTTCTGACTTCGGCAACTCGAACCGACTCGTCTTTTCCTTTGATCGTTCGGATGATTCTACCTAATTGCCATCTTAGTACGGGTAGATTATCATCTTTTATAACGACCATCATTCTGGGTTTCACATTTTCCATTCGCTGTTTCCACTTGTATCGATGCTATAATTCACTCAAGTATTCAATCGACCACCTTTGCCAGATTTGGTGTTTGATTGTGCATACCAGTGTCCATCGTTGGGAGAGACTCGATCTTGATACTTCGACCATGCTGGTAAGCGGTTCGCCTATCAAGAAATGTCCTGGTGTCAGAGCATTTAGATCATTTGGATTGGATGACAGTGGAGTTAACGGCCTTGAATTGAGAATCGCTTCTGTTTCGATTACTATAGTCTCCAGCTCTTCGTATATCAATGAAGTTGATCCTATATTTTTTAGCAACAGCTGTTTCGCAGACTTCACAGCCGCTTCCCAAAGTACGCCGAAGTGTGGAGTTCTTGGAGGTATGAAAGAAAAGTCCATTCTTTTGGAGACACAGAAATCCGTTATACGCTGTGCTGCCGGATTGGCGTAAACCGCTTCACTCAGTTCCTCTAATTGGTTCCGAGCTCCAACGAAATTTGTCGCATTATCACAAATTATTTTTTCACAATGCCCCCGCCGGCCAATAAGACGTTTTAGCGCACCGATGAATCCTTCTGTGTTTAAATCCGTCACTAGTTCCAAATGGACGGCCTTGGTGGCAAAGCAGCAGAATACAGCTAGATACGATTTTTGTGGTCGTTTTCCACGAATCTTGAAGTGAGTCCAAAACGGTCCGGCAAAATTCACTCCAGTTTTGATGAAAGGCCGAGCTGGTTGAACTCGGTCAGCTGGCAAGTCTCCCATTATTTGTGTTAGCATTTTGGGTTTCGCTCTGGAACATTGAACACAATTCTGCACCACGGATCTAGCAATAGTCATTCCCTTTATAGGCCAGTATTGATCACGTACTATTGCACGAAGAGCTTGTGGTCCGGCCTGCAAATTGTCGTTGTGGATTTGGGTGATGATAAGTTTTGTAACATGGTGACCGTACGGCAGCAAGATAGGGTGCTTGATACCATAAGACAGATTGGAATGCTCCAAACGTCCACCGACTCGTAGAACATGCGCTCGATCTAAAAACGGGGTTAAACTGCTAATATGGTTATTATTGCTGAGCTGACTACCAGAATTTAGGATCTTGATTTCTTCGCCAAATTCTTGTCGTTGAATTTCTCGTATAATTGTGGTCAAAGCTTCGTCCATTTCTGACATTGATAACGACTGACCAGTTTTAGTAGCCTCCTTCCGACGACAAACAAGCCGTGTGAATCGAATGATGTAGACCACAACTCTTTGCAGATGTCGGAATGAATTTTTGTGATCGATGCCGTAGATGAAATGAGATGAGTTTTGTGTAATGGATAGCACAATTTTGGGTTGTCTTCTTTCCATTACGGTGTCTTCGGGAATATGTTTTTCCGGCCACATGCTTTCACTACCATGCAAGAAGAAGGGTCCATAGAACCACAAAGAACAGCCTTCCAGCTTCTTTGGTGCAATTCCTCGGGATAGCAAATCAGCAGGATTATCTTTTGATCCTACATGCCGCCACTGTTCTGCCGCCGAAAATTCTTGTATTGATGCGATTCTGTTGGCTACAAAAGTGTGGAAGGATGAAGATTCTGCATGCAACCAATGAAGAACAATTTTAGAGTCGGTCCAGAAGAAGCATGATTGACTGGTCAGCTTCAGGTCCTTACGAAGACGGTGCATTAATTCTGCTGCTAACTTAGCCGCACACAGCTCCAAACGAGGGATCGTAGTTACTTTTAAAGGTGCAACTCTTGTTTTGGCACATAAAAGTTGTACAGTTCTAGTTCCGTCCTGATGTATGGCACGAAAATATATCGCGACTCCATTAGCCTTTTCTGATGCATCGGCGAAAGCGTGTGACTTCTGGGTACTTTACCGTTAAATACGTGGCGGGCAATTTTTATGTTGCTTAGTTTTTTCAACTCTTGGCGGTATTTTATCCACGTTGAATGCAGTTCCATCGGGAGAGCAGCATCCCAACCCAGCTTAAAGTTCCATAATTGCTGAATAAATATCTTTGCAGTGATGGTGGCTGGACTCAATAATCCTAACGGGTCGAAGACATGAGCGATGTCCGATAATGCGGTC
The DNA here is from genome assembly GCA_951812415.1 of Beris morrisii. Classification (NCBI taxonomy): domain Eukaryota; kingdom Metazoa; phylum Arthropoda; class Insecta; order Diptera; family Stratiomyidae; genus Beris; species Beris morrisii. The sequence continues at coordinate 71,153,352 of OX638312.1, read as the reverse complement.
CTTTTTGTGATCTTCGAGGAATCACTACAAGCTGTTCTAATGCTGAATACATCGGTTTTCGGTAGCCAAGTTAGTCCCAACGTCTTTATTTGGCTCACTTGGTCATCTTCAAAGTCTAATTGTAGAGCGACATCTTCATTGGGGATATATTTTACAAGATCACTGTGATTGGCACACCACTTGCGCAATTTAAATGCGGCTGCTTGTAGTATTTGATTTATTTGATCTTTTTTACAAATAGCTTCTCGAAGGTTATTCGAGCCAGTCATTAAGTCATCCATGTAGAAGTCTTCTTTGATTGCTTGGGAACCTAGCTCATATTTGTCGGCTGATTGTACGGCTAATTGCTGCAAACACTTTGTTGCTAAGTAGGGTGCTGATGTCATTCCGTATGTGACTGTATTCAATTGATAATATTTAATCTCCTCGCTGGGATCCATTCTCCAAAGTATTAACTGGTATTTTCGATCGTCTTTGGCTACCATGATTTGACGGTACATTTTTTCGATGTCCGCGGTAAAAACGAAACGAGGCATACGGAATCGCAGCAGAATCGTAAATAATTCGCTTTGAATGGTTGGTCCAGTATGCATAATTTGGTTAAGACTCGTATTGGATGTAGTTTTAGCTGATGCATCAAACACAACACGAAGTTTAGTCGTTGTACTATCGGTTCGAACTACACAATGATGTGGTAAGAAGTAGTGCGGCGATTGAATGTCTCGTATGTTTACCCTGCTCATATGTCCCAAATCCATATACTCTTCCATGAAGGCACTGTACATAGTTCTGGATTTTTCGCAAGCCGTTTTTCCAGTTGAAGAAATCGTTTAAGAGCGATATCCTTAGAATCACCGAGCATACTAGTCTGGTGTGAGAAAGGTAGACTCACTTCAAAACGTCCTTCAATTGTTCTTTGGTCGTGTTGCTGGAAATGCGCCTCGCATTTCATCTCCTGGGTGGTCATTTGTCCGTTTGTTGGTTCCTTGTCTTCCATTTTCCAGAATTTTTCCATTTCCATTTGAGCATCCTCAATGCTATTGATACCGCACATTGGTAAGGGTTTCCCTGACCTTCTGACTGTATTTATCTTACCAGCCGCAACCCATCCAAACGTTGTATTTTGTAATATCGGTAATCCTTTTCCAAGGTTTATTTGTCCTATCGAGATCAACTGGAAGTATAATTCTGCTCCGATCAGAATATCGATTGGATCTGGTTTGTTGAAGCTCGGATCTGCGAGTTTTATGTTGTTAGGTATCGACCAATTGGACTTGTCAAAACCATGTAATGGTTGCGGAGATGTTATTTGAGATAGAATGTAGGCTTCTATCTTGGTTGAAAAGTTGTTAATTCTGGAGTGAATTGCAAGTTCCACTTGACAGTGTACTTTCTGCGCAGTTCCTCCTATGCTGCGAATGCTGATTTTCGATAACATCGATTGAAGAGAAAGTTTCTTAGCAGCCGATTCCGTAATCAAGTTCACCTGCGAACCGCTATCTAAAATAGCCCTGAGTTTCGTTGGATATCCATTTCTGTCCGAAACATTCAGAATGACGGTACTTAGCTGTACTTGCGATGTTGATGTTTCTGCTGCTAACGATACTGTGGTACTGCTTGAAAGTGCTTGATCCTGTTCTGCTCTGGAAGCAGTGTTGTTGCTAGGGATTGGATGATTCGGTTTTGACGTTACCATTTTATCATCCTTGTGCAGTAGTGTGTTGTTTCTTTTGGCATTGTTTACAATGTGAAAATAGCTGATGACTCTGCTGGCACAAAATACAACTTGTATCCTTATCGGTAGCTAATAACGTGGATCTTGTGTTTGATCCTATTACTCTGCCACCACGTGGTTTGGTCGCAGTGGTGCAGGCCTCGAGAGCTTGAAAACGCAGCTCCAGGAACTCTTGTAACTGCGTCAAGGTTGGCACTTCTCTGGGGTGCGTCAACTGTTGCTCAAATTGAGTGCGTGTTGCCTGGTCCAAACGCTGCAGTAGGATGAAGACGAGGATTGCATCCCATTCATGTACTGGAACATCCAAGTTTGCTAGAGCCTGGCAACACTCGTTTGTAGTGTCATGCAGAGCTCTAATTGCACTTGCATTTTCGCTAGTAGAAGACGGTTGGGAGAGCAATTTGTTGATAAGAGAGTTTACTAACAGGCGCTTGTTCGCGTATCTACTCTCCAGGATGTTCCAGGCCGCTTCGTAGCCAGTATCGGAGCTCGAAAGATGCTGGACCAGGGCTTTGGCTTCTCCAGTCAGATTACTCATCAGGTAAAACATCTTCTTTGCCTTGGGTAATTACTGGTTATGGATGAGTTCTACGTATAGGTCACGAAATTGCTTCCATTGTAGGTAATTACCACTGAATGTGGGTAATTTTATTTCCGGCAATTTTATTTGTGTATTGAAAGGAGAGCTCGATGAAATGGGAGGTCCTTCTGGTCCGACTGAATTTGAAAATTGTGAATCCAGCCGCTCTTGCAAATTTATCAAAACTTGTTGCACTTGCCTCTCTGTGTGGGCAACTAGCTCGGGCTGATAATCTGGACAGCTGCTTTCACCCATTATTCCCAAATGAAGATCGGATATTTTATGCCAATATTCCTGAATGCTAGCAATCTTTTGCTTGTAGTAAGCTGATGATTGCCTTTGCTCCATGTTAACTTGAGCTGGCTCCAAAATGTTTTTTAGAGCCTCTACCAGAACCTTCTGCTGCCGAATTTGCCTTTGTTGCGCCGTATTCGGTGGATAGGTTGAACACCCGGCTGCACCGCTCAATTCAGCTGCATACGTCACATCCTTGGTGGCTGCTAATGCCTTGCTGTACTCCTTGTAGAGCTGCTCAACTTGTGCGAATAGATTCTCCGTGAAATACGGGTGATCAGCGTGTTGCTCGCGAAGTCCTTCAGCCGCTGCATGACGTTTGTCATTCTCGCTCCAATGCGGCCACTCGATCCTTGATGTAATCGGAAGTCCGTCTCTGGGGCCCGTCCTTTTTGAAATTGGTGAACTTTCTTTTAATAGTTTCACCACTTTCAACTTGATCCGCTGCTAGCTGTTCCATTTCGAAGCCTATCAATCTGTGTTTTAGCCCAGATTACGCTAGCTAATTTTGTGTGTAGTTTTTTAAAAAATCACTTTTATGAGACGTTTACGGTATAAAGATCACTTTAAAAATCACCTTTATTATATGATTCTAAAGATCACGTCGGGGTCACCAAAATATGTTTATAAAGCGATGGACCTCTTTTGATCCACCGCTGGAATTTCACTCTTTTTAATTCACCTTCACTTTCTTCTCGTTAGATACAATATCTACCGAAAATTTCTGTTATTTGTGCCTTGGTACAAAACCAATGCACTCTTGAATTTAAAGAATTTTATTTGAAGTTATTCGCACCGTGTCTGTATTTCGTCTGATTACAATTTACAAATTTTGAAAACTTTACAGTTAGCCACAAATGAAAATTATGCTGACCTAATGACGGCGATTTAAAACATCTTATCCACAAAAAAATTGAATGCAACTTGATTCCCTGCATGCACATAAATTCTTCGCAAGCATGGGAAATTAACTTTAAGTGAAATATGAGGCAAATATCTACTGAAATTTGGAATGTGTCTCGAAAACTTTACTTTACTGGGGCAACCAAAATGATGACAATTGAATTTTTTATAAAAAGCAAAACGCTAAGAAAAAGGAGAGGAACGAATTACAAAAAAAAGAAGAACAAATTCAGGCACGAATTTGTACAGTAATTTTGGTGGAAGAACTTGGAAAATCGGTGGATATAATTCCGGTGAGGAAGAAAAGAGACTTAGAAGGACAGATATTTCGGTGGAGATAATTCTGGTGATGAAGAAAAGGAATTTGGAAGGACATATATGTATATTCCGGTGGATATAATTCCGGCTTTTGGAAGGAAGAATTTGGCGGACGAGGCAGAAACGGTGGAGTCGGGGTGCGCGTCGGAATAAAGGTTAACTTAATCACAGGTATGTTTTCCCTCCCTTATCAGGTTCGCGAATGAAGGACCCGCAGGTCATAGAGGCTCTCATCGGTGGAGACCTTCCTGAAATAGTATCCGTTGTTTATTTCTCTTTTGAATTCATAAATTACAAGTGATCCGTTGTAATTTCTCTTTTGAATTCTTAAATTACAAGTGATCCGTTGTTATTTCTCTTTGAAATCTTAAATTACAAGTGTTTTATTTTTATAAACGTGTTTCATTTCGTGATAGGGGGTTTCCTATCTCCCTCCGACGTAAAGATTAGGTTTTTTTTTGTTGTTCCTTGAGGCTAACAGCAGATAAATTACCCGAATTGTGGGGGTAATAATTGGCACCCAACGTGTTTAAGACTGCTTTCGTCGTAAGTAAAAAAGTGAATTGATTATTTTATCAGTTTTGTAGTGTTGTACATGGAATTTGATCAGTTTTCAGTTAAATTACGGAAATTTTATATTGCGGGTGTTATAACGGTCGGTTGAATTTGTTGGGTCGCCCGTGTGAGTGCTAGATGCGAAGAGAAAAACTGATAGAATTTGGAATTTTTTTTTAGTTAGTAGGCTGGGAAAAAGAAATAAAAAAAAGGAGGTTTTGTTTTGTGGCAGGGGAGTTTGGTGATTTTCAGAGGATTTTGAGGGTTTTTTTGGTGGTTTTGCTTCGAGTGTAAATTGGATGAAAATTTTTGGGAAGATTTTTCTACCGCCAACGAAACTGGAAGGGATTTAAAAAAAAAGATTGATACAAAAAGAAGAAAGAAAACAATTAAGTCGATCCGACGAGATTAACGGAAAAAATCATCCGGAATCGGAATTTAGAGGCGGTCCGTACCGAAAAAAAACACCTACTTCTCCTCGAAATGGCCGAATGTTTAAAATAAAGATATATATAAATACAATATTGTTACATGTAAACCTGGCAACCGCGCAACCGTACAGCTCGATCGTTTCACATAACGAAAACAACAACAATCGAATACCTAGTTGCAAAATAACCCAATCAGAAATAAGGCGAAACAGCACGGTTGTATCTCTCTTCTTATCGAATGCTCTCCAATGTACTAGAATCCAATTAGAATGAAAGTCGAAAGATCTCAAGCTCACTTGCACCTTCTACACACACCACTGAACGAAGATCGAAATCGAAAGCTCTAAAGCTTTCGAGAAGATTCCACACTGAACGAACGTTCAAGAACAGTCTCGACCACAGACAAATAGTATAAAAACAGATAAAGCTTTCAGCGAGGACACAGTAATTTTGATTACGTCGACTGTGACAGACAGCGGGTACACGCGACCGTGTTGAGAGAGAACGAAAGTGAACGAGTCAAGCGATATATGGTATAAGCGGGCGGTATTGCCATACAGTGCGAATTATTGTGCGAATAGAATTAATAGAGCGATTAAATAAATTATCACTTATTTTTATTTTAACCGAATTGTGTTTTACTTGAAATCCCGGTGAACCCCTAGCTCGCAACAATTGGTGTCAGAAGTGTGATTTCAAGGATTAATTCGGGTTAGAATCGCGAGTGGAAAAAGTGAAATTTAAAATTCTCGAACGGACAAAGTGAGAATTTTGTGCGCGAATTAAGTTTTCAAACTGTGAAGTTAAGTGAAAATTCTCGAACGGACAGGGAGAATTTTGTAAAATCGAATATTCTCGAGTGCTCTAGTGAGCGGTAACTTTAATTAGTGAAGCGGAAAGTTCTCGTACGGACAAAAAGAGAACTTGAGTGAATTTGTATCGCGAAAAATCTTTAACGGACAAATAATCGATAGTGAAAATGCCGCGTTATTTAAAAGACTTGAAACTGAAGGAAGAGCTCGGTAGACGCGAATTATCAACAACCGGGAACAAATCCGAACTTGTCAGCCGAATGATCGACGTGCTTGAGGCTGAAGGAGAGGACGCAAATAGTTTCGAGTTCCCAATCGAAGAAGCTCGTGCAGGAAGTGGTGAGGAGTGTTTTGGTACATCGGATTCTCTGACGCAGTTAATGCAGCAAATGATGAACAAATTAGACCAGACGTCGAAGGACATTAATAAGGAATTAGAACAACAAAGGCAGCTCTCAGCAGACCTCTCAGCGGATCTCAGCCAGAAAATGGACCAACAAAGTCAGAAAATAGACCAAACTTCAACGGACATTAACCAAAAATTAGAACAGCAGTCGACAGACCTCAACCAGAAGTTAGATCAGACATCAACAGACCTTAACGAGAAGCTAGACCAGACTTCAAAGGACCTCAACCAAAAATTGGAACAGCAAAACGAACAGGCGAAAGAGCTAAAGGAAGATCTAAATAATAAAATAGACACCATGGGTAAAATAATCGAAGAAAACCTGGAGACGAAACTTCGAACATTTGAAGAGCAAATAACGGAGAAGACATCAGCGATTGTAGAAGAAGTCGAACGTCTAAAAAGGGACTTTGATAACGTGAAAACAACTGGAGTCATCAAAACAGAACACGTTACACACAAAGATCTCAAAGCTCCAATCTTCGATGGACAAACACCGTGAGCTATCTACAAGACCCAATTTGAGGCTGCCGCGAGAAATAATCATTGGAATGATTTGGAACGAGGAACGGCTTTGATATTGGGGCTAAGAGGTCCACCAGCAGAGGTTCTTCAAACAATTCCTCAAGAGCAACAGCAAGATTTTTCGACATTGGTACAGACATTGGATCTTCATTACGGCAGTGACCACATGCGAGAGATATACAAAACACAACTCTACAACCGAACTCAAAAGAATGGTGAAACACTTTAAGAGCTGGCACGCGATATAGAACGACTTACATTATTATCGCTTCCCAATGCGCAAACAGAGCAACGCAACGACACAGCTGTTTTCGCATTTAACAATGCTGTACAGGACAGAGAGCTGCAGCAGGCGTTAAAATTGGCAGGAAAGAAAACTATTGGCGAAGCCTTAGTATACGGGCTTACGTTCGAAGCTGCCAAGCAAAGCTCGCGAAATAACTACCGAGTTCGAGAAATAACGGAAGAGTGTGTATGTCAGAGGGCCGAATACACCAAGCGGAGCGAAGGATCAGGTGCCCCCCGATGTTGGAATTGCGGACTGGCAGGACACCTAAGACGCGACTGCCGAAAACCAAGAAAACCTACCAACTATTGTTCCGGCTGCGCTGCTAAACACAAGGGAGAACGAGGCGAACCGTCACGAGAGAACGCTTCGCCTAATAACAGTCCGGGAAACGAGTAAAAGCCAACTTCATGGGGCAGAAGTTGGCTGGTGGAATCGACGCCCCCGGAACCCTCATCGCAGTTTCTCGACTACATCGTGGTGAAAACGACTTATGCATGAGTGGTCGAGTCGAAAAATTAAACTGCATAATAACAATAGACACAGGCGCAACACGATCAGTGCTAAGATCTGACCTCGTAGACCGTACTTGGCTTCACAACACCAAAAAGTACGCACTTCGCACAGCAACAGAAGAAACTACTACAGTCCATGGGGAAATATCACGTGACATCCAGCTTGGAGATTTGACATTCTCGCATGTATTCGTGGTAGCTGATATTACCGACGAGTGTATTCTTGGAATGGATTTTCTGAAACCACACGGTATCCAGCTGGACCTAGGACAACGAATAATGAAGTGGCGGAACATCGAAATCCTAATGGAAATAACATCCTCCAACACAACCAAGCTGCGAGTTATATTGTGCGAAGATGCGGATATACCAAAGTCATCAGAGAACATTATTTGGGCAGAGCTCGATGGTGATCCCGGGGACCACCGATTCTACCTCATCGAACCAGAAACAACACCGGCATTACGAAGTCTAATATTGGGAAAAACGCTAGTAAAAAGAAATGAGAGGATGATTGTACCAATAAGAGTGCTCAATGTTTCGGACAGCATTACTAGCGTAAAGAATGGAGATGTAATTGGCAGCTGTGAACCAATTTCGGCGGTGACGAGTATCGACACTGAAGGACAACATGACGTAGCCTCTAAAAAGAATCCAAGAAGGAAGAATAATGTAACATCAGCAGTTCTTCAGTCAAGCAACCTTAGAGGAGCACAACACAAACAAGCAGTGGAACTAATCGAAAGGTTCAGCGACGTCTTTTCCACCAGTGATGAGGACTATGGCAGAACAAACCTAGTGAAGCATCGTATAGATACCGGAAGTGCTACACCGATACGTCAACCTCAAAGAAGAGTACCAATAGCGAAACAAGAAGAAGTGAATTCAATGGTCGAAACCATGGAGCATCAGGGAATCATCGAAGGATCAAAGAGTCCGTGGATATCGCCAGTAGTGCTGGTTAAGAAAAAGGATGGTAGTACCCGTTTTTGTGTAGACTACAGAAAACTAAATGATGTTACGAAAAAGGATAGCTATCCACTACCCAGAATCGACGATATCATGGACACCATGACAGATGCTAAATGGTTCTCAACGTTGGACCTGAAAAGTGGCTACTGGCAAGTGGAAATAGACGAAAATGATAGAGAGAAAACAGCATTCTCTGTCGGCAGCGGACTGTGGCAATTCATCGTAATGCCGTTTGGCCTGTGCAATGCCCCAGCTACGTTCGAAAGACTAATGGAATTTGTTTTGCGTGGCCTGAGTTGGAAAACTTGTCTCGTTTACCTGGATGATGTGATCGTTATCGGCAAAACCTTCGAGGAGCATCTGAAAAATCTACAGGAAGTCTTTCAGCGACTGCGAGCGGCAAAATTAAAGCTGAGTCCAAAGAAGTGCACTTTGTTTAGTGCAGAAGTAAAGTACTTGGGTCACATCGTTTCAGCCGATGGTGTAAAGACGGATCCAGAGAAGATACTGGCAGTGAAAAATTGGCCTACTCCGAGTGATAAACACCAGCTGCGTAGCTTCCTAGGATTAGCGACATATTACCGTCGATTCGTAAAAGACTTTCCCAACACGGCAAAATGTCTTCACCAGCTAACAGAAAAGGGAAAGACATTTACTTGGAATCGACAGTGCCAGGAAGCATTCGAGAAAATAAAAGATCAACTTTGCGACTCTCCAGTTCTGGCATATTACAGCCGAGTACTCTCAAAGTCAGAAAGGAACTATTGCGTAACTCGCCGAGAGCTATTAGCCATTGTAGAAGCTACAAAACATTTTCACAAATATCTCTATGGCCAAAAGTTCCTTCTTCGAACGGATCACGCATCGCTTAAATGGCTACTTCAGTTCAAGAATCCCGAGGGCCAAGTAGCAAGATGGATAGAAAGGCTTGAATCTTACGATTTTGAAATTGTTCACCGAAGAGGAAGAATTCACGGTAATGCTGACGCGCTCTCACGTCGTCCTTGTCCACCAAGCTGCAAGCATTGTCACCGCGTAGAAGAAAAAGAAGTCGGAGAAACCATTCAGCGACTAACGACCGAACCAAAGGATGGATGGAATCAGAAAGAACTGGAAGATGCCCAACGAAAAGATCCAGATATTTCACCGATCATGGCATGAAGGGACAAAATGGAGCGGCCTGAATGGAAAGACATCTCACAATTCAGCGAAACCTTAAAGAGTTATTGGGCACAATGGAAATCCCTCCACCTAGACGGTGGGTTATTAAAACGGAAATGGGAAACCGCTGACGGAACATCGCATCTCATGCAAACCATTGTCCCGCATTCTAAAGTCGAGGAAATTCTGAAGGAGTATCACGAAGGTACTTCCGGTGGACATTTAGGTATGAATAGAACCTTGGCAAAGATACGAGAGAGGTTCTATTGGATCCATCTCCGAGATGACGTCGAAAATTGGTGCCGTAAGTGTACTAATTGTGCATCAAGTAAAGGCCCGCAACGCAGATCGAAGGGAGAAATGCAACAATACAACGTGGGAGCTCCATTCGAGAGAATTGCTGTGGATATTGCTGGACCATTTCCGGAATCAGAAAATGGTAATCGCTACATTCTTGTGGTCATCGATTATTTCAGCAAGTGGCCCGAAGCTTACGCAATTCCAAATCAAGAAGCAGTTACCGTCGCAGAACAAATTGTTACCAACTGGGTGAGCAGATTTGGTGTTCCACGTGAACTACACTCCGATCAAGGGCGCAACTTTGAATCTCAAACATTCAAACACGTGTGTCAAATGCTGGGAATAAACAAAACGAGGACAACTCCACTACATCCACAGTCCGATGGAATGGTGGAACGTTTCAATAGAACACTGAATTCGAACCTATCCAAACTCGTCAGCGAAAGGCAACAGGACTGGGATCAGCACATTCCTCTATTTTTAATGGCCTACAGAACATCGGTACACGCAACAGGAGAAACTCCCTCCCGAGTCATCTTCGGGAAGAACATTCGAGTCCCCGCGGAATTAATGTTTGGAGTGCCACCAGACCAACCGACCCATCCAAAAGATTACGTATCGGATCTTCGACATTGACAACACACAATTTACGACCTGGTCAGAGATAAAATTAATTTGGCGACCGATCGGATGAAGACGAGGTATGATCAACGGGCGAATTCATCAGGATTCCAAGAGGGCGATTTAGTTTAGCTATACAATCCCAAACGACAGAAGGGCAGGTCACCGAAACTACAGCGCAATTGGGAGGGACCTTACCAAATCATCAACCGGTTAAATGATGTTGTGTACCGTATTCAGCTGCATCAAAAACCTCGTACTAAAATGAAAGTGGTACACCTCGATAGACTAACGAAGTACCATGGCGCCCATGACGAGGGGATCGACTCTGTTTCCTAGGAAATGTTACATGTAAACCTGGCAACCGCGCAACCGTACAACTCGATCGTTTCACATAACGAAAACAACAACAACCGAATACCTAGTTGCAAAATAACCCAATCAGAAATAAGGCGAAACAGCACGGTTGTATCTCTCTTCTTATCGAATGCTCTCCAATGTACTAGAATCCAATTAGAATGAAAGTCGAAAGATCTCAAGCTCACTTGCACCTTCTACACACACCACTGAACGAAGATCGAAATCGAAAGCTCTAAAGCTTTCGAGAAGATTCCACACTGAACGAACGTTCAAGAACAGTCTCGACCACAGACAAATAGTATAAAAACAGATAAAGCTTTCAGCGAGGACACAGTAATTTTGATTACGTCGACTGTGACAGACAGCGGGTACACGCGACCGTGTTGAGAGAGAACGAAAGTGAACGAGTCAAGCGATATATGGTATAAGCGGGCGGTATTGCCATACAGTGCGAATTATTGTGCGAATAGAATTAATAGTGCGATTAAATAAATTATCACTTATTTTTATTTTAACCGAATTGTGTTTTACTTGAAATCCCGGCGAACCCCTAGCTCGCAACAATATTATTAATTACAATAATAATTACAATATTGAATTACAATATTGAATTACAATAATAGTACAATATGAATTATAATAAATAAGACATGACTGGACTTAGACGGACTACAAAATTATAAAAAAAAAAAAATTAAATAATAATTAAAAAAATTAAAAAGAATCAAAAAGTGGAAATTATAAAAAGGGGTAAGTTTTTTTTTGTTTTGTAGTTTTTTTTGTAGTTTAAACATTATTTGATAAAAATAAAAAAATTACAGGCTAAAGGCCATTTAATGGACCCTCACGGGTAATTGTTTTCTGACCCTAAACCTCTATATGGGGCCACGACGCGGATAATTTTTTTGGAATGTCGTGGCTGAGGCAGGGTGGGCAGACAGGGCGCTACAACACCAGAGCGCCCTGACAAGTCGCGAAGTCGCGCAAGCCATCGCTTCTCGGTCTCTCATGCCCTATTGGGAAAGATATCCCAAATTTTAATACCCTGGATAAGTCAGCGCGACTAATTTTTGTTGTACAGGCCTAGGGTTTATGGTCTGATTTTTCGAGCAACGTACCCCCCCCCCCCCCCCCCACAGCCGCAGCTAGCCCGGACGCCAGCAAGCGCGTCGCTCCAGCTCGAACTTCAGCCACCAATTTGGACGTAGGTGAACCTTACCTTTCCCGTCGAATATTTTGACTTTTTCAAGACAAAATATTCACTCCACGGCCTCCGTTCACAACAAAATGGCGCCCACCGTGGGGCTAGACACAGCTACGCGACGTGCACAAAGAGTAGCTCGTTAACACGCGTGAGATCGGAAAAAATTCCGCGCACAAAGTTGATGAGCAAAAGGACTCAACTTAGTCGTTCGGCGACAGAAATTTTCGCCTAATCGGTACCAAAAGTCCAAGTGTACAAGCTTTTCTGATTTTTCCACAGCGAAACATCATATTAGACTTGTATGGAGGCGATGTGGAACTATCCTATTGACGAATCCTTTTGGCAACCTTTAGGCGCAAACACGATCCCATAGGATGGAGAAATATCGTCTCTCTGTGAGAGTTATGTGATTTTTGGTTGGGTCAGTTTGGAGGTTCATTCCACTTATGTGTCGCAAGTACCCTTTTGAGTGCTGGGCATGCCTTGTCTTGGCGGGCATGTCGTCAGACAATTGGGAACAATACTTGTGAGATATTTGTGAGTTTCATGGTGAAAAATAATTGACGAATTTTCAGAAAAGTTCCTAAAAATCCTTTTCCTATCCTTTTAAAGTTCCCGTAAAATCATTATTAAAAATTTTTTTTTCTGTAGCTTTTTAAGTCTTTGGACAATATTTTGTAATTTTTTTTTTTGTAAGTTTTTGAATTTTTTCCTTATTTTTTTTTTTTTTAATTTTCTCCTATCGCGATCCCGATTTCCTGATGGGTCTGAGAAGACAGGGATCGGCTTCGTGACTTGTCTGCAATGGAGGGGACGGGAAGGGAGAATGACTTGTGAGGATTCAGTTTGATTTTTTTTGTCTGAAAGTTTTTTTTGTTGTTTTGAAAATACACTTTTCGTTTTTTACACACTTTTGAATCGATTTTTGTTTTTTTTCTCGACGACGTGCACTGAGTAATTTTTTTCGTGTTTTTTTGACGGCGAAAATAGTTTTTTTTTGGAAATAAATTCCTTTTCTTTTAAATTTGTTTTGAATCACAGTTTTTTTGGCGACAATTTTTTTTTGTGTTAGCCACGTTTTGTTAGCTTTTCGTTATTTGGTTCACATAAAACTCGAATTCCAACGCATTTTATTTGAAGGGCACAAAGCAAAGTACCAGGAGTACATATATAAATTTGGTGACCCCGACGTTCACGTTTTTTTCTTGTGTTCCTTCGACAGTTTTTTTTCTCAGTGACATTTTTTTTTTGGTTAGCTTCGCGACGATCAGTTTTTCTTTCGTTTCTACATTTTGCAGTGTTGGTTGGCGTGCTTAAATCATGCCACTAACGCATTCACCGGCTAGATTGGATGACGGCATTTGCACGGCATGCCAGAGAACAGTAGAGCCCGAGCGCGAAGCTCGAACCGTCTTCACGTTGGACATTTGAGCTGCCTAGAATCGTGGGTTAGGCAGAATAGGAGTTGTCCAAAGTGGGCCGCAAGATTTTTGGTTGGTACAGGGCGTGGAAGGCGTGACTGCTAGACAAGGAGCTGTGACTCGCAGTCAAATAAGGTCACTGGCTTCTAGGTCTCCGAGAGGTGGAATTTCGCCCAGAGGGTTAAATTTAGATTTTCCACCGGAGACAGTTAGCGGTCGAGGTCTCTGAGTCTTGGACGAATCAATAGTTCAGGAACAAGGGGAGCCGTCACAACGTGCGATTTTGGGCGGTTCAGTGAACGAGGAGGTTGGTGAGCGGCCTCGTCAGTCGGATGTGCACGGATACCGGGTTCATTTCAGGGAGACGGTGGATGTACATGAACCTCCGGTAAGGTCGTCGAATGCTCTGGAGGTGGATGATTTGGTGCGGCTAATTCGTACGGTCCTTCGGGAGGAATTAGCAGCAAACGGGACGAATGAAGGTAGAGAGCAGATACCAGGCGTAAGGGGTGAATTAGCTCAGGAAGGAGGATTGAGGGTTCTCGATCGGCAGAGTCATTTGAGCACGGGAGTTGGCAGTCGTGGAAGCGACGGCCCTACTTATAGACACCGCAACCCTGACATCCCAATGAGACATTGGGGATTGAGGTTCACTGCGGACAGTCAGTCGTTGCGAGCGGAAGAACTAGTCTTCAGGGCAGAGGCTCTCGCGACTGGTAACTTGGGTGGTCATATGGATCTGCTGGCCGAGAATTTTCACCTGTTGTTGGAAGGTCGTCCCAAACAGTGGTATTGGTTGTGGAGGCGTTCCAACCCAGCCACTTCCTGGGTGATTTTGAAGCCGGCGTTTTTGCAGGCTTGGGGTGAGCGCAGTTCCGACTGGGAAGTGCGCAAGCAGATGTTGGGGCGACGTTAGGCACCCAACCAGCCGTTCCTGCTATTCAAGCAGGACATGACGAAGCTCCGCACATTGCTGCGTACTCCTATGTTGGAGGGCGAGTTTGTGGACTTGGTGCTCGGGAATTTGCTGGCAAGTACGCAACAACAAATGTGCTTCCACGAGGTGCGTGAGATGGCACAACTTCGCCATCTTGTGAGTCGAGTGGAAGAAGTGCGGAAGGCTACGCGGGTAAATTCTTGGCATCAGACAAGGGTTCATGAGCTCAGCGAACCTCAGGCCGAGGTGCCGGATGAACTGGAGGCAAGCGATGTGGCCGCACTTTCGAAGCCTTGGATCTGCTGGAATTGCGGGAGAGAAGGGCACAGTTACCATGAGTGTGGAGATGCTCCGAAATGCATTTTCTGCTTTGGGTGTGGACGGGCTGACGTTCTAAAGCCCATTGCAAGGCGGGAAACGGCCGAAGGGACGGAAGGGTAGCGGGACCCTCTCGTCGAGCACTTCTACACAAATACCCCGACTCCAGTAGAAAGTGTTATACCAAACCTCAACTCCCACTCCCAATTTAATTTTGAACTCCTGAATAAAAACATTTTACCTATTTTTTCAACACCCTCAAATACCTTTACAAATTTTACTACCTCTAATTCCCATCCTTTTAGCGTAAACTCATCCCCACCCATTTTCCCATCCCCTATCACTCCGCCCGTGACGATACTGCAGAAGGGAACAGGTGATGAGACGGAACCGACTATTTCTCGGTCTGAAGGATGTCTCGAGTGGTCCAGGACGGAATGCTCCCCATCCTCACAAACCATACCTTCGGTTGAAGGAATATATGGAGGCGCGAGTCCGAATTTTTGCACCTGTTTCAGACGGCAGTGTTGAGCAAGTATCCGCACTGACGAATGCAATAGGCCGCAGAAAGTCGATCTTGCGCCTGTGTAGATTCTGGAGGATGGTAAGAGAAAAGAAGAAAGCCATTGTATCTACAATTATAACCGAGCCATTCGACGTGCGTCCGTCCTTACGCAATGGTGTCCTTGTACGGAGTGGACGTTTAAGGACTCCTCGACAGTGGGGCGAGCATCAGTTGCATGGGGGCAAATTCCCTACAACGCCTTCAAGATGCACAGGTGAAGTATCGACCAGTCTGTCAGGAGGTGAAGACAGCTGATGGTGTTGCGCAGAAGGTAGTGGGTACGGTGATCGGTAAAGTTACTTTTCGCGGCATCACCAAGGCCATTACTTTATATATAGTACCGAGTCTATCGCAGGAATTGTACCTAGGGGTAGATTTCTGGCGATCGTTTCATCTGGCTCCCAGCATCATCAGCTCGGTCGAAACTGCCGAAACTGCTGCTGATTGCTCCGAACGCCCACAATTTAATGTCCGCCGATGTAGAGAGGTTGGAACTCGTAAAGTCCACATTTCCATCTTACGATGTACACGGACTGGGTGTGACCAACGTCGAAGAACATTGTATAGACGTTGGCGATACGAGTCCTATAAAACAGCGACATTATCCTGTGTCTCCTGCGATCCAAAAACTCTTGTATGACGAGATAGATCGTATGAAGGCAGGTCAGTCAGAGTGCGTGGAGCTCGCCTGTAGTTCTCGTGAGGAAACCAGGCAAGGTTCGGTTGTGTTTGGACTCGCGCAAGGTCAATAGTGTGACGAAGAAAGATACTTATCCGCTTCCACACATTGAAGGCATTTTAAGCCGCTTGCCGAGAGCCAATTTTATCACCAGCCTTGACTTGAAAGACACCTTTTGGCAGATTCCTCTTGAGAGCAAATCCAGAGAATACACTGCTTTCACGATCCCTGGGCGTCCTCTTTACCACTACACTCGCATGCCTTTTGGGTTATGCAATGCGCCGCAAAGGATGTGTCGCCTGATGGACAAAGTTATCCCACCCGAGTTAAAGGAACAAGTTTTTGTTTATTTGAACGATCTGTTGTTGATTTCTGACGATTTCAGCTCACACTTGGTTTTACTGACTGAAGTCGCAGACTGTTTACGGAAGGCTGGCTTGACCATCAATGTCAGCAAGAGTAAGTTTTGTCTGAGAGAGGTAAAGTATCTCGGGTTCATCGTTAGTGACGGAGGATTGAGAACAGACCCAAATAAAGTCTCAGCCATCGTCGATTACCCATCGCCTAAGTCCGAAGCTTCCTTGGCATGGCAGGCTGGTATCGACGATTTGTACCCAACTTTGCTGCTACCGTGTCACCGATCTCAGACACCCTCAAAAAGTCCAACCAGTATGCTTGGACTGATGAGTCAGAAACCGCATTCTGAGCTGTGAAAGACTTGCTGACAGGAGCTCCGGTATTGATCAATCCCGATTTTCGGAGATCTTTCGTGATTCAGTGCGATGCCAGTAAATCAGTTGTGGGTAGCGTTCTTTTTCAGGAAAACGACGATGGAACGGAATCTCCTGTAGCGTATATGTCGCAGAAGCTCACTTCCGCTCAGCGCAACTATAGCGTGACCGAACTCGAATGTTACGCAGCTGTGTTGAGCGTGAAAAAATTTAGAGCCTATGTTGAAGGGACTGCGTTTAAAGTTATCACGGACCACGCAAGTCTCAAATGGCTAATGTCGCAGAAAGACCTGCAAGGACGGTTAGCCCGATGGAGTTTGAAACTTCAAGGCTTCGATTTCACAATCGAACATCGACGAGGGAGCCTGAACGTTGTACCCGACGCACTCTCTCGCGTGTACGAAGAGGGATTAAATGCGCTTATTGACGTGGCACCGATGGTGGACATAGATTCTCCAGAATTCTCTGGCAAAGAATATAAAGAGTTAGTGTCTACTGTCTATGCGAACGCTAATCGGCTTCCTGATATATGCGTGAGGGATGGCTACGCGTATAAGCGCACAGAGCCTTACAATGGTGATCCGATTGCCGAGGACAGGACTTGGAAGTTATGAGTTCCATCGAGTCTTACGTCAACTGCGATTGCTCAGGCGCACGAGGCAGACACCACGGTACATGGTGGTTATGCCAAAACGCTAGAGCGAGTCAGGCGATTTTTGTATTGGCCCGGGATGGCTACACAGGTACGCACCTACGCTCTGGCGTGCGACACTTGTGAAGAAATAAAGTCCCCGATTCGACCTTTACGAGCACCTATGGGGAAACCGTTTCGAACAGATCAGCATTTTCAACACCTCTATATCGACGTACTGGGACCCTATCCTCGAACGAAACGCGGTAAAATCGCGATCTTAACTATTCTGGACCATCACTCCAAATTCCCACTTCTTCATCCATTGGAGCGAGGAAATCACCACCTACTTAGAAAGGCAGGTCTTCCATACGTTTGGAACACCAGAGACGATCCTCTCCGATAATGGCTTTCAATTCAGGTCAAACATGTTTAACTCCATGTTATCCAAATATGGAGTGAGACACTTGTACACCTCGAGCTATTCACCGCAAGCAAATGCTTCGGAACGGGTTAATCAGTTCATCCTGGCCGGACTACGAGCTTTCATCAGTGATGACCAGACACGATGGGATGAAAGCCTAAGCAAAATGGATGTGCACTTCAGAGTCAATCCATCAAGCCACTGGGTTTTCTCCTTATCAGGTTTTGTTTGGCAATCATATGATGTTGTACGGGAAGGACTATGAACTGCTGAAGCGTTTGCAAGCCTTGGGAGAGTTAGATGTACAGTTACGGCCTGGAGAAGGAATTCCTATCGTGAGACAGCTAGCACAAGCGAAAATAATGGCCGCACATGAGGACAGTAGCAGGCGTTATAACCTGCGCTCGACTCAAACACAATTTTGTGTAGAACAGGAAATGTTCAGAAGAAACTTTTCTGTGTCTACAGCGGCGCAGAATTATAACGCTAAGCTGGCGAAGAGGTTCCTTAAGTGCAGGATTCGTCAAGTACTTGGTAACTCACGATATGAATTGGAGGATCTAGGTGGTAAACGTATTGGGATTTACCACTCTAAGGATCTTAGGCGGTGATTCGGCGGAGAAATGTGACCCGGCTCTCAGTCGTGCGCACGAGACTCCAGACACGCACAGGTTCCTGTTTTTTTTAGACTGTTCGGCGTTGAAGGTCAATGGGTCGCCCGTGTGAGTGCTAGATGCGAAGAGAAAAATTTATAGAATTTGAAATTTTTTTTTAGTTAGTAGGCTGGGAAAAAGAAATAAAAAAAAGGAGGTTTTGTTTTGTGACAGGGGAGTTTGGTGATTTTCAGAGGATTTTGAGGGTTTTTTTTTGTGGTTTTGCTTCGAGTGTAAATTGGATGGAAATTTTTGGGAAGATTTTTCTACCGCCAACGAAAATGGAAGGGATTTAAAAAAAAAGATCGATACAAAAAGAAGAAAGAAAACAATTAAGTCGATCCGACCAGATTAACGGAAAAAATCATTAGGAATCAGAATTTAGAGGCGGTCCATACCGAAAAAAAACACTTACCTCTCCTCGAAATGGCCGAATGTTTAAAATAAAGATATATATAATAATAATCCAAATACGTCGGAGGAAGAAGTTTGCAATAACATCAATGCGATTTTGCAATCTAATAAGATTAATTTACCGCAAGGATCCATTTCTTGCAAGAAAATTGTACCAGCTGCGCACATTGGTAATTCGCGTGTGGCTTCGTTTAGAGTCGTTTTGCCTATGTCCTGCTTTAAAACAGTTGCAGAATCAAACTGCTGGCCTCATTCAGCAATTGTTAGAGAATTCGTCCCGCATCGACGCAACGCGCATCCCGCTACTCGGCCAAAAAACTTAACTCGATCTCGCTGTACTACGGCAACGTAAGTGGCATGCGGTCTAAGACTAGACAACTGTATATCTCTGCTGCCGCCTCTTGTTTTGACGTTATCTGCATCACTGAAACGTGGCTTTGCAAAAACTTCAGAGACGCCGAGCTGTTTGATGGCGATTATCAGATCTTTCGTCGTGATCGTCATCTTGACATCCAGGATGCTCCGGTTGGCGGCGGAGTGCTTTGTGCAGTAAATCGGAAATTCACCGCTGAATTAATTGATATTCCAGAAGCTAGCATCATCGAGTTGCTCTGCGTTACGCTGACTTTTAGCGACAAAAAACTGTATATAATCACGACGTACATCCCTCCGTGTACGTTATCTTCAGTATACGAATCCGTTTTCAACGCTACGGATAGAATCTGCAGTTGTATGCGTCCTTGCGATGAACTACTCGTTCTCGGAGATTTTAATTTACCACTGGTAACGTGGTCCCGATCTGGAGATGAAGACTGCCTTATCCCGTCCTTCGCCTCATGTCCTAGGCAGGATGAACAATTTCTGGACTGCATGCTTTCAACAGGCTTGCACCAGATCAACACGAAAGCTAATACCTCTGGACGATACTTGGACCTCGTTTTCTCTTCCGATGTAACCCAAACAACAGTCAATCATTGTACATCACCACTGTTACCGGATTCAAATCATCATCCAGCACTTCACGTTGTTCTTAATTTTGATTCACGAATTAATCACTTATTTCCTTCTGAAATAACATATGGCTATAATTTTAATAAAGTCGATTTTTCTGCTTTAAATCGCGACATCTCTACATGTGATTGGTTGGGTGTACTAAGTGAGCCGGATGTTGAAACTGCCACTTTAAACTTTTATAACACGATCTTTCGTAGTTTCGCGCAATGTGTACCGGTCACATCTACTAGACAGCCTAAGCGTTTTCCGTGGTTTGACGACGACCTGATACATCTGAAAAATTTAAAAACGAAAGCTTGGAAGACATATTGTCTCTCAAGGATTGATTCAGACTACGTTTCCTATTCAACCTTACGCGACCTGTTTATTAGCCGGTCTAGTACGGCGTATACCTCGTACGTCAATAATGTTAAATTATCGATTAGGGACAAACCTAAGCGGTTCTGGGATTTCGTCAATTCAAAAAGGAATTCCGACGGATACCCCGCTTCTATGTCTTTTGATGATGTGGTCAGCGATGACCCCTTAGTCATTAGCAACTTCTTCGGGAACTACTTCCGTGCTGCTTTCTCTTCTTCTAACTGTGATAATAGTTTTAAGGATCATAAACACTTGACAAAGTTTCCTTCTACTTCATAGGAGATGAAGGATCTGCACATAGACGAAGCTACTGTTTTGAAATTTATCTCAAATATTGCAGATAGTTTTTCTGTTGGTCCAGACGGCATCCCTCCAAGCGTTCTAAAACGATGCAGCTCTTCCCTAGTAGCACCCTTGTGCTATTTATTTAATTCTTCTCTTCGTACAGGGGTATTTCCCAGTTCATGGAAATATTCTACTATTAAGCCGTTATTTAAGAAAGGTAAAAGAATGGATGTACGAAATTATCGGCCTGTCGCCAACCTTTCTTGTATTTCGAAGCTTTTCGAGGCTATTGTTTGTGATGTAATGAATTTTCATTGCAAATCAATCATAAGTCCATCCCAACATGGGTTTACTAAGGGTAGGTCTACTACCACAAATTTAATGGAATTTGCTAATTTTTCCGTTAAAGCGATTGAAGGTGGAAATCAGGTGGACTGCATTTACACTGATTTCAGCAAGGCGTTCGACAAAATGAATCATTCCATCCTGACTTATAAGCTACAATTACTGGGTTTTCCATTCACGTTTATTAATTGGATCAGTTCGTAT
Organism: Beris morrisii; assembly: GCA_951812415.1. Taxonomy (NCBI): domain Eukaryota; kingdom Metazoa; phylum Arthropoda; class Insecta; order Diptera; family Stratiomyidae; genus Beris; species Beris morrisii. The sequence continues at coordinate 71,132,393 of OX638312.1, read as the reverse complement.
CTACTTAATCGCACTCAAAAGGTGTTTTTTCGTGGAGCTCTTTCATCCGATATATATAATACTTCTGGAGTACCTCAGGGGAGCCATTTGGGTCCGCTTTTATTTATCCTTTTCATTAATGACGTGAGTTCGGTTCTCTCCCACTCTAAAATTTTAATGTATGCTGACGATGCAAAGATTTTTCGTAATGTAACCAATGCGGCTGATTGTTCTCTTCTTCAGAGTGACCTGCAACGGTTTTATGACTGGTGTACACTAAATTGTATGCCTTTGAATATTAGTAAGTGTATCACTGTATCGTTCTCTAGAAAGAAAACTCCAGTTACATTTGATTATAGTTTAGAAGGAAACCCATTATGTAGAACTGACAAAGTGAACGATTTAGGTGTATATTTTAATAACGAAGTTACTTTTAATGACCATTTTGATTATGTTGTCAGTAAGGCTAACTCCGTCTGGGGCTTTGTGCGAAGATGGTACAAGGATTTCAATGATCCGCATGTTACAACAATGTTGTACTGCACATTTGTCCGTTCTATTTTGGAATATGCCTGCCCGGTATGGGCTCCATACTATGAGGTTCATAAAAATAGAATTGAGTCGGTTCAGAGAAGATTCTTGCGATTTGCACTTAAAGGTCTTCCTTGGCATGATCCACTGCATCTGCCTCCTTACCATGAGCGTCTTAAACTCCTGCCGATGGAGTCGTTGGTTGATAGACGAGATGTCCTTAGAGCTGTTTTTGCTTTCAAGGTAATTTCTGGTGATATTAACTCCCCGTCATTGCTGGAAGCCGTTACTTTCAAAGTTCCATTTCGATTCTTGAGAGACTATGTGTTGCTGGATATTCCTCACCATCGGACAAATTACGGCCAACATGAACCAATCACATCTCTTTCACGCATTTTTAATTATTATTACAGTCAAATTGACTTTAACATTTCTGTTCAACAGTTAAAATCGGCTTTATCAAATAAATAATGTAATATTATATTTAGGCATTTATAATACTGATGTATTTTTGTACTTATTTTGTTGTACTTATTTTTTATTTTTTCTAATTATTTTATATTTTGTAATTTTTGTTATAAGTAATCAGTATTTGATGAATTTGAATAATAAATAAATAAATTACAATATTATTAATTACAATAATAATTACAATATTTAATTATATATATCTTTATTTTAAACATTCGGCCATTTCGAGGAGAGGTAGGTGATTTTTTTTCGGTACGGACCGCCTCTAAATTCTGATTCCGGATGATTTTTTCCGTTAATCTCGTCGGATCTCTAACGTTCCAAATAGCTTCCTGGTTATTTTTTAGGTTGCCAGTCGCATAGTACCCAACACCGTATCTCATCATCAAACACGTTTCGGACTTCTACCCATAAAATAATAAAGTTGCGCCCAGACTGTTGGCCGATTTTTTTTATTTATTTACGTATTTTTTTATCAAGAGAATAATTCAAAGTAGTAAAAGCGAATTCGATCACATTAAACCTAAGAGATTTTCGGAATCAGTGAAATCTTGAACAATACCCCCAGGGGGTTTAATACGTAAAAATACTTAAATCGGGTTTTTCCCTTATAGAAGTAAACGTGAACTCCAAATCTCAATATACCTAAGATATATATCAGAATTCGTGAATATGTACACAACCACTTTACACCCCCTTAGGGGTTGGATATCGAACAATTTTGGAGATCGTTAGTAGGCACTTATATAAATAGCCCGCAGAAGTAAAATTGCTTTGATAGCTCGACATGTCTAAAAGTTTTAACGAAATTTGTGAAAATGTGGATTCACGGACATTTTTTTTACTCAACCTCTGAACGCCAATAAAAATCTGAACTTTTTTTTTGCTTTAATTACTCTAATAGTACATCTACATATACGTACTAAGTTTCAACTTTCTAGCATAAGCCGTTTCTGAGATATAAAAAACCACCCCTCTCCCCCGTACCTTGATACTCCTATGAAAAATTTTATTTTTCTAGGATGTCTCCATAGTGGCTCTATATAATCCTAAATTTTTAGCTTTCTATTCATTATGGTTTTCGAGAAATAAAAATCAGAATGTTTTCCTTTCTACCCCCTTCCACCATCACCCCCAACACCCACATCACCAAATTTTTTTTTCCTACTAGAAGTTTACCGTCCCCAACTCCTGTAAAATTTTCAAGATCATATCTGATACGGTTTCTGAGATATAAAAATGACATTTTTTGAGAAATTGCTATCCCCCACTTTCGTGCTCCACCTCCCCCCTCAAAAAATTTAGTTTTGGTAGACTCCTCTTGTGATCCCATATACAGAAACTAAATTTTATTTTCCTGGTGTAATTGGTTCGGAAGATATTGTAATCCGAAGTTTTTCACCCCCCACCCCCACACCCCACCACCTCTCTTAAAAATTTTAGCCCTTCTCTAATCTTGAAGTATCCCTAAGGACAATAACAAAGTTTCAATCTTCTGACATCAATGGTTCAAAAGATATCGATTTTAGAATGTTTCAATCCCGGCTTTCATGCGTTAAAGACTCATTGTTTTCCCCCCCACTTCCACACCCCTTAATCAATATCGACCAATTTTTCGCAATTGAGTCCATTATCATAGTACTACATACGTTCCAAGTTTCAGCTTCCTAGCATAAGTGGTTCCTGAGATCTAGAAACCAAAATTTTTCGTCTAAAACGCTCCCCTCTCCTCTCCCCTTGTAACCCCACCCCTCAAAAATATACCAGTGGTAGGGGTTCACCCAATCTACCCACCATAAAAATTTCAATTTAATATCTCAACGGGTTTGGGAGCTACGCGCCTTCAAACGATTTTGCGTACGGCGTACGGCGGACGGCGTACGGCGGACGGCGTACGGCGGACGGCGGACGGCGTACGGCGTACAGACGGACATTTTTTTTTTTTTTGCTTTTTTGGGGTCTACTAGTCCTAAAACGTGTAAATACAAAATTTCAGGGTAGCAAACTTTTTTGAAATTTCAGGTCGATCACAATACTTTATTATTAAAAAATAATAAAGTAAAACTGATAGAATTTGGAATTTTTTTTTAGTTAGTAGGCTGGGAAAAAGAAATAAAAAAAAGGAGGTTTTGTTTTGTGACAGGGGAGTTTGGTGATTTTCAGAGGATTTTGAGGGTTTTTTTTTGGTTGTTTTGCTTCGAGTGAAAATTGGATGGAAATTTTTAGGAAGATTTTTCTACCGCCAACGAAAATGGAAGGGATTTTAAAAAAAAGATCAATACAAAAAGAAGAAAGAATACAATTAAGTTGATCCGACGAGATTAACGGAAAAAATCATCCGGAGTCGGAATTTAGAGGCGGTCCGTACCGAAAAAAAAACACCTACCTCTCCTCGAAATGGCCGAATGTTTAAAATAAAGATATATATAATTACAATAATAATTACAATATTTAATTACAATAATAATACAATATTAATTATAATAAATAAGACATGACTGGACTTAGACGGACTACAAAATTACAAAAAAAAAAAAAATATTAAATAATAATTAAAAAATTAAAAAGAATCAAAAGTGGAAATTATAAAAAGGGGTAATTTTTTTTTTTTTTTTGTAGTTTTTTTTTTGTTTTGTAGTTTAAACATTATTTGATAAAATAAAAAAATTACAGGCTAAAGGCCATTTAATGGACCCTCACGGGTAATTGTTTTCTGACCCTGAACCTCTATATGGGACCACGACGCGGATAATTTTTTTGGAATGTGGGCAGGGTGGGCAGACAGGGCGCTACAACACCAGAGCGCCCTGACAAGTCGCGAAGTCGCGCAAGCCATCGCTTCTCGGTCTCTCATGACCTATTGGGAAAGATATCCCAAATTTTAATACCCTGGATAAGTCGGTGCGACTAATTTTTGTTGTACAGGCCTAGGGTTTATGGTCTGATTTTTCGAGCAACGTACCCCCCCCCCCCACAGCCGCAGCTAGCCCGGACGCCAGCAAGCGCGTCACTCCAGCTCGAACTTCAGCCACAAATTTGGACGTAGGTGAAATTGGCCCACTGATTCCCGTACCTTACCTTTCCCGTCGAATATTTTGACTTTTTCAAGACAAAATATTCACTCCACGGCCTCCGTTCACAACAGAATTAGCGGGCATGCACAGTTTTAATGTTGCAAGGTGATTAAATTCAAAAATTTATTTCCGTTTGTTTTCGCGACTCGAAAATCGTTGACCTTGGAAATTTATTTTTATACTCTAGATGAAATCATATAGAGTATTATAAGTTTAATCCAGCCCAAAAGTTTGTAACGCATAGAACCAAGCCTCGGACGAAAAAAAGTTATATATTATTTTTTGTTTATTTGTGGCCAAAAACCTCAAATCCGCCTGACGTCCGTCCGTCCGTCCGTCCGTCCGTCCGTCCGTCCGTCCGTCCGTCCGTCCGTCCGTCCGTCCGTCTGTCCGTTAGCACGATAACTCAAGAACGCCTTCACCTACGATCATGAAATTTTGAATCTGGATGTTTGGTTGAATTTGTAAGGCTAAGTTCGTTAACGGGCAAAATCGTCCTACTCCTTCGGGTAGCTGCCATACAAAATGTCCTTAAAACACGTCTTCAAGAATATTGGTCGATAACTTCAGAAGGGTTTAAGCTACGACTTTGAAATTTTGTATGTATTATTCTTTCAATAGTTGGAGCTAAATATATGATTATGAAGAAAATCCTTTTAGTCCTTCGTGTAGCTGCCATACAAATATCCTGTCAAAATGTATTCACTTAATTTACGAAACTCACTATAACTCAAGTAATCTTTTAGCTACGAATCTGGAATTTTTTACAAATTAGTTTTGAGTGAAAAGAAAGTTCGACTTTACTAGTCAGCGAAATTCTTTTACTCCTTCTGGTAGCTGCCATACAAAATGTCCTTAAAACACGTGTTCAAGAATATTGGTCGATAGCTTCAGAAGGGTTTAAGCTACGTCATTGAAATTTTGTATGTGTTATTTTTCCAATAGTTTGAGCTAAATATATGATTATGAAGAAAATCCTTTTAGTCCTTCGTGTAGCTGCCATACAAATATCCTGTCAAAATGTTTTCACTTAATTTACAAAACTCACAATAACTCAAGTAATCTTTTAGCGACGAATTCGGAATTTCGTACAGGTTAGTTTTGAGTGAAAAGGAAGTCAGAGTTTACTAATCAGCGAAATCCTTTTACTCCTTCTAGTAGCTGCCATACAAAATATCCTTAAAACACGTGTTCAACAATATTTTCCAATAACTTTTGAACGCTTCAAGCTACGAATTTGAAATTTTGTACACGTTCATTTTTGAATGGTTCCAAGGAAAAGGATAAATATGTAAGAAATCGAGTGAGTCCTTCCTGCTCCTCCCATGTGAAAGTCCTTTAAAAAGGACATTTTTTTCGATGACTTACCCAGTTCAAGGTATGAAATTAAACACTGAATATTGTCTTTTAGTTTTGAGTAGCAATCTAATAGCAGTCCTTAATAAAGGACATACAACATGTACACACGTAATTCTACTTTATCCCCAACTACAATATAAATCGGAGTTCAGTATTCATCTAGAGTATTATACGATTGGCTTGCAGCCGATCGTGACTGCAGTATGTTTTTTTTTAATTTTATACCGGATTCTCTTGCACAGTGTTCTAGGATAGAAACAATACTTTGTGTGCTTCGATAGCCTAGTGGTTAGAGTCATTGGACAATTTCTGTAACGGTAGGTGTGAACGCGGGATCAATTCCTTTTGAAACAATTTTTTTTTTATTTTATTTTCATGTGGTTTTTTTTCTTCGCGATACATGATAGTATTTTGAATATATATATTTTTTTAAGAAGACGGATTAGCAATTCGATCTTTCTGTTATTGGTTTACACTACTTGTTTATTTTAGCTGTTATTTCAAACCAATTAGTGCGGCGGATTACAACTGCTGTCGGAATTGAAGGAACTCTAGTGGAAAAGGAAATATAGTGTAGCTGCTGAAGAAAAGGAAATATAGTGTAGTTGAAGAGTTTTTTTACTCTCAGGATTTGAAGATTATTCGTCAAATAAACGGGAAAATTTGAAATTGCATAATTGCATATTTATTTTTTTGTATTACTAGTTTATTGAATTTGTTTTATGATGGATATAAACAGGCTATCTGCGGAGGAGTTGAAATATGAGTTGGCGTTGTTGGGTATTGAGGGCAAGACCGTGGATGGGATGCGGAAGCAACTTCGATCGACGTTAAAACGTTGCGCAAGTTTTTCATGCCCCGAATATCCGTTCTCAGTGGAGGAGGACAAAGAGGCTATAGAAGCAAAATTAAAGGAGATTCTCGAACTTTTGTCGGTTTTCGTGGGGGATGAAAATTCGTCGGAATTCAAAAGAATTGACGCTAAGGCGTGTTGGGTGTTGAGGAGGATCAAACATTTTTTGGATCTAAATACGGACTGCAGGGATTATGTGGCAGAAGTGCGGCTCAAGGCTGCCGATATCCATGTACAACTGGACGACAAAGCCACGAAGGAAGGGGATGATATCGCAGGAATAAGCGATGCGTTGGGAAAAATCATCGGACCAAGACATGCTTCGTCCCAAAGACAGCGAATCCGGATCCAACAGATTTGTCAGCTGGTTTTCTACCTCCCGGCTATAATGATAGGTTGCTGGAGGAAATTCGCCGTAGGACCCAAGGCGAAAACGAAAGCATCGGCATGTTTGTTAGCGTCATGCTAAGGCTATTTGGGAGATTAGATGTGCCTTGCAATGAAGTCATGAAGCTTTCCTTTATTAGAAAGAATTTTGCCCCATTTTATTCGACACAACTAGCTTTCTTAGAGATACTTTTAATCGAACAACTAGTGAAGGTGGGAAGGAAGTTGGAGGCTACTCGGTACAATGTTGAGAGCTACGTACCACCGCCCTCAAAGAAACAGATGAACCTGTTGGAACCTGATCTGGCCTATGTTGAGATTGTTGTGCCCAGCCAAAGGGCAGCATCCGGCGTTTACATTTCCTCCCGACGAATATTATTTTAATTCAGACCAGTCGTTCTTCTTTGTTTTTTAAAATTAATCAAAACAAAAACAACAACCTAGCAACTCGACCGTAAACAGTTCGAATTGCAATTCTTGGCCTGAGGTACGGTAATGTGACGTCACAGCCAGGGGAATCCACTGGATTCTCCTTTACTGCTGAGTCAGAACATGTCGCGTGCCATAGGTACTGGAAATGGTCGAGCTGCTACTTTGTTCGCTTTGTTTTGTTTTGCTTATTTTTTATTTTTCATTTTATTATATTTTTCCCTCGCGATCAAATTACGAAATAGTCGCGACCCACAAATGGGCGCATTGCACTTTCAGTTGATTGCACCATTTGTGGGTCACTAAAAATTGCCGATTGTCTTGATCGGCAAATTCCAACTGCATGGACTTTTGCAATGGGTTGAACGACTGGCCCATTTTCCCAAATACTTATGTAGCGATAATTTAGTATTTAAGTTGTTCGATGTTATGATTAAGCCCTCAGTTACTTTTTTACCAGCAATAATTAAACCTTTCTATTTCAAGCGGAAGTCTCTTTCATTTTTTCTTTAGGTAATTTCTAATTTACTATTTTTTTACAGAGTTCAAACAAACCTGACTAGTCGATACACTTTGGCATCCATAGGTGCCATAGTTCTAGTCAGGTAAAGCTCCACACATCGGCATCCTCAGGTGCCATGAGTGAAAGTTTTATTTCAGGAAACAGGCGCTGCTCGTAGTACAAGACCACGAGCATGCGTTGACCACTACAAGATCGCTAATGCTCAATTTAGTCAACAGGTTTGTCAACAGTCCGTCCTCACAATTGGAGCATCTAGTGGACAAAATAGTCAGGCGGACCGTAGCAACTAACCTGGTACACCATGCCGGTCGTTTAAATGTTTTACCTGCAACGGTGACGCACATTTGGCGAATCGTTGTCGTCAGCCAAGACGTTGCCATGGTTGCGGTATGGAGAATGTCATTCGTAGGAATTGCTCGAATTGTGCGGGAAAAGAGCAGGGAATTCAGGGCACGGCAGAGTAATGAATTCCCAGGTATTTTCAACTGCCTCAAACGGAGGAAGAGATGGAGGTGCCAATATTGATGAGTGTGGCCTCAATATGGGTACAAGTGGTCTGGTCGAGAAGCGTGGTATTGATGAGTGTGGCCTCAATATGGGTACGAGTGGTTTGGTCGAGAAGCGTGGTATTGATGAGTTTGAAGTCAATAGGGATAAAAGTTTCTCCGCGGTGAGGGATGGTATTGATGAGATTGGGCTCAATACTAGAAGTAAGTTGGCAGTTAGCGGGCAGAGTAATGAGAAGTATGTACTCAACGTTGGCAGCAATTGCTCGGAGGAGGACAGTATTATTGAAGAGATTGGGTTTAGTACTGAAGATGTTTCTATCGTCGAGGGGAATCACCATATTGAGGATCGGAATGACAAAACGGATGAAGGCGGTGTCGATACTAGTGGGCGTGCTCTAACCGAGGCGGTGAGTGAAGTGGAATCTGATCCCAACGTCTGTGGAGAGGTAGATCGTGTCCATGTTGATTATGCCCTCGAGTGCGGCTCTGGTGACAATCGGCCGTACCTGCGGGTAACAGTGTATGGGATTACGATGCTGGGCCTGTTGGACTCAGGTGCATCACGGACGATTGTAGGAAGGGAAGGCTGGCATACTCTGCAAGGACTAGGGTTTAATGTGGGTAGCACGGCTGTGTCCTCAGTAGTGTTGGCGGATGGTTCTGGGGTGGGTGTGTTGGGTACAGTAGTAGTTCCTTTTTGCGTAAAAGAGAAGGTGGGTTTGATGGACGTGTTGGTAATTCCATCACTGCCGCAAACGCTTATTTTAGGAGCGGATTTCTGGTCGAAGTTCGGAATCGTGCCCGATCTTAGTCATAATAGTTGGGAATTTTCAACCTACGCACAAAACTTAGCCGCTATAGTATCTCCCCAGCTGTGCAACGACAGGTCGATGCGGAGCTGAACTGTATGTTGGGGGAAGGTGTCGTCGAGCCGTCCCAGAGTCCGTGGGCATCACCGATCGTGTTAGTGCGGAAAAAAGATAGGAAGTTTCGTTTCTGCGTCGACTTCCGGAAGGTGAATAAAGTCACAGAACGGGATGCTTACCCTTTGCCTTTCGTCTCGGCCACCGTAGACAAGCTTCGTAATGCGAAGTTCCTTTCGTCCCTGGACATTAAGTCCGCCTACTGGCAGATTCCGATGGAGGAAAAATCGAAACCAATCACGGCACATTCCGTACCCTGCCGAGGTTTGTTTCAATTTAAGAGGATGCCTTTTGGGCTTCACAATGCTCCTGCGACTTGGCAGCGACCGTGTTTTGGGTGCGGATTTGGAACCGCACGTATTCGTGTATCTAGACGACATTATTATCGCGACCCAAGATTTTGAGAAACACCTGGAGGTTTTGGAGGAGGTGCTCAATAGATTGGCCAAGGCAGATATCCGAGTGAGCCCTGAGAAATGCAAGTTTGCCCAAACCCAACTGAAGTATTTGGGATACGTGGTGGATGCTCACGGTCTACATGTGGACCCAGACAAGGTAGAGCATTGTCCACATACCAGCTCCAAAGTGCGTGAAAGAGGTGCGTAGTATGGAACAACCGTATGTTATACTGCTCATTATCATCCTCATGCCAATCCTGCTGAACGGATGGACCAGATCATCAAGACAACCCTAATGCCGGTTTTCCACCAAGCAGACACGTTAAGTTTTTGTTTTGTTCATGTTTTTGCAAGCACGGAAAAGAAAAACTCGAAATCGAACAAATATTAAACACTGTTTCAACCAAACCGACAGTGCTCTATCGCAGTTTTGTTTTCAGTATCTCCACGAAGCGGTCTCAGTAAGAAAACACACCGAAACCTTTTGAAGTTACCGCTTCTGGTCGGGACACGAAAAACAGAACAGAAACAGTCGAAAAAAGCTCGAATTTGTAAAAAAAATTATGAAAAGTCAAAGATTTGTTTTTTTCGACACGAGCTTTTGCTGAGTTTCTGTTTTGTCCGTTTGGTGGAAAACCGGCATTAGACCACATGTGTCTGAGAATCACCGTACGTGGGATACCCATTTAGCGAAGGTTGCGTGTGCTATACGCACGTCAGAGCACGAGGTCCTAGGAGCAACGCCATACTTAATCAATTTAGGTAGAGAGATGGTGATCGATGGAGGTAATGCTACGCTGCCCGCGGAGGGTTTTGAGGAGATATCAAAGCCTTCGGTGGAAGGGTATTTACATCGTATGAAGTTTTTAAAAACCCTACGTGATGATGTCAAACGGAAAATGAGTATGGCATCTAGTAAAGCGAAAGAGTCGTACAACGCGCATCGGCGAGAGGTGGAATTTCTACCGAATGAACTGTTGTGGCGCCGAAATTTTGCACTGTCTAATGCGGCGAATTATTATGCTGCCAGCCTGGGGCCCAAATACGTTGGACCTTTTCGGATAGCAAAAAGCACCTCGTCTCACACGTATGTATTGGTGGACGATAATGACGTCGAGAAGGGAACCTGGCATGTGAAGGATTTGAAGCCATATCATGCAGGAGAGAACGTATAGTATCAGATGTTTAAGTCCCATATTTTGTGTTAGTTACTGGAGTCGGGTTACCTGTGCGTTCGGGTTTTGTTTGGTGGTTGTCGTTAAGGTTGATGGTTGTTGTGGCCTGAAGTGTTCGTAAGTCGCCTGGGGGACGCGGATGGTCCTAAATATGAATAAACCAGGCGCTGTCATGTAAACCGATCATTACTTGCATTAATGGAAAATTTCTTGAAAAGAAATTTTCCAGGAGGTGACGGTGGAGTTGTTACATGTTATTTGCTGGGCAAGTCCTGATCGCTTTTATCTACTCCCTTCTTCTCCTTTTCAGGTCAAGTCTTTGACGGAAGGGATAGAGAACGGCCCTGACCAGCCTTCGAAGTAGGCCCAGCCGAGTATGCGGTGACTGATGAGCCACAGAGGTTGAGGAGCACTTGAGACGAAGTGGAATATAAAAGACGCACTAAATTTAGTTTTACCTGAAATGAAAATTATTAGAAATTGTATTGATGATATTGTATAAGATACCGTTCCAGAAGGGTCCCAGCCCCTGCTGTTGCGTAAGGTAATGGGTCTCTCTACAACCTTCTCGCGTACCGGATAGGGCTTTTATGCCATAAGTGTAACCTGGTAGGGAAAGGAAGAGGTTCGGTAGATTTGCGGCTGCCGACAATGTCAAACCCCATCCTCCGACACTGCCGTTCACGACGTACCAACTTACGCCAAGAAACCGAATCCTGATCAGCGAACGAATCTCTTCCTACGCTGGGAGAGCGGAAAGTAAGGACCCCTACATATTCAGCTACCGTAGGCGAATTCCGGTTGCTAATAGGGAAATTCAAATTCAATTCCAAGGACGTGGAAGTATCTGCGTGGTAATTGGACGCGATTACCGAAGTAATCGAACAAACCGGAAGTTGGTTTCACCCCGGTTCCTACAAAACTACAACACCTAGAACCACCGAGGGAAGTTTACGCGACGTGTTGTTTCAACCTTAGTGACCTGTCAGACGTCTAAAATATCCCATGACAGTTTGTTGTTTCGCGAAGAATAATGAAACACGCGGGAATGAAACGCGAAATTAGCTGAGGCGTTGCCAGTTATTTAAGGAGCGCGCTCAATTTTCGCGGGGCTTTTTGTTTTTTTTAACTGGAGGTTGGCGGTTGGAGTCAGTTATATTTTTGTGAAAGTAATTTTGGTGGAAGAACTTGGAAAATCGGTGGATATAATTCCGGTGAGGAAGAAAAGAGACTTAGAAGGACAGATATTTCGGTGGAGATAATTCTGGTGAGGAAGGAAAGGAATTTGGAAGGACATATGTATATGTATATTCCGGTGGATATAATTCCGGCTTTTGGAAGGAAGAATTTGGCGGACTAGGCACAAACGGTGGAGTCGGGGTGCGCGACGGAATAAAGGTTAACTTAATCACAGGTACATTTTCCCTCTCTTATCAGGTTCGCGATCGGGATCGCCGAATTCGAAGGATCCGCAGGTCGTAGAGGTTCTCATCGGTAGAGGTTCTCATCGGTAGAGGTTCTCATCGGTAGAGGTTCTCAAGTGACCCGTTGTAATTTCTCTTTTGAATTCTTAAATTACAAGTGATCCGTTGTTATTTCTCTTTGAAATCTTAAATTACAAGTGTTTTATTTTTATAAACGTGTTTCATTTCGTGATAGGGGGTTTCCTAATCTCTCTCCGACGTAAAGATTAGGTGGCGCCCATTCGGAAGCAGTCACCGAACGTCCCTTACTTCGGCTGAGCGCAGTCGGTGCAAGTGGGAGTTGGTGGCGAAGGAACCGAAAGAAATTAATAAGAGCAACAGACGAGCGGTGAGAGTGAAAGGTTTGAACCCGGGAGGTTCTGGTTCAAGACACGGCTCAAACAAAGTTTTTTTTTTGTTGTTCCTTGAGGCCAACCCCAGATAAATTACCCGAATTGTGGGGGGTAATAACGTTTGCCTTTCAACTGACGCATCCAATCATGGCAACATAAAGTTAATGCCGGTAGATGTTCGTTATTTCATTCCAACTTTCGGCATTAAAGTTAAATTGCTGGAATTTTCATCGGAGAAAGGAGAAACATCTCGAATTATCTCATCTTTAATTATCAAAACTGCTGAGAAGATTAAGATTGCGGACAAGTTTGTTGGGTTTGGTGGAGACAATTGCCCGACTATGTTTTGATCACGTGATCGCGGAGGCCGGAATAACGTTTTTCATCGATTAAAAGAAGTCAATCCTGAATTGATCGGTATTGGATGTGGTGCCCACATCGTCCACAACACCCTCAAAAATACATGCGATTGTCTGCCAATCGATATAGAATGTGTCGTGGTCAAAATTTATTCATTTTTCTACATACACACAGTACGTGTTGAAGCACTGAAATAATATGTGAACTCAGCGAAGATGTTGAGTATTCTCAGTTGTTAGGCTATGCAAAAACACGATTTTTAGCACTCGGTCCCGTCATTGCCTCGATTTTGAATTTGTACGAACCACTGAAGGAGTATTTCTTTTCGAGTCACCTTTATCTAAATTATGGCTTTTGTTTGTCAGAGAATAGGTAAAGTTACTTTTATTATTGAAAAGTTTGCATATAGTACAACTTATTTATTGGGTTTCCATTTAGGCTGAATACTTCAGACAAACTATTTTAAAAATAGAAAGTGACAACATTTCAGCTTTTGAATGTTCGCAGCATTTGGACAATTTGAAAGGAAATATCATGTTGCGGAAAGAAGAAAAGTATCTTGACCCGGCAACGGAAAGTGAAAAGTACATACTTTTGGACTCAGGTAACCTCGAATTTGAGCTGATAGAAGATGTGTTCCAGAAATTTTACGGTTAGTTAGCAATTCAATGGTTGTTTGCAATAAATTTTACATTTCATTTTATTTTCTCCGTTTTTCAGACGATGCATTGGAATATCATTCGGCATGGACTGAACAGTTCGTAATATTTACACAGTTCTCATGGGTTGAATTATTGAATTTTCCTGAATGGATATCTGTTAAGACTTCACTCCAAGTCATGGCTGCTAAAACATCTTTTGATTTGGATGCAAATAGCTCAAAAGTATTCGAACAGTTCGGTTTCATAAAAAGATATTGTACGGATGAGAAAATGTTAGAATGGAATGCAAACAAAATATCCGTAGAAAGCCGCTGGGTTGAAATTTTTAAACATATGGAACATCGACAAGTGCCGTTTGAAGAATTTTCTCACATCATCGAGTTTATCCTGTGTTTTCCTAGTACATCATCTCCAGTTGAGCGTGTTTTCGCGAAAGCCAAAAAGATTTGGACTCTAGAAAAGTCTTCTCTCCAACCATCAACACTTAAGTCGCTACTGCTCGTGAAAAATAATTTGGAATATGATTGCTGTGAGTTTTATCGATTTTTGAAAACTCAGCCACAACTTTTGAAGCAAATTGCATCTCAAGAGAAATATGACTTTAAAAAAACAAAACCATTTACTGGAACTAGCCCAGGTGCTATGTCTATTGATTCATTTTCTGAAGAATAATAAAGTGTATTTTCCATATACTTATGTCATCATTTGAAATAAACGGTTTTCTAATGAAAAAATGGAGTTTTTGAGATACTCCTTTTATATACTCCTTTTTCAACTATTATACTCCTAAATACTCCTTTTTCGAGAGGCAAAAATTCCAATATACTCTTTTTTGTCAAAAATGAGTTGGAAGCATTACTCATACATATGTATGCAGCTTTTGTAGGTAATAATACGGTTCATAAAAAAATTAAATTAAGATAACATTTTTATAATGGGGTTTTCTGAGAAAAACTACATTGATCACTGAATTTTTAGGGTTGACGTAGCAAAAATTTGTGTTTTCGAATAAATATCTCAAGATTGGGTGCAGTTGTTACATCAAATGAAAGGTAATTCGATTCTCTAAAAACCGACAAAAACACTTTGCCTTGTGATTATTCGTTTTCCAAGATATAAGGTTTTAAGTGAGTGAGGGTACCGGTCAAAAAATCTTTTCTTAACCACCCTGTATCTCCACTGTTATTGAAAATTTACCCACGCTGTAGAACAATTTTTTTCTCCAAATATATCAAGGAATAACCTCTTACAAGGTGGCGGACGGAGTGCCAAACACTCTGTATACAGGGTATTAAAAACAGGGAATTTAAAAAATAGTTTCAAAATGCCTGAGTACTCCAACGAAGAATATGGGGACATTATGTTCATTTATGGAGAATGTCACGGAAATACACGAGCCGCTCGAGCGCTTTACCATCAGAGACATCCTCATCCACGGACACCTAGCAGGCGAGTATTTCAAGACGTTTACATAAGAATTAAGGACACTAGCAGCGTTAGAACAAGCAGAGTAAATGCAAATCCTGCGCCGATAATCGCTGTTCAGATCGATGAAAGAATACTGCAAGCGGTTGAAAATGATCCATCAGTCAGTATCCGACGCTTTGCATTGCAGTTTAACATCTCTACTTGGAAAGTTTGGAGTATTTTAAAAGTAGAACGCATCCATGCCTACCATCATACACCAGTACAGGAGCTGCTACCCATTGATTTGCCCAAAAGGATGGAGTTTTGCAATTGGCTCCTTGAACGACAAATAGATGACAAGAATTTTTTCAACAACTTTCTGTGGACGGATGAGTTCCAATTTACCAGAGACGGTATCACAAACTTCCACAACCTACATCCGTGGGCTGAGAGCAATCCACACACAAGACGAGCGGCATCATTTCAGATTCAAAGATTCAGCGTCAATTTATGGGCAGGTGTGAATGGTGACGATTTCCTTGGACCTATTAGGCTTCCGCCTACTCTAAATAGGTCCAATTACTTACAATTTTTAACAAATGATCTACAGGACTTGTTGGATGATTTATTGATTGGCTTCCATGTTTTACCAACACGATGGTGATCCAGCTCATTACGGCCGACAAATCACAGATTGGTTAAATTCCAATTATAGCGGTAGAAATGGACCGATCCACTGGCCTGCACGATCTCCTGATCTTACTATTATGGATTTCTTTGTATGGGAACGGATGAACAATCTTGTCTACGCAACGGCAGTAGTAACATTGGAAGATCTAAATATCGGGATCGATGCGGCAGCAATAGAAGTAAGGCAGCAGTTTGAGGAATATGAATACCAAGAGAAAACTCGCCAAACGAGCTTTAGCGTGCATTCAAAATGAAAGTGGCCATTTTGAACATGTATATAATAAAAAAAAATTTAAATAAAACATAAAAACCATTATTAAATTCTTTCAGTTCAAGCAAGGAGTGTAGATCAACATCAACTTCTTTTTGTATAAAAGTGGCACTGACTTTTTAAATATTTAATTTTTATGCGATAAGTATTTTTACCTATTACTTCCAAAATGTTTACCGTAACTCATACATATGTATGCAGCTTTTGTGGGTAATAATACGGTTCATAAAAAAATAAAAATAAAATGACATTTTTATAATGGGGTTTTCTGAGAAATACTTTATTATTAAAAAATAATGAAGTAAAACTACATTGGATCACTGAAATTTTAGGGTTGACGAAGCAAAAATTTGTGTTTTCGAGTAAATATCTCAAGATTGGATGCAGTTACAATTTAGACTGTTATATCAAATGAATTCGATTCCCTAAAAAACAAGTTATAAAACTTTGCCTTGTGATTAGGGTTGTTCGATTTCGACTCGATTAATCGATTATTTTTTTATAAAAAATCAATTTTATCAATCGATGAGTGATGTTGATTAATCGACATAATCGATTAGTTAAGGTTAATTAATTGAACAAATTTCAACAGTAAAAAGATTCGATGTTCGACAGATTTGGCAATATTTTACTACGAAATTAGCTGCAACAGAAAAAAATGTTGCATTCATGAATAGATCCAGCAAAACACGTTTGGTAATAGCAACCCAGCAAGCAAAACTTCGTTGAGAAAATTGCTTGCTATGTGAAATTATAGGAATTATTTTACTCCTGCTGTTTCTTCCGGTCTCAAATTCGGAACTGAATCGCCAACTTTTAGCTAGAGTGTACATGTACTTACTTTTATGCTTATCTCCTTACCTTCTTACTGGACATCTCTTTCTATTATACTTACTTTATAACAAAATTCTAAAACCCTTTTTCAGTAAAATTTAATGCACTTATCCTATTACATTGTGTCAATTATCAACGGAGTCCACTGTACATATATACCAAAATCAACAAGAAATGCATTTTTCATTGAAAGGACATTATTGTTGAAGACTATAAATTACAAAAACTCGATGATGAATTTAGACTGTTAAATAATTATTTGTAACAATAATTATAATGTTGAAGAAGATATAGAAGTGTTTTGGCAAGATCTTTCCTGTGGCCAGATAGGTGATCAGAAGGCTTTTGTAACATTATGTTAATCAATTACTTAAGGGCCCGTGAGTCCCAAACCAAAATCGAAAATTTCACCTATTTTGCTTTGATTTCATTTCGAGAGCGTAAAGCCAGAAATACATGTGCAGAATATATGCACGCAGCACTGCACGCATCTCTGCATGTGAAACAGACGTGCAGAGTTTTTGACAAATCTCTTGGTTGTATTTGTCATAAATCACCGCATTTTCTGATAGTCGGTTTGAGTTTGAGTTTATTTTAATTGACAAAAAATGATCTTAGTTTTGATCCCTCAAAAATTAATTTTTGTAATTTCGACTGGTTTTATCGAATAAAAATTGCTTAACTTATAAGAAGTTCGATGAAACGCTCCTCCATTGCTACTCCACTCCACAAGTACAAAATTACAACGAAAAAATTATCTCACGCCCCTTTTTTATTTGTCTGTGTTTGTAAATTTCAATATTAAGTTGTGGCAATACTGCCGCTGCGCAGCAAAAGTAGAAGTAGAGACATGTTGCAGCGCTCTGCTGCATGCAGAATAAACGTGTGTTTCGTCGCATTTAAACTCAAGCGTTCTAAATCCGTTTTTCCGCGCTGCATGCAGAAATATGCACATGTATTTCTGGCTTAAGAAATTATTCGTGAGCATCGGAAATTTAAATCTGAACGATCACGCACGATGTACAACGATTCAACCGTCAAGCGATGCCCCTACACAGCTCTGTGTGTACGGACCTGTATGTGTGTGTGAGATGCAAAATGATGAAAAACGGAATGTAGAAAAATAGCGAAAGTATGAACGGAAAGGAGCACTTTTGCAAGGGGTACAATCCGATCGAAAGTTCGGAAGAAAATTCATTGACCTGATGTCTTGGGTTTTTTTAATTTTCTGTGGACGGTGGATTTCTGGACATTCGCATGACATAGTACTATGTATATTTATGTAGGCACGAGACATGTCTCCATTCATGTTTTTATAGGCAATTGTGGACTAAAATAAAATTAATTTCGTATTATTGCATATTGGGTCATCATCAAGAATCGCAAAATATTATGAAATTTGGGACCTTACCATCTCCGATTCTTTTGAAAATTTTTGTACTTGAAGAATTAGTGAAATTAATTTTTTTGTTTCTATCTCAATTATAAAGATTTAAAGATTTTAAAGATTTCGCAAAAATTGTGTCCGAGTTCTCTTTGAAAATTCATATCTCTGGTAATTTTTATCATAGAATAATAAAATAGGGCTTATTTTAAAGGGGAATGTTATCGCAACATAAAAAAATACGAATAAAAATTATCCTCAAATTTTTTTTTTCAAGGATAACGATTTTGTCCTTTATCCTTGAATATCTCAAAATCCGTAGTTTTATTTTTTTATATTTTGTATATTATATTGTTTTTCAAAACATATTAAAAAACCAAATTGGGATTTCAAGGGGATCGGGGTACAAAATATGAGTGAAGGAGTGTGGGAGTTGAGGAAAATAATGCGTCCGAAACGCAGAAAAGCCGAGATCGACACATTCTAAAATCCATATCTCCTAAACGGTTAATGTCACGAAATTAAGACTTAATGAACATCTTAGGTATACTAGGAGAATAGATTGGAAACAAATTTTCGAGTGTGGGTGAAAAACTGTAGATTACGATATCTCACGAAACAATTGAGTGCAATTGTTTCGTGAGACAAATAGATAAATAAATAATTCCTTTCTATAGAACAGCTAATGCTACAAAGTTGAAACTCGGTATGTATATGTAAATCAACTATAAAAGTAATTTAGATAAAAACATTTAAAATAGCCATTGGCGTTCGGAAGGTAGTGAAAAAAATTATCAGTGAAAATGGAATGCATATATTTTCACGGTTTTCGTCATATCTATTAGGTCTTCCCAAATACTGAATTCATTTTTATTCTACGGCTTCTTCATATAAATACCTAGAAAGCGTTTTCAGGATTTTTTAAATTCGACCCGTAAAGCGGTGTTAAGGGGGTTGTATACTTTTTCACGAATTCTACTACATCCCCAAGTCTTATCAGATATCGAATTTCTTTTCACTTTCAAGGGCTTGTGTAATAATCGTCTAAAACTCCTTTTCATGTTTTTTCCTTTTTTACTTCCTGGAATTTAGCAATCGAAATTTTATTTCTGAATGAAAATTACGTGTTTGTGGTTATAGAGTTCATAGAATTTGATGATCGATACGCGCCTGATATTTATCTATCAACTCCTTTCAGGACTTTTGGATATTTAACCCCCAAATGGGTGTAAGGAGGTTGCATAGCTGATGATATATCGAATTCATTTTTACTTCATAAGGTTTCCGATATAAGCGCCAAAAAGTCAATTTCAGTATTTTTAAATATTCAATCCCAAGCGGTGTGAGGGGGTTGTATGGTTTTCAAAGCTTCGCCATATTTCTTAGGTTTGATGAAATATTAGATCGCTTTTCACTTCCACAGATTTTTTATATAATCGCCAACAAACTCATTTCTCAATTTTTCAATATTCAACCCCCAAGGGTTTGCATATGATTTCACAATTTCTGTCATCCCTTAGTTCTGATGAGATATAGAATTGTTTATTACATTTGACCAAAAACCAATTTAAAGATTTTTCGAATTTCAAAAACCAAGGGGGTGTGAAGGGTTTGCTTACGCTTACACAATTTTTTCAAAATCTCTCGTGTCTCATGAGATAGTTGCTTCTTATGAAATCGTCTAAAAACCTGTTTCACAGTTTTTTCGAAATTCAAACCCCAATTTGTTGTATCTCTTAATTCTGATAAGGCAGCAAATTCGTTCTTACTTCTATGGGTTTTTGGTGTAAATAATATACCGAAATTCGAATGTCTACACGGGCTTTTCCAATGTTTAATCGGCTAAAAATCTCTATTTTAAATATTTTTTTAAAGAACAAAACTAACTTTCCAAGAAACCTCATAATTTCGAAACAACTGATGACATACTCCAACTTTGACCGCTCCCGAACTTTGACCCGAAAATAATAAATTTTCGCCCAGACAATTGGCAGATTTTACTTTATTATTTTAATAATAAAGTATTGTTATCGATTTTTAAAAAAAAAAAATTTGCAACACTGAACACAAATTCCTATATATTTCTTAGTTCTGATGAGATATCAAATTCATTTTTACTTCCTAATGCTTCCTACATAATCGTCAAAACTTGATTTCAGTATTTTTAGATATACAACTCCAAGAGGACGTAAGGCTTTCGACATATTTGTTACGATTGATAAGATATCAGATTGGTTTTCACTTCCACAGACTTTTTATATAATCGCCTACAAATGCATTTCCAATTTCATGTAATGTCCCAAAAGCAAATCAAGAAAAACCTCCTAATCACGTAACAACTGATATTTTACTACGACTTAGACCTCGTCCCGGAGTATGACCTAATTACGTAATTCATATGTCATATGTGGCAGCGGCGTAAGTATTCTAGCGCGACCCCATTCTAACCGCTTTCCGAATTTTTTTTTTGGGTTTTCAGTCACATAGTAACCTACACCGCGTCTCAGAATTGAACGCATTCCGAACTTCTACCGAAAAAACAATAAAGTTGCGCCCAGACTGTTGGCAGATTTTTTTTTCCTTTTTTTCGATTTACTTTTTGCCCTGTTTGCCACATAGAAAGAAGAAAAGCTAAAAATCACTTTTCATTCTGAGCAGGCGAATAGACATTATGCCGATTACACACACACCTTGCCATATAGTTACTATGCCTTCGAATCGTGTACTGAAGGCTTGCAGAGTGGAGAACATCGTAACCTTTTTACTCTCAGCGAATGAAACATAAAAACATACCTGATGAAAAAAAATTCGACATAGCCACACGTCCGTTCAGCTCGACCTCTGCGAGTGGTCTGAATGGAAAATTTTATTGAAAAATGTAGTTTGAAAAATCGTTGCAAAAACATTGTTATACTAACTTTTTTGAAGCCTTTTGATTTTAAGTTGCTTTAAAACGCTTTGATAAAGTAACTTAAGAAAAAACAAACTAAAAAAAAACCTGTTTTGATAGAAAATTTGAATAATAAAAAAACATAATTTTTTTTAAAAATCAGAGTTTTCAAAATGTATTATCTCCAAACATAAGTCAAAATCGAAAATTCTAATTCCAAAAAAAATTAGATTGAATCGTTCCTAATTGAGTGAAAACAAAAATAATGAAAATCACTTCAGAAATGTTTCCAAAATTGCAATTACCAAATGTGTGTTTTCAATAATTTCGAAAACTTACTCGACGTAATCGCTTATAATTTTTCTTATGATCGAAATTTCAAAAAACAATAATCAACAGAACCTTGAAAACATATTGCTAATTATATTTGTCTAAGCAGAAAAGACCTATCTTTTGCTGCTTTGGAGATTCCCGCGAATCCCGTTTGCCTTATTTTCAACAAAAATGCTGTTTTGGTATACACGGGGCCTTAAGTAATATCTTGACTTTTTCACATTCATCCGCAAATGTAAAACGTGTTATTTCCTAACCAAAGCCATGCACTGATTTGGAAATTTAACAGACATTTAGTTCCACATGTAAGACAGAAGATAGAAAAATTCTTCATATAAATTTTAATATGCACAATTTAATATCTTTTCTATGTACATTTACCGCTATATGTACGACAATATATGTACGACAATCCCAATGTTAAACGTATAATGAGCCTAGATATTTCAAGGCAAATCTACCTATTAAGTCTACGTATACGTATACGACACCCTGGGACTTACGAATTACGTGATTAGTAGGCATCAATTAATCGATTGATCTTAATCGAACGATTGGCTTCCATGTTTTACCAACACGATGGTGATCCAGCTCATTACGGCCGACAAATCACAGATTGGTTAAATTCCAATTATAGCGGTAGAAATGGACCGATCCACTGGCCTGCACGATCTCCTGATCTTACTATTATGGATTTCTTTGTATGGGAACGGATGAACAATCTTGTCTACGCAACGGCAGTAGTAACATTGGAAGATCTAAATATCGGGATCGATGCGGCAGCAATAGAAGTAAGGCAGCAGTTTGAGGAATATGAATACCAAGAGAAAACTCGCCAAACGAGCTTTAGCGTGCATTCAAAATGAAAGTGGCCATTTTGAACATGTATATAATAAAAAAAAATTTAAATAAAACATAAAAACCATTATTAAATTCTTTCAGTTCAAGCAAGGAGTGTAGATCAACATCAACTTCTTTTTGTATAAAAGTGGCACTGACTTTTTAAATATTTAATTTTTATGCGATAAGTATTTTTACCTATTACTTCCAAAATGTTTACCGTAACTCATACATATGTATGCAGCTTTTGTGGGTAATAATACGGTTCATAAAAAAATAGAAATAAAATGACATTTTTATAATGGGGTTTTCTGAGAAATACTTTATTATTAAAAAATAATGAAGTAAAACTACATTGGATCACTGAAATTTTAGGGTTGACGAAGCAAAAATTTGTGTTTTCGAGTAAATATCTCAAGATTGGATGCAGTTACAATTTAGACTGTTATATCAAATGAATTCGATTCCCTAAAAAACAAGTTATAAAACTTTGCCTTGTGATTAGGGTTGTTCGATTTCGACTCGATTAATCGATTATTTTTTTATAAAAAATCAATTTTATCAATCGATGAGTGATGTTGATTAATCGACATAATCGATTAGTTAAGGTTAATTAATTGAACAAATTTCAACAGTAAAAAGATTCGATGTTCGACAGATTTGGCAATATTTTACTACGAAATTAGCTGCAACAGAAAAAAATTTTGCATTCATGAATAGATCCAGCAAAACACGTTTGGTAATAGCAACCCAGCAAGCAAAACTTCGTTGAGAAAATTGCTTGCTATGTGAAATTATAGGAATTATTTTACTCCTGCTGTTTCTTCCGGTCTCAAGTTCGGAACTGAATCGCCAACTTTTAGCTAGAGTGTACATGTACTTACTTTTATGCTTATCTCCTTACCTTCTTACTGGACATCTCTTTCTATTATACTTACTTTATAACAAAATTCTAAAACCCTTTTTCAGTAAAATTTAATGCACTTATCCTATTACATTGTGTCAATTATCAACGGAGTCCACTGTACATATATACCAAAATCAACAAGAAATGCATTTTTCATTGAAAGGACATTATTGTTGAAGACTATAAATTACAAAAACTCGATGATGAATTTAGACTGTTAAATAATTATTTGTAACAATAATTATAATGTTGAAGAAGATATAGAAGTGTTTTGGCAAGATCTTTCCTGTGGCCAGATAGGTGATCAGAAGGCTTTTGTAACATTATGTTAATCAATTACTTAAGTAATATCTTGACTTTTTCACATTCATCCGCAAATGTAAAACGTGTTATTTCCTAACCAAAGCCATGCACTGATTTGGAAATTTAACAGACATTTAGTTCCACATGTAAGACAGAAGATAGAAAAATTCTTCATATAAATTTTAATATGCACAATTTAATATCTTTTCTATGTACATTTACCGCTATATGTACGACAATATATGTACGACAATCCCAATGTTAAACGTATAATGAGCCTAGATATTTCAAGGCAAATCTACCTATTAAGTCTACGTATACGTATACGACACCCTGGGACTTACGAATTACGTGATTAGTAGGCATCAATTAATCGATTGATCTTAATCGAACGTTTTAAAATAATCGATCTTGCAATAATCAATTGTTGAGCAATCGATTCCCATCCCTACTTGTGATTATTCGATTTCAAGATACATATAACGTTTTAATTGAGTGAGGGTACCGGTCAAAAACACTTTTCTTAACCACCCTGTATCTCCACTGATATTGAAAATTGACCAACCCTGTATAACAATTTTTTTCTCCAAATATATCAAAGAATAACCCCTTACAAGGTGGCACACGGAGTATCAAACACCCTGTATAATATTTATTATGTATATATTGTCAGAAACTTATCTATTGTATTTACAATATTTTACAATATTTTAAATACAATATTTTGGTTTTGTCTGAGAGGGATAGAAACGAAGATTTAAAAGAGAGGAAAAATATTACTTTATTACAATATTTTAAATACAATATTTTGGTTTTGTCTGAGAGGGATAGAAACGAAGATTTAAAAGAGAGGAAAAATATTACACGGAAAATGATAAACCAAATTTTTCAAATTTTACATTTAAGCTCTAAATGAAACTTTGGTATGTTTTAGGATTCGGTCAATAAAAATTTTGGTGGTGGCCCGTCTGCCGAAAACAGGGCCCAATTAGCACAGGAAGCGCCGTTTTGATACCACAACTCGTTTAACCTGGTCGTTGAGGGCTGACGAAGTATATGTATAGTTTTACAGAGACCTGGGGCTTGAATGGATTATCATATCCATCCGGAGCTATTCAAGAAGGTGATCAGTTCTCCTATCTTGTTTTTCGAGATCTCATCGAGGTTATTGAAGAAGGGCTTGCCTAGTGCGCGAAGTCTGGCTCTAGCTAGGGCGGGACACTCGCAAAGAAGGTGAATGACAGTTTCCCTCTTATTTGCATCCCCACAACTGCGGCAATTGACGTTAAACGGAATACCCAGTCTGGCCGCGTGGTCGCCGATCGGCCAGTGACCCGTGCTGACTGACGTGACTCTGGAGACGTCCACGCGGCTCCTGCTCAGGAGTTCGTCTGTTCTGCTCCGGGAGTAGGATGGCCATATCTTCCTAGATATGACGCAGTTGGTCAGTCCTCTCCATCTGGAGTTCGCGTTTGTGAGAAAGTGGGTGGATATTTGGCGCTTAACAGTCCCTAGTGGGACCTGAACGGATTCTACGAGAGGGCCCTGAAGAGCAGAACCTTGCCTAGCTAATTCGTCTGCCCGCTCGTTACCCTCTATCTTGCTGTGACACGTAAGACTATATAAAAAACCGATTTCAAATTTTTAATTTCATCCAACCAGTACAATTCGAGACGCCATTATAGCATGTTTGGTTGACGCACGCTATGCTCCAACTACCTTTCGTGCAGCCCTGCGGAGCTCAGGGATTTAAACTCCTTTTTTCGAGTTCATGTGTGACGAGATACGTTAAACGGAACCGTCATGGCGGTTCGAATAAAATGGGTGAATGGGTGAGCAAAATTAAAAATTTGAAATCGGTTTTTATATAGTCTTACGTCCCGAATGTCAAACATTTTTATTGACCGAATCCTAAAACATACCAAAGTTTCATTTAGAACTTGTTGTGGTCGGAGGCCTTGGAGTGGTTATTTCGACTTAAAAAAGTCAAAATAACCGAAGGGAAGGTTGGGATCGGGAAACAGGGGTCCAATTCCACCTACGTCCGAATTGGTGGCTGAAATACGAACTGGAGCGACGTGCTTGCTGGCTTCCGGGCTAGCTGCGGCTGTGGGGGGGTACGTTGTTCGTATTCCAGACCATAAAACCCATGGCCTGTACAACAAAAATTTCACGCCGACTTACCCGGGTGATAAAATTGGGATAAGATTCCCAATCGGTCATGAGAGACCGAGAAAACTCCCTTCAACTCGACTGGCGCGGATGTTTTGCGCCGTCTAGCCCACCCTACCTTAGCCATACTTGTCCTCAAAAGAATCTTATGCGTATGGCCCCTAAAGAGAGGACTGAGGGGGCGGAAGGTCTTCAAACGAGAAGATCCATCTCAATGACGCTCTATTAAGCCATTTTTCTACACCATTTTACAAAACAAAAAAATTTGATACGAAAATTCGAAAAGATAATAAAAAAAATTACCTTTTTCTTCCTTTTTTTCGCTGTTATTTTAATTTTATCATTTTAAATTATATTTTATCATTATTCATTGTTTGTCCATGTCAATTTCTGTCCTGGTCTGTCATATTTATTTTTTTTATTTATAATTTAATTTATTATGATTTCCTTTATTCTCAATTTAATTTATTTTATTTTTAATTTAATTGTATTCCTATTTTATGTTTTTTTTTTATTTTTAATTTACTTTACTTTATTTTTAATTTTAACTTCCATTTTATGACTTTTTATTGCTTTGCCCTTTTTTTTAAATTTTTTTATACGGTGGCAAAAAAACTTTTGCGGGTCACTGTTTGTTTTGCTTGCTAATAACTAACTTTTTAAATAAAATGTGGGTGGCCGAAAACTTTTGCGACCCATTGTAAACAACAACTCCGCACCACCAAACACACGTAACGATGATTTAATTTTTTTATAATTTTTAATATTGCCGAACCATCTTTTTGGGCACTTCTTCACTTTAAAATCACTAAAGTCGCCATAAAATCGAGGAAAACTGAACGCGAGTTCTACGTGCGCGAATTCTTTTCTTTTCAGTTTTCTTTTTCTACTTTTATTTTCGTGCGCGCAAAAAAAAAAAAAATCTTCTCTCCGTGCGCGCTTAAAACTTCCCTCCTTCGTCCGCGCCAAAACTTAACTCACATTTTTTTTCTTTTCTTACATTTTAATTTCTAACTAATAATCTTTTTTTTTTTTTTTTTCGCCCGTGCGCGCCAAAATCTTAACCTCTTTTTTTCAAAACTTAACCTAACCTCCCTTTTCTTGCCAGCTGTCAGACAGAAACTCTCCCAAAAAAAACACTCCCACTGACCCGATTGTTTGTGTGGAATTGGTGTGGATCACAGTAATGCCAACTGCATTAATTGATCCACACCAATTCTCACAGATGACACAACAACACAGACTGCTCGCCGTTGTTTACAACGCCGAACAGGCTGAAAAAGGCAGCTGTGAGCTCCGTTTGCGTCTCATGCTCACGACTGCAGTGACCGGGCACTCTCGGAGTATGTCACTCGCTCCAGTCACTGACGAAGGTCTTTGGAGTGGTACACTCCCACACGTTTGCCTCCGAGATCTTCTAGCTCATATCGCGAGTTGCCTAGCACACGACGAATCCTGCACTTCAAGAACTTCTTGGCAAGTTTGGCGTTATAATTTTGTGCTGCTGTGGACAGGGAAAAGTTTCTTCTGTACACTTCCTGTCCTTCTCTAAACTGAGTTTGAGCCGCCCGCATATTATAACGCCTACTGCTGTTCTCGTGTGCGACCTGAATATTCGCCTGTGCCAGTTGCCTCACGATAGGAGTACCTTCTCTGGGACCCAGTTGCAAGTCTACATCACCTAATGCTTTCAAACGATGCAACAGAGCGTAGTCATCCCCATGCGACATCATGTGAGTCCCAAACAAAACCTGATAGGGCGAAAACTTAGTGGCTTGGTGAATCGAACTCCTAAGAGAAAATCCTATTTTGCTTAAGTTTTCGTCCCATCGAGTCTGGTCCTCCACGATGAACGCACGGAGTCCAGCTAAAACTGAACGGTTGACTCGCTCTGAAGCATTCGCTTGAGGCGAGTATTTTGGGGTGTATAGGTGTTTAACCCCATACTTAGAAAGCATGGAGTTAAATGTCGCCGACTTGAACTGAGACCCATTGTCGGAGAGAATTGTCTCGGGGGTACCAAACATATGGAAGACATCCCTCTCCAAAAACGTCGTGATCTCACCCGCCGTAATTCTTCTTAGGGGATGAAGGATAGGAAATTTTGACAGATGGTCAAGGATAACAAGGATAGCGATTTTCCCACTTTTGGTCCTAGGGTATGGTCCTAATACATCAATGTACAGATGTTGAAAGGGCTTCTGCGTTTTGAAGGCCTCTCCCATTGCAGCTCTAAGCGGACGATTCGGGGACTTCGTTTCTTTACAAGTCTGACACGAAAGAACGAAATCGCGGACTTGTGTAGTCATACCGGGCCAATACAAGTATCGCCTAATGCGCTCTAGCGTTTTGGCGAACCCACCGTGAACCATAGTATCCGCTTCATGGGCCTGAGCGATCGCAGTAGGCGCCAAGCTCGATGGAATCCAAAGTTTCCAGGCACGATCTTCTGTGATTGGGTCACCGTTATAGGGCTCTGTACGCTTGTACACGTAGCCATCTCTAACGCATACATCAGGAAGCCGAGGGGCGTTTGCCTCCACAGTTGCCTTCAGATCCTCATATTCCGTATTCTGAAATTCTGAAGAGCTCAAGTCAACCATGGGTGCAACGTCGATCAGCGCATTTAATCCGTCTTCGTATACGCGAGAGAGGGCGTCGGGAACAATATTCAGGCTCCCACGACGATGTTCGATCACGAAGTCGAAGCCTTGCAACTTCAAACTCCAGCGAGCCAAACGTCCACTGAGATCCTTTTGAGACATCAGCCATTTGAGACTCGCATGGTCCGTTATAATCTTAAACGATGTCCCTTCCACGTACGCTCTGAATTTTTTCACGCTCAACACAGCGGCGTAGCATTCAAGCTCCGTAACACTGTAGTTGCGTTGAGCGGAATTGAGCTTTTGAGACATAAATGCAATAGGAGATTCCGATCCATCATTGTTCTCTTGGAAAAGAACACTCCCCACTCCAGATTTGCTAGCATCGCATTGAATCACGAATGGTCTAGTGAAGTCTGGATTTACCAATACAGGGGCCGCAGTTAACATGGCCTTCACAGACTGAAACGCAGTTTCCGCCTCTGAAGTCCAAGTAAATTTTTCGGCCTTTTTCAGCGTGTCTGAGATCGGTGAGACCACGGCTGCAAAGTTGAAAATGAATCGTCGATACCATCCAGCCATACCAAGAAAGCGTCTAACCTGACGTGCGGATTTCGGCGAAGGGTAATCGACCATGGCCGAGACTTTTTTCGGATCTGTCTTCAGGCCTCCATCTCCAACAATGTATCCGAGGTAATTCACTTCCCTCAGACAGAACTTACTTTTTCTCACATTGATTGTAAGTCCAGCCTTCCTTAGGCATTCGGCAACTTCCGCCAACAAAACCAAGTGGGAATTGAAATCCTCCGAGATCAACAATAGATCGTCCAAGTAAACAAATACTTGGTCCTTCAGTTCGGGTAGGATAACACGATCCATCAAACGGCACATACGTTGGGGTGCATTGCACAACCCAAATGGCATCCGGGTAAAATGATAGAGGGGTCGTCCGGGAATGGTAAACGCCGTCATTTCACGGGACTTAGCCTCGAGAGGAATCTGCCAAAAGGCGTCCTTCAGGTCAAGACTGGTTATGTAATTGGCTCGTGGTAATCGACTAAGGATTCCGTCGATATGTGGAAGTGGATATGCATCCTTTTTCGTCACATTATTCACCTTTCGAGAATCCAAACATAACCGGACTTTCCCTGGTTTCCTCACGAGTACTACCGGCGAACTCCACGCACTCAAACTAACCTCTATCACTCCCATTGCCAGCATACGATCGACCTCGCCATACATGAGGTTTTGAATCGCAGGCGATACTGGGTAGTGTCTTTGTTTGATGGGGCGCGCTTCTCCTACGTCGATTTCGTGTTCGAGAACGTTAGTCTTTCCCAAACCGTGAAGTTCGAAAGAAGGGAACTTAGACTTAACGTTCTCTAAACGTTCAACATCTTTACTCGTTAAAGAGTGCATCGCAGTAGCATCATGTTGCGAAGAGGTGGTTTGTGTGTTGACACAGCTGATGATGGATGGAGCAAGATGAAAGGCTCGCCAGAAGTCTACCCCAAGATATAAATCCTGAGATAAACTCGGCACGATGTAAAGAGTAATAGGTTGTGTAACTCCACGAAATTGAATTTCGGTCGTCACACTTCCCACTACCCTCTGTGAAGCACCATCAGCTGTCTTCACCTCGTGGCAAATCGGCTTCCAATGCACTTGCGCTCGCTCAAGGCGTTCTAGTGCATTGGCTCCTAGGCAACTAATGCTCGCACCACTGTCTAAAAGACCTTTAACGTCTACATTGAAAAGGGAGACCATAGCATAGGGACGTACGTCAAAAGGTTCAGAGATAATCGTCGACATTACTGCCTTCTTTCTCTCACGAACTTTACGCCAAAATGCGCGTAAACGTAAAATCGCCTTTTTAGGAGTTGGAACAGGGGAAGGTTGAAATGTGGAACAAGAAGAAATATTTACTAAAGGGGATTTTGAGTCGTTAAAAATCCTGTCGCGTGCCTCCATGTACTCCTTCAGTCTTACATGGTAAGGCTTCCGAGGCACAGGCGCTTTGCGAACAGGAGGTAAGGAATTTTGAAGAATTACGACTGACTGAGACTCAGTCGTGGCATTTGTCAAATCCGGTGTTTTGCTCAGGTCCGGTATAGTCGACCTGGCTGGTGATGCGTCATCATCACCACAAGTTGCGGAGATCGAAGAGTCTCCTATGTTTTGGGTGGCTGCTGTGGGTTGCTCCGAAAAGGACGAGAATTTTCCGAAGAGGTTCGTTCCGTTCCGGAGTTTTCCCGATTGCAACGAGCACAATGCGGTCGCAAAACGTCTTTTGTTCCGCAGCCATAGCAGAAAATACCCCTGGGAGCTTCTGCACATAGTCGGTAACTGTGACCTGTACGCTCACAGTTCCAACATTTTAGTGGAGCCCCAGATGTAATTGCCGCCATGGCTTCGGAACCATTGCGCTCATCACAAACCTCTGTAGGAGGCTCCACGACCTCAGCAACTCGGGCGTGACTCGAGTAGCCGTAATTGGTGGACCGTCTAATATCTTCGACTCTTGAGACGATCTGTCGAAGATGGTCAAGCGACCAAATTTGTTGCAGGCAAATTTGTTGCTGCGTGTTTGGCAACAAATTTCCCCGCACCAGCTCCACGAACTCTCCGTCGTGCATCGGATTCGACAGCAAGTTACGGAGCTCACACAAGTCCTGCTCGAACATCTGATAGGACTCGCTTGGGACCTGACGTCTGGCTAACATTTGCCGTCTAATGTCCCAGTCACTTGCTCGCACACCCCATGTCTGCAAAAATGCAGGCTTTAGTACCGCCCAAGTTGGCATTGGATTGGACCTGTGCCAGGTCCAGAACCAACTGTTTGGACGGCCGTCAAGGAGCATGTAAAAGCTGCGTGCAAGCAAGTCCATATCCGCGTTCAGCTCGCTGGTCGCAAGAGCTTCGGCGCGATATATAAGTTCTTCAGCTCGCAACACTTTAGCGTTTCCGTTAAATTTCAATCGCCATGTCCTTATGGGACTTGTAGTGTTGCGGCGTCTATAATTCGGTCCGGTGCTCCTACGATCAGCGAACTGAGCGACCGGATACTGTGGTAGCTGAGCCCTCTCAGGTGCTCGAGCAGCACTTGTAGCTCTGGAGGTGTGATTCGTTGTACGAGAACGATCACTGTGCGACTCTTGGAATTGATGAGATCGCTCCTCCCTCAGCACAGTGCGAATCAGTTGAGTGATCTCATCAACTCCAAGATTCACACGTGCCTCTTGTGTCGTCCTCGGTTGTAGTGGCAGTTGTGGTGGGTGTGGTTGTGGTGGTTGTGGCAGGCCCATTCCCATCCCTAGGTCGGTGCCCACTGTTCCGTCCGGAGCGTAGAAGGCTTGACCGCCGCCCAGCTCGTGTGGAGGATCCAAATTTGACTCCCTAAGGAGAGAAACTCCATCTCTTGAAAGCTGTGGGACCGTTAACTGAGCCCTGCTTCTTGTCAACGGTCCAGGGGCGGCTATCGCTCCCTCTACTCCCCGGAAAGACCAGTAGTCCGACTTGCCCAGATGATTCCGGCAAGTGGGACAGCTCTGCTTTTCT
The DNA here is from genome assembly GCA_951812415.1 of Beris morrisii. Classification (NCBI taxonomy): domain Eukaryota; kingdom Metazoa; phylum Arthropoda; class Insecta; order Diptera; family Stratiomyidae; genus Beris; species Beris morrisii. The sequence goes on along the minus strand of OX638312.1, from coordinate 71,100,752 downwards.
CCTACCCACTTCTCTATGCACCTTCCGTGGAAACGGTGCCCACACTTTGTGCGGACTTCATCGTCCAATCCCACCCACTCCTGGCATATAGTGCACAGCACGTCTTCAACCCCTTGTTCCGGTGTTCGTGACAGTGGCATGGTTGAAGAAAAAAAAAGGAACAAAAGAAAGTAGTTCAAATCAAAATAAATCTAATAAATAATCTACACTAGCTAAACTAAATATCCCAAATAAATATAAAGAGAAAACTTAAACAAAAAAATAATTAAACTTCAAAATATATGTAGATTACTAAAACTAAAAACGCAAAAATAAATGTTCTAAAAGAAATCATATACTACAAAAAAATAATAATACAAAAAAAATCTAATAACTACCTACATAATAAATTAAACTACCATAACCAAAAAGAAATAAACTAACTAAACCAACTAAATTTAAACCAACAAAATAACAACTAAATCTAAGAAAAATTAAACTAATCCAACAACAAAATAAATTCAACACCTAAATCTAAAAATTTAAACTAAGAAAACTACTATAAACTTAACAAAAAAAAACTATGCAAAAATACAATAATTTTCTAAATTCCAATAATGATAAATATATAATGTAGGATAATAAATATGGAAATACTAACTAAACCTAGAAAACCATGCACAAAAAAAAAAGGAAGAAAATAATAATATATAAATAATTCACTAACTAATAATACCATATGAAAAGAAAAGAAATAATTAACTAAGGTACCAAAAAAGAATATATAGCCTAACATGCAAAATAGAAAAACTATAAAATATAATTATCTACATAGGTAAATACATTAACAAAAAAAAATATCCCTAAACTAAGGATCTAAATAAAAAGGTAGCTAAAAATGAAGCCAATCAAACCAAAAAGAAAAAGATGATGTGCAAATCAAAACCTCTAGGTGTAGTGAAGCAATGGAATTTGAAATCTAAGCAAATCAAATACACGCGATTTTTAAATCAAAATTTGATGGCAACAGAAAAATAAATATATATAAATATCGCAATCAAAAAAAAATTATAACAAATAAACGAAAGCAAAAGAAAATCATGCAAATCTAAATAAACAAGCAAACAGAAAATTCGAATCTGCGAAATTGAAGAAAATCTCTACAAAAAAAATCAAAACAAAAAGCAAAACCAAAATCAATTAGTAAATGCTAACAGCAAAACAAAAAAAAATCAAAGCAAAGCAAAATTCCATCAAAAGGCAGAATTTAAATCAAAAATGTGATGGATCTTCTCGCTATCCACCTCCCAAACCTCATCCTCTCTCCTGCTAGGTCGAGTTAAAAGGCAAATCTCAGCCTCTTCAACTTCCTGGGAAAATTTGAATCAAGAAAATATAAAAAAAAATGGGATAAAACAAAAGAAAAATAAAATAAAATACTAATATGAAAAATAAATTGTCCTAAGACTTAAAATTTTAAAGAAAAATATACTACATAATTTTAATTTAATTTTACGTTATAGGAACTCTAAAAGGATGGAATAAGGAAATAAGGAACTCTTTTGAAGACTTCTGTATTGTCTTCTCCTCACCAATCTAAAACATATATTGCAGGTAGTCTGCCCAATCGTCTGACGACTTGCCCGCCAAGTCAAGGCAAGCCCAGCTTTCAAAAGGGTACCTACAATACATCAGTTAGATGGGTCTTGAAGACCCTACTTAACCCACAACAAGTCCAATTCGAACCCACAGATAGAAAAGGCTGCCCCTTCATATGGAATTCTGATGGCGCCTAAAGGTTGCCAACAGAAAACTGTCAATATGAAGGTTTCACAATGTCCAGCTGTAAATTGGAACCACACTAGAAGTAAGTGAAGTAACAAAAGAGCTTGTTCACTGGACTTGTAGGTGCTGTTTAAGCGTTATTTTAAGTCGCTACCAGACAAATTTTAAGTCAGTTCGATGTGACAACTTTTATGCGGCATTTTTCCGACTCTCGCATATTGTCCCATCACGCGTTGTGAACTACGCGCTGGTTTGGCCCACGTTGGGCGCCATTTTGTTGTGATCGGAGGCCTTGGAGTGGTTATTTCGACTTAAAAAAGTCAAAATAACCGAAGGGAAGGTTGGGATCGGGAAACAGGGGTCCAATTCCACCTACGTCCGAATTGGTGGCTGAAATACGAACTGGAGCGACGTGCTTGCTGGCTTCCGGGCTAGCTGCGGCTGTGGGGGGGTACGTTGTTCGTATTCCAGACCATAAAACCCATGGCCTGTACAACAAAAATTTCACGCCGACTTACCCGGGTGATAAAATTGGGATAAGATTCCCAATCGGTCATGAGAGACCGAGAAAACTCCCTTCAACTCGACTGGCGCGGATGTTTTGCGCCGTCTAGCCCACCCTACCTTAGCCATACTTGTCCTCAAAAGAATCTTATGCGTATGGCCCCTAAAGAGAGGACTGAGGGGGCGGAAGGTCTTCAAACGAGAAGATCCATCTCAATGACGCTCTATTAAGCCATTTTTCTACACCATTTTACAAAACAAAAAAATTTGATACGAAAATTCGAAAAGATAATAAAAAAAATTACCTTTTTCTTCCTTTTTTTCGCTGTTATTTTAATTTTATCATTTTAAATTATATTTTATCATTATTCATTGTTTGTCCATGTCAATTTCTGTCCTGGTCTGTCATATTTATTTTTTTTATTTATAATTTAATTTATTATGATTTCCTTTATTCTCAATTTAATTTATTTTATTTTTAATTTAATTGTATTCCTATTTTATGTTTTTTTTTTATTTTTAATTTACTTTACTTTATTTTTAATTTTAACTTCCATTTTATGACTTTTTATTGCTTTGCCCTTTTTTTTAAATTTTTTTATACGGTGGCAAAAAAACTTTTGCGGGTCACTGTTTGTTTTGCTTGCTAATAACTAACTTTTTAAATAAAATGTGGGTGGCCGAAAACTTTTGCGACCCATTGTAAACAACAACTCCGCACCACCAAACACACGTAACGATGATTTAATTTTTTTATAATTTTTAATATTGCCGAACCATCTTTTTGGGCACTTCTTCACTTTAAAATCACTAAAGTCGCCATAAAATCGAGGAAAACTGAACGCGAGTTCTACGTGCGCGAATTCTTTTCTTTTCAGTTTTCTTTTTCTACTTTTATTTTCGTGCGCGCAAAAAAAAAAAAAATCTTCTCTCCGTGCGCGCTTAAAACTTCCCTCCTTCGTCCGCGCCAAAACTTAACTCACATTTTTTTTCTTTTCTTACATTTTAATTTCTAACTAATAATCTTTTTTTTTTTTTTTTTCGCCCGTGCGCGCCAAAATCTTAACCTCTTTTTTTCAAAACTTAACCTAACCTCCCTTTTCTTGCCAGCTGTCAGACAGAAACTCTCCCAAAAAAAACACTCCCACTGACCCGATTGTTTGTGTGGAATTGGTGTGGATCACAGTAATGCCAACTGCATTAATTGATCCACACCAATTCTCACAGATGACACAACAAACTTAAATGTAAAATATGAAAAATTTGGTTTATTATTTTCAGTGTCCAATCACAAAGTAAAATTTTACCACCGATCCATATAGATTCCGCTTTAATTAGTGACACTGATAGAACTGCGAACTCAATCCGGTCATTATGTTCATGCAGCGTTTACTTGCGGTTCACACCGTTTAATTGCAACTCGTTGCGACATTTTGACATTCCGATCCGACTGCGATGCGTTCATTCTGAACGCAATCGCAGTCGGATTGGAGTGTCAAAATAACGGAGGGGAAAAAACGAGTTTCAAATGCATGTGATTGGATGTAGCTAAACAGAATGAACGCTATGGGTCGCAGAGAGTCGCAAGTAAGTTTGTAATATTTAAAATGATCGCAAGTGAATGCATCAAAATGTCAAATATGACAATATCATAACCTAAAACGCACTATATTATTTAAAGAAGAAAATAATAAAATGGAAAATGGAAAATGAAAGGGATTTCGGTGAGCATTAAAAATAATTCACCGATTTTTGCGTCTATATCAATTTCGCTTTGATTATTGACACTGATAGAACTGCGAACTCAATCCGGTCATTGTGTTCATGCAGCGTCTAGTTGCGGTTTACAGCGTTTCATTGCATCTCGTTGCGACATTTTGACGTTCCAATCCGACTGCGATTGCGTTCATTCTGTACGGCTCTTAAGGATGTACATAAATAAAAATTTCCCCTTCGCCAGAGCCCTCTGAACTATAGCCGCGCAGCTGAATTCAACATAAAAAACCAGAGTCATAACAAACATGACAGCTCCATACAAATCGCAACAATTTTGTATGGCGGGTGCTTGACTTGGATGATAAAAACCAAGTTTTCTATTAAAGTGCAAGCTTTTGTTAGGCAAAGTAAAGTTAAATAGTTTATAAACATATTCAAAAATGAGAATTAGACAAGTTTTCTCATCTGGAATTGAGTTTTCATAGAAAAAATTAGGTTGAAAAAAATATCGCAACTTTCAGCAATGTCGGCATTCTGCCATTTAAAAAATGTGCAGTTAAATTTCTTATTTTTTGAAAGATAATTTTTGTTATATGAAACATATTGCATATTGCTATGATTCTGAACATTTGTTATGCAGTATCGACTCTAGAGAGTTCGTCAATTCCAAAGTTTTGTATTAAAACACCGCGCTTTGGGATAATAAAATATTGTTACGAATTCGTTCCAAAAAAGATTCTCCAATGAACTGGTATATTTTCTCGTTTTGATCCGTGACGTCACACATGACATAAAAAACGAGGCATTTCTCACGACGAACTGTCATGTGCGCGGCCTGAGTTTAAGTCGGCGGTGCCTTCGCCCATTTTGATCACTCGAAAGCTTATCATACCGAATGGACATTTTGCACTTTATCGTATCGCAAGCGATCAGACAAAGATATCTCGCACAATGCGCGATAGATGATATGTTCTGCAGATATCTTTTCAATCATTTCGAACTTTTTTATTTCCTGGGATGTGTACAATTTTCTTGATCTTTTTTTTTCTTTCCCGGCATACCACACTTTTATCCCGTAGGGATTTAACAAAAGTTATTAAATATTTCATTATTCAAATTTTTCAGATAGTATAAGTTGTAGGTATGACAAATTACTTACTTCACTATCCATAGTATTTACGTCATGAATAATAATACAAACTTCTCAAAATATAGCCTTATCAATCACAAATTACCACTTTGAAAAACACAATAGCACGTAATTTAATGATCCAATAACTAGAAAAAAGCAAAAACCGCTTGACCTATTATTTGAAAGCCGAATTTGCAATTTATTATGAACTTGTTTATTATTTCAGAACTCACTTACTGAGAAGATGAACAAAAAATAATCTATTGGTGGTTATGTTTTAGTTCTGTATTCTGTCTGACTTCAATTTCTCAGTGCTGCCAATGCCGATAAAATATCTGTTATACTGTTTATAAAATTACAGAAATAAGCATATTGATTTCTCCAACAACCCAGCAGGCAAAGTTTCGTAAACTATACGTAGAAAAAAAATGTAGAATTCTAGAAATTCGGATAAATAGTGTAGAATTCTAGGGTACGATATCCGCGGTCGCCGTCTGTCTATACCTTAAGCCTAATACGAATCTCGATCTAAATTTTGATTCGTTAATGCTGTTATGACACTGGCTATTTCCTCGCTAGTTTCAAGTGCAATAAAAGTCAATCGTGTGACAAGGCGACCAATATAGAGAGAAAGAGATTACCGCTAAAAAATACCCTTGCTGATGCTACAGGCATCTAGTAGAAGAAATTAACAACTGATTTGTTATAAAAAATACTGATCTTAGCGCGTTTCATAACATAACATGACACTTTCCATAATTTATACATAACGAACTGTCAAAAACAAGTCTGTAGCGGCTGGAAAATCTAGCCGCCAGTGGATTTTTCTTGGATTAACTGCTAGAATGTTGCGAAACACTGCTTGAAAGCGCTTTGTTGCCGCTTTTTTTTGACAGTTATGGATTGTTTTTTGACAGTTACCCATAGTTTGCTGTTCGGACTGTCTCTCTCACACCAATGTCTAAATTGTATGTTAAAGTCTCTATCCCTCTCCATTTGGATTGTCTAGCCTCTTTAAAGCCGCAAAAATAGCCAGTGTCATAACAGCATAACTATGGCCGCGATCCGAATTACGCTCACGGTGCTTACATTACCAACAATAGGTTTGTTCTTTTTGCCAGGTTAAGTTAACACTTTAGTGTAGCTTCACTTTCAGTGTAATACACCTTACACTGAAAGTGTGGGTTAGTTTAGAAAAGTGACAGCTAAAATTCCGAACTTTTTTATTTGCTTTATTCTTTCACTTCTATCAATGCAAATTTATTGCCATTCAATATTCTTGCATGTATTCATTCAAAACAGTAGTTTCACAAATTCAAAAAGTCAATTTTATTTGCATACAGCCATCAATTTTGACAGATGGTAAAGAAGAAGAACTTACACCTGCTCCCGACCCAGTGTAAGAAAGTGTACACTGAGTACACTACACTCGACAAAAAGAACAGCCACCTCTGACGTCACACCGACAAAAAGAACAGCATTAGGGTAGAAAGTGTAACCTAGTGTAGAAAGTGTATGCAAAAAGAACAGACCTAATGCTTACAGTCGGTCCGAATTGTTTGCACGCTTACGACGCATATAATTCGGACCGATCGTGTGCACAGTGTACTCACAGTGCCTATCCTCGAAACCGTGAGCAGTGTAAGCGCCAGAAAATTACCCCTCCATGCAAATTGTATGCATCATGAGCGCAATTCGGACCGATTGTATGCGTGCTAAAAGCGCAGAAAGCGTAATTCAGACCGCGGCCTATATATCTCTACTAGAGTCACTTTATACGAACTAACACAAACATCCATATAATGAACCATTATTGATAATGGATGTTTGTGTTAGTTCGGATACAGTAACTCTAATCTTTACCATCTCCATAGTGAAAAATTCGTTGTGTAGAATACTGTGGAGAAGTAAACAGCTGGGAACAGCTGTTTGTTTGACATTCACATTTTCAAACATAAAATTTATTATACGCGTTTTTTTATGGTAATTAAGTATCATAGTTAATAATATCGGCCACGGTTAATTTTATATGCGCATAAAAAATCTTAAAATCCGGTTTGATTAAAAAAAAACCACTCGATATCACAAAAACCAAAGTCAGTTTGAAAAAAAAATTACAAATTCAAATTTAAATCAGGAGATATCAAAATTATCATACCCACCGCCGACTTAAACTCAGGTCGCTCACATATGACAGTTCGTTATGAGTAATGCCTCGTTTTTTATGTGATGTGTGACGTCACGGATCAAAACGAGAAAATATACCAGTTCATTGGAGAATCTTTTTTGGAACGTATTCGTAACAATATTTTATTATCCCAAAGCACGGTGTTTTAATACAAAACTTTGGAACCCTCTAGAGTCGATACTGAATAACAAATGTTCAGAATCATAGCAATATGCAATGTGTTTCATATAACAAAAATTATCTTTCAAAAATAAGCAATTTAGCTGCAGATTTTTTAAATGGCGGAATGCCGACATTGAAAAATTGAATTGAAAATTGCGATATTTTTTTCGACCTAATTTTTGCTATAAAAACTCAATTCCAGATGAGAAAACTTGTCTAATTCTCATTTTTAAATATGTTTATAAACTATTTAACTTTGCTTTGCCTAACAAAAGCTTGCACTTTAATAGAAAATTTAGTTTTTATCATCCAAGTCATGCACCCGCCATACAAAATTGTTGCGATTTGTATGGAGCTGTCATGTTTGTTATGATTCTGGTTTTTTATGTTCAATTCAGCTACGCGGCTATAGTTCAGAGGGCTCTGTCATACCGCAATGCAAAATTAAATATCAGTACATTTTAATGGTGGCGGAAAATTGGTCTCCACGGTTTCAGCACCATCTTTTGGTCGAAGAGCGAACTGTCAAATCAAAGCAAAATTTTGACTCGAACTCCCCAGCAGGCAAAGTTTCGTATACTTTACGAAAGAAAAGACCGTAATAAGTGGGGATAAAGACCGTGGAATTCTAGGGTACGATGTCCGCGGCCGCTCTGTCAAGAGCCGTATAAAATGAAAGCAATCGCAGTCGGATTGGAGTGTTAAAATAACGGAGGGGAAAAAACGAGTTTCAAATGCATAGTATTGTATGTAGCTAAACAGAATGAACGCTATGGGTCGCAGTTAGTCGCAAGTAAGTTCATAATATTTAAAATGATCGCAAGTGAACGCATCGAAATGTCAAATATGACAATATCATAACCTAAAACGCACTATATTATATAAAGAAGAAAATATTAAAATGGAAAATGAAAGAGATTTCGATGAGCATTAAAAATAATTCACCGTTTTTGCGTCCATATCAATTTCGCTTTGATTATTGACACTGATAGAACTGCGAACTCAATCCGGTCATTGTGTTCATGCAGCGCTTACTTGCGGTTTACAGCGTTTCAGTAAGTTTGTTCTTTTTGCCAGGTTAAAATAACACTTTAGTGTAGCTTACACTTTCGGTGTAATACACCCTACACTGAAAGTGTAGGGTGTAGATCGCGCAAAAAGAACGGCTTCCCAACAGGCAGATCGTACCTGTAGAAAACTAATCGAAATTCTACACCTCTTCTACAGCCATGGAGCTCCATGTGTAAGAAAGGGACAGCGAATGAAAACTGTCTCTGTAGAAATGTGAGTAACGTTTCCCACCAGCCAACCATGGCCATCGAATAGTCGTGAAATTTCTACACATTTTCAACGGACATATATGTCCATATGTACGATAGAGATGCATATACTTAAAATACTCCGTATAAATGTAAGGAAAATTCAAAAGATTTTCTACACACATCTATCACGCCCACACATGCAAGAAGCAAGAAAACTTTCCAGCGTCAAGTCAAATAAAATTTTGATTGCGACGCATTCCGTGTTTGAGTTTTGAAGTTTGAAGATTAGACTCTCCATGGATTTTATTCCATGTATTTTTTTTAAATGTTTCAGTATATTCTAAGGCTTAACGAGCTGCATTCATGTTTTTTTATTTTCAGTTTCAGAGCACGAGCGACAAAGGTTTCGAGTTGCCATTTGCCAACGTATTTTTGAAGTCACATTTCAGGTACTTTTTGCATACTCATTTTTATTACTTCTTCTAGAATTGAAGGATTCGAAATTTGGCAGTTGGTTCAGCGTCAGGATTTCATAAGTCAAATTTAAAATCCTTCAATTCTCTATGTAAAAGGAAGAAATAAAAAAATGGGAGGGCAAATCCGTTGCACCACTCGTAGAAATGGAGTGAATTTTGTACGCACAAACAACGTACGTATGTTACGTATAAGCACCTACAATTATATACGTAGAATCGCCGTAAATATTCTACGGCTAGTGCTCTTCAAAACTATACCTATACACTTACAGAGCGGCCGAGGACATCGTACCCTAGAATTCTACGGGCTTTATCCGGCCTTTCTACGGTCTTTTCTTTCGTATAGTATACGAAACTTTGTCTGCTGGGCTAGTGTAGAAAGTGTATGCCAAAAGAACAGACCTATTGCATCTCGTTGCGACATTTTGACTTTCCAATCCGACTGCGATTGCGTTTATTCTGTACGGCTCTTAAGTATATACGTACAGTTTTGACGAGCACTATACGTATAGTTTAGAAGAGCAGTAGACGTGGAATATTTACGACGATTCTACGTATAATATTTTAGGAGCTTATACGTAACATACGTACGTTCTTTGTACGTACAAAATTTACTCTATTTCTACGAGTGATGCGTACTTGCTCACTAATTTTTTTTATTTCCGCCTTTTACATAAAGAAATTAAGGATTGGAAATTTGACTTATAAAGTCCTGACGGTAACCAGGTCGGGTGTAGCCCAGTGGTAGTGTATTAGGTCTCATGCTAAATGCCATACGAACGGTTGGCACATTTTTTCAAATCTATGTTAACACATTTATTCAGTCTCGGTCAAGGTAGGAATTCATATTTGTCGCAGCTGCTTAGACAATTAGATCGCTGTCAAGCTCATAATAAATAAAAATAAAATAAAAAAATAATATTCTATATGTAATGCAGAAGTAATAAAAATGAGTATGCAAAATGTATGTAACTTGATGACTTTTTTCTCTGTGAAATGGTGAGGCTTAGCCTCACGTGGCGAGCCGCCACTGGTCTATACGTATAGTTTGGAAGAGCACTATACGTATAGTTTGGAAGAACACTATACGTATAGTTTGGAAGAGCACTAGACGTAGAATATTTACACCGATACTACGTATAATGTTTTAGGTGCTTATACGTAACATACGTACGTTCTTTGTACGTACAAAATGCACTCCATTCCTACGAGTGGTGCAACGTATTTGCTCACGCATTTTTTTTATTTCCGCCTTTTACATAGGTGAATGAAGGATTTGAAATTTGACTTATGAAGTCCTGACGCTGAACCAGCTGCCAAATTTCGAATCCTTCTATTCTAAATTTAAGACAGACGAAATAAAAATGAGTATGCAAAATGTACCTGAAATGTGACTTCAAAAATACGATGGCAACTCGAAACCTTTGTCGCTCGTGCTCTGAAGCTGAAAATAAAAAAAACATGAACGCAGCTCGTCAAGCCTTGGAATATCTGAAACATTTAAAAAAAAACAAAACATGTAATAAAATCCGTACAAATACGATTGGCGATGAAATTCGTATCGCAATGTAGAGTCGAATGGTTAAACACGGAATGCGTCGCAATCAAAATCTTATTTGACTTGACGCTTGAAATTTTTTTTGCTGGCTACGTAGGTGATATCCCTTTCTTACATATTGTGATAGATGTGTGTAGAAAATCTATTGCATTTGCCTTACGGAGTCTTTTAATAGCTAAGTATACGCCATCTCTGCCGTTGAAAATGTGAAGAAATTTCACGATCATTCGATGGTCATGGTTGGCTGGTGGAGAACCTTACTTACTTTTCTACGGAGACGGTTTTCGTTCGCTGCCCCTTTCTAACACATGGAGCTCAATAGCTGTAGAAAATGTCTAGAATTTGGATTAGTTTTCTAGGTACGATCTGCCTGTTGGGTCCGAACCACCAAACAGAAAGTTAATGCGAAAATCGAGTAAGCAAAATTTTGATCACTTTTACTTTATTATTTTTTAATAATAAAGTAGATAATGTGATCGACCTGAAATTTCAAAAAAATTTGCTACCCCGAAATTTTGTATTTTCACGCTTTAGGACTAGTAAACCCCAAAAAAGCAAAAAAAAAATGACCGCCGTCTTCCGTACGCCGTACGCTAAATCGTTTGAAGGCGCGTAGCTACCAAACCCGTTGAGATATTTAGGCCGCGGTCCGAATTACGCTTTCTGCGCTTTTAGCACGCTTACAACCGGTCCGAATTGCGCTCACGATGCATACAATTTCCATGGAGGGGTATTTTCTGGCGCTTACACTGCTCACGGTTTTGAGGATAGGTACAGTACCACGATCGGTCCGAATTATAAGCGTCGTAAGCGTACCGACAATTCGGACCGGCTGTAAGCACTGTTAGTGATGTAAGTAGCGTGAACATAATTCGGACCGCGGAAAAACATGAAATTTTTATGGCGGGTAGATTGGGTGAACCCCTACAACTGGTATCTTTTGGCAGGTGGTGTTATGAAGGGAGAGGAGAGGGGAGCGTTTTAGGCTAAAAATTTTGGTTACTAGATCTCAGGAACCACTTATGCTACGAGGCTGAAACTTGGAACTTACGTAGTACTATGATAGTGGAATCATTTGCAAAAAAATGGTTGATAGGGGTTGAGGGGTGTGGAAGTGGGGGTGAAAACAATAAGTCTGAAACGTATGAAAGCCGGGATTGAAACATTCTAAAATCGATATCTCCTGAACAATTGATGACAGAAGATTGAAACTTTTGTTGTTGTCCTTAGGGATACTTCAAGATTAAACAAGGGCAAACCTTTTTAAGGGGGGTGGTGGGTGAAAAACTTTGGATTACAATATCTTCCGAACGAATTACACCAGGAAGATACAATTTAATTTCTGTATATGGGATTACAAGAGGAGTCTACTGAAAGTAAATTTTTTGAGGAGGGAGGTGGAGCACGAAAGTGGGGGGACAGCAATTTCTCAAAAAATGTAATTTTTATATCTCAGAAATCGTATCAGATATGATCTTGAAAATTTTACAGGAGTTGGGGTGGGAAGACTTCTAGTAGGGTTTGGGTGTTGGGGGTGATAGTGAAAGAGGGTAGAAAGGAAAACATTCTGATTTTTATTTCTCGAAAACCGTAATGAATAGAAAGCTAAAAATTTAGGATTATATAGAGCCACTATAGATATATCCTAGAAAAATTTTTGATAGGGGTAGCAAGGTACGGGGGTGAGGGTGGTTTTTTATATCGCAGAAACGGACTATGCTAGTAAGTTTAAACTTAGTACGTATATGTAGATGAGCTATTAGAGTAATTAAAGCAAAAAAAAAGTTCAGATTTTTATTGGCGTTCAGAGGTTGAGTAAAAAAAATGTCCGTTAATCCACATTTTCACGAATTTCGTTAAAACTTTTAGACATGTCGAGCTATCAAAGCAATTTTACTTCTGCGGGCTATTTATATGAGCGCCTAGAAACGTTCTTCAAAATTGTTCGATAGCCAACCTCTAAGGGGGTGTGTTGGGGTGGTTGTGTAAATATTCACGAATTCTGATATATTTCTTAGATATATTGAAATTTGGAGGTCACTTTCACTTCTATAAGCTTTCAACATAGTCGGGGAAAAAACCGATTTAAGTTTCAAATAGTCTCCTGGTTATTCCTTAGGTTGTCAGTCTCATAGTAACCTACACAGAGTCTCACCATTAAACACGTTTCGGACTTCTACCCATAAAATAATAAAGTTGCGCCCAGACTGTTGGCAGATTATTTTTACATGCATTTCATATGGGAATCAAAATTTTGATCGAGGTCCGTACTAGGCTTAAGGTCTATACCAGGCGCGTAGCGTGAAACTTCGTTGGGGTAGCGCAATAACACGATCATCAAATTCTTTGAATTTTATAACCATAAACACGTAATTTTCATTCAGAAATAAGATTTCGATTGCTAAATTCCAGGAAGTAATCAAAAAATTCCGCAAATTTTAGCGATCGTATCGTTGCGTTAGCCCTACGAAGATTCACGCTACGCGCCTGGTCTATACGTATAGTTTGAAAGAGCACTAGACGTAGAATATTTACTTTGTTTATACGTACAGATTGAAAGAACAATATACGTCCATTATTCGTGTAATATTTATTTCGTTTATACGTATAATACTGTTACAGCAGAACCCGTATATATGCAACCCTGATAGACGCAATACTCCCGTAAATGCAACGTAACGCAATGTCCCAAATCCGTCCTATAGAGTGCTTATACATTTATAACCGCATAAATGCAACCCTCATATATGCCATATCCGTCTAATTGCAATGAAATTTGCGAGACGGATTTTTTTTTTCTTGTGTTTTTGCCCTCTTAAATGCAATATTTTTTCTGCTAGGCGACTATTAGGCCTACTTCTAGTAAAAATTCTAAGCATCTATCTCATACTGTTCTTGAGATATGAGACGTGAGTTTTTAGAAAAATTCTTATCCCCTCCACTTCCATACTCCAGCGCCAGCCTTAAAAAATTTTACTTTCGGCAAACTTTATTTGTCAAGCTTTACACAGAAACCGAATTTTATTTTTCCAGTGCAATTGGTTCGTGAGATATCCTAATCAAACATTTTTCACCCCCACCTCCGCACGCCACTGCCCCTACTCAAAAATTTGTTTCCGGTCTATTCTCGCAGTCTTACCTACAGATTTTCATTAAGTTTTAATTTCGTGACACTAACCGTTTAGGAGACATGAATTTTAGAATGTCTCGATCTCGGCTTTCTTGCATTTCGGACGAATTATTTTTCCCCCCACTCCCGCACCCTTTCACGCATATCAGTAATTTTTTTGGAAATGGGTCTACTATTGAAGGTCTATACAAATTCCAAATTTTAGCCTCCAAACATAAGCGGTTGCTGAGATCTAAAACGCTTCCCCCACCTCCCTCCTCAAACCCTCACCCCTCAAAAAGTGGTCACTTCAAGGGCCTACGAAGTCTATTCACAAAAAAAAAGTTCAATTTAATAGCTCATAGGGTTTGGGAGCAATAAGCCCTTAAACGATTTTGCGTACGGCGGGCGGCGCACAGCCGGGCTGACATATATTTTTGCTTTTAAGGTGTCTATTAGTCATGAAACGTGGAAAAAAAATTTTCAGGGTAACTCATTTTTTTTTAAATCGATAACAATACTTAATTATTAAAATAATAAAGTAAAACTAAGCACATTGAATACACATATTATTAAAAAATAGGTTTGTCATTAAACACCGTTTAAGAACACCATAGTTGTGTGTATACGGAGACCGTTTAAAAGAGTTTTCACTGGATTGGGGAAGGGAAAAGCAAACTTGTGCGTGAAATAATACAAAAGAAAAGCCTCTATTAAAAAATTATTTTATTTTTTTCAAATAAAATAATTAGTTTATCAATAAGTTTATTATAATATTATAATAACAAAAATACTGCTTTTAATTTAAATAACCATATATTAAATCCTGAGGATCTTTCCGTTTTTGTACTTCTGCTTAAGTCAAATAACTCAGCAAATTCGGGAAAATCCTCGGCATAACACCCTAAAATCTAATCTAAAAAACTTTAACGGGTGATCAAGGTCTCGTCCGTCAACATGTTTAGTTTTAATTACGCCACAGTCAGAAAAATATTTAATACATACGTAACTAAATTTGGTGGGACTCCAATGAGAACACATTAAACTATTATACATTGGTAGATTTGGATAGTTGAACAACTCATATTTACTTATCCTAAAGATAATAAAAAATCGTTTCCAGTTCGGGTGTGCCGTACAATGATCCACAGCGTGTCCTGTTTGAGACAAACAATGTTTCTTTTTATCTTATTCTGAACTATGCGTTACAAGAACAAAATGAAGGAAAGTTATTTCATTGCATTTAATTATTAAGTGACATAAAATGGTGCAATAATTGAAAAATACTCGTATAGAAAGCAATTAGAACCGGTTGCGTACATATCTCTTAATTTTGTATAAAAAAAAAACAACTCATGTTGAGTGAAAGTACTAATTTTACCCGAATATTTACATTATGTACAAAATTGCAAAATTTAGTCAAAACTTGCTAGCCAGTTGTTGTGTACCTACCAACTAAAAAGTAAACAAACAATTGTAAACACTTGTAAACCATAAACATATCACATATCAGTAAATTCACATCGTTCGAAAAGGTCAACATAAATTATCACAGATATGTGACACCTTTTCACTACGGCCCACACGCGACATAAACAATTGAATCTTCGGCATAAGATCTATGCACCGAGCTCTGACCATACGATTTCAGAGTACTCCAATTACATTTGGGAAAGTACCTGAATGCTATGCAAAGTCCATGCACGGGACGTTGCACTATGTGTATCCCATTGAACTCTTGCATATGCAATTTTTGTAGAAATACCAAATTTTGCTGCGAACGATAATTTATCGATGAGCAGGAAGGGCGCGTGTGTTTTTTTTAATATGAGGATTTGTTTATGGGACAATTTCATTCACTCTGAACATTGTTCTAGTTTTTTTTGAGTAAATGAAATTGTAGGGGCAATTATGCTGCCTTATGTACTTTAGACGTAAGTTAGTATAGGTGATTTAGAATAAGAAATTTTGTATAAAAGAGATGGTTTAGCTCACGCTCGGGGCTATTCAACTAATATAATTTGTCGGCCTAAGGCCTACCTTACATGTTCGTTGTTTTAGTCAAATACCTTTCTTTCGGCATAATAGCCTACTATAATTTGCAGTGTTATACTGCTACGTCGATTCTCAACTTTGGCAAAAGTGCCATCTCAATTAGCGAAGCCAGACGCTGTCTCAAAAATTGGTAAGTCCTCGTGATCTAACAAGAATTTTTCGCGTTCGATTTTGGAAACCTTCATCGAACACAACACAGTATAGGAATCGATAAACTTTTCATGTTAATGCGGCATACCCACAATCACATTTTACATATCACGCACTTTTAAACATATTAACTCCAACTGAATTATGTCACTTAATAATTATACAAAAAAAAATAAAATTCTGAACATTGTAAACATTTCTAGTCTAATCATACGTTTTGGTACCAAAATATTTTCGTAAGATTTCTCTAAATCAATTGCGAATTCGCAAAAGTTTTAAAGTGAAAATGAAGTACAGATTTAAAATATTTACATTTTCAACCCTTTTCACTTGTAACTTATCAACAAATTAAAATAATTGCATAAAACTTACCCACGATATTCAACGCGCACTTTTCAGCTACCACACGAAAACCGAAACTGTCAAATATCGCACACTATCATACAACCTACCCGACGGCTTTCATATATAGGAGGCTCTGGTCGCTTTCAAAATTTTATTTGACTTGACGCTTAAAAGTTTTCCTGCTTCTTGTATGTGTGTGACTACGTAGGTGATATCCCTTTCTTACATATTGTGATAGATGTGTGTAGAAAATCTATTGAATTTTCCTTACGGAGTCTTTTGTAATAGCTGAGTGTATGCCATCTCTATCGTACATATGGACTTATATATTCGTTGAAAATGTGTAGAAATTTCACGACCATTCGATGGTCATGGTTGGCTGGTGGGGAACATTACTTACATTTCTACGGTGCCGGTTTCCGTTCGCTGTGCTTTTCCTACACATGGAGCTTAATGGCTGTAGAAAATGTGTAGAATTTCGATTAGTTTTCAACAGGTACGATCTGCCTGTTGGGCTGAGGCGCACAATCCGCGTAAACCGAAAGCAACGGTTTCATATTTTTTAAAAACTGAGAAGAAGATTTTGTTTTAGTCTGGTATAAATTGCATTGGACTTTACTTACATTTCTACGGAGACGATTCGGTGTCCTTTTCTTACACATAGAGCTCAGCTCATTGGCTGTAGAATTTTGATGGCTTTTTGACAAGTATGATCAGCCTGCCGGGTTAAGTGTAAATTTGCAATGAACCTTACTTACATTTCTACGGAGACGATTTTCATTCGCTATCCCTTTTTTACACGCGGAGCTCAGAGGAAGTAGAACACGTGTAGAATTTCGATTAGTTTTCTACGGGTATAATCTACCTGTTGGGAATTTATATATATGGAAATGGATAATATCGGTCGATATTACATTATACTTTTAACTGCGATTATTGGTATTTATAAAAACCATAACTCCAAAGTCACAAAGGCCATAACATGCCCCATGCAGTCTGGCTATCAAAAATCCGGCAGGCAGAAAACTAATCGAAATTCTACATATTTTTTACAGCCATTGGGCTCCTTGTGTAAGAAAGTGAAAGCGACAACCATATCCGTAGAAATGTAAGTAAGATTCCTCATCAGGTAGACTATACCCATCGAATAGTCATGAATTTTCTACACATTTTTAACGGGCCATTAAGTCCATATGTACGATAGAGATGGCATATACTCTGCTATTAAAAATGTATCCATTTAACTGTAAGGAAAATTCAATACATTTCTACACACATCTATCGCAATATCTAAATCACCTCCGTAAGAAGCAAAAAAACTTTCTCAAGATATGCATAAAAGAGTAAAGTTAAATTTTGATTGCGACATATTCCGTGTTTGAGTTCTTTAGAATGAAGTTTAAATGTTCCATTCTCCATGGTGATGCGACTTATATGTATTTCTTAGCTGCATTCATTTACTTTCTGCTTCAGGACACGAATCAATAATGCGACAAAGATTTCGAGCTAGGATAGTAACTTTAGGTATATTTTTCATTCACATTTTTTTTACTTCAGTTTTATATTAAGATTAGAAATTTAGCAGCTGGTTCAGCGTCAGGACTACATAAGTCAAATTACGAATCCTTCATTTCTCTATGTGAAAGGAGGAAATGAAAAAAATGTGCTAGTACATACGTTGGACCACTCGTAGAATTGAAGTGGATTTTGTACGTATAGGGTGTTTTTTAGGTGCATGAGAACTTAAAATTATAATACAAGACAGAAATATTGTTGGAATGAAATTTTTTTATTATTTTCTGGTAGATAATTTCATGGCATTTATTTTTTAAATATGATTTCCGTCATATGTCCGCCGCGGCTCCGAGTTACATGGTCCATTCGATCAGTCCAATTTTTGACTACTTTTTCCAATAAATCTGGCCGTATGGCGTCAATAGTGGCTTGAATATTGGCTTCCAATGCTTCAAGAGTTGCTGGTTTGCCGGTATAAACGCATGACTTAATATAGCCCCATAAAAAGTAATCCAGAGGCGTTAAATCGCACGAACGAGGGGGCCAGTTAACAGAACCACTTCTGGAAATCAAGTTGTCACCAAATTAATTTTGCAATAAATCGATTGTTGGAACCAAATGTCAGCGATGTTTAGCTGATTAATTTTTGGAAACAAAAATTCAGCAACATGGCTCGATAGCGCTGGCTATTCACCGTAACGGCAGCTCCTTCCTCATTTCGAAAGAAATAAGGACCGATGATGCCGCCAGCGTGTAAACCACACCAAACAGTCAATTTTAATGGATGTAATGGTGATTCGTTAAGAGAAGAGTAAAATTAGTGCGAAAACGATCAATAAATGCACGAATTGTTTGCTCACTAGGCCGATTATGTTGACCGTAAAATGGACGAAGTGCTCTATGAACTTCGCGAACAGATTTATTTTTTTTCAAAGTAAATTTCCACAATTTGGAAGCGTTGTTCTGGCGTTAAATGATTCATGATAACTTGCCAAACCTTACTGAACAAAAATGTCAACACAGTTTGACATTCTCAGCTGTCAAACCATAGTTATCGATATCGATAGTTCTCATGCACCTAAAAAAACACCCTTTATAAATAACGTACGTATGTTACGTATAAGCACCCAAAATATACGTAGAATCGCAATAAATATTTCGCGTGTAGTGCTCTTCTAAACTATACGTATAGTGTTCTTCCAATCTATGCGTATAGACATGCATGGTGGAATTATAATTATGGTGGATTTACACTCGGCCTTGAAGCGAGCTTCTACCCCCATTGCAAACCAGTTTTCGTCGGCTGTATTCTTTGCTGTGTTAGTAGCATGGAAGTATATGGAATGGCTAATAACTTGACTTTTCGTAATGGAATATAGTTGTGTTGGTACATGGATGTATGAATGTTAATATGCCTTTAGCCAATCTTCAACATGAAATGTGGCAGTCTGAACCCAACATGTAGATTGCATCTCACTTCCCCTACAAATTGTTGTTCTTCCGTCTCTTTCTTTTGAAACTGGCCCAGAGCTCCCAATTTTGCATCTCACATCAACTCCAATCCATTTTTCAATCTTTCTCATTCTTGTGAAAAATTACTCTCAGGTACACGTATTTTACGCGTATCACCACCGGTTGGTTAATAGCGATTTACTACGAAAATGCCTCTGCGGCGCAACTTGCCTATAATGCCTAGTACTGTGTTCCGAGCGAAACGGAATGAACTGTCAAATCCCATATAACGACGAAATATTTCGTTCGTTTTGCAGTACTGTGTTCATTGGCGGAATGGACTTTTTCAGTAATCACTAATAGAGGGTGCTTGGTTTCGTTCCAAAGGGTACGGTACCCTTTTATGACAAGCGAAATATTTGACAGTTCGAAATTTTCAACCGTTCACTGTCAGTTCAGTTCGTTTGTGCTCGGGTGACCTCGACGTGATATAACGCACGAGGTTACCTATTCCGCCGATATGCGCCTAATGCACTATTCATAAGATTGCGAGTAAAGTATAGTACAATGTTCGGCGAAACGAAGACGAACGAAAAAGGTACCTTCGAAGTAGAGTGAAATAAATTATACAGTACGCTACTAGTAGGGTTACTGTATACGCACTCACACCAAAACAGCCTCTAAGAGGGGTTTGGCAGATGCGTACCAAGGTGAAAAACCAGTAAATTTAATTTTTTTTCATGTTTATGGGATTTTGCTTTCTAAACATTCGAAATGATTGACTTTTCGCTGCAAAATTGTAAATTTCCATAAAAGAAATGAAAGAAATACGGAAATTTTCAATTGAAAACCACAATTTCGCGCACACACACTTCCATACCAAAGAAAAAGAAGTACTAGAATTGTGGAAGGGAACCCACAGTTTATTTTCCGACTCTTCACATATTCGCACTAACACACTTCAAAAACGCAATTTGATAGCAATGTTCATTAGTACAAAAACAGGCGAACTAGTACATAAACAGGCGATTTTTGTGAGGTTAAATTACAATTTCTAGTACAGAAACGACCGAATTAGACGTATCTGCCAAACCCTAGGTAGAGAGTGTTGTGTGTGTATCTAGTGACCCTAGCTACTTGGTGTCAGTGAAATAAAAGCGCGCGAAATTTGAAAGAAATTAAAATATTGGCAAGAAATTAAAATTCCGATACGCAACACAACAAAATAAAACTTACACAAAATTTCCCGAGCATAAACGAACTAAACTGACAGCGAACGGAAATTTTGAATTGTCAAATATTTCGCTTGCCATAAAAAGGTACCCTACCCTTGGAAACCGAGCCTTCGTGGCGTCCTCGTAAACTTACTGGTACACACGCCAACAACTGGAGCGATGGGAGCGGAGAGGAGAATTGTGCTGATGGCGTCGTCATAGTTTTGATGGAATCACAACGCAAAACACGCAAAAGCTATACTTGAATTGTTTTGTTATTTCATTGAATTGGAATAAAGTTAATTTATGTTAAATAGTTTATTCTCATTGAATAGTGCATTAGGTGCATATTGGCGGAAAAGGTAAAGTAGGTATAAATTCGTGCAACTTTCTCCGCGCACATAACCTAGCGCGCTATACCTTTGTGGCGTACCCGTAGAATGACTGGTACACACACCGACAACTGCAGCGCTGGGATCGGAGAGGTGAATTGTTCCGGTCGCGTCGCCAGAGTTTTCTGAGAATGGCAACGTTAAACACGTAAAAGATTGAATTGAATTATTGTTTAAGTTATTTGACCGAAATAAAATAAAGATTTATTTCTATTAAATAGTATTTACTCATTCGTATAAATCGTGCGTGAGGTGTATACGGCGGAAAAGGTAAGCAAGTGGTGTGCAAAAAGTAATTATTCGATACTTAGTATTCGTTACTTCAAACGAGTACCGAGTATCGAATACTACTTTTCAATAGTATTCGACATTGAACCCACTACTTCATTCCGGTTTCTAAGTGTGGTGACCTTTTTTTTTTTTTAGCTTATCATCACATTGTATCCGACGACCTTTTTTTTTTGTGATCATATTGCACCAGACGACATTTGTTTTTAGTACGTTTACATGGAGGATTGAATCCATATTGAATCCGGATTCAATCCTCTAAAATCTCTCGGATTGGAATGAGATAGACTCGAGCCGAACGAACCTCTCGACCTGGACCGAGCCGAAATCGGATCGAATTTCTCATGTAAACTTGGATCGAAAGATTGAAAGTTAGATCGTCGCAAATTCATTAACAATAAAAATTGATTTTCTATCATATTCATTCACAAAACTGCTAAATTTGACATTTTTATGCACTGCACTTCGAACTTGTACGATTAAAGAAAGATTTCATGTTATGTTACTTGTCATTTCGATCCCATTTCGATCTCATTTCGATCTTCCCATGTTTCGATCTTTCGATCCGGTGTAGTCATATACGCGATTCAAATTTGGATCTTTCGATCCTCCATGTAAACGTAGTATTTGTTTTAATTGTATCACAGTTCACTACTTCTAAAGAGCCGTACAGAATGAACGCAATCGCAGTCGGATTGGAGTGTCAAAATAACGGAGGGGAAAAAACGAGTTTCAAATGCATGTGATTGTATGTAACAGAATGAACGCTATGGGTCGCAGATAGTCGCAAGTAAGTTCGTACTATTTAAAATGATCGCAAGTGAACGCATCGAAATGTCAAATATGACAATATCATAACCTAAAACGCGCTATATTATTTAAAGAAGAAAATAATAAAATGGAAAATGAAAGAGATTTCGATGAGCATTAAAAGTAATTCACCGATTTTTGCGTCCATATCAATTTCGCTTTGATTATTGACACTGATAGAACTGCGAACTCAATCCGGTCATCCTACAGAGGTACTATTATTGGCCAAAGCTACGACAGGACGTTGCTGATTATGTCGCATCCTGTGTAGTCTGTAAACAAAGCAAGACCGCGAATCATACCGTGCGTCACCCAATGGGTAAAAGAGTTGAAGTCTTTCGTCCCATCCAACGCTTGTATATGGATTTTTTAGGTCCCTACCCTCGATCTATTGCCGGAAATAAGTTAATTTTTGTTGTGCTGGACAAATTCACGAAATTTGTCTGGTTGAAATCAATGCCGGGAAATGAAGTATTTCTAACCTACGGTGTTCCCTAATATATTTATTCATACAATGGCGGACAGTTTACTGCCAGGGCGTTTAAAACGTTCTTGGAGAATTTTGCTGTATGTAATTTTGTTCTATGCACCACAGGCTAATGCTTCCGAAAGGGTCAACCAAACATCTTATCGGCTATACGCTCGTATGTGGGTACTGATCACCGAAATTTTAATGATCATCTCAGCGAGACATCGTCAGCACTTCGAAATGTGGTACACGCTTCGACTGGCTACTCACCGCATTTCCTGATGTTTGGCTATCACGCAATTTGTCATGGATCAGATTATGAGCTCCTCCAAGCTTTAAACTCTTTAGGAGAACGAGATATATCCATAACGCCCCATATCGAACGTATCCGAATGTTACAGGACAAAATATGCCAAAGTTTAGAATTAGCTTCCAAAAAGAGTGCGCATACATACAACCTGCGTAGCACACCCAAATCCTTTCTGCCAGGGCAAACAGTATATGTAAGAAACTTTGAACAAAGTAGTGCCGTCAATCGCTTTGCAGCTAAGTTTGCTCCGAAATTTATTGAGGCCAAGATAAAAGAAAAGATAGGAAATGTTTCCTATCAGCTTGAGGATGGAGCCGGAAACATTATTGGCATAGACCACAGTAAGGATATTAAGACCTAATTATTAGACAATCATTACTTTCAGTTGGTTTTATGTACGAAGCCGGGCTTAATTTTATGAGACGTTGTAGTGTCATCTGTGAGAATTGGTGTGGATCAATTAATGCAGTTGGCATTACTGTGATCCACACCAATTCGACGCAAAAAGTTAGTTCAGTGGTTGGGTTTTTTTTGCTGGGGAGAGTTTGGTTTCTGACAGCGGGAGGTGAAGTTTTTTTTTGGCGCGGACAAGACGTTTTGCGAGTTTTTTTTTAAAGTAAAATGTGGCGAAAAAAAAGATACCATGTAACATATAGTGTAGAAAAAGGATAGTTCGAATAGTAACGCGGTTTTCCCAGTCTGGTTGCGCGTTCATGGGGAGTTTTCTGACAGCTAGTTGTTAGGTTAAGGTGATATTTTGGCGCGCAAGAAAAAAAAATGTAGAAAAAGAAAACCGAAAAGAAAAGAATTCGCGCACGTAAAACTCGCGTTCAGTTTTCTTCGATTTATGGCCGAGTTTTAGTTACTTTAAAGTAAAAAGTGCCCTAAACGATGGTTCGGCAATATTAAAATAAAAAAATTAATTCCTCGTTGCGTGTGTGTTGGTGGTGCGGAGTTGTTGTTTACAATGGCTCGCATAAGTTTTCGGCCACCGTATGAAAAGAAAAATTAAATGAAAAATCAAAAACAAATAAATAAATTAAATTAAATAAATTAAATTAAAAAATTAAATTAAATAAATTAAATTAAAAAAATATAAAATGAAATAAATTAAAAATTAAAAAAATATAAAATGGATTAAATTAAAAATTAAAAAAGTATGACAGACAACTAAAAGGACAGAAATTGACGCGGACAGATAAAAAAATAAATAATAATTAGAATATAATTTAAACAAGCAACAAACAATGAAAAAAGGATAAAAAGGTCATTTTTTTATTTGTCTATGTTGTTTTTCTCTTTCTTTTTTTTTTTGGTTTAGTTAGTATATAGCTTTCTCTTTGTAAACATGGCTAAATAAGAAAGCCTGTAGGATGGATCTTCTCATTTGAAGACCTTCCGCCCCCTCATTCCTCTCTTTAGGGGCCATATTCAAAAATTTTCTTTGTGGACAAGTATGGCTACGGTAGGGTGGGCTAGACGGCGCACAACAGCAGCGGCAGTCGAGTTAAAGGGAGTTTTCTTGGTCTCTCATGACCGATTGGGAATCTTATCCCAATTTTATCACCCGGGTAAGTCGGCGTGATATTTTTGTTGTACAGGCCATGGGTTTTATGGTCTGAAATACGAAAACGTACCCCCCCACAGCCGCAGCTAGCCCGGAAGCCAGCAAGCACGTCGCTCCAGTTTGTATTTCAGCCACCAATTCGGACGTAGGTGGAATTGGACCCCTGTTTCCCGATCCCAACCTTCCCTTCGGTTATTTTGACTTTTTTTAGGTCGAAATAACCACTCCAAGGCCTCCGATCACAACAAAATGGCGCCCAACGTAGGGCTAGCCAAACCAGCGCGTAGTTCACAACGCGTGATGGGACAATATGCGAGAGTCGGAAAAATGCCGCATAAAAAGTGTCACATCAAAAGGACTTAAAATTTGTCTGGTAGCGACTTAAAATAACGCTTAAACAGCACCTACAAGTCAAGTGAACAAGCTCTTTTGTTACTTCACTTACTTCTAGTGTTGTTCGAATTTACAGCTAGACATTGTGAAACCGTCATATTGACAGTTTTCTGTTGGCAACCTTTAGGCGCCATCAGAATTCCATATGAAGGGGAAGCCTTTTCTATCTGTGGGTTCGAATTGGACTTGTGGTGGGTTAAGTAGGGTCTTCAAGACCCATCTAACTGATGTATTGTAGGTACCCTTTTGAAAGCTGGGCTTGCCTTGACTTAGCGGGCAAGTCGTCAGACGATTGGGCAGACTACCTGCAATATGTTTTAGATTGGTGAGGCGAAGACAATACTGAAGTCTTCAAAAGAGTTCCTTATTTCCTTATTCCATCCCTTTAGAGTTCCTATAACGTAGAATTGAATTAAATTATGTAGCATAATTTTTTTTTTAAATTTTAAGTCTTAGGACAAATTTTCAATTTATTTTTCATATTAGTATTTTATTTTATTTTTCTTTTGTTTTATCCCTTTTTTTTATATATTTTCTCGATTCCAATTTTCCCAGGAAGTTGAAGAGGCTGAGATTTGCCTTTTAACTCGACCTAGCAGGAGAGAGGATGAGGTTTGGGAGGTGAATAGCGAGAAGGTCCATCACGTTTTGATTTTTATTCCGTTCGCTTTAATGGAATAGTTTTTTTGTCTTTGATTTTTTTTTTGGTTTTATTATTTGCATTTGTTGATTGATTTTGGCTTTGCTTTAGCGATTTTCTTTAATTTCGAAGAGACGAATTTCGAGCATTATATATTTAAAAATTTGCATGATTTTTTTTTGCTTTTGTTTATTTGTTATAATTTTTTTTTATTGCCGATATTTATATATATTTATTTTTCTGTTGCCATCAAATTTTGATTTAATAGTCGCGTGTATTTGATTTGCTTAGATTTCAAATTCCATTGCTTCACAACACCTAGATGTTTTGACTTGCACGCATCATAATCTTCTTTTCCTTTAGGTTTGATTGGCTTTATTTTAAGCTGCATTTTTTTTTTTGTTTAGATCCTTAGTTTGAGGGATATTTTTTTTTGTAGTTAATATATTTACCTATGTAACTATTTATTTATTATAGGCGTTTTTCTATTTTGCATGTTAGGTTATTTTTCCGTATCCTTAGTTAATTATTCCTTTTCTCTTCGTATGGTATTATTAGCTAGTGAATTATTTATATATTATTATTATTAAAATTTGCTAATTATTATATTTTTGCATAGTATTTTTTTGTTAAGTTTATAGTAGTTTTCGTAGTTTAAATTTTTAGATTTAGGTGTTGAATTATTTTTTTTGTTGCGCTTAGTCTAATTTTTCTTAGATTAAGTTGTTATTTTGTTAGTTTAAATTTAGTTGGTTTAGTTAGTTTATTTCTTTTTGGTTATGGTAGTTTAATTTATTATATAGGTAGTTATTAGATTTTGTTTTGTATTATTATTTTTGTAGTATATAATTTCTTTTAGAACATTTAATTTTGTGTTGGTAGTTTTAGAATCTACATATATTTTGGAGTACGAATTTATTTTGTTTTAGTTTTCTATTTACATTTAATTTGAATATTTATTTAGTGTAGGGTAAATTAATTGATAGATTCATTTTCCTTTAGATTTCTCTTTTGGGTTCTTTTTATACACCATGCCACTATCTCGTACGCCGGAAAGGGTTGATGTTCTGTGCACTATTTGCCAGGAGTGGTTGGAGGCAGAAAATGCGGTTGTTACCAAATGTGGACACCGTTACCACGATAAATGTTTGGAGAAATGGGTGAGGGAGAAACAAAGCTGTCCCACTTGTCGGAACGTTATGGACAAGTCTGACTATTGGTCTTTCCGGGGAGTAGAGGGAGCGATAGCCGCCCCTGGACCGTTGACAAGAAGCAGGGCTCAGTTAACGGTCCCACAGCTTCAAAAAGATGGAGTTTCTCTCCTTAGGGAGTCAAATTTGGATCCTCCACACGAGCTGGGCGGCGGTCAAGCCTTCTACGCTCCGGACGGAACAGTGGTCACCGACCAAGGGAGGGGAGTAAGCCTACCACCACTACCATCGGAAAGCCTACCGATGCCACCACAACCACCACACCCACCACTACAACTACCACAACTACAACTACCACTACAACCGATGGCGACAAGGGAGGCACGTGTGAATCTTGGAGTTGATGAGATCACTCAACTGATTCGCGCTGTGCTGAGGGAGGAGCGATCTCATCAATTCCAAGAGTCGCGCAGTGATCGTTCTCGTTCAACGAACCACACCTCCAGAGCTACAAGTGCTGCTCGAGCACCTGAGAGGGCTCAGCCACCAGAATATCCGGTCGCTCATTTCGTTGATCGTAGGAGCACCGGACCAAATTATAGACGCCGCAACACTACAAGTCCCATACGGACATGGCGATTGAAATTTAACGGAGACGTTAAAGTGTTGCGAGCTGAAGAACTCATCTATCGCGCCGAGGCTCTTGCGACCAGCGAGCTGAACGCGGATATGGACTTGCTCGCACGCAGCTTTTACATGCTGCTTGACGGCCGTCCGAACAGTTGGTTCTGAACCTGGCACAGGTCCAACCCAATGCCAACTTGGGCGGTTCTAAAACCTGCATTTTTGCAGACATGGGGTGTGCGAGCAAGTGACTGGGACATTAGACGGCAAATGTTAGCCAGACGTCAGGTCCCAAGCGAGTCCTATCAGGTGTTCGAGCAGGACTTGTGTGAGCTCCGTAACTTGCTGTCGAATCCGATGCACGACGGAGAGTTCGTGGAGCTGGTGCGGGGAAATTTGTTGCCAAGCACGCAGCAACAAATTTGCCTGCAACGAATTTGGTCACTTGACCATCTTCGGCAGATAGTGTCAAGAGTCGAAGACATTAGACGGTCGACCAGATTCAATTACGGCTACTCGAGTCATACCCGAGTTGCTGAGTTCGTGGAGCCTCCTACAGAGGTTTGTAATGAGCGCGATGGTTCCGAAGCCATGGCGGCAATTACATCTGGGGCTCCACTAAAATGTTGGAACTGTGAGCGTACAGGTCACAGTTACCGACTATGTGCAGAAGCTCCCAGGGGTATTTTCTGCTATGGCTGCGGAACAAAAGACGTTTTGCGACCGCATTGTGCTCGTTGCAATCGGGAAAACTCCGGAACGGAACGAACCACTTCGGAAAATTCTCGTCCTTTTCGGAGCAACCCACAGCAGCCACCCAAAACGTAGGAGACTCTTCGATCTCCGCAACTTGTGGTGATGATGACGCATCACCAGTCAGGTCGAATACACCGGACCTGACAAAACCACCGGATTTGACAAATGCCACGACTGAGTCTCATCCAGTCGTGATTCTTCCCAATTCCTTACCTACTGTTCGCAAAGCACCTGTACCTCGGAAGCCTTACCATGTAAGACTGAAGGAGTACATGGAGGCACGCGACAGGATTTTTAACGATTCTAATTCACCTTTAGTGAATCTTTCTTCTTGTTCCACATTTCAACCTTCCCCTATTCCAACTCCTAAAAAGGCGATTTTACGTTTATGCGCATTTTGGCGTGAAGTTCGTGAGAGAAAGAAGGCAGTGATGTCGACTATTATCTCCGAACCTTTTGATGTACGTCCCTATGATATGGTCTCCCTTTTCAATGTAAACGTTAAAGGTCTTTTAGACAGTGGTGCGAGCATTAGTTGCCTAGGAGCCAATGCACTAGAACGCCTTGAGCGAGCGCAAGTGCATTGGAAGCCGATTTGCCACGAGGTGAAGACAGCTGATGGTGCTTCACAGAGGGTAGTGGGAAGTGTGACGACCGAAGTTCGATTTCGTGGAGTTACACAGCCTATTACTCTTTACATCGTGCCGAGTTTATCTCAGGATTTATATCTTGGGGTATACTTCTGGCGAGCCTTTCATCTTGCTCCATCCATCATCAGTTGTGTCAGCACACAAACCACCTCTTCGCAACATGATGCTACTGCGATGCACTCTTTAACGGACAAAGATGTTGAACGTTTAGAGAACGTTAAGTCCAAGTTCCCTTCTTTCGAACTTCACGGTTTGGGAAGGACTAACGTTCTCGAACACGAAATCGACGTAGGAGAAGCGCGCCCCATCAAACAGAGACACTACCCAGTATCGCCTGCGATCCAAAACCTCATGTATGGCGAGGTCGATGCCGAGTTTTGGCTTGATTTTAAGCTGCATATTTTTTTTTGTTTAGATCCTTAGTTTGAGGGATATTTTTTTTTGTAGTTAATATATTTACCTATGTAACTATTTATTTATTATAGGCGTTTTTCTATTTTGCATGTTAGGTTATTTTTCCGTATCCTTAGTTAATTATTCCTTTTCTCTTCGTATGGTATTATTAGCTAGTGAATTATTTATATATTATTATTATTAAAATTTGCTAATTATTATATTTTTGCATAGTATTTTTTTGTTAAGTTTATAGTAGTTTTCGTAGTTTAAATTTTTAGATTTAGGTGTTGAATTATTTTTTTTGTTGCGCTTAGTCTAATTTTTCTTAGATTAAGTTGTTATTTTGTTAGTTTAAATTTAGTTGGTTTAGTTAGTTTATTTCTTTTTGGTTATGGTAGTTTAATTTATTATATAGGTAGTTATTAGATTTTGTTTTGTATTATTATTTTTGTAGTATATAATTTCTTTTAGAACATTTAATTTTGTGTTGGTAGTTTTAGAATCTACATATATTTTGGAGTACGAATTTATTTTGTTTTAGTTTTCTATTTACATTTAATTTGAATATTTATTTAGTGTAGGGTAGATTAATTGATAGATTCATTTTCCTTTAGATTTCTCTTTTGGGTTCTTTTTATACACCATGCCACTATCTCGTACGCCGGAAAGGGTTGATGTTCTGTGCACTATTTGCCAGGAGTGGTTGGAGGCAGAAAATGCGGTTGTTACCAAATGTGGACACCGTTACCACGATAAATGTTTGGAGAAATGGGTGAGGGAGAAACAAAGCTGTCCCACTTGTCGGAACGTTATGGACAAGTCTGACTATTGGTCTTTCCGGGGAGTAGAGGGAGCGATAGCCGCCCCTGGACCGTTGACAAGAAGCAGGGCTCAGTTAACGGTCCCACAGCTTCAAAAAGATGGAGTTTCTCTCCTTAGGGAGTCAAATTTGGATCCTCCACACGAGCTGGGCGGCGGTCAAGCCTTCTACGCTCCGGACGGAACAGTGGTCACCGACCAAGGGAGGGGAGTAAGCCTACCACCACTACCATCGGAAAGCCTACCGATGCCACCACAACCACCACACCCACCACTACAACTACCACAACTACAACTACCACTACAACCGATGGCGACAAGGGAGGCACGTGTGAATCTTGGAGTTGATGAGATCACTCAACTGATTCGCGCTGTGCTGAGGGAGGAGCGATCTCATCAATTCCAAGAGTCGCGCAGTGATCGTTCTCGTTCAACGAACCACACCTCCAGAGCTACAAGTGCTGCTCGAGCACCTGAGAGGGCTCAGCCACCAGAATATCCGGTCGCTCATTTCGTTGATCGTAGGAGCACCGGACCAAATTATAGACGCCGCAACACTACAAGTCCCATACGGACATGGCGATTGAAATTTAACGGAGACGTTAAAGTGTTGCGAGCTGAAGAACTCATCTATCGCGCCGAGGCTCTTGCGACCAGCGAGCTGAACGCGGATATGGACTTGCTCGCACGCAGCTTTTACATGCTGCTTGACGGCCGTCCGAACAGTTGGTTCTGAACCTGGCACAGGTCCAACCCAATGCCAACTTGGGCGGTTCTAAAACCTGCATTTTTGCAGACATGGGGTGTGCGAGCAAGTGACTGGGACATTAGACGGCAAATGTTAGCCAGACGTCAGGTCCCAAGCGAGTCCTATCAGGTGTTCGAGCAGGACTTGTGTGAGCTCCGTAACTTGCTGTCGAATCCGATGCACGACGGAGAGTTCGTGGAGCTGGTGCGGGGAAATTTGTTGCCAAGCACGCAGCAACAAATTTGCCTGCAACGAATTTGGTCACTTGACCATCTTCGGCAGATAGTGTCAAGAGTCGAAGACATTAGACGGTCGACCAGATTCAATTACGGCTACTCGAGTCATACCCGAGTTGCTGAGTTCGTGGAGCCTCCTACAGAGGTTTGTAATGAGCGCGATGGTTCCGAAGCCATGGCGGCAATTACATCTGGGGCTCCACTAAAATGTTGGAACTGTGAGCGTACAGGTCACAGTTACCGACTATGTGCAGAAGCTCCCAGGGGTATTTTCTGCTATGGCTGCGGAACAAAAGACGTTTTGCGACCGCATTGTGCTCGTTGCAATCGGGAAAACTCCGGAACGGAACGAACCACTTCGGAAAATTCTCGTCCTTTTCGGAGCAACCCACAGCAGCCACCCAAAACGTAGGAGACTCTTCGATCTCCGCAACTTGTGGTGATGATGACGCATCACCAGTCAGGTCGAATACACCGGACCTGACAAAACCACCGGATTTGACAAATGCCACGACTGAGTCTCATCCAGTCGTGATTCTTCCCAATTCCTTACCTACTGTTCGCAAAGCACCTGTACCTCGGAAGCCTTACCATGTAAGACTGAAGGAGTACATGGAGGCACGCGACAGGATTTTTAACGATTCTAATTCACCTTTAGTGAATCTTTCTTCTTGTTCCACATTTCAACCTTCCCCTATTCCAACTCCTAAAAAGGCGATTTTACGTTTATGCGCATTTTGGCGTGAAGTTCGTGAGAGAAAGAAGGCAGTGATGTCGACTATTATCTCCGAACCTTTTGATGTACGTCCCTATGATATGGTCTCCCTTTTCAATGTAAACGTTAAAGGTCTTTTAGACAGTGGTGCGAGCATTAGTTGCCTAGGAGCCAATGCACTAGAACGCCTTGAGCGAGCGCAAGTGCATTGGAAGCCGATTTGCCACGAGGTGAAGACAGCTGATGGTGCTTCACAGAGGGTAGTGGGAAGTGTGACGACCGAAGTTCGATTTCGTGGAGTTACACAGCCTATTACTCTTTACATCGTGCCGAGTTTATCTCAGGATTTATATCTTGGGGTATACTTCTGGCGAGCCTTTCATCTTGCTCCATCCATCATCAGTTGTGTCAGCACACAAACCACCTCTTCGCAACATGATGCTACTGCGATGCACTCTTTAACGGACAAAGATGTTGAACGTTTAGAGAACGTTAAGTCCAAGTTCCCTTCTTTCGAACTTCACGGTTTGGGAAGGACTAACGTTCTCGAACACGAAATCGACGTAGGAGAAGCGCGCCCCATCAAACAGAGACACTACCCAGTATCGCCTGCGATCCAAAACCTCATGTATGGCGAGGTCGATCGTATGCTGGCAATGGGAGTGATAGAGGTTAGTTTGAGTGCGTGGAGTTCGCCGGTAGTGTTCGTGAGGAAACCAGGGAAAGTCCGGTTGTGTTTGGATTCTCGAAAGGTGAATAATGTGACGAAAAAGGATGCATATCCACTTCCACATATCGACGGAATCCTTAGTCGATTACCACGAGCCAATTACATAACCAATCTTGACCTGAAGGGCGCCTTTTGGCAGATTCCTCTCGAGGCTAAGTCCCGTGAAATGACGGCGTTTACCATTCCCGGCGACCCCTCTATCATTTCACCAGGATGCCATTTGGGTTGTGCAATGCACCCCAACGTATGTGCCGTTTGATGGATCGTGTTATCCTACCCGAATTGAAGGACCAAGTATTTGTTTACTTGGACGATCTATTGTTGATCTCGGAGGATTTCAATTCCCACTTGGTTTTGTTGGCGGAAGTTGCCGAATGCCTAAGGAAGGCTGGACTTACGATCAATGTGGGAAAAAGTAAGTTCTGTCTGAGGGAAGTGAAGTACCTCGGATACATTGTTGGAGATGGAGGCCTGAAGACAGATCCGGAAAAAGTCTCGGCCATGGTCGATTACCCTTCGCCGAAATCCGCACGTCAGGTTAGACGCTTTCTTGGTATGGCTGGATGGTATCGACGATTCATTTTCAACTTTGCAGCCGTGGTCTCACCGATCTCAGACACGCTGAAAAAGGCCGACAAATTTACTTGGACTTCAGAGGCGGAAACTGCGTTTCAGTCTGTGAAGGCCATGTTAACTGCGGCCCCTTGGTAAACTTAGATGTAGTGTCCCTTTTGGGAGCTCTGAATATAAACACTTATTTGTTTTCACTTACTTACTTTATTGTACTTAACTTTTACATTACCTCTGGTAAACGACCCGTTCGGTCGGTGGTCAGATCTGATCTCTCTTTATCAAACCCTCCGAGCATGATGGATGGTAATCGTCGCTAGTCAGTGATAACTGCCGATCAGCAGTATCACTGACTTGCGTGTCGCGACTATCGACCTTTGGTAGTAGGTCAGCAATATCGGTGGCTCGTGTATCGTAAGAATGAATGGTTGTTGACCGGTGCTATTGACTTGCATATTGCCGATGGATCATATTATCATGCACACGTCGTCGGCAGTATACAGTCAGTAGCAGGGAAGTAAGTCGAGCCGATTTCCTGATCACCGATCAGATTTGATTATCAGATTACGTGAATGGTGAAATCGGGCCTCGACATCCTTCCCTCCCCGAAAAAAATCCTGCGCAAATTGTTCCATCATGCTCGGCTCACATATCACATACAAGCTTAATTATTGTCATAAAATTTTTTTTTTTTAAAAAAAAAAAAAAAATGAGAGAATTTTTTTTTTTTTTCATTCTTGTGCAACCAATAACAATTTTTAAATTAATTGTTCCATAATCAAAATACAATTTTTTTTTTTGTTAATATTTAAATTGCGGTGCACTTTTTCTTCTAGCCTCCCTCGTTCGTAATAGATCAAGATATAGAAAATTTATTTATTTATCAAACAAGATATATACCTATACAACATTAACTCAAATTAAACTAATTTAAAACAATACAATTTGACTTAATTTAACTATTTTAGTATAACTTAATTAGAGGCACTGGTGGGTTAAGCAGGATGAGGATGAGCTGATAACATCGAACGAAGTTTCAGTTTATATGTCGGCTTACTTATTGGAGGTGTGAAGTGTACACTGAAATTGTTAAACGTTCTACAGCATCTATTTATGGGTTCGTTTAGACCGTAATCAGTACGGTGGGGATATTCCTTAAGGGGTTTTGAATGTCTCGTCAGCCTGACAGTGTCATTAAGTTTAATTTTATTTGTAAGGTGATCAACCTTAATATCACCATTCAAGACATCTAAGGTGAAACAGGATGTTAGCATAGTTCTTCTAGAGCTGAGTGGTAGAAGATTCAACAATTGTAGCCTAACTGTATAGTGTGGAAGGTTAGCAAAGTCTCTAGGGTCATACAAGTCCCTCAGAACAAAAAGAAGAAATTGCTTCTGGATTGACTCTATTCTGCTGCTGTAAATCTGGAAAAAGGGATCCCAAATGGGACATGCATATTCCAGGAGAGGGCGAACCAGGGAGCAGAATAATGATTTAGTGACCCATACATTTCTGAACTCTTTAGCCCTTCTTTTAATGAAACCTAAAAGTTTGTTGGCCTTGGCGATTATTTTGTTGTAGTGAGATTTAAAGCATAGTTTATTGTCAAGTAGAACGCCGAGGTCTTCAATATGCTCCACTCGATCTAAACCATTTCCACTTAGGGTATAGTTATGGTGATAAGTGGATTCTTTACGTGAGAAGCTTATCACGTGACATTTACCGACATTAAGCTTTAATTTGTTTTGACTGCACCATCCATCTAATGCCAAGAGCTTGGATTGCAGGAATATAGCATCTGCCGGGGAGCTAATGGAATGATATATTTTCAGATCATCGGCGTATAAAAGATGTGATACACTTTCCAATACTTCTGATAGATCTGAAATGAAGATGTTGAACAAAAGAGGTCCTAAGTGACTCCCTTGGGGTACACCAGAAGACACTGATATTTCTTTGGAAATTAAGCCTTGGAACTTAACACATTGAGTTCTATTACTGAGATATGACTTAAGCCAGTCAAGTAAAGGTCCTGTTATACCGATCTTTTTTAACTTAAAGGTTAGAGTATTGTGGTCTACTTGGTCAAAGGCTTTGCTAAAGTCAGTGTATATTGCGTCGATTTGGCGCCCATTTTCCAGTGCGCAGAGTGTATCAGATACAAGAATCATTAGGTTAGTCGTGGTTGAGCGCCCTTTTCTAAAACCGTGCTACTGGTCATTAATAATGGGGTTGATAATATTGGTGAGCTTATCGCAGATAATTTTTTCAAATAGTTTCGGTATGGCTGATAGTATTGCAATACCTCGGTAGTTCTCTACGTTTCGTTTGTCACCATTCTTGTGAATTGGCGTGAGATGCGACGATTTCCATACTGAAGGAAAATTCCCTGATGACAGTGACTTGTTGAATAGAAAGTGTAGGGGTTTTGAAAGTTGAATGGCACACTTTGATAAGAATAGAGGAGGAATGAGATCCGGGCCAGGACCTTTTTTGAAGTCAATATTTATAAGGGCATCAAGCACCTCCTCTGCGGATAATGAAATATTGTCAGCAAGTGAAGGGGTCGAGTTGTCAGGTTCGCTAAAGGTTGATTCTGACGGGGGACTAAAGACTTCCCGAAAACGGTCGGCAAACATATCGCAGATAACACGCCTGCAGGATGTGTGCTTGAGTCCATTGGTCATGGTTACGGGGTAACCTGAACTTTTGCGTTTTGTATTCACAAAATCGAAAAATCTTTTTGGATCGGTAATAATATCCTCGCCAATTTTGTTTACATAAGACTCATACGCTGCTCGGGATTTAGAAGAGAATTCCGATGCCAGCTTGTTATATAATGTCTGAAGATCAGGAGTAGTCGTATCCGTTTTCTTAAGTTTTTTGAAGAACTTATTTCTTTGGTTCCGCAGTGATCTGAGATTTTTATACAGCCACGGTTCTGAGACTTTATCCTTCAGCTTGATTACAGGAACATAGTTGATGACAATTTTGAAAATCACATCGTAAAACGATGATATAGCATTGTCTAGATTATTAGATGAAAAAAGGAATGTCCAGTCTATCGAAGATAATTCATTATTAATACTAATGAAATCGGCATTACGGAAGTCAAATACAACATTATTGTTGTAAGAGTTAACAAAGTTCATATCGTCACATGGTAGGTCTACTATGATGGCAGAGTGATGTTGGGTATTTGAGAAAAGATTCTCAGCGTCAGATGCAGGGGTAACAATCACTTCATCATATGCGTCTGTAAAGATCATATCAAGCCATCTCCCGTTTCTATTCGGAAAATTCACTACCTGATGTATATCATTACTATACATCGTGTCTATGATAGTGGTGTCAATAACAGACGTAAGATTCCCAGGAGTGATGGTGTTATCAGAATGATTAGTGACGAAAGAAATGCTTGGGCGATTAAAGTCGCCAAGGAGAAAAAGATTATCGTTTTCATCTAAGGAGCAATTGACACCATGTAAAATATCCAGAATGTCATGGTATTTCTGGTCTTCTGAATTAGGAGGGATATAAGCAACACCAATGTAAATGTATTTATTGTCCAACTTGATTCTGATAAACTTATGTTCGAAAAGCAGAGAAGGGTTTGTGCTTACTATCTCGCTGGATAAAGATCTGTGAACTGCAATAAGGACACCCCCTCCGAATGATAGACCAGTAGCGCTATAATTCCTATCATTTCTGTAAATGGTCCAGTTGTTGTCCAGTATTTCTTCATCTTTAAAGGAATCGTTAAGCCATGTTTCCGTTATAACTAAAACGTTGAAGTGACATGATTTAGCGTCAATAAAAAGATTATTTACTTTGCCCCTGATGCCGCCGCCGTTGTGATAGTATAATCGTAGGTTATTTCTAGAGCTAACGTCCACGTTAGGAACGAAAAAACTTATTGTGATCTTCGCGGCGTTTCTGCATATTAGAAATATGCATCGACGAAACATGGGAGCCGAACGCAGCGAGATCTTTTTGGACGAATGAATCGAATGTAGAACAGTCGCAAAGCTTCTAGATCCGTTGGAAGCCCTTCTTGCTGGATTTGGTTTTTCCATTAATACAGGTTGAGTCAGATTTATTGTGCATGTAAGCAAGATACAGCCGCACATTGTCAAAAACTCTATGTTCTCTCAACCGCGATAAAAGATACCTATTCTCTTCGGATTTCGCCGAATTTATTGAATGCTTTACGACTTGGGGGAGAAGTGGGTCGAGGAAAGGGAGGTTATTATTACCAGCAATATCAACGCTTGGAGAAACGCGGTTATTATTACCAGCAATATCAACGCTTGGAGAAACGCAGGAACGTATATCAGTGTTGTTATGATTATGAGTTTGTGATGTGGTGTGTACTGAAAACGAAGGGTAGGGGTTAATTGTTTCACCGCGAACGAAATTTTTGTAAGGATTAGGAACTGTAAAAGGATTCGAAGTGAGAGTGTTAGTCGCTAAGGGATTCTTAGTGGTGTTGATGTGTTTGGATGAGGTTTTAATGGAAGCATTAGTATTAACTCCACGAGGTGCATGGTTGGCAGAAGTTTTGGTTTTGTTGGAAGAAATTTTAACATCACGAGGTGTATGGTTGGGAGAAGTTTTAGTATTATTAGTTTTATTTCTAATTGGATTATTACTATTCGTACTAGTATTCTTACTGTTACGTTTTAAATCTGTCTTCCAGTGCCGGATTTCCATATTGTTCCATTTGAATACATCCGATTTTGTATTGAAAAAGAGCCAGTCATATTCCATGGGCATGTACAGTTTAAAATTAGAGTATTTAGGCGTAATCTTTCCGCGGTATGTTAATTTTTCACATTTACAGCCTTTAATACTAAACTGTTTTGCAAGGGATTTGCTGAGCCATGATTCGTCTACGTTTGGAGGAGCTTTCGTAACGAAATAAGAACAGGTGTTGTTTGACTTATTAGTCTTTTCTTGATGGTTGAATTTATTGAGTCTCCTTATTCTGTCATCCCAATCAGTTTGCGACCACGTTGTATTGAATTTTGTTAGCGAGTTTGGAACATCAACAGGTAGGTGCACCTTCGGTAGCGAGAAACTATGATCAGCTGACAGCGAAACGGTATGAATATGCAGTTTATTTTGCGGGATCTGCGATGTATCCTTGCAAACAAATCTGGTAACAGCTACTTCGCGTTCAAAATCAACAAGCTTCGCCGTCAAGTCGCTGGATGGCATATTGTTGGATCCGGAGGTTTCGTCCAATTGATGAGATATAGTAGCAAGACGTTTGTCAGCATTGGATGCTAGTACTTTTACTGATCTGATGTCATCATGGATACTGTTCAGCTTGCTTGTAACCACATTTCCATCCGAAAGTGAACCGTAATCAGGGCGCGCAGAAAAACCGTCCGTAAAAGAGCTATCAGAGAAACTATTCATGATAGTGGTCAGCTTGGAGTCTGATTGTGTCCACTTTTTTGTAAGTTTGGACGAGTCGTGTTGGATAATATTACAACATGATTGAATCTTGTCCAGCTGAGATCCAAAGTCACGAAACTCGTCAACACATTCGCTCAGGTTAGTTACAGTATCAACAAGATTATTGATTTTGTTCGCGATGAATGAACAAACACTTTTAAGATCGTCTATTGCAGTGTTGCTCGAGTCTATTCGCAATGATGCAATATTTAAAAGCCTCAATACATGACATGGCTTAATAGCACAACACTCGCTACATGTAGAGGATGTTATACAGTCATTATGAAAACTGCGTTCACAAATGCCGTCGCAAATAATGATATTATTGTCACCAATAGCCTTAGCGCAAACACCACATAACTCATTAGAAAGAAGCGAAGACATATCAGATATAGTTTTGATTTTCGTTTAGAGTTGAGATAGGGTAGAAAAACACCAAATATGCGTCAATGACGATGGAAAGAATTCTTGTTTAGAAAAAAAAAAAAAAAAATAAAATTTTTTTTTTTTAGAGTCGATTGAGACTAGGTCAAGGTAAAATTTATTAATGGGCCACTGATCACATTAATCGATAGTCTTCGAAAACGACACAGTAAGTGGTTCGCACTATAAAAGAAACGGCAACGTAAGCGCAATATGACAATAATAATACACAACACCGAGTAAATTATTGATACTTATATTGTTGATATTGTTACGGAATATTAAACTAGTATGTGCGAAAGTTGAATAAAATAAAGACGCGGAGCTAAACGATAACACGTCCGTACTGTTTTGTATTTATTATTTTGATAAATGTGATTAGTTATGCTGTTTATTACTTTAATATCGTTTATAGTTTTTCTTGATTGATTTATCTCAAATTTTGCTTTTTCTTTTCGAAATATTTTGTATTAACTATTTTTTTTTTTTGGAAATAAGCTAGAATAAAAGAGAAATTATATTTAAACTAATCCAACTATACATCTCGGGTGTGGGTTAGCTACTTTAGGCAGTGATGGTTTGTCATTCCATTCTTCACTTGGGATTTCTTCTGGCTCTTCGTGGCGGTCCTCCTTTGATTTTTGTGGCGGAAGTGGGTACCGAAAATCTGTCTTCTGTTTTTCCGCGTTTGGATGATCCGGAGTGGATCTCATTTTGCTGCTCGGTGTATGGTTCTGCCGTGAAGAATGGTAATCGGTACTGTCCCTCTTTGACCGATGGTTGAACCAATATCTACACCACATATACGTGGCGATTAGCACGATGGCAATTATGCAGATTCCGGTCGTTGATATCAGAGTGAAGTGTAGTTCGGCCGTCTTTATTTGCTTTCGCCGCTGGTCTTCTCTTCGGGTTTCCTCTATCAGTTTGTCGACTGCGTTGCTCTCAGCTTTCCAGACAGAGTCCAAGTTCTGAGCTGTTAATACTGTCGTGTGGGCTTGCCTGAAGGACTTCGTATCAATTTTTTCCCCGATCAGGTAAGTTTTTTCTGTTTGCTCTTTGCCGTCTATCGTTATGTTTGGACGCTCCTCAGGCTGCCATAGGTTGATGTCTCGGTTGGTGTTGTCGATTGAGAAAATAAGTAAGTCTTCACTTCGCAAATTACAGTGTTCCTTGATAGAAATCACGCCGATATTCCTCAGTTCTTGTATAGACGTTGATGCGTTTAGGCAGTGAATTTCGATTTTACTTTTGGTGCTCATGATATACAGCCAGCTGTTTCTGGTTTCCATCCTAACGAAGGTACTCCATTTTCCTGTGCTTTTTGTATGGCATTCCGTGACATCCAAGCTGTGACCTCTATATAGGTTTAATAGACAGTTTCTTCCTATTGTCGTTATTTTTGGTACCTTCCGCTCGCAGATAAAATTATTTTCCATTCCCATGGTTGTTAGTTTCTTGCAAGTCTGGAATATCTCGTAGCTTAGTATTGCATATTGGTTCCTGGCCGTGTTGGAGGCGAGGAAATCTCCTGGTAGATCATAGAACTGGTAGGTCGTGTTATCTATGTAAGCAGGCACTGTGTAGATTTTCGAAACGGTGAAGGTCGTTTTCTCTGGTTGGGGTATATCGATTCTCACCAGTAGCCTATAGTTCTCAACTATGGCCTGCACTGTCATGCTGTATTAGGGTTTGGAAGTTTAGTATGGTCGAATCTACTTCACTATGTTCGAGTACCGTGGATATGATTCGTACTAGTTCTTCTGCATGTATAACAGAAGGATGTAATTTTCCCATGTTGGACGTGAGAGCTATTTCCATTAGAGTGTCGACTGAGTCCCCAATCCGTCGAATTTCCATTTCGATTAGTATTTTAAATTCTGTGAGGTCGGTTCTACGCTGCTCAATTATCAGTTTATCAGCTTGGCCATATAGGACTGGGGCCATAGCCGAATAAAGATCGAATAGTTTCCTCCTCTCGTTCGTTGCCTGGATCCGAGATTCATTGAAGAGTTTGATGTTGGACTTCATTATTGTGACTTGTTCTTTGAGTAGATGAAATGATGTATTCTCTCTTTGGTCTAGATTCTGCAGCATATTTGTAATTCGCTTGTCGTCCATGCTATCCATTGTGCCGAACAATGAC
This sequence comes from Beris morrisii, assembly GCA_951812415.1. Taxonomy (NCBI): domain Eukaryota; kingdom Metazoa; phylum Arthropoda; class Insecta; order Diptera; family Stratiomyidae; genus Beris; species Beris morrisii. The sequence goes on along the minus strand of OX638312.1, from coordinate 71,059,854 downwards.
TTACTTAGTGCCCCCACTCCGTCGAAGAATGATCTTCTATATCGTGTAGTTTTGACGCCAAAGACGTAATGTTTCAGGTTGAAGATCTTCTTTTGCAAGTGAAATAAGCTCGTTCTCAGGCTGCTGGTGATAGATTGGCACCTCGTGTCAAATGCGTGAAGTTTCTGGCAGAGATTGGCGACGGCATCAGTGCAGTTGGACACAAACGCTAGCTCCGTTCCAAACTCCGGTATATCAATTCGAGAGAGAACTGTCCAATGTTTATTGTACCAATTAATTTTTCCGACGTCCTCAAACACCACTCCCGTCGGTGTAACTTCGGTTATCGTATAGTCTGGTTCCGTTGATGTTTTCGCCATTACCATCACTACCAAAGTTATGCCTAACGTAACCACCTCGTTCATGTTCGTAGTTCGGCTAATACTACTTATTGTTTTTTATTTATGTAATATTTTTTGTCTGATATGACAGTATTCTACAATATTTGAATCTAGCTTTACTTAATAATATTGATTACATACATAAAATAACTTACAAGAGAAACATTACATATCGATGATTTTATTACAAGAAACAAAAAAGTAATTATGAGAGATAACGCTGTTTATAATCAAATTTACAATATTCTCAATGAAATTTTTTTTTTTTTACTTCCGAATATAGATAGCTATACGTTTTTCACTCTACATACGTAAATTTGCGTTCTTAGTGTTCAAAAGTGTCCTTCTTGCTTCTTCCTAAGGGATTATCGGTTTAGCCGTCGCAGCGGTATGATTCCTTGGTACCCCTTTTTTTTTGCTTGTTATCTGTAACAGAAATTTCTTGTTATTTAGTTTAGACAGAGTGAAAATGTACCGTTGTTATTGCTATTAATTGGCTGCTATTATAATAATTCTGAATAACACAAAAAAATGTTTACAATTATTCAATTATACCATAGTTTTACTAACTCGTTTTTGAATAAGGATAGACATATTTTCCGGGGAATGCACATGTATTACTTTGTACGGTCCCTTATAAACTGCGCTTAGTTTCCCTGATCGGTTCATATCCTTGAGTAAAACTTCGTCCCCCACATGATTTAATTTTGGCTTCTCCTAGATGCTTCTTGGCTAACTGAAACGATTTTTGCAGTTGATATCTTAATGCTAAATGATATCTCTCTGGTGCGTATAAAGGTTCTTGTTTGCTTTGTAAGTTACTCGGGACTTCGGACACGAAACCGAAAAGTGTCTCCATTGGTGATAGCTTGGTGCCCGCATGTTTTGTGTTATTGTACGCATGTGCTGCAGGTCTAAGGAAAATGTCCCAGTTGGACGGATCGTCGTCTACAAAGCTTCTAAGATAGTTTCCTAACCAGGAGTGTTGCCTTTCTACGGCATTTGATGGGGGGTGGTACGCTGTAGTCTGCAGTTTCTTGATTTTTAATAGTTTGCATAAGGACTTGAATACATCGCTAGTGAAGTTTGTGCCTTGGTCGGTAACTATCTGTTTCGGTAACGAGTATCGGCTGATGATCTGTTCATGCAAGATCTTCGCTACTGTGGTGGCTTCTTGATTTGGCAGAGCTGTGAAGCCTACGAACCGAGTCAAATCGTCCATCATTGTTAATATGTATTTATTTCCGGAATATGTTTCTGGGAGTGGTCCGACGATATCGACATATATCTTATCAAATGGTCTATCTGATATTTGCGTGACTACCAGAGGCATTTTTGTTGTTCGTGACAGCTTATTTTTCTGGCACTTCGAACATTTTTTAATTAAGGTTTCCACGTCTCTTTTCATTCCTTTCCACTTGAAATGCCGTTGAATTCTGTGAAGTGTTTTATTTCTTCCAAAATGCCCTCCGAAAGCAGACTTATGATAATCTTGTCCTCTGGTCGAGTTATCACTTCTGGTTGAGGTTTTGTGAGTGACAAAAAGTCGCAGGTTGTCTCTGATTCTGGTGACGGTGCATCGATGTGGTTTATTCTCCGATGGAAATCTTTCTTTGCAAGCAGGTGATTTCGGTACCATTTATGGAACTGTTTGATTTTATTCGACCAATGCCCTCTGCTTCGGTAATTAGGTTGGTAATGACTTATTGGTTTCAAGGTTCGTTTTTGGTATCCGTTTTGTTTAGGCGCTATTTTAGGGGTATGCATAATTTCTGGGTTATTTGGTACGCCCGATTTTTGATGGGCTATATCTTTGTTCGTGTTGGCTGTTGCTGCCTCCTTTGCCTGCTGAACTTGTGCGCGAGTTGTAACTAAACAAGGCTGTACTAAGGTGGGGATAGGTATCCTGCTTAATGCATCAGCGTGTGAAATACCTTTTCCTGGTTTATGACAGATCTCGAAGTCGAATTCAGAAAGCTTTTGTTGAAGTTTTAGCATTCGTGAAGTGGTGTCCTTTACTGTCAGCATACCTGCCAACGGCTTGTGATCAGTGATTATCTTAAAATGCCGACCTAGCAGATAGCACTTGTAGTTTTTCGTTGCCCAAACTATTGCGAGTAGTTCGCGTTCTGATGTGGAATAGTTTTTCTCTGCGGAATTCAGAGTTCGACTTGCATAAGCCACGGGTTTTCCGTTTTGTTCTAGTATCGCGCCCAAGGCTTCTCCACTAGCGTCCGTCACTAGTGTGAATTCTTTATCAAAGTCTGGATATTGCAGCAAGGGTGGTGATATCAGAGCGTCTTTGATTTCAGTAAATGCTTGTTCACATGCTCCATCCCATAAAAATTTACTATCCTTCTGGAGTAGCTTGGTTATAGGTTTAGTTATCTCTGAAAACTTCGGAACGAACTTTCGGTAGTAATTTGCGAGGCCCAGAAACGATTGTACTTCGCGGATTTTGTTAGGTCTTGGAAACTTCTGGACGGCTTCTGTTAATCGCGGATCAGGTTTAACTCCCACATCAGAACAAACATGTCCTAAGTAAGTCACTTCCTTGGCTAGGAATTGGCATTTGGTGGGTTGCAACTTCAAGTTGCTTACTCTGAACCTATCGAATACTTCCCGTAACTTTTCGTTGTGTTCATCTAGGTTTTTTGCGAAGATAACTACATCGTCTAAATAAACGAAACATCTAAGTCCTTGCAGACCCGTTAATATTTGGTTTAGTAGAGATTGAAAGAACGCTGGGGCAGTTTTAAGCCCGAATGGCAAACGCTTATATTGGTAGTGATCGTAGTTCGCACTAAAAGCTGTTTTCGCTCTGCCTTGCGTGTCGACAAGTACTTGATGGTAGCCGCTCGCTAAGTCCAGAGTGGAGAAGTATCTCGAATGGCCAAGTCTATCCAGTATATCTTCTATCCGTGGTAGCGGGTATGCTAGCGATATACATTGTTTGTTCAATTCTCGGAAATCCACGCAGAGACGAAACTTCTTCTTTTCATTCTCCTTGGTCTTTTTTGGCACTAGAATAACGGGAAAATTATAGGGGCTGTCACTGAATTCGATGATATCGTCTTCCAGCATAGCTTCAATTTGATCTGCGCATTCCAATCGGTGTACTTCGGGCATTCGGTACTGCTTCTTATAAATAGGGTTGTCCTCGTCCTTCAGAGGGATCTTAAAAGTTTTCCGATTCGTGTATGTTAATTTGTCTCCCGGTAGATGAAAAATATCGCTGTATTCAAAGCAAATCTGTGTCACTGAGTCACGTTCGTAATCGTTAAGGGCATCCGGTAAATTGAGGTTTTCCTTCATTAGCTGCAAACGACGTGCATCTGGCTTTTCTGTTTGTCGCTTTAGTCTGTGAACCTTATAGTTCCCTAATCGTTCAAACCGTGGTGTATAGTTGTCTAGCCGTACATCCTCTGTAGTGGCGTTTACAATTCCAATGAAAACCTTTCCCTGTACTGGCCTAACCAAAGCATTACTACTGTAAACACCAGGTTTAATTTCTTCCTGCAAGCACACCATGTCTTTGCGGATATTCACCGCTAACTCTATGATTTGCTCATGTCGCGCTTTTATGGTAAGGGCGTTTGTGTGTAAGGGTTCGCTGGCTTCTTTTTCGGGGTGTCCTTTTATCGGTTTCTCCTAGCTTGTCCTTACCTATTCTTCCCCTTAGTTCATCTACTATATCAGTACCATCTATACCTCTTTTCAGCAACTCCTCTTCCCAGGCTTTAGTGTTTTCTCTGATTTCTTCCCTTTTCAGATCCGATTGCTCCTTGTTTATACGCCCTGGTGCCCGAGTTTCAATCCTCCTTCCTAGTTGCTCTGCCTTATTACCGCTTGTTTTTTCTGCTGTATGGTGAAAATCCACTATATTGCCTGTGTTAGGAGTTACAAAACCGACTCGTTCCCTCGGGGCCTCTCGTATTTGGTCTGCACTCCAGTATTTGACATTATGCGTGATTTTCAGGTTACTAGCTTGCTTTAGACTAACACGTGGTTCCGTCTTTTTTTGTTTCGCTGTATTCAGACAGTTATCGACGCGTTGCGGTATCTCCTTCTGATCCCAATTAGTCCCTTCGTGGTTTGTTCTCATTAAAACCCGATTATTTACGCAATCGATAACAGCCTGATCTGCCAAGAAATCTTTCCCCAGTATACCATCCCCAGGAAATTCTTTCGCATCTTTAATAACAGTAAATTCACACGGATATTCGATGCTCCCTATACGAAGTTTAGCATTGCATGTCCCTAGTGACTCCTGCTCGGATCCGAAAAGTCCGACAATGGTTTGGGTTTTGTTTCCATCTATTTCAACATTTTTCCTTAATCTTTCCAACTTAATTATGTTACAGGTAGCTCCAGTATCTATTAAAAAGGATAAGCTTTTCCCGACACCTGCTTCTGTTTCTACAACTACATTAAAATTTTTTATCGAGTACAAGTTCGTTTATATGTTCTTGGCACTGTTTACGTCCCCGACAGCCGTCCACGTGCCCCGGTGCTGTCTTTATTCGTTTCCCTCAGTATTATTTTCCTTTTCTGCTAAGTATTTTTTTAGACAGATCTCTGTATAGTGGTCCGTTGTTTTACAGAAATCGCAGTAAAGGGTATAGGTTTCATCGCTCTCTCTGTGATTTTTGCCATCCACAAATCGTATTTGCTCTTTTTGCTGATTCTTCCCTTCTTGGTGGTGTTTTTTTTGTTGCTGTTTCGAGCGGCAATCCTGCGTGTTGTGTCCATACCTACTGCACTGTGTGCAGTACTGATCTTTTCGTCTTTGCCTACAATCCCTTGCAAAATGGCCTGGTTTTCCACAATTGTGACAAGTAAACCGCGCTCCTGATGAATCATTTGTTTTCTCGAACTTGGGACTTTTTGCCAGATCATGTTGGGGTTCTCCGCGTCCTCCTACCGAATACGTTGAAATTCTTTTCATTTCACCTTCATAAAACCCCGCTGCCTCCTTTACTGCCATTGGAGTTCCTAAATTTTTCCCTATTAAATAAATTTGGGTATTTTTATCCTTCACCCCAATCTTAAATGTAGCTACGGCGTCTTTTTCTAATTCCACTAACAAACCCTTATCCCCTCCCGGATACTTCTGGTTCTGCTGGTCTTTGTCTGCAATTGAGAAGTTCATTCCGTAGTTCATTCAATGTAGCCTTAGGCAAATAAGCATTGTCTAGCGTTTTCTCCAGCGTATCAAAACCTTTTAATGGTTCTGTTTTAATGAGATAGAAGGCATCATCAATTAACCTGTATTTGATACAGCTCAAGAACACTTCTTTCTCATTCTCAGATAACCTTTCGTATAAACTTCTACTGCAGTCTATAAATCGGTTTAATTCCATACCTAAGTTGGGTGTTCTTGCACCAGAAAACATTGGTACATACTTAACCAATGCATCCATGACCCTGTCATATGTATCGTTTGAAGTCATGATGCCTGTTATGTATTTTGAGGTTGCCTTATGTTCGTTTTTAGATTTCCCCTTATTGACCACGGTATTTTGTGGACCAGGTGATAGAGATTTATGGAAATCCTGCTGCTTCCTTGCTTCGCTACGATCTTTTAACTGACTTTCTAGATCGTGGTTTGACAACTCCGCCTCAGAAAGCTGTTGTCTCAAAGCGGTCGCAGTCTTTTTTAAATGTTCTCTTTCCCGCGTGATTTCTTCTACTTGCTTTTCCCAGTTCCGTTTGTCGTTCGCAAAGGTAGCTAGAAACTCGGTGAGAAGAACATCAACAACTTCTCCACACCGCTCTGCATTCCACTTTGATTCGATTAGTAAAATCTCCCCAGCCTGTTTACCTTCTAACTCAGATTCTAGGCGTTCTGCTAGAAATTTTCAGTCTTGGATATGGCCTTCTAATTTTCTCTCAAGAATACCAACCGTTTCTTTACACTCTTCGCTTTCCCGTACTAACGCTTGAAACCTTGTCAGTTCATCCCTTGTAAGAATGTTTGATCTTGGCGTTGACATAACCACGGGTGACGACTAAAAATTAATGCTTGACAATACCAATATGTATATATAATAAATTTACGGGAAAATCTACGTGTTGTACATAGTCCTACTGTGATGGTAATTTTAACCCCATTAAAATTAACGCCTCTAAAACGCAAGCAATATACTTCACTAACCGTAGAACTCATCCCTATATTCCAACCCAAAATCTTTCTGTCTTCTACGAAGAATGAAATACAACGGATTAAAAACTTAAAATACCTAGGATTTCATTTCGACAACAATCACACATCACAGAAACGTTGCATAAAACTAATGCCCTTATAAAAACCCTCTATCCTTTCATAACCAGAAAATCACTATTAACATCAACCACAAGATACTTATTATAAATACTATTATTACTTATTACAAAATATTGTTCTACTGAAAGATTACACTCTTTAGCAAAATTATTATGTAAATAGCAAATTTTGGCAATAAAACAAATATGAACATATTCTTTGTGAAAAAGAAAGACTTACCCCAAGTTCACAGCACGGCACAATTCAGCACAAAAAATTAATTACCCTTACCTTCTGCCACAGTTCTGCCTTGTAATGCTCACATGAAAATTTTCATTTTTAGTTCACTACACAGTTTTTTCCATTCTAATGAACACTTTCAAATTTCCATTTTTAGTCCACTACACAGTTTTTTCCATTCTAATGTTCACTTTCAAATTTCCATTTTTAGTCCACTACACAGTTTTTTTTTCTTTTTTTTTTTCAGGTTCACCTAAACAGTCACTTGTTTAATTTTACACTTTTACACGGCTGCGCCAATTGTAGTGTCCCTTTTGGGAGCTCTGAATATAAACACTTATTTTTTTTCACTTACTTACTTTATTGTACTTAACTTTTACATTACCTCTGGTAAACGACCCGTTCGGTCGGTGGTCAGATCTGATCTCTCTTTATCAAACCCTCCGAGCATGATGGATGGTAATCGTCGCTAGTCAGTGATAACTGCCGATCAGCAGTATCACTGACTTGCGTGTCGCGACTATCGACCTTTGGTAGTAGGTCAGCAATATCGGTGGCTCGTGTATCGTAAGAATGAATGGTTGTTGACCGGTGCTATTGACTTGCATATTGCCGATGGATCATATTATCATGCACACGTCGTCGGCAGTATACAGTCAGTAGCAGGGAAGTAAGTCGAGCCGATTTCCTGATCACCGATCAGATTTGATTATCAGATTACGTGAATGGTGAAATCGGGCCTCGACACAGACTTCACTAGACCATTCATAATACAATGCGATGCTAGCAAATCTGGAGTGGGGAGTGTTCTTTTCCAAGAGAATAATGATGGATCGGAATCTCCTATTGTATTTATGTCCCAAAAGCTCAATTCCGCTCAACGCAACTACAGTGTAACAGAGCTTGAATGCTACGCCGCTGTGTTGAGCGTGAAAAAATTCAGAGCGTAAGTGGAAGGGACATCGTTTAAGATTATAACGGACCATGCGAGTCTCAAATGGCTGATGACTCAGAAGGATCTCAGTGGACGTTTGGCTCGCTGGAGTTTGAAGTTGCAAGGCTTCGACTTCGTGATCGAACATCGTCGTGGGAGCCTGAATATTGTACCCGACGCCCTCTCTCGCGTATGCGAAGACGGATTAAATGCGCTGATCGACGTTGCACCCATGGTTGACTTGAACTCTTCAGAGTTTCAGAATCCGGAATATGAGGATCTGAAGTCAACAGTGGAGGCAAACGCCCCTCGGCTTCCTGACGTATGCGTTAGAGATGACTACGTGTACAAGCGTACAGAGCCCTATAACGGTGACCCGATCACAGAAGATCGTGCCTGAAAACTTTGGATTCCATCGAGCTTGGCGCCTACTGCCATGAAGTGGATACCATGGTTCACGGTGGGTTCGCCAAAACGCTAGAGCGCATTAGGCGATACTTGTATTGGTATGTCTACACAAGTCCGCGATTTCGTTCTTTCGTGTCAGACTTGTAAAGAAACGAAGTCTCCGAATCGTCCGCTTAGAGCTGCGGTGGGAGAAGCCTTCAAAACGCAGAAGCCCTTTCAACATCTGTACATTGATGTATTAGGACCATACCCTAGGACCAAAAGCGGAAAAATCGCTATCCTTGTTGTCCTTGACCATCTGTCAAAATTTCCCATCCTTCATCCCCTAAGAAGAATTACGGCGGGTGAGATCACGACGTTTTTGGAGAGGGATGTCTTCCATATGTTTGGTACCCCCGAGACAATCCTCTCCGACAATGGGTCTCAGTTCAAGTCGGCGACATTTAACTCCATGCTTTCTAAGTATGGGGTTAAACACCTATATACCCCAAAATACTCGCCTCAAGCGAATGCTTCAGAGCGAGTCAACCGTTCTGTTTTAGCTGGACTCCGTGCTGTCGTGGCTTGAGGCACGATCACTTTAAAACTTAAACAACCACACAAAAAAAACCACGAACTTCGAATTCTAACTTTATTTTATATAACTTATTATCGATCCGTTTTACAATTTACACGTTCTTATTTTAGCTCTAGTGACCGCGGAGCTACTCCTGTACTTGATTACTCGATTACTTCCAAAAAACTGCCCGTTTTTCGGACTTGGGAAAATCGATCAGCAATTATCGCTTGGACAATTATTGTCCATCAGCCTGATAATTGCTGATCTGCATCGACCATCGATCAACTCTCGGCGGTTGACCCGAGTTGGCCAGAATTGATCGATAGTCGATGTTGCAAAAATCCCGCTGACCGCCGAGCAAAGGTATCTGGCCTTTAGTCCAATTTAAGTTTATCACCTCGTATCGGAAATTGCGACATAGTTCGAATATTGAACCCAATTTCCGATACGAGGTGTGTGTAGGTAGAGTCGGGGTAAAACCGGACCACGACATTCCTCCCCCCTTGAAAAAACCGATGCTTAGCGGTGTTAAGGTCTTCCCAGTCCGGGACATATTGTTCGGTCGCACATGTTTAGTTTTTTTTTTTTACATGTTCCAGATTTTTAGGTTTGATAAGACAACAAATTCATTTTTTTTTCAATTTAGCATTAGTTCGAATTATTACAAAAAATATTACTATAAAATTGTTTGTATTAGGATGTAAATAATCAGGAAACTACGTTAAAAATTACTGAGATTATTTTTGGATTCTTTTTCGTGCTCAAATAAATTAATCAAAAAAAAATTTCATTTTAAAAATCCATTTTAAGGTAATTTTTTCTACTATTCCTATACTAAAGCTATAGTACTCCTATTCTGGCGTGGACCTGTAGTTGCTGGCATCTGCGTCTCGGGTGTCTGAGCGATGGTAGCCGGCTGGTTCACTGTGGGTGGTGATTTCTGGGGGGGTGAGGGAGGATCTCGTATCTCAACCGTCGAAGATAGTGGTGATGGGCGAGTTGGCATAATGTGTTCTATCGGCTCATTGGTTCGCGGGCTCACTTCCGTGGTATCTCTGCGCTTTTGGTTTGCCCTGTGTTGGAAGTATCGTCGGAGGCAAAAAACAAAACCAGCTGTCATCGTTAGCAGCAGGCCTACTCCTGTCGTCGTTATCAACGTCGAATGTAACTGCGTCATTCGTTTATTCTCCCGTTGCTGGATCTCGCGCTGAGTCTTCTCGTCTAGGTCGGTAATTTTTTCACCTTCCGCTTGCCACGTTTCATCCAAATTACTTGCGGTGAGGATGGTCGGTTTCATATGTAGATGTTCCCCTGCTTCGTGCAATTAGAGGTCAACGGAACGGGGTATGAATTGACTCAGCGTGAAGTTCGGTCGTTCAATTGGATGCCATAGTTTGATCTGCTCATGTTGGTCATCGGTCGTGTATACCGCCAGGTCTCCACTTCGGAAACTGCAGTGCTCTCGAAGCGAAATTATGCCAAGGACTCCGAGTTCTATTATTCTTATTGATGTGTTGACGCAATGTAGTTCGATTTTAGTCCGGTCGGCTAAGATGTGGAGCCAGTGGTTTCGGATTTCCATGGCAACAAAAGTACTCCATTTTCTTGTTCTTCTTCTCGGGCATTCGCTGGTATCCAAACTGTGTCCTCGATATAAGTTAAGCACGCAGTTTTTCCCTACAGCAGTCATTATGGGCATATTCCGCTCACAAATACGGTACGTGTTGGTTTCCTTGGTTGTTAATCTGCGACAAGCCTTAAACTGACTGTCGCTAAGCAAAGCGTATTGGTTGGTATCTACCTGGGCTGCTATGTAGTCTCCGTTCAAGTCGTAGACATAATAGGCATTTTCATCTACAAATGCTGGCACTGTGTACATTTTCGAAACAACGAACTGTTCTTTCTCTGGTTGTGGCACGTCGACTCGTACCAGTAGCCTTCCGTTATCGACCACAGTTTTGACTTGGGTAATTTGCATCAAGACTTGGTAATTAAGGACTACCGGGCTGATTCCGCTCTGGGTTAGGATGCCATTTACTATTTGCATTAATTCTTCCGCATGCATTACCATTGGGTGTAACTTCCCAAGGTTCGAAGTTAACACTACCCCCACTAACGTGTCCATGGTTTCCGCAATACGTCTCACTTCCATTTCGGCTAGAAGTACGAATTCCAGTAGGTCTGTTCTCTGCTGTTCTAAAGTAAGCTTGTCGGCTTGGCTGTACAGTATCGGCGCCATCGCTGAGTATAATTCCACCAGTTTCTTCCTCTCCTGAGCGGCCTGGATGCGAGATTCGTTGAACAGCTTGAAATTAGACATCACTGTTATTTGTTCGTGTATTAGATGTATCGACGTCATCGCTTTCCCGTCCAAATCAGCTATAGCATTCATTATACGCTGGCTATCCTGGCTATCCATCGTTCCAAAAAGTGTTTTACTGAGGGCTCCGATTCCGTCGAAGAAGGATCGTTTGACTCTATCAGGACTCATCCCAAAGATGTAATGGTTCAAGTCAGACTGCTTTCTTTTCAAATAATTGACCCCATTTTGTAGCCCGCTGACAATATTTTGGCAACGTGTGTCGAAAATGTGTAGCTTCTTACACAACCCACTCGCAGCTTCCGTGCAGTTTTCAATGAAGTTCACCTCTTCTACAAAGTTTGGTATATCCACACTGGATAGAATCGTCCAGTGTCGGTTGTACCACAAGATCTTCCCCACCTCCTCAAATATTGCTCCCGTTGGTTCCAATTCTCGGATGGTATAATCGTCTGCTGTCTGCCCTGTAGTCCAAATTATCGACATCACCACGACCAGAATGGAGTTAGTCCTTAGACTCATCCTATCGAAATTAAGTCCTATTTTGTTTTACAGTTAAGGTTTACTCTACTTTGCTTATTATATATTTTTTTTTTTTATTTCTCAAATCTTATTAGTTTCTAACGCTATATGTTTTTTAATCGGAAGGCTTTCTTTATTTTACTTACTCCTTGCAGTATCTGCTTTATTCCTCTTCTGTCCACCTCGAGCGGGTACTGGAGACTGGACGTCTTAGTTGATGGCCACTCCGTATTTGCCTTGCCTGTAGTGGTGTTCTAGATCTATTTAAGTATAAAGCGGAATAAGTTAATGAAGCAAAACAAAAACTGAGTTTATCGATGAAATAGTTTTATCCGGTTAATATGTATTCGCTTCAGTTGCCGATGTATTAGTACTGATACATTCTCTGGCGTATGCACGTATATCACTCGGTACGGACCCCTATATATTTTACTAAGTTTCCCTTGTCTAGCCATATCCTTAATTAAAACGTCATCTCCTACATGAAATTCTGTGATCTTTGCTGTTTTATCATAATACCTTTTTGGCTTCAACTTGGCTTCCCCTAAATGTTTCTTTGCTAATTTAAACGCTTTCTGCAATTGGTAGCGCAGGGCAAGGTGATATTTCTCCGCATTATATACTGGTTCAGGCGTTCGTTGAAGGTTGCTAGGAATTTCTGACACGAATCCGAAAAGAGTTTCCATCGGCGTGAGCTTCGTTCCAGCATGATGGGTATTGTTATAAGCGTGTGCCGCAGGACGAAGGAATGCATCCCATGTTGCAGGGTCGTTATCCACAAAACTTCTTAAATAATTCCCGAGCCATGAATGCTGTCTTTCCACGGCGTTAGACTGAGGATGATATGCTGTCGTCTGAAGTTTTTTAATCTTTAGCAGCTTGCAGAGAGACTTAAAAATATCACTCATCAAATTTGGACCCTGATCGGTTACTATTTGCTTTGGTATTGTATAACGGCTAAGGATTTGTTCCTACAGGATTCGAGCTACTGTGCCAGCTTCTTGGTTGGGCATGGCTGCAAAATCAACATATCGCGTTAGATCATCCATCATGGACAATATGTACTTATTTCCGCTGTACGTAGTTGGTAGTGGGCCAACTATGTCGACGTATATTTTATCGAAAGGCTTGTCTGAGATGGACGTGACCACCAACGGCATCTTACTCGGTCTTGCTCGCTTACACATTTGACAGGTTGGGCACTTCTTAATGAAACTTTCAACATCCTTCCTCATGTTCTTCCATTTAAACCGACGTTTAATTCGGTCTAGTGTTTTCTGCCTTCCGAAGTGTCCACCAAAGGGAGAGTCGTGGTAGCCCTTTAATATTTCTTCAATTTTTTCCCTGTCAACGATCTTCTCGGGTTGAGGCGGTTCTAGGCCAGCTCCGGGTATTGTCGGTAATTTCTTACCTCTCTTCCTGTGCCATTTATGGTAGAGTATTATTCTGGCCAAATTCCGTCCCCGATGTTGATACGCTTTATACAAGGTTTTCGACATCGGTTTCCTTTTATTCCCGTTTCGTGCTGGTGATTTAATTTCGCCTCCCTGATGTCCTTGTTCGACAGGGTTCAGGGAATCTATTGTTTTCTTATGTCTATGTTCCTCAGATTTGCGTGTTTGAGCTCGAGTAGTGACCAAGCAACAACTATTGCTTACCTGGTTAGATTTAACGGGTATCCTACTGAGAGCATCTGCATGGCCAATGTTTCTTCCTGGTCTATATAGTACTTCAAAATCGAATTCTGACAGCATCTGGTGAAACCGTAGCATCCTGGACGTGGTATCTTTAACCTTCAGCATTCCTCCTAAAGGTTTGTGGTCGGTAATCACTTTAAAATGTCTACCCTACTATTTACTAATAACACCTATAATTCTTAGTGGCCCATACTATGGCCAGCAATTCTCTCTCAGAAGTGGAGTAGTTCCTTTCCGCAGCATTCAACGTGCGGCTAGCATAGGCTACGGGTCTATCCTCCTGTTCCAGGACTGCTCCAAGTGACTCGCAGCTGGCGTCTGTGATCAGGGTGAATTCCACGTCGAAGTGCGGGTACTTGAGCAGCGGTCTCGAGGTCAGTATTTCCTTTATGTGCGCGAAGGTGTCATCACACTCCTCATTCCATTCGAACTTTACATCCTTGCGAAGTAATTTAGTTACTGGAAGCATTAGTTTTGAAAATTGTGGTACGAATTTGCGGTAATAGTTTGCCAACCCTAGGAATGACTGCACCTCCCGTACCTTCCTCGGCTTCGGAAAGATGCGGACCACATCCGTCAACCTGGGATCGGGCTTAATTCCTTCCTCGGAGCAGACATGTCCTAAATATGTCACCTCTTTCGCAAGAAATTGGCATTTGGCAGGTTGTAGCTTCAGGTTACTTGCCCGAAACCGGTTAAACACTTCCCTTAATTTGTGATTGTTTTCGTCCAAATTTTTAGCAAAGATTACCACGTCATCTAAGTAAACAAAACATTTCAACCCTTGTAGACCCGTCAAAATCTGATTCAACAGCGACTGGAAGAATGCTGGGGCGGTTTTAAGCCCAAACGGTAATCTTTTGTACTGGTAGTGATGGTAATTGGCGCTAAAAGCGGTTTTCTCTCTATCCTTGGGTTCTATGAGTACCTGGTGATACCCACTCGCTAAATCGAGTGTCGAAAAGTATCGAGAATGACCTAGTCGATCTAGTATGTCCTCTATCCGGGGTAGAGGGTATGCAAATGCAACGCATCGTTTATTGAGTTCGCGAAAGTCAACACAAAGTCTAAACTTTTTTCTTTCACCTTCCTTCGTAGCTTTTTTTGGTACCAAAATGACTGGGAAGTTGAATGGACTATCATATCACTGTCTTCGATAATGTCTTCTTCCAGCATATTTTCAATTTGCTGTTTACATTCCAGCCTGTGAGCCTCAGGCATACGATATTGTTTTTCATATATAGGTTGTGTTCCATCCTGTAATGGTAATCGGAAGGTCCGTCTGTTCGTGTAACTGAGCTTGTCACCCGGTAGGTGAAAAATGTCGCTGAACTCATAGCAGATTTGCATCAGTGAATCCTTTTCCAGATCATTTAGGGCCGTATTATTCACCTCGGGTTATTTTCGCCTTAACCAGCTGTTAACTTATCCAGGGTATTAAATTTAATCACCGGTTAATTTCTCTGGGTATCAAATTGTATTATTCACCTCAGGTTAGCGATTTAGTAGGTCGGGTTATCTTAACGGCTGGTTTTCCATTTTTCCATTATTTTTCCAGTCAAACGTCAAGAATTTTATTAATTATTTACAGAATGTGACATTTTTCTTTTTTGTGAATATTTAAATTTGTATTTTCAGGAAAAATGTGAATTATTGGCTGCAATTTTTTCATGGTTGCCGAGCTAGGAGCAATACAAACGACGTGTGTGATGCACGGCTTACACGTTCACCGAGAACCATCCCTGTTGATTCCGATAGTTTTCTGAGTATGTGCTTCCGGGTGGTTGGATTTTACAGTGCGGACAGTCGATTGATGGCTTGCATCTCCCAAACCCTTGGAGCTATTGAATTTAAGTTTATTGGTAGGGTAGATTGAGAGGACCCCTTCAAGTGATAAGTTTCTAGTGGAGGGGTGAGAAAGGATGTGGGTGGCGTTTTAGACGCAATACTTTGGTTCTTATATTTCAGGAACCATTTATGCTAGGAAGCTGAAATTCCGAACATAAATAGATCTATGATATTGTACCCACTTGCTGGCTTCATTTTAATATGAGTGAAAGCGTTCAGGAGTTCGGAGAAAAACAATGTGTCCGAAACGCTTGAAAGCTTAGGTCGAGACATTCTAAAATCCATATCTTCGTAACGGTTAATGTCACAAAGTTGAAACTTGATACTTGCTAAACTAGGAACTAGGCGAATAGATCGATAATAATTTTTTGAGAGTGGTCAGTGGCGTGGGTGGGTGGTAAAAAACTTTGCATTGCAAAGTCTCACAAACCAATTAAACCAGAAAAGGAAATGTGGCTTATGTTTTCAAGATGGACAATAGGAGTTGGCTAAAAGTATTTTTCAGGGAGGCGATGGATAAGCATTTTTTTTAAAAAATCACACCTCATATCTCAAGAACTGTATGAGATGGGATCTTACAAATAATACGAGACCTAGACCATTTACACTCCTAGCTGAAAACTGGAGGGAGATGATAGAAGAAGTGATGGTGGAGAACCATAAAATGGAAAAAATTCATTTGGCTTTGCAATCCGGTATCGACAGAAAAAGTCTTTGTCGTTGCATATGTCAATGTCGATTCGTTGTGCCATTTTTTTTGGTGACGCTCGAGTCATGTTCTTCATCAGAATCACTCCAATTATCCCACAAATGAAATCTTGCTATAACTTCAATCGTGAATAATACAAAATTTGTCAAATCGCCGGTTAAATCCCTGGATATCGTAGAAAACTGGAAGTTTTCTACCGGTTAAATTTTTCCCTGGGTAACTTTAATCAGTGATTACAAAACCAGCGAATCACCGGTTAAAAACGATAACCGGAGGTGAATAATACCAAATCTTTGGAAAAACTGGAATTAACCAGAGGTTATAAATAAAACGAAGTGAATAATACGGCCCTTAGTGTGTCAGTTAAATTGAGGTTGCTTTTCATCAGCTGCATGCGTTGAGTTGATGGTGGTTCTGGTTTAGGGTTCTCTAGTGTTTGTATCCGATAATCCCTAAGTCTTTTAAACCGGGGAGTGAATCCTTCTAACGTCACGTCCTCCGTGGTAGCGTTTATAGCTCCTATGAAAACTTTACCGTTTCTTGGTCTAACCACTGTATTGCTACTGTAAACTCCTGGTTGAATTTCTTCCTGTAGACACACCATGTCCTCCTGTGCATCGATGGGGTATTCCACGATTTGTTCTTCTCGCGCTCTTATTATAAATACGTGAGCTGCTGGGGGTTTATTTCCATCATTTTCACTACACTCGCTACTGGTCTTTGCATTTCTTATTTGTTTGTTCTTGCCTATTCTCATTTTTAATTCCTCCACCATATCCGTACCTTCTAGACTTCTTTTCATCAATTCCTCATCCCAGGCTTCCACGTTCCTTCTTATTTCTTCTCTTTCCATATCCCGTTGTTGTTTCTCTCTATTCTCTGTTGACTGGTTTCTATTCTCTTCAACCTCACCTTTTTTTCCCGGTGGGCCGTTAAAAGCCACTATATCGCTAATATTGGAGCTCACAAACCCAACTCGTTCCCTCGGGGCCTCTCGTTTTTGGTTTGCGTTCTCGTAACTGGCCATATCTGTGTCTTCATCATTTCTGGTTTGCTTCACACTAATGCCCGAACTCCATCAAACTTTTCATTATATTCCGCGGTGTTTTTTGCTTGGCCGGCTTAGCCTTCTTTGCTACTATCTTCATCTGTCTATGTACGCAATCGATGATGGTCTGTCCCTCCAAAAAGTCTTTACCAAGTATCCCATCCCCCGGCAATGCTCCCATCTCTTCAACAATTATAAAATCGCACTTATAATTACCTCCTCCTACCTGTAATTCGGCCGTACATGTACCTACCGATTCTCTCTCTTCACCAAACAGACCCGCAATCGTCGTTGTTCTCATTTTGTTTCTTACTACATGTTCGTTCAGGCTCGCTGATTTTATAAGGCTGCACGAAGCTCCTGTATCCACCAGTAGCGTCACCCACCCCCTTCTTCCTACGTTGGATTGAACTCTGATCGACAAATCGCTACCAAGTGTAACATAACTCGATAAATTTTGGCACTGCTTCTTCAGACAGACCTCATCGTGCCCGTGGACTGTCTCTACTCATTTCCCTGCTGTCGTTCTACTTCTGCTCGGTACTTCCGTAAGCAGTTCGATGAGCAATGGTCATCCTTTTGGCAGAAATCGCAATAAACTCCTTCTTTCACCTTTTCAGCCTTCTTTTGGCGTTCACTTTCTGCTAGATGCCTCCGCAAGCAGTTTGACGCATAGTGGTCATTCTTCTTACAGAAATCACAATACGCGGTTTCTACCACCCCTTCATCACCCCCGCCGGTACTGTTATCCGCATATCGAACATTTTCTCGTTGTGGCCTTGCGCCTCCAGAATTTTGCCCCTCCGGTCTTTGCTGGGCAGCTCGCTGATTTCCTCGGCAACTTTGCGTGGTATGTCCATATCGATTACAGTTTGTGCAATACGGACTGACTCGTTCTTGCCGACATTCGCGTGCAAAATGTCCGGTTCGTCCACAGTTATGACAATTAAACTTGTGGGAATTGCCATTGGATCTGTTATTGTTGGATCCATTGTTTTGTACTGATCCGCCACCTCCTAAAGCGGTTGTACTAGAACTGGGATTCTCTTGCTTCCTCTGAGGTCCACTTAACACCCGCAATCTCTTTATCTCTCCTTCATAAAAGACTGCCGCCTCTTTCACTTCACTCAAAGATGACGTACTCCGTCCAATCAAGTAAATTTGGGTGCCACTTTCAAGCACTCCGGCCTTGAAGGTAGCAACCGCGTCTTTCTCCAATTCCTGTAATAGTCCCTTATCTCCCCCCGGGTACCGGGCCGTTACCGCCTTCTTCATCTGCCGCCAAATCCCTTCCAGGCGGAACGCGTATTCGCTCGTCTCTTCCCCCGGACGTTGTATGCAGTTTGCTAATGCGTTTCGTAACTCGTTCAGTGATGATTTTGGGAGGTATGCTGTATTGAGGATCTTTTCTAAGGTCTTGAAATCTGCGATAATCTCGGATGAAACCAGATAGTAAGCATCCTCCACCAGTCGATACTTGATACACGTCAAGAATATCGTTTTCTCAGTTTCCGAAAGCCGGTCATAAAGTGATCCGCTGCAATCTAAGAACCGACCCAATTCCTTTCCTAACTTTGGTGTTCTAGCTCCAGAGAACTGTGGTACATACTTTGTCACTGCATCCATTACTTTGCATACATTTCGTTCGAGGTCATTTTGGAGCTTAGTTTTAGTGTGTTATTGATGCTAAGAGGTTCATTTAATATCGGTTCGTTTACGGTCAACGTTTGTTTTTTGTCCGTAGTACGTTGATCTACTTGCTTCCCCAAATTCAGATAAGACTGATCTGCTTCTTCAGCTTCTTCCAGCTGTATTTTAAGAGATTCGACAGATCGTAGAAGATATTCTTTTTCCTGTCTACTGTCTTCCAACTTGCGTTCTAATCTTTGGATTTTTTCTGCAGCTACCTCCAGGTGTGAAGTAAGCAATGTGTCCACAACCTCCCCCCACCGTTCAGTGCCTTCCTTTACCCTAGCCCAAGTTTGTTCGCTATCTGATTGTGTGTTCTGCCAGAAATTCCCAATCCCTAGTATGTGCTTCTATTTCTTGCCTACTCTTTGTTACACTTTCGTTTTTACGCTCTATCTCTGTTTCAAGTGACTGTACTCTGACTAGTTCTTCTCGTGTTAGAACATTTGACCTCAGAGTTGACATTTACTCGTGCAGTGTTCAACCCCCAAACTGATGTACTTATATTAACTCCGGTATCATAACGTAGTGAACACTTCATAAGTTTTTACCGTAGGTCAGTTTTGGCCTACTTACGACAAAAGCAAAAAACGAGAACTGTTAGCGACTCGCATTTGGGCATGCACAAATAAAACGGTGACGCGTTGAATTACACAACACTTTGCTTATTTAATGAATCAAGCGTCTTGCAGTATCATTTTACAATCAAACGATCTGTTCATTTCACTTTTCTATTTAGAAATTATATCAGAACATGAAATTCTATATACCTGACGAGGTGCAAATATTCATGTAGTATACAATTTATGTAATATATAAAATTCAATGCTTGGTGCGAATGGGAATCCACACCTGCGAACCGTTTCCTCCCAAACCCTGCATGCACATTCTCGAGGCTACCAGACAGGTCGAGAACATACTACATTCCCGAAAATTAAATGACATGAAAATTAACTATAATAAAAAAAACAATTCGTACTTACGGTTTTCTTTTCTTTTTTTTTTCCTCTTTTTCACCTACAATCACACTCACGCGAGTTAGTCACGGTTAGCGAAACAGTCCATATTAGCTTGAACTAAACAATATTCAAACTTTAAACACATTTATAAACTAAACACACTTTTTAACTTTGTGAATTTATCAATATAACGGTTTTTAAACCGGCTGCGCCATTTGTCGTGGCTTGAGGTACGATCACTTTAAAACTTAAACAACCACACAAAAAAACCACGAACTTCGAATTCTAACTTTATTTTATATAACTTATTATCGATCCGTTTTACAATTTACACGTTCTTATTTTAGCTCTAGTGACCGCGGAGCTACTCCTGTACTTGATTACTCGATTACTTCCAAAAAACTGCCCGTTTTTCGGACTTGGGAAAATCGATCAGCAATTATCGCTTGGACAATTATTGTCCATCAGCCTGATAATTGCTGATCCGCATCGACCATCGATCAACTCTCGGCGGTTGACCCGAGTTGGCCAGAATTGATCGATAGTCGATGTTGCAAAAATCCCGCTGACCGCCGAGCAAAGGTATCTGGCCTTTAGTCCAATTTAAGTTTATCACCTCGTATCGGAAATTGCGACATAGTTCGAATATTGAACCCAATTTCCGATACGAGGTGTGTGTAGGTAGAGTCGGGGTAAAACCGGACCACGACAGTGCGTTCATCGTGGAGGACCAGACTCGATGGGACGAAAACTTAAGCAAAATAGGATTTTCTCTTAGGAGTTCGATTCACCAAGCCACTAAGTTTTCGCCCTATCAGGTTTTGTTTGGGACTCACATGATGTCGCATGGGGATGACTACGCTCTGTTGCATCGTTTGAAAGCGCTAGGTGATGTAGACTTGCAACTGGGTCCCAGAGAAGGTACTCCTATCGTGAGGCAACTGGCACAGGCGAATATTCAGGTCGCACACGAGAACAGCAGTAGGCGTTATAATATGCGTGCGGCTCAAACTCAGTTTAGAGAAGGACAGGAAGTGTACAGAAGAAACTTTTCCCTGTCCACAGCAGCACAAAATTATAACGCCAAACTTGCCAAGAAGTTCTTGAAGTGCAGGATTCGTCGTGTGCTAGGCAACTGCAGTCGTGAGCATGAGACGCAGACGGAGCTCACAGCTGCCTTTTTCAGCCTGTTCGGCGTCGTAAACAACGGCGAGCAGTCTGTGTTGTAGTGTCATCTGTGAGAATTGGTGTGGATCAATTAATGCAGTTGGCATTACTGTGATCCACACCAATTCGACACAAAAAGTTCGTTCAGTGGTTGGGTTTTTTTTGCTGGGGAGAGTTTGGTTTCTGACAGCGGGAGGTGAAGTTTTTTTTTTGGCGCGTACAAGACGTTTTGCGAGTTTTTTTTAAAGTAAAATGTAGCGAAAAAAAAGATAACATGTAACATATAGTGTAGAAAAAGGATAGTTCGAATAGTAACGCGGTTTTCCCAATCTGGTTGCGCGTTCATGGGGAGTTTTCTGACAGCTAGTTGTTAGGTTAAGGTGATATTTTGGCGCGCAAGAAAAAAAAATGTAGAAAAAGAAAACCGAAAAGAAAAGAATTCGCGCACGTAAAACTCGCGTTCAGTTTTCCTCGATTTCTGGCCGAGTTTTAGTTACTTTAAAGTAAAAAGTGCCCTAAACGATGGTTCGGCAATATTAAAATAAAAAAATTAATTCCTCGTTGCGTGTGTGTTGGTGGTGCGGAGTTGTTGTTTACAATGGCTCGCATTAATTTTCGGCCACCGTATGAAAAGAAAAATTAAATGAAAAAGAAAAAACAAATAAATAAATTAAATTAAAAAATTAAATTAAATAAATTAAATTAAAAAAATATAAAATGAATTAAATTAAAAATTAAAAAAATATAAAATGGATTAAATTAAAAATTAAAAAAGTATGACAGACAACTAAAAGGACAGAAATTGACGCGGACAGATAAAAAAATAAATAAAAATTAGAATATAATTTAAACAAGCAACAAACAATGAAAAAAGGATAAAAAGGTAATTTTTTTTATTAGTCTATGTTTTTTTTTCTCTTTCTTTTTTTTTGGTTTTGTTAGTATATAGCTTTCTCTTTGTAAACATGGCTAAATAAGAAAGCCTGTAGGATGGATCTTCTCATTTGAAGACCTTCCGCCCCCTCATTCCTCTCTTTAGGCGCCATATTCAAAAATTTTCTTTGTGGATAAGTATGGCTACGGTAGGGTGGGCTAGACGGCGCACAACAGCAGCGCCAGTCGAGTTAAAGGGAGTTTTATCGGTCTCTCATGACCGATTGGGAATCTTATCCCAATTTTATCACCCGGGTAAGTCGGAGTGAAATTTTTGTTGTACAGGCCATGGGTTTTATGGTCTGAAATACGAACAACGTACCCCCCCACAGCCGCAGCTAGCCCGGAAGCCAGCAAGCACGTCGCTCCAGTTTGTATTTCAGACTTTTTTTTAGGTCGAAATAACCACTCCAAGGCCTCTGATCACAACAACGTCTCTCCTGGGTCTGGGTCGTCCCCACGATTGTTACGAATGCAGCCTTGACTAAATATTTCTCTTTCTAAATTTGATTTGTTTTCCTCTATCGTCATGCGATTGGTTTCAAATCCAATGTGTTGTGACATATAGCAATGATATTTTCTCCGCCCCTACTTGACGCGAGCACTCCACAAGGTATGATACCTGAGCATTTGGAATATATGCAACAATAATAATAATATAATAGTAATAACAATAATAATAATAATTATAATGCTACGTTACTGGCGTCATCTGCGGTGTACAATTATAACTACAAAAATATCGCTTCCCGCGTAAATAGAACATGAAATTCGTCACAGGAACCGTTTTTTTCACGGCGGGAAAGTTATGAAATTTTTTTTTTTTTGGTAGTAGACGGACAAGAAGAGAGCTCGAGCGAGGAGGTCGCTACCTCCATACAATTTTTTTTGGAAAAAGTAATATAGACTTCATAAATGTGAGGATAAAATCCACCCCAAAGTGAACAATAACAACAGTACATTAAAGAGAAAAAAAACCCAAAAATTTTAAGTGACAATGTTGTATGAAATGAAAAGAACTATCAAGTAGTGATCGCTGAAAAAGAAATCGATCTCTGGTGAACTTTGTGGACAGTCGATGAGAATAAAAAAAAAATCGACAAGACAATTTTGTTTGTAGTGCCTGCAGGTAAATTTCTATACACATGTACATTTATAGACCAGAAGTAATAACGACCGAAAAGGGCCCCAACGATTCTACGCTCGCCAATGGATTAACGAAAATAATAATTGAAGACATAGTATAATAACTTATAAAGGGTTTTCCAATAGGGACTTGACAACTTTGAATTCAATTTGTGAACGCACCCTTTCACTAATCATCGAACTGTCACTGTCAATTTATTCAGTAAACTTAACATTTTTATCATGGTAAAGTACACGAAGGAACAACGTCTGCAAATTATAAAAATTTACTACAGAAATTCGGAGTCGGTGACCGCTACTTTAAGAGCGTTAACTCCGATTTTCGGTCGTAATTCTCGCCCTAGTAGACAGGCAGTAACAAGTTTAGTGCAAAAATTTGAGTCTACATATTCGTTGTGTGATGTTGCCGTGCCAGTGAGACAACGGGTTGGTCGAAGTGTCGAAAATATCGCTGCCGTTGAAACGTCCGTAGCAAATGATCCAAATCAGTCAATTCCACGGCGTTCTCAAGTGTTGGGCATCGCCCAGACCACGTTATGGCGAATTTTGCGTAAGGATCTTGGTTTACACCCATACAAGATCAAGCTGACTCAAGAATTGAAGCCGATGGACCATTTGAAGCGACGTACGTTCTCCGATTGGGCTCTGGAAAAGATGCGCCAAGATGATCAATTTCATCGCAAAATCATCTTCAGTGACGAAGCTCATTTTTGGCTCAGTGGGTTCGTCAATAAGCAAAATATGCGTTATTGGTCCGGTGAAAATCCACATGTGCTTCATGAAAGACCACTTCATCCACAAAAAATAACTGTTTGGTGCGGTTTGCATGCTGGCGGCGTCATAGGGCCATATTTTTTCGTCGACGATAATGATCGTCACGTTACTGTGAATGGTAATCGTTATCGCGCCATGATTACCGATTATTTTTGGCCCGAATTGGAAGATATGGACTTGGACAACATGTGGTTTCAACAGGACGGTGCCACAAGCCACACAGCACACGTTACAATCGATTTATTGAAGAGTAAGTTTGATGAGCGTGTTATCTCAAGAAATGGACCAGTCGATTGGCCGCCTCGTTCGTGCGATTTAACGCCTCTGGACTTTTTTCTTTGGGGCCACGTCAAGTCGTTGGTCTATGCCAACAAGCCGACGACGTTGGAAGAGCTCAGAGCCAACATTGAACACGAAATAGCAGCCATTTCGGCCGAAATGTGTGGCCGAGTCATCGAAAATTGGGTCCAACGAATCGACCGCTGCAAACGTGCCCGCGGTGGCCATATGAACGAAGTCGAGTTCCATTCATAAATGTTTTGATTGTACTTCAACCCGATAATAAAGTTTTTGAAATATCTCAAATGGTTTGCATTTTATTTTGAAAAAAAGTTGTCAAGTCCTTATTGGAAAACCCTTTATTTATATTAAAACCTAATTTTTTTTATTGAATTATATAATCTATGAATTGTTGTAAAAAAAAATCTGTTTTCTGCATGCTCATTTATATTTCTTTTTTTTCTAAGTAGTGTATAGGTATCCTAGCTTGTGGAGATACGAAGACGACATCGAAGTGCAAGGGGTTTTTGTTTTACGTTCTCTTGTTTTACTAGTGGCACAATGGAGTAGATCTCCTATGAAAGGGGCCCTGGGGCTCCATCGGACAATGATGGCCTTGTGCTTAGCGGTCTGTGTCTCTCTCTCTCTCTTTCTCGGATATGGAGGATGGAGGATGGAAGATAGAGGATAGAGGATAGATGATAGAGGATAGAGGATAGAGGATAGAGGATAGAGGATAGAGGATAGAGGATAGAGGATAGAGAATAGAGAATAGAGGATAGAGGATAGAGGATAGAGGATAGAGGACAGAGGACAGAGGATAGAGGATAGAGAATAGAGGATAGAGGATAGAGGATAGAGGATAGAGAATAGAGGATAGATGATAGAGGATAGAGGATAGAAGATAGAGGATAGAGGATAGAGGATACAGGTTACAGGATAGAGGATACAGGACAGAGGATAGAGGATACAGGTTACAGGATAGAGGATAGAGGATAGATGATAGAAGATAGAGGATAGATGATAGAGGATAGAGGATAGAGGATAGAGGATAGAGGATAGAGGGTAGAGGATAGAGGATAGAGGATAGAGGATAGAGGATAGAGGATAGAGGATAGAGGATAGAGGATAGAGGATAGAGGATAGAGGATAGAGGATAGAGGATAGAGCATAGAGGATAGATGATAGAGGATAGACGATAGAGGATAGAGGATAGAGGATAGAGGATAGAGGATAGAGTATAGATGATAGATGATAGAGGATAGAGGATAGAGGATAGAGGATAGAGGATAGAGGATAGAGAATAGATGATAGAGGACAGAGGATAGAGGATAGAGGATAGAGGATAGAGGATAGAGGATAGAGGATAGAGGATAGAGGATAGAGGATAGAGGATAGAGGATAGAGGATAGAGGATGGAGGATAGAGGATATAGGATGGAGGATAGAGGATAGAGGAGAAAGGATAGACGATAGAGGATATGTTCGATGTTATATTATAATCGTGCATAACAGAACCAATGTTATTTATTTTATAACGATTTTAATTACATAAACTTTTTAACAAGAAATACATCGTTAATAATATTATAACATATTTTTAAATCATAGAAAATTATTAATTATCGCAGATTACAAAATTACAAAATATCACAGATCGCTGAATAAAAGAATTTTGTCGCTGTTTTTTATTTTTAACTCAAGCCTGCAACATCAAAAATTATATCTGATTAATTTTTTCTGAATGACTTATTTTTGAACAGTTTTTTTTTCTCGCCGAATACTTGATTTTAGCGAATTGTGTGGAGTGTTTTCTACCTGTGTTGCCCACAAGTAGCTGGCACCCCACACACCCCCTTCCTAGCGAAGGGTTAATGATCCTTCTCGATATCGTTTCGTCGTGAACCCGACTGTGACCTGGTTCGCATTACGTGTGCTGGTATTGCATTCTGCGTGAAATTTACGCGTTTGGGTATTTTCGCGGAGTCTTGAGACGGATAAGTAAGAGAATTGAAAGAGGGTTTCAGGCGGTCGATTGAAACGTTCTTCTCTTTGCCGGAACGGACCTTCGTAAGGCGGTTGAAGAGATTTGCTCACTTGGTCCTGACGTACAAACACATGAACACAGTCTTTAAATGAGTTAAAGACAAATGTGTTAGTAGATGTGTGTGAAGAAGGTGATTGTGGTTTCACCCAACGCATGACCTCTCACAGCCTTTGCACATAGTCACTAGGTGATATTGTGTGAGTGGTATTTGTGTCCGAATGTATGAGCTCGTACGGCAAACGAAGATTTTGGCCATAAACCAGTTCAGCTGGAGTGGCATCAGCGTCTCCTCTGATGATGGAGCGAAGCACGAGAAGGATGAATGGTAGTTTGCGAGTCCATCCTTCTCATGCTTGGCAGATCAAAGAGTCTTTAAGTACCTGATGCCATCGTTCTAGCATACCATTTGCTTTAGGGTTGTAAGCAGTCGTTCTGCTTCGTTTGAACCGCAAAACCCTGCCCAACTCTGCGAACAGCTGAGCTTCGAATTGCGCTCCTTGGTCAGTCACAATTGTGAGTGGAGTTCCGTATCGCGGAATATATTCCCTGACCAGCGAGGTAGCAACAGTGGATGCACGAATGTCCGCAATTCAGATAGCTCATCAATCAGTTGCGCATCCGCTATCTGAGCATAATCCACCGTCGATGGGATTATGAGCTCGTTGATGCGGGACAATGCGTCAGCGACAACGTTATCCACACCAGATATGTGACGTATATCCGTCGTGAACTGACCAATGAGGTCCAGATGCCTAAGTTGGCGTGGAGACGCCTTTTCTGCGTTTTGCTTGAAAGCGAAGATAAGTGGTTTGTGATCAGTGAATAGCGTGAAAGTTCTACTTTCCAGCATGAACTTGAAGTGCTTTATGGCAACGTAAGCTGCCAAAAGCTCGTGATCATACGCACTATATTTCCGCTGTGCTGCAGAAAGTTTTTTTGAGAAGAATGCCAAAAGCTGCGAGGCATTCGATACTTTCTGTTGTAACACAGCCTCGATGGCAAAAGTGATGCCGAGGAAGAAGGATAAGCAAGGGTCGCAGCTTGCGCTAATTGCTTTTTACAGTAATCGAAGGCTTCCAAAGACTCAGGGCTCCATTGAAGTACCGACTTATCGCGTTTCTTTTTACTACCTTCCGTGAACTTGTCTAATATAGACTAAAACGAGGCAGCGTGAGGTATGAACCTTCGGTAGAAGTTCATCATACCGAGAAAACGCCTCATCTCGTGAACGGTAGTTGGTTACGGATAGGAGACTATGGGTTCGACTTTTGAAGCAATTGGACGAATTCCATTTGCGTCAATGGTGTGTCCCAAGAAATCTACCTGAGTTTTTACGAAGTGGCATTTCGCGAAGTTTATCACAAAACCGTGCAAGTCGCTGAAAAGGCGTTTCGAGATGAACGAAATGCTCTTCCTCTGACTTTGAGGTGATCAAGATGTCGTCAATGTAGACGAAACAGAAATCTCGATTTTTAATCTGGCCCATCTGTTAATAAATAAATAAATAATAAACAAAAATCTAGATCAATCAATGTAGAAAAACCTTTGAAAGGTGTGTGCAGCATTGCGCAAACCGAACGTCATTTGCACGAACTCATACAAACGAAAGGTGTCGTGATCGCTGTCTTTGGAACGTCATCCTCGTTCAGAGGATACGCACGTTCCAAATCGATTGTGGAAAAAACTGAACAGCCATGAAGTTGCTGGGCGAAATCCTGAATGTGAGGGATCGGATATTTGTCCGGGACTGTTTAAGCGTTAAATGCCCGGTAGTCACCGCAAGGCCTCCAACTTCCATCCTTTTCACGGGCCATGTGAAGTGGAGAGGCCCATGGACTGACGGTCTGCAAATACCACGATCAACCATTTTACAAAACTCAGCCTTCACAATCGCAAAGCGAGTGGGTGAGAGGAGTCGCGATTTCGAGAAGGTTGGTCGCCCTTCTGTGACGATAAAATGGCGGACCGTGTGCATTTTCGACGTGTTTTCTTTGTTAGCGTGAGCGGGTACTCGGGCTTGGCCGCTAGGACAGATAATTCTGCGGAAGGTCCCTTCAAAACATGACCGATGGCTGAACTGACGTTGGTTAGCGGATCGATCAGACAGCGTTGACTGAGATCGACAACCAAACCAAAATGTCGTAGAAAATCAGCTCCTAGGATTGGTCGATCAACGTCAGCGACGATAAAGTTCCATTAAAATTCCGTCGAAGTTTGAGTGAAACTTTAAGTGTCTTAAGACCATATGTCGAGATCTTGGTGCAGTTCGCTGCAGCCAGAACCAAGTTTGGATTCGCGGCGTGGCCTTCGTCACGATGTTTGGGAACAACCGAAATGTCTGCACCGGCATCCACAAGCAATCGTAGGCCAGATGTTGTGTCCAAAATAATTAGGCGACTAGAGTTTGGACAAGTGCTAGAAGTCGCCATCTCCAACACCTGACCTAGTTTTTTGCGTGCGGAAACTTGCACCGAATGTGATGTGCTTTTGGATCGGCCGCGTGACTTGATTCTACCATTGCGCTGTGAGCCGGACTGCCGTTCAAAGTTTCGACTCTTTCTAGTGTTTTGAGCGAGATCACTGACAGTACTCACTAACGCAGCAATTTGCTTTTGAAGTGATTTAAAACCAAACTGCTGCATGTTTGTCGATGTGGTGGCAGACGTACTAGCTATTTGGAAGTGAGCCGTCGCGACAGCTATCCTGTCAGCAATTTCGCTCAACTCATCGAGGGTCCCGTGGTCACCGTGAGAATTGCTTGTGTCTGCGAGGGAAGACGTTGATGAACTTTTTCAAGATGTCTATTGAAAAATTGCTACCCGCGAGCGAACACATCTGGCCGAGCAACTGAAACGGTTTCAAATCGCCCAAGTCCAAGCCACTGACCAAACGCTTCAATTTGGCGTCCTCGGACTCCCCGAATCTCTTAATCATCGTATCCTTGATGTCCATCGCTTGCTCACATTCCGCCGTACTCAACATGCTTAACGCGTGATTAAACTTAGTTAATTCCGCGACTATGGACGCAGCCGCAAACTGTGCATCCATAATGCGGAACCATGCGGCCGGGTTCGAGGTCCAAAAGGACAACTTCTGGATCGCGTCCGCAGCCAGTCGCGGAATGGGATTAGCTGACGCACCGATATCGAGTCGAACTGTTGCATCATCGTTGGCCCGTGCCAACGGATTATTTCTGTCTTCGTTTGACATTTAAATGTATTCAAAAATAGTGGATAATAGAGAAGTAGAAGTCACCGAAACAGAAAATCAAACCAAAACGCAATACCGCGCACCTCAGAAAGTTCTCAACGACACTACTCAAAAAATCTTACAAAAATAAATAAATGGTATACTTAATCTGCTTATTTCTTATTTATTTAGCGTTCATGTTGATATTGTTGCTGTATTTGTTGGTGATGATGTCGTGGTATTGTAGATTATAATCGTGTATAACAGAACCAATATTATTTATTTTATATCGATTTTAATTATATGAACTTTTTACAGATTTTTAAATCATAGGAAATTATTAATTATCGCAGATTACAAAATTGCAAAATATTACAGATCGCTGATTAAATGAGTTTTGTCGTTGTTTTTTATTTTTAACTCAAGCCCGCAACATCAAAAATTATATCTGATTAATTTTTTCTAAATGACTTATTTTTGAATAGAGGATAGAGGATAGAGGATATAGGATAGAGGATAGAGGATAGAGCATAGAGGATAGAGGATACAGGATAGAGGATGGTGGATGGAGGATTGAGATTAAGGATAACGGATAGATGGATAGAAGATAGCGGATAGTGGATAGTGGATGGGGGATGGAAGATGATGGATAAAGGATTGAGCATAGAGGATGGTGGATGAAGAATAAAGAATTGAGGATGGAGATTAATAATGGAGAATGAAGAATGATGGATAGAGGATTGCGGATGGAGGATTGGGGATCGAGGGTGCAATATGGAAGATGAAACATGGAGTATTAAGGATAGCGGATATAGGATAGAGGATGGAGGATATAGGTTGAATTATGGACAATGGACGACGGACGATGGCGGATAGAGAATGGAGTATAGAGGATAGAGGATAGTGGAGAGAGGATGGAGGATGGAGAATGGACGATAGACGATGGAGAATAGAGGATGGAGGATAGAGAATGGAAGATGGATTATGGATGATAGACAGTGGACAATTGAGGATAGAGGATAGACAATGGACACTGAGAAATGAAGGATAGAGCATAGAGAATAGTTGATAGAGGATGGAGGATAATAGGAATAGTTTTCTATAAATCAATTGGAAAAGGTTTGAAACAGAAAATCATTATATTTCGTGTAAAGAAACAAAAAAAATTTTTTTTCTCAGTTTCACATTCATAGTCATCAACTTTGTCGCACTCCGATCATAGTTACCATAATGATATAGTGACTTTCACTCTCTCACCTCCGTTTACATCAGTCTCCCACCATCCACTTCCTCAAATTCTATTTAAAACAATAAATTTTGATTGAAATTTGGAATCCTTCTTCAGTAGGTAGATATAAGGATAACGTTTCCGGAAAAAATTATCCCTCGCGAACTAGTTCCTTCTTTTAGTTCACTAGGATGCGTGAGTTCATTCGTGACGAAGGCAGTGAAGTTTGAAGCAAATTGTAGTCGTCATTGTGGTACAATGTAATGAGCAAAAAAATGAAGGTTCTAGTCGTCATTCTAGTAGAATGTGATGAAAAAAAAAAAGGTTGTCAGTCTAGAAGAGTATATTGTACTGCTGAGTTACAAACGCCAATGAATGAAGAGAAACGAACTAGGAGCGGGACTGTCTGCGAACTAGTTCGTTCATTTCAGTTTTGGGAACGATCTTCTGAACTAGTTCGTTCGCGAACTACACAAGCCTAGTTTCCATTCTCTTAACTGACATTCTTTGGGTTTAACCAAATGGTTTAGGGAACTAAATTCGCAAGCTGCAATGTTAGTGTGATCCTCTTCTATACACGGTGTCCGGTACTCCATGCACAACCTTGTTAGGGGTTATTCCTTGATATATTTTGAGGCAAAAATTGTTCTACAGGCTATATATGTGCCTACCTAGAAAGGTTCACGATCGATAATTTGTCCTTAAACAAAAATGTTGCATATATAATAAAAGTTAGTTTCCTTTGCGTTTTCCTATTTCTCCGAATAACTGTTCGGCATTACTCGGTATTTTAACGATTCCGGAACGCGATCGTATGGATAGCAAAGAGAAAGAGAATACTACTTCTGCTTTGCAGATTTTACTTACGGGCGAGCGCCAATGGCGAGTGGTGCATTTCTACCTATGGTGCAGGGCTACCCATTCTACCCTATGTGTTTTCGCCTATTACTTCCAAAATAGTAAAACGTAACTCATTCATATGTATGCAGCTTTTGTAGGTAATAATATGGTACAAAATAAAATTAAACTGGCATTTTTATAATGGGGTTTTCTGAGAAAAACTACATTGATCACGGAATTTTTAGAATAGAAGTAGAAAAATTTGTGTTTTGTAAATATCTCAAGATGGGGTGCAGTTACAATTTTGACTGTTACATCAAATGAAAGGTCCCTAAAAAACGAGTTATAACACTTTGCCTTGTGATTATTCGTTTTTAAGATATAACGTTTTAAGTGGGTGAGGGTACAGGTCCGAAACACTTTTCTTGACCACCCTGTATCTCCACAGATATTGAAAATTGACCTTTCCTGTAGAACAATTTTTGTCTCAAAATATATCAGGGAATAACCACTAACAAGGTTGTGCATGGAGTACCGGACACCCTGTATACTCCTAATGTATACAATTGCTCACACAAATAGCTAACATCCCAACCCGAGTACAACTGGTCAGCTCCTCATTGGAGAGAGGATAATATTGATCTCGATGAACGTTTATAAGTAGATAGTTGGCTTCTAATATCACTGTGACTGCAGTCCCATTGAGCGAGGTTGGTACGGCCCCAAGATGAAGAAGCTTAAAGAAGAAGCTTAAGCGACTAACGGAAACTGTATCCTGAAATCATTTGGATGCCTGCTATTCGACCTTCATGAGTCGATAAACCATCGATAAGTCACCATGTTGGACTGGTAGTCGAACTGACGGCTTTAGATGCTCCTTGATTCTTAAGATCTCAGCTTGCAGTTGTTGCGGCGTTATGTGCATCTATCACATCTAGGAAAGCAGATTGGAGTCGCTGGTAGCTGTTCATAGCTAACATGACTCTAACCGCAAGTGAAAAGAATATTTGGATGATCTATTGCGAGTGCAATTCGTTGGTTAGATTATTAATTTGACTAGCGATACTGTTGGTGGCGCGTAAAATATGGTGATCTATGTTAACCGTAGAATCAATGATAGAGGTTTGGATTTTTATTAGCTGACTTACGTGTTCTTCGTTTCCTTCTACCATGTATTTGACTTATAATGCCGGACATTTTATCTGCATATTCGGAATTCAATATCCCAAACAATGAGTTTGCAATATTTTCTACTCCGTTTAGAGCACCCCTCCTATATCTGCGATTGTTTGACTTCAAAATTGGATTATTGTTTTCGATTTCGAAGAGCTTTTATGTCATTTGGGTCGGATGATAGTGGAGTTAACGGACTTGAATTGAGAATCACTTCTGTTTAGATTATTATAGTCTCCAGCTCTTCATAAGAAAATCAAGTTGACCCTACATTTTTTAGCATCAGCTGTTTCGCAGACTTCACAGCCGCTTCCCAAAGTCCTCTGAAGGGTGGAGTTCATGGATGTATAAAACAATTCTCTCTAATTGGTTTCGAGCTCCACCGAAGTTTGTCTAATTATCGCAAATTATTTTTTACAATGCCCCCGATGTACAATGAAACGTTTTAGCGCTCCGATGAATCCTTCTGTGGTTAAATCCATCACAAGTTCTAAATGGACGGTCTTGGTGGCAAAGCAGCAGAATACCGATAGATACGATTTTTGCAATTGGTGCAATTCCTCGGGATAGCAAATCAGCAGGATTATCTTTTGATCCTACATGCCGCCACTGTTCTTCCGACGAATATTCTTGTATTGATGCGATTCTGTTGGCTACAAAGGTGTGGAAGGTTGAAGATTCTGCATGCAGCCAATGAAGAACAATTTTGGAGTCGGTCCAGAAGAAGCATGATTGACTGGTCAACTTCAGGTCTTTACGAAGACGGTGCATTAATTCTCCGGCTAACTTAGCCGCACACAGCTCCAAACGTGGGATTGTAGTTACTTTTAAAGGTACAACTCATGTTTTGGCATGTATGGTACAAAAATATATCGCGGCTCCATAGGCCTTTTCTAATGCATCGGCGAAAGCGTGTAACTGTTGACTTCTGGGTACTTAACCATTAAATACATGGCGGAAAATTTTGATGTTGCTTAGTTTTTCCAACTCTTGGCGTTATGTATTCCACGTAGAATGCAGTTCCATCGGGAGAGCAGCATTTCAATCCTGCTTAAGGTCCGATAATCGCTGAATAAATGTCTTTGCAGTGATGGTGACTGGACTCAATTATCGTAACGGGTCGAAGACATGAGCGATGTCCGATAAAACGAATCTTTTTATTATCTTGGAGGAATCATTACAAGCTGTTCTAATGCTGAATACATCGGTCTCCGGTAGCCAGGTTAGTCCCAACGTCTCTTGGTCATTTTCAAAATCTAATTGTAGAGCGACATGTTTATTGGGGTATCTTTGTAAAAGTACAAGATCACTGTGAATGGCACACCATTTGCGCAATTTAAATCCGGCTGCCTGTTGTATTTGATTTTTTTTATTAATAGCTTATCGTAGGTTATTCGAGCCAGTCATCAAGTCATCCATGTAGATTGCTTAAAGACTTACTTATAATCATACAAGATTATGAAATAAAAACAAAGAAAGCCTTTTCTGAACCGACTCAATTCTATTTTTATGAACCTCATAGTATGGAGCCCATACCGGGCAGGCATATTCCAAAATAGAATGGACAAAACTGCAGTACAACATTGTTGTAAATCAAAAGTTGATATTTTCAAGCGGTATCAACTGCAGCGACCATAACATTTGCACAATTTCCATTCTCGCTGCATTAGCGGGTAGCCACGTACCCCCCCTTCGTCACTGATCGTATCAACTGGAAGATGAAACTGATGAATTTCTTGGCACTTTTCACGACATTGATATTAAGGTTTAGAATGTTTTCGACATAGCTACATACTTAGACATAAAAAAAACACATAATTACAATTTAACTGATTCAAATTTCAAATTCTTTATTGTGATACCCTTATACCCTGTACAGACTAAGCGTTTTAAACGCGTTTAAGTAGACAAAATTAACGAGTTAAAAAAGTAGTGTTCAGACTAAGCAACTCGTTTTATTTTGATACATGACAGTTTGATGTGAATTGTTTTGACAAGCAGATATTCAACTGTGTTTCATTAGCAAAATTTATGGTTTCTAAGTTCTTTGAAGCAGAAGTGTTTGTATAGCAGTAATGAAAAGTGAATTAATTAGTTAATGCAGTCGCTGCACAAGCACAAAATTTAGTTTCTGCAGCATTAAGTAGTTTCTTTTAAAGTTCACTTAGATTTCCGCGAGGGTCGCAGTTAAGGTTGCCAGATAGTTGGCTGCAGAACCCGTCGAGTGAACTGATGAAATAGCCCAAAACCCGCACGAAGACTTGTAGCCCAAATACCGCGCTCAACCTTGAAATTGGAGAAATGTGTTGAAAATAATTGCGATACCGACGACAAACTGTGCTCCAGAATTCTTAAGAAACACTGTAATGTAAATATGTGTGTGAATATATAAATTCTCATTTATCACAATTTCAAAAGTCTTCTCTAAAAATATTAGGTGCAATAATCAAATTATTCACGAAAAATAATTTGTAATTTTCATAATTCAATGGGATCAAAATCTTCAGTGAATTATCCTACATGTAAGTTATCAGGCAAAAATAAAATATGGCTTTTTGCTTTTATGAATAATAATATATACGAGTATTAGTTTATGTTACAAGATGCACATCAATACATAATAATGTAAGCATCTCATAATCACCTTCGCCTAAGCGATCAGATCCTGAGTCTAAAGAAGATCAAGCCGCGTCATACAATGTTGCGAGCTTGAGGTTCGCCAGGATTTCAAGTAAAACGCAGTTCAATTTCATTTACTACTTGTTATCGAAGAAAATCACTTTAAAAATACACTTTCGCGCAGAACTGATCGTCGATCCATTCTCGCAGTTGAAACCCCCCCCCCATCCCGGGCACTGCATATACTGCATGATGTGAGTCGAGATATTTCCAGCATATTCAGTTGTTTGTGTGTTGTGTGAAATGCGCATGAAGTAACTATTACATGCTAGAAATGTCTAGAATATGCGAGAAGTACATGGACCTATCTACGATATTACAAGGTTGTTGTTTTTCTCTAGAGACTTTAATACCAATAATAAGTGAGTTGTTCGCATTGCCAGAGTACACATGTAACAATAACTTTGTAACAATAACTTTAATTTTTGCAACACATGTCTGTAACCCACCAATCAATTAAAAAATGTTTAATAAATTATGAAAAAATGGCACTCTACCTGCGACAGTCATCAATATTGGTAAATCTATTATCTCTTATATGTTATATTTCGATGGGTGTCCTTAATTTGAAAGAAAGTGGTTCATTTGTAGAAAGTCAACAAATAATGAACCGATTCTAAATGAATTTTAGTTTGCAAACACCAGATAGATATCGTGTGAAGTATTATTTTTCATTAGAGAGAACCGAACATTTATTGGCAACAGGATCTGTGATATGACATAGTTTGCCAACGTTGTATTTGAGCCGGTAACACTATCAGCTTTGACCCAAGAGACGACTAAAATTCAGTTTTCTAATTTTTATATTTCTATTTTTTCCTCGTAAATCGGCTCTGTTGTAAACTAGCAAACTAATACAATTTGCGTTGGCCGAATAGCCCAAAAAGCTAGAAGAAGCTTTTTGAAATTAGTACCCGCGAATTGAATATTTAAATAGCCCAAATCGCGGTAAATAGCCCAATCTGGCGACCTTAGTCGCAGTACATGTTTTCGGTTAAACGCGTTGTAGCTACGTGTTTTCGTAAACGCGTTCGGGAAGTGTTTTCAACGCGTTTAACTCGATTTAAACGCGTTAATCTCGTAGTCTGAACATAGTATTAGTGCTTACGATCAGGCGATCGTTGCAAGTTGATACTTGCTGATGTGGAATTTTGTTGGCGAGTTCACAAGGGCAAAATTGCAGCTTGTTTGATATTTGATCCAGCTTCACGGACCAATGTTTACGATCACAATATTTGATCTTGTTAAGTGATCTGGTTCAGTGGCAATTTTACTTAGGGAATGAAAAGGTTGGAGATATATGAGTTTGATTTCGCGAACGAGAGTTTGTTTCGTTGAAAACGTATTACCTTTGAAAAACTCCCCAGCTGAAGCAGCGTGCAGACAGATTTCAAACGGTTCCCGCTGATTTCGCGAACGAGAATTGGTTTCGTTGAAACGTATTACCATTGAAAAAGGTCCCCAGCTGAAGCAGCGTGAAGACAAGTGTTGTATATTGAAAGTGCGAACTACAAAAATAACTATATTCTTTTTATTTGGCGTTATTAAACAGCGTCACTTCACACATACTCCATTTTGTGGTTAACATAAAATTGTAGACAACTGTCAGAAAAATTCAAATAAATGTTGTCAACCTCAGCGATGAAATTCACTGGGGTTCGTTCCAAAAACCGCGATGTTACATTTCTTCCCGCTCTTCCACATCTATTCGGGAGAGAAGATAACTCGAGGTTTCTTTGTTCTGGTCGATCTTCGTGGGGTCACTGGTAGGGCTGTGTCAACCCGAATTTGCCCGTCCATCGACGTCATATTGGATGTCTCCGATGACCCTACTTCATTTAGCAGTTTGTTATCTAGAGCTGCCGGATTGTCGTTGTTAGGTGGAGCCGCTGGCGGTATCTTAGTTACTTGAGGACTGTTCCTCACCAAAGAGCCAAGGAGCCTGGTCGTTTGTGGTTGCAGCAGAGCAGACGGAAAATGTTGTGTTTCACTTCGAGCTTCAAGGAGTTTGATCCTTCCTTAATAAAGAGCGAACTACGAACTACTTATTCTCCTTTATCACTAACTACAATAGATATCAGACTTCAGAATTTTATCAAGAGTATTATATGATTCGCTTAAAGCCGATTGTAGCTGCGGTATGTTTTTCCATCGTTTGGCCGAATATCAGACTATTGTTCAACGGAAATTTTACTTTATTATTTTTTAATAATAAAGTATTGTGATCGACCTGAAATTTCAAAAAAATTTGTAACCTGATATTTTGTATTTGCACGTTTTAGAACTAGAAAACCCAAAAAAGCAAAAACTTTGGATTACAATATCTTCCGACCAATTACACCAAGACGATAAAATTTGGTTACTGTAGATAGGATCACAAGTGGAGTCTACTGAATGTAAACTTTTTGAGGAGGGAGGTGGAAAACGAAAGTAGGGGATTAGCCATTTTGGAATAAAATTTAAAAAATTAAAAAAAATACGTAAATAAATAAATAAAATCTGTCAACAGTCTGACCGCAACTTTATTATTTTTTGGGGTAGCAGTCCGGATCACATTTAATGCTGAGATGCAGTGTAGGTTACTATGCGCCTGATAATCTAAAGAATAACTAGGAGGCTATATTTGGAACGTTATTTATTAGATTGTCAAACGCATAACAAACTATAGTGCATTTTAGCATTAAACGCGTTGCGGACTTTTACCCAAAAAATAATAAAGTTGCGCCCAGACTGTAGGCAGATTTTTTTATACGACTACCATTTTGTTCGACTGGCAAAGTCGCGCAATTTCTCGACTTTGGTACAAATGCCCGACAAATGTGTAATCGGTTTTTCAATCCTGCAAATTACTTATTTGTCCTGATATTATTTTTTGTGTGGAGAGTAATGATTCGATACCCGATTTAGGAGATATATCAACTCTGATTGTTAAACTTCGGAGTGAAGTCCCAATGAAGTGGAACAAGATCGGGTCAAAATCCCATTTTGTAAAATACCAACTTACGAAACTAAGTTGCGCTGCGCTAGCCCATCTAAACGGTTAGGTTGAAAAATTTTCCCTTTTCTTAAAATCATATTTCCAAAATCCCGTTTTTTTGGATAATATAAATATCAGAGCCCGAGCGCCCGAATTAATAAGCATTAATTTTATACATTAAGTGTTTCTTTTCTTTTTCATTTTCACCACTATTTTGAATTTTCCACAAATATGTTTTTTAATCACACACACAGCTGAGGCGATTAGAATGACACCCCAAGTGTTAAAATCGGTCAGGTCGCGTGCAAACTACGAATGAACAAATAAAGTTTTGGTAAACATCTACTAGGTACTCAAACAATAAGCACATCTTCATAGCTGCGTAGCGTCTCACTAATCAGATAAAAAACAGGGATATACAATTTTGAAAAGAAAAAAATATTTTCAAAATAGAATCTTGGGAAACGATTTTTTTTAGGACGTGATTTTGGAACACGGGATTTTGATCCTATCACTCGAATGACACCTCAAGTGTCTAAATCTGTGTGATTTCCTACAAATTTCGACCGAATAATGAATGAAATTTGGATCACATATCTACGACCAAAATACACAACCCATTTAATAAGATGTGCTGCGCGGCTTTAGTTGAGTAAAAAACAGAAATTTTTAATTTTAATAAGAAAACGAGATTTTGTGAAACGAGATTCAATTTATGCCGTATTGTGCCGTAAAAATATATTATTTTACTTCAGTCGATAATTTCTTACGACCATGTACTAAAAATTATGTTAAGTTAGCCCCGCCGTTTTCGAAAAAAATTAAATTTAACAATTGTACTGAATTGTACTCAATTTGTGCTGAATTGTAACTGGAAATTTCACAATAAGCGGAAAACGAAAAGTATTATATTGGAGGATTCGTACTTTCGTGTTCTTTGTTACTTGCCTAATGAAATCTATTTTCATGGCAATTTGATTTGATGAAAAATGGCTCACCCCCCACTTCTGGTCTTCACCATCCCTCTCAAAAATTGTATATTCAGTAGACTCGACTTATAATTCTATATACACAAAACAAATTTTTATCTTCCTGGTACAGTTGAGTCGGAAGATATTGTAATCCAAAGTAATTCACCCCCACACCTTACCACCACTCTTAAAAATGTTAACCCTTTTCTAATCTTCTAGTATTTCTTAAGTTAACCACAAAGTGTCAACCGTTTCACATTAATCGTTCAGAAGATATGGATTTTAGAATGATGGGAAAAGTTACCAAGTTATTCTTGCTAACTCGATCCATGCAAACACGGCATCAGTAGACGGGTTTAAAAGATTCGCCAAAATTCGCGCGTCATAGATAAATTTGTCAAATATAATTATAATATACATATGAGTTAAACTTCTTTTATTGATTCGGTAGAGTATTGTTTTGAATTTAACATAACTGTAGTTTACAGGGTTTTTTTTTTGTTTTTCCTACAGTTTACAAAAATGATCAAATGATCTGTCGCATTATTTTATTTCGTCAAAAGACTTGCCCTCAATTAATGGAACAGTAAGGTGTACGAATTAATGCTACTGAAATGGGTTCTTTACATGATAACAATCATCAAAAACTCAAACACAATTGATAAGTTTTTGTTGTTTTCCGGCGTCAGTGGAGTTTCTGGTGTGAAACCCCAACACGAAATCCCCGACTGTTGATTAATCGCTGTCCCTGAGGACATGACAGTTGGAAAACTTTCACTGGATATGCCAGTTTTTTAATAAGACTGTGTTGGACTGGGTCCGAAGGAGCTGTTTCGTCATTGGATGGCATAGACTCGTCAAAGGTTGTATCATGTCTAAATTAGGGATGTTAATATCGGAAAAAAATATCGATATATCGATATATCTATATTGGAAAAAATATCAATATCGGCTGACGATATATCGGAGAAAAATATCGATATATCGATATATCGAATATTTTTTCCAATGAAAAATAAACTCCAATGCTGCATCAAACTTAACATTAATAAAAAATACGGTGCACGCGGCTTTTAGCAAACCGAAAGCTAATAAAGAAATGACATTTGATTTCGTTGCCTTCGGTCACAGTTGCCAACTTTAGCTATTTTTAGAGTCTGCAATTCAATTTAAATTTTACCATTGCAATTTCAATATCTGAGAGTTTTTTGATTGAACTATTGGAAATGTTGGTGGAAAGTGGAAAATTCTTCTCAGTTGACTTATGAAATCAAAATAATGCCTTTTTTTGATCGAAATAAAGTTTCCGGATAAAAATACTGTTATTTTTTAAATAGGGTAAACTACCCGGTTTCGGGACCCCTTAAGAAATTTTTTTAGTTCCAAGACTTATTTTTATCTTACTGTGTACCCATTATGTACAAAAATTATTGTTTTATATTCGTCGTATTGTACTTTTTCCATTTTAATATCATAATTTTAACTAATAGTAAAAAAAAATTAAGATAAATAAATTTTAATGAAAAAAGACACCGTGCCCAGTTTCGGGCTCCTGTATAATAGCAAATATTTGCAATGTTGTTGAAATTAAGCGTAGGGTACTATAATGCTATTTTTTTATTAAAGAAACAATTAAGGATAGTATTTAATTAACTATGCGTTAAAACTAACTCGCGCTTAGCAAAATGCCTAATGAAATGCGAAAATTTGATGTGTCATCTTCAAATATTCCAGAATGATTGCACGGGTTACTTAGAGTATACGAAGCGACAAAGAATTCATTCAGAACATCTTAAGCACCTCAAATTAGCAATTGAATTGTTTTTTATTTAGATGAAGCTTAGTATAAAGCGAAAAGCAACATGGTGGCCCGAAATAGGCTGCGGGCCCGAAACC
The DNA here is from genome assembly GCA_951812415.1 of Beris morrisii. NCBI lineage: Eukaryota > Metazoa > Arthropoda > Insecta > Diptera > Stratiomyidae > Beris > Beris morrisii. Next base: position 71,018,978 of record OX638312.1, on the reverse strand, counting down.
GGGTAGTTTACCCTATATTATTTTTAAAAAATAAGGATAAAAGGGGCAAAATCGAAAAAAGTATTAAGAGCAAACTTGATTTTAATTATTTATTAATGAAATATTATATATTGACATATTTTTAAAATGTAAGCTTATGAGAAGCAGTACTTTTCTGGAACAGTTGTTAAGAATACTCGATCCTTAATATGCTCTCCAGTAAGCCGACTGCGATTATTTGGCACCACAATATTTATTGCCGCCGCAACTCTTTCGGATGACAACGATGAGGCAGGGACAATCAGGTATTTCTGACTGATATCCGACAGAACTGGTGTGAAATGACGGCTATCAAACCAAAATTTTATTGGATCCGAATCCGGTGTTCTCATCATGTTGGGTTGATCCAGGTACTGCTTCAACTCATTTGGGACGGACCCTTGACTTGAAACTGTCTGACTGGTAGAAGCTGCTTGCACTACGAGTTTTTCATGTCGAGACCAAAGTGATGTCGATGCAATTTGTTGTTTCAACAGAGATAGACTATGTGTGATCGAAAAAAGGTCCTCTAATACAAACATACTTGAAAGAGCAAGATAAAAAACCAATAACAACAAGGTACGGAGCGGTTAGATACCTTAACGCAAGATAGTAGCCTGGTTGCCTCGTCTTACATAGATTTGTGTTGGCGCCTGAAGTGAAGATTCGCGTGCATGCGCCCGCATATGTCACGTGCCTTGAACCTAGTTTCGACAGATATGGTTTCCGTGATCGAAAATTTTTTTTCTACTTTCAACGTTTCTGGCATATCACATAAATAAGCAAAAATGCAGATTAAATGCAAAAAACCCGTTCGATTTCTAAAATATGATATACTTAAAAAAAATATCGAGTCCGATAGTCGGATTTCAATATCGATATATCGCTTTTTACAATATCGGCCGATATTATCGATATATCGTTCAAAAAATATCGCAATTTCGATATATCGAAATTTTTTTAACATCCCTAGCCTAAATCCGAAACATCCTTACAGCTGGTCAAAAACAAACTTCAGACTTCAAAAACACTTTTCTTAACCACCCTGTATCTCCACTAATATTGAAAATTGACCCACCCTATAGAATAATTTTTTTCTCCAAATATATCAAGGAATAACCCCTTACAAGGTGGCACACGGAGTGCCAAACACCCTGTATAGCGATATCGAAACCTATTTTTTTCCTACCAATTTTTATAAGAATGGAATTTTTCATGGTTATTCTTTTAAAAATTAGTAGAAAAAAAAAAATAAAATTGCTGTTGGCGGGATTCGATCCCCGCTCTTAGCGTTGAATTTTATATATCCTAGCGAACAACCTGCGCTATGGGATAAGGGAAACAAGGGACACCATAACCGCATAATAACTAGGAAACTGTGGGAGCAGGTTGCGAAAATTACAAACTCTGACTGTAAGTACTATTATTTTTCATTTTTATTTCGGAACTTTAAGTCTGTACATAACATTTCAATTAATTTGGATTGGTGAACTATTATTAATTATTATTATTAAAAAAAGACATAAATCTTTCACGGATTTGTTTTGCACTTTTCTTAGAATTGTTGTTAGATTTATTAAATCTTCTGGACATTTCGGTTGTGTTAGCGGCATCGTAGTTGTAGTACTAATCATCAATATTTTCGATATCGATAATTATGTTATGCAATAAGCCCATTGTTTTTATCAAAAGAATTGCTGCCAATGGTTTTGTATCAATTTCCCTTTTTAATAAGCGCCATTTCTCAGTGAGAATTCCAAAGGCGCATTCAACACACCGACGTGATTTTAATAAATTTTCATTAAATTGACTTTTTCTAGAGTTGAGATTCCTTCTGGGGAAGGGTCTCATCAAAAATGAAGTGAGGGGGTACGCTTCGTCACCCAGAAAAACGAATGGAGTCTTCACGGTACTTCCTGGAAGAGAAGTGTTTGGAGGAATTTCACGGGCCTATTACGAAACTCGACTCGATCAAAAAACTCACATTCTGCGACTATGAAACTCGACGAGTGCCTACTTGTCGAGTTTCACTCGACTTTTAGTCGAAAAAAAGCGTGAGTTAAGAGAACTGCGTATTATGAGAGCCGATCGAGTGAGTATTTTCTTATAAGAAATGTCAAACTCACTCGACTGCTGGAAATGAAGTGACTTTCCAATTGTCGAGTTTCATAATACCGACTTTAGCTCGAGTCAAGTCCAAATGTGAGTCGAGTTACTCACTCGACTCGAGTTCCGTAATAGGCCCGTTATTCTATTGTCGTTGCAATCCGATATTTTGCACCGGTAGTATCAAAGAACACCGACAGCGACCCTTTACGGTAAAACACTAGAGATCGTAACAATATAAATTTATATTCTATTATTCAACCTATGTACAGCCGAAGTAATTTTGAATTATGTAAAACTAGTTTGTAAGTTAGAAGTTAAGTTAAGTTATAATAAATAGTCAGTCGTTTTTTAACTACAAATCCACATGGACGCTTCTGTTTTATTCGCTAAATAAAGATTCCCCAAAGTCACTAACTAAGTATCCTAACATCCCCACAGTGGTGACCCCAAGAACACAATCCTCCAACATAATAAAAGCGAGAAGTTAAAGTTTGTGAACAAAATATTGCAATTAATTGAGATACCAAAAGTGTAAGCTATGAAGTGGGAAGCAAATTCTTAAAATATAAAAATAAAAGTGATTTGGTGGAATCAAGCACTGGTTATCGTGAATTTTCAATACCAGCTGCACAGCAATTTTTATTGCCGCTTCGACAAATCTAAAACACATCGCAAGAGCAATTTTCATCACGGCATCATTGAATGCACATTCATATCAGCACCATAGAAACGTTGGTAGCGGCATTACCGCACAAAGGAGCATCAAACGACGCATCACAATATAAGCCGACGATCCAACGCCGCTTTGAATCTTTCTTCAATAAGATCTGCATCATCACAGAGCCCGCCACAATATAGGAAAGTTTTTATATCCGAAACCAATTCCGTAAGTCGGCACAACGTCGAAAAATTTTTTTATTACATCATATTAAAATCTATTAATCATTTTTTTTGATTGTTAAAAATTTTATTAAAAATTTACTTCGCTATAACATAACAATTCATTATTAAAAATATTATCGGTAAAAGTTTAAAAACAAAAAGTTAAAGAAAAAAATTTATTTGCGTTGCTTGGAATAGCAAATTTACATCCAATATCAAATTAATCGTACAATTACAGTACTACATTGTCATATCCAATGTTACTTTCTACTGTTACGATCCAAAAGTTTTACGATTGATTTTTTTTTTTTTTTCGTGCTAGTGTATATACACACGTAATTGACCGGTATTACATATTTTGTGACAAATATCGAATTGCAATAAAATTAAATCTGCCGGCAGCTTCAAAAAATTTTAAAAGAATGTTCCGGTTAAGATAGGGCTATCTTTGGGGAAAACAAATACTAATATAATTAGACGGTACACACTTCCCAGTAAAAAAAACTCGAAAGATTAAATTGATTCGGTGCCATTTTTAAGCAAGTCAAGAAAGGAAGCAGGGTGTTGTCATAATACATGGCAGAGAACAAGAATCAAAACCTGCACTCACAAGAGGGTCAGGATGGAGCCGATAATTCTCCCGAAAACCCCTCAACGTTTTCAATAAGGTTACCGCCATTCTTGTCAAATTCCCCGATGGCTTGGTTTATTCAGGCAGAGGCTCAATTTATGATAGGAAAAATTCGCAAAGACATAAGCAAATACAATCATGTCATAGCACCACTACCGCAACAGGTAATTGAAACCGTGCTCGATACTATACAAAACCCACCAAGTGATCATTCAAAGTACGAAAATTTAAAATTAACCCTCATCAATCGACACTCACTTAGCGAAGAAAAACGAATTGAGCAACTATTGGGAAATGTAGAACTTGGGGATAGGAAACCATCCGATTCTATAGGTCCTTGTCGAATATTGCCGGGTCTAGCGAGGCAATAAATGACAAACTAATTCGCAAGCTTTGGATGCGAAGATTACCGCAACCAATCAATATCGCCTTAATTGCGCATAAAGACAAAGAAATCTCGGAAATGCTAATATTAGCGGACAAAATTTGGGACGCATTGCCGAATTCAAGTTCAATTTGTTCTGTCGAACCTCAAGAAAATTTAGCAACGCTTCACAAAGAAATAAGAGAGCTGCAGAAACAAATCAAAAACCTTACCTTTCAGAGTAAGCAACGAAGTCGTAGCCGTTCTCGCAACAAAGAACAGCCAAAAGACATACCACAAAAAATGTGCTGGTACCACCGTAAATATGCTGAAAAAGTCAGTAAATGCCAAAAGCCTTGCAACTACAAGGAATCAAATAAAAATACAGCGTCTTCGTTTTCAAAAAACTAGATTGCACTTCTGATTTAGCGGCAAACAGAAGTTTTCAAAGCTCATCACGCCGCTTATACGTCACAGATCAAAACAGCAAAATAAATTTTTTAATCGACACAGGGGCAGATGTCACTATTATTCCATACCATACATCCAATTCGGTAGCTACAGAAAGCGATTTTTTCCTGACTGCAGCAAACGGTTCACGAATTAAAGTATATGGAACCAGATTGCTGAAACTCAACCTTGGTCTGCGACGCGATTTCGTTCATTCCTTTTTGATCGCTTCGATCAACAAGCCCATTATAGTGGCGGATTTTCTCGAAAAATTTGATATCCTGGTAGATTTGAGACATAAAAAACTTATCGACTCTACTACCAAATTAACTTCCAGCATAAATACAATTAAGGTGGAAGCCCCAACACCACGGAATCTTAGCATCGAAAACCAATTCGGATTGATACTAAACAAATTTCCGACACTCTATCAACCTGTTAACTTCAACATTCCAATCAAACATTCAGTACAACATCATATAACCACGCAGGGAACGCTTTCTTGCTCCCGACCAAGAAGACTTAACCCCGAACAATACAAGACGGCAAAATTTGAATTCGAGCATATGGTTCAAATTGGAATTTGCCGACCATCAGCCTCTCCAGCATCATCGCCGTTACACATGGTGCCCAAAAGGGATAGTAAAGATTGGCGCCCATGCGGGGATTACCGGCGATTAAACGCGATTACGGTACCAGACAGATACCCGGTGCCACACATACAAAATTTTTCTATTTTCTTAACTGGTTGCAGCATTTTTTCCAAAATAGATCTGGTCAGAGCATATCACCACATACCGGTAGCTCCAGAAGACGTACACAAGACGGCCATAACCACTCCATTTGGTCTGTACGAATTTACCCGCATGCCTTTCGGTTTAAAAAATGCCGCACAAACATTTCAAAGGTTTTTCAACCAAGTGACCAATGGTCTTGAATTCGTATTCGTCTACATAGACGATATCCTTATAGCAAGCCGCAACAAAAAAGAACATGAAAAGCATCTCGAAACCGTTTTTCAAAGATTACCAGAGTATGGTTTGTGCATCAAAGCCTCTAAGTGCTTATTAGGCGTCCCAGAATTAAATTTCCTCAGCCACACTGTATCTAGTAAAGGAATCAGTCCAATGGAAGAAAAAGTGGAAGCAATCACCAAATTGACAGCACCATCATCGATAAAGCAGATTCAAAAATTTGTAGGGATGGTCAACTACTATAATCGCTTTATACCCAAGTTAGCAGAGCCACTCGCGCCCATTCACAAGCACGTAGCACAACTCCAAAAACTAAAAGGAAATACAAACAATTCGAATGGACAGAAGAATGCCAGGAAAGTTTTTCCCAAGTTAAAACCGCGCTGGCCAATGCTACACTTTTAACGCATCCCTGTGATAATGCTTCATATAGCATCACCACAGATGCCTCAGACATAGCAGTTGGTGCAGTGCTCCAACAACGTCAAAAAGAACAATGGCAACCCCTCGCATTTTTCTCCATAAAATTATCTCCAGCTGAAGAGAAATATTCGGCATTCGACAGGGAACTATTGGCAATTTACCTTTCCATCAAACATTTTAGATACTTCGTGGAGGGCCGAAACTTCACTATCTTCACAGATCATAAGCCACTAGTTACCGCCATCCCTTCGAAAACAGAGCGCTCTCCCCGTCAGACCCGACACCTAGATTATATCTCCCAGTTCACAACAGATTTAAAACACATTAGCGGAAAAACCAATTACGTCGCTGATGCACTGTCTCGCATTGAGAACATGGATGTCAACGCAATAACACTAAACCTAAGGAACCTAGTAGATAACCAATTAGGGGACGAAGAGCTCAAGACTCTCGTAGATGGCGCGAAAAACACACAATCAAAATATAAAATGGAACTTAAGACTATTCCCTTCTACCCAGACCCGATCTGGTGCGATACGAGCACAGGAAGGTCTAAGAAAAAGTGTTTTCGAATCAATTCATAATCTCTCACATCCAGGCATTAGAGCAACTCGAAAACAGCTCGCCTCAAAGTATTTCTGGCCTTCAATGAATCGCGATGTTAACAATTGGTCGAAAACCTGCATTGGTTGTCAAAAGGCCAAAGTGCATCGACACACACGTACAGAGTTCGAACGTTTCAAATTATCATCTCAACGTTTCGAACACATACATATGGATATCGTTGGTCCGCTTCCACCATCCAGTGGATATTCCTACATCCTAACAATCATAGACAGATTCACACGGTGGCCGGAAGCTTATCCAATGAAAGACATGACTGCAGTATCCATAGCAGAAACATTCGTACAGCGATATATACCACGCTTTGGCGTACCACTCGAGATCACGCTGGACCAAGGGAGCCAATTTCGATCAAAACTCTTTGCAGAGCTGACAAAGCTTTTAGGCGCTCACTGTATGCATACTACTGCGTACCATCCCCAAGCAAACGGGTTGGTCGAGCGATTTCATAGGCACATGAAAGCCTCCTTAATGGCCACAAATTGGTACGTAGAACTACCACTTGTACTTCTTGGAATTAGGACTACAGTAAGAAGCGATCTTCAATGTTCACCCGCAGACATAGTCTATGGCCAAGGTCTGAAGGTACCAGGGGAATATTTTGTGGACGATCGCAGCTCCGAAGACATAAATCACCATGACTTCGTAAAGAAACTAAAACAATCTATAAGCAACATGAAACCACAGGATACACGAATTAATTTTCAAAAAAAAGTAAATTTCCCGGAAGATCTTAATACTTGTGAATTTGTCTTCGTGAGAGTCGACAAACTGCGACCAGGATTAACCCCACCCTACGAAGGACCTTACAAGGTAATTCGTCGTTTCCGTAAGCAAATTGTCATCGAAATAAACGGAAAAAATTTCTCAATTTCGATCGATCGAGCAAAACCGGCGTATATCCTTTCCGATGCCTCAGAAAGAGATGTACCATGACAACATATTTTGTTTTCTTAGATGCGCTTCGCTGGAAGGGGAGTGTGTAGCGACCCAATTATTGAAACAATAAAATTGAAATCCTATTTTTACTGGAGCAATAGAAATTGAAAATCGAAATTCTATTTTCGCTGAAATAATAAAAACTCAAATTCTATTGTCGTTGCAATCCGATAATTTACGGGCCTATTACGAAACTCGACTCGATCAAAAAACTCACATTCTGCGACTATGAAACTCGACGAGTGCCTACTTGTCGAGTTTCACTCGACTTTTAGTCGAAAAAAAGATTGACGGGCCTATTACGAAACTCGAGTCGAGTGAGTAACTCGACTCGCATTTGGACTCGACTCGACCTAAAGTTGGTATTATGAAACTCGACAATTGGAAAGTCACTTCATTTCCAGCAGTCGAGTGAGTTTGACATTTCTTATAAGTAAATACTCACTCGATCGGCTCTCATAATACGCAGTTCTCTTAACTCACGCTTTTTTTTCGACTCAAAGTCGGGTGAAACTCGACAAGTAGGCACTCGTCGAGTTTCATAGTCGCAGAATGTGAGTTTTTTGGTCGAGTCGAGTTTCGTAATAGGCCCGTGAGTTAAGAGAACTGCGTATTATGAGAGCCGATCGAGTGAGTATTTTCTTATAAGAAATGTCAAACTCACTCGACTGCTGAAAATGAAATGACTTTCCAATTGTCGAGTTTCATAATACCAACTTTAGCTCGAGTCAAGTCCAAATGTGAGTCGAGTTACTCACTCGACTCGAGTTTCGTAATAGGCCCGTCAATTTTATTTTCCATTCCAGAGAGGAATCAGCAAAAATACCACCATCGCTCTGACTACCCTCATAACCAACTTCAATGAATATGAATTTGTAGTTTGAATCTGCGACACCTTGTAATACAACTGAGAAAAAATTTTTATAATTAAAATATTTCGATGCTGAATTAGGTGGACATTTGATTCTGCAATGCTTCCCATTAATTGCTCCTATACAATTTGGAAACCCTCATTTCTCATAAAAATCATTGGCTATTCTGATGAATTCTCTTTTGTTGGGAATTGGCATATGAACATATTTCAGATTTTTCCAGATTCCTTCACAAGTTTCGTATACAATTTTCCGGAAAGTACTTTCTCCAATCCGGAAAGAAAATGTTGCGCTTCTTATTGACATCCCAGTCGATAAATATCAAGAACAAAAATAAATAGACCCTTTAATAGATAGATAAATATATGCTATGCATAATTGAAATTTAATCAATTTTTGTCATCCTTAATTTTTTTGGTTCGCTTCGACTTGCAAGAAAAAATGGAAATATTTAAAAGATGAATACCGGAAGGCTCTGCGTAAGTTACCGACGCCTGCATCGGGAGCTTCAACTCCAAAAGTAAGAAATATTACTTTCAAATATTTTGAACAAATGAGTTTCATTAAAAAACACTTGATACACGTTGAAAATAATTTCGAGGAAGAAATTATTAATGACGAACATTGTGATGATCAAAATGTGTATCATCTTGCTGATGAAAATGAAGATCAGAATGATGATATTTTGATAGTGGCAACATCCACGGAAAACTCTCAACCGCAACACAAAGTTGTAAAACAAAGATTGATAAAGCGGAAATCAAACAATAGTGATGTTGTTAGAAAAAAAACAGCGTTATTGGAAGAACTGCCAATTACAAAAAAGTTAAGGGCAAGAACTGATATTCAAAATATCCTATTGCATTATATAGAAGAACAATATGATTCCACTATTTTACCATCATCAGCTGCTTCCTCCAGTACTTTCTTTGTAACATTAACTCCTGGAACTCCCAAGGAGACCCCAATTCTTTATGTATTATTATGTCATGGTAACAGAACAATAATTAATTATCGGTTTTTTCTACATTATGAATATAAATATGTTTCATAAATAAATACTGAATAAAATACAAAATTTGTTTGCTTACCTCAAAGTTGCAAAAAGTCGTTCTTCTAATGAAATGGGTTTACGCCAAGTTTGTTTTTGAATGTCCGCTTTAATGCGATCTCTGATGTAATCGAAAGTTTCGATTTCCATTCTGGTATACTCATAAAATTTTTCAGCGGCTTTGCGTATGTCTGGATAAAGATGGTGAAATTCACCAAAATGTTCCCTTTTTTGTATAATTCCCTAACCCACAGCCGTTTTCTTATTAGATTTCTTTTGAAAAATGAGTTCTCACTTAAAAGAATCCTTCTAAATCCTTCAGCACAATTGCTAAATTATATTTTTTCGAAAATGGCGGGGCTAACTTACCATAATTTTTAGTACATGGTCGTAACTTTTTATTGACTGAAGTAAAATAATTTCTTTTTACGGCACAAATTGAGCACAATTGCTAAATTATATTTTTTCGAAAAGGGCGGGTCTAACTTAATGGACATTGTATAGTATGTTAAAGATTTCGCAAAAATGGTGTCCACGATTTTGTCCTTTATCCTTGGATATCTCAAAAATCGATGTTTTTTTTCATTTTTGTATATTTTGTGTATTATACTGTTTTTCGAAACATATCAAAAAATCAACTTTGGATCTCAATGCGATCGGGGTAAAAATATCTATGAACATTAGTAGTTCTCAATTATTTCATAGAAAGATTACAATTATTTTAATTACTTACTCGTATGTAAAGAGGATTTAATTTTATGATACTAGATATACTTGTATAGCCAGCTGTTAAAATCATAAATTTAAGCTAGTTTAGTTCAATAAATATTTAATTGAGCTACTAATTGGTTAACAAGATGAGTGTTTTCTAATAGATTTTTTCCCAAAAACAATTAAATTGAAAATAACAAGAATTATCTCATTTGGTATGTCTTACTAACAAGACTCCAACGACGACTGTCCACCTTGCCGTGGTGTTGGGGCTGAGTAGGGTCTTGCCCGAAACCAAGAGATGGTCAACCTCCCCCTCTCCATCCATCTCCCAATATCCCTTCACTCCACCTATCCGGGCTGGATCAAGGTGTCATACGACCCGTGCCGAGGATCGACCAGGCTGGGGGCCCTATACAAATAGCCCAGCCGTGAACGGAGTATCCGGATACCTGGCGACCTCCGGATTAAATAGCTTTATCTACACAATGCGGATCTCTGTGCAGATGGACCTTCCGTTTTCCGCTACTGAATTCAAAAAAAACAAATACAAACAAAAAAACAGAGTCCGGATCTCTTAAAAAACCGGACGGAGAGATGGACGAAAGCTCATCCCTCTCCTCCACCCCAATGGGGTTACCTGCGAAGACTGTGGTCGGCTCCCAAACCCGGTCCAAGTGGACATTCTAAAATGAGGACTTCGGTCACCAAACCCGGTTCAATTACCATGGCCAAGACTTCGGACACCAAACCTGGTCTTGGCTCACTCAAAAAGGAGGGTACTGGCAGAGGAAAGGGAGCTGCAAATATCCCAAAAAGTTCCGGCCATATCGCTCCCTCTAAACAGCTCTACAAAGAGAAGCAAACGGCCCTGGGAATCCTAAAGCGCCTTGGTAGTATACCAGAGGAACAGCGGACGGACAAACAACGGGCCTCTATTGATTGGGCTTTAAAGCTGACCACCGAGGGGTGGGAACCATCCGGCAAGGGTCAAGTGTCCAAGAGACACAGATCGCTGGCTGAGTCTCCCGAGGCAGCAAAAAGGGCCAAGAGGGGCAACTCAAGCACCGCGGCACCTTCAAGGCCCTTCAACGAAGTCCTGAAGGATCATCTCGTGATGGCCGTCATCGACAGGAGTGACGATGACGGAAGGATCACTCCAGACAAGTGGAAAGACTTGCAGAGCGAGCTGGCGGATGGTTTTCTCAAACTTATGAGGGAGCATCCTGGTCCTGTCCCCTCCTGCCGCGACGGTGGGTGGCATCAGGGCCATGTCAAGCTGGTGATCTGCTCCGACCAGAGATCGGCGGATCTCTATAAGGAGGCAATTGCTGGTCTAGGCGAGGTTTGGCCTGGAGCAAAGTTGGAGGTTGTGGCAAGGAGGACATCCCTAGACTGCCTCGAACAAGAGCCAGGATACCAAGTAAGCCTTCTGACGCGGCGGCTGTCCTGGAGATCCTAAAGATCTGCAACCTAGATCTTCCGACGCATAATTGGAAGATCGCCAAGATGGAGGAGCCAAAAGGGGCCGAGAGAGTCGCGACAATCGTGATTAACAAGGAGTCCGTGGCCCCCCTAGCTAACCTGAAAGGTGTGGTGAATTTTGGCCTTGGCCAAATCACACTTCGGGTCTACAAGGCGGACGCTGCGAATCCCTTACCGAGCGCGTCGGACACCGAAGCCTCGAAAATGGAAACGGATTCAGCCTCCCACGTCGTCCATAGTGACGACTCAAACCTCGCTGAGTCTAAACTGGCGATGGAACTGGACCCGGTGCAACCCGATTCCGATTCAGTACTGGTTTGCCAGGATCACTGCTCCTTAACGGACGAAGATGATCTTGGCTCGGATGCTGGACTGGATGAAGGCTCGACTGGTCCTCCCGATGGCAGTGAGGAAGATCTGCTGGCATCTGACCCGGAAGACCCGGAAGATGCGAACATAACCGTGATCGAGGTTAATGCTGCGAATACTGCAGATTAATCTTCATCACTCGAAAACGGCATCAGCCTCATTACTTCTCCGTCTAGCCAGGGATAGAGTAGATCTTGATCCAGGAACCATGGATTGTGCATGACGTGGTAAACGGTCTCAAGACTCCAAACTATACTCTGTTCTATGTAAGGAATAATGTCAAGCCAAGAGCATGCATTCTTGCAAAAAACAGTTTAAATATATTTCTGCTACACAGCTTCAGTGATCCTGATATCGTCACAGTCAGCCTTGAACTGAATAATAAGATTCACTGGCTGATCTCGGCCTATCTGGCCCATGACCATAAAGGTCCACTGCCACCGAGTATTATGAGCGATCTAATCACTGAAGCTAGTAAGCTCAACACTGGTGTCATTCTAGGGTGCGATGCAAATGCGCATCATGCAGTCTGGGGTAGCACTGACACAAACGAAAGAGGCGAGTTGCTTTTTGACTACTTTTTAAGCACTAACCTTCTTCTATGCAACACAGGGCAAGAACCTATATAGACAAGAAGTCTTAGACATAACCCTGGTTTCCGAAAACATCTCATACATGGTCAGCAACTGGAAGGTTTCTGAAGAAAACTCCTTCTCGGATCACCGCTACCTCCAATTTAATCTGAAAGATTACAAACCTATCCCACCGGCCTTTAGGAACTACCGGAGGACCGACTGGGTCAAATACAGGGAAATTCTTAGCGGCGTACTCCCACTCATACCGCCACTCCAACCGAGTAGCTCAACTGATCTCGAAGGTCTGGTCACCACCCTTACGCGCGCCCTAAACGAGGCACTGTCGAACTCCTGTCCTGAGAGCAGGCCAAGAGGGAAACATAAGCCGCCATGGTGGAACGCAGAACTCGGGGCTCTTAGAAAATGCTGTAGGCAACTGTTTAACAAAGCCAAAAGCACGAAAGATGTTTGCGACTGGGACTCCTATAAAGGATCACTTCGTAAACACAGATATGAACTGAGAAACGCGCAGCGCAAATCCTGGGGACTCTTCTGTAGTGAAATAGAAGATTCATCCGAGGCATCCAGGCTCCGTAAAATTCCCTCTAAAAATCCAACCACACCATGCTACCTGGGGAGACCGGACGGATCTTGGACTACCTCAAGTAGGGAAACCACTGATCTCCTCCTAGACACCCACTTGTAAACATTACAAGAAACCATGCACCGTTCAACTCTGACGCTCTTATAACAGAGACCAAGGTCCTCTGGGCGATAGAAGCCTTTAAACCATTTAAGTCTGCGGGACCGGATGGAATAATTCCCGCTGAAATCCAACAGACCTCGGATATAATTCTTCCTTGGCTGAAGGTTACCTTGAAAGGCTGCCTGGATCTAACCTACATTCCTGAAACATGGAAGGAAGTCAGGGTGGTATTCATACCCAAAGCAGGAAAAAGCTCTCATGTCTGCCCTAAGAACCTCAGACCTATCAGTCTATCATCCTTTCTTCTGAAAACACTGGAAAGACTAATGGATGTGTACATCCGTGACAATATTGACAAGCGACTGCTGTCAACATCCCAACATGCGTACTGGAAGGGGAGGTCGGTCGAAACGGCCTTACATTCGCTCGTGCGCACCATTGAAAAATCTCTTAGTATTATAGAATTAAGAATACACCATGGTTGCCTTTCTCGATATCGAGGGAGCTTTCAACAACGTCAGACCAGAGGCAATCACTGACGCACTTTCTATCCTGAAGGTGGAGTCCTCGCTTGGCGCGCTGATCAATTTGATATTAACATCCAGGATTGTGAACACAAAGCTGGGCGAGTCCTCCTCTCGAAGGTTTGTCAGCAGAGGTACACAACAAGGTGGTGTGCTCTCCTCTCTTCTTTGGAATTTAGTGGTCAACAAACTACTATTGAGATTGGAAGGGGCGGGCTGCAGAGTGATTGCCTATGCAGATGATGTTGCAATTGCTGTCTCGGGAAAGCACCTCAACACGCTGAGTGAGATATTGCAAAATGCTCTCTCTATCCTCTCCAAATGGGCAGCTGAATGCGGGTTGGGTGTAAACCCACGCAAAACAGAATTAGTTCTCTTCACCAGGAAATATAAAATTCCTCACGTAGACCCTCCTACTCTGAATGGTACTAGTCTAGTTTTCACCGATAGTGCAAAATATTTGGGTCTTGTTTTGGACAGGAAACTTCACTGGAAACCTAACATTCAGGAACGGGTAAAGAAAGCAACAGTTGCGCTTTACTCGTGCAAAAAGGCCATTGGCGAAAAATGGGGTATGCAACCCCGGATAGTTCATTGGCTCTACGTGTCCGTCATCAGACCGATACTTATGTATGGTGTTATTGTCTGGTGGACGGCCTTAAACAAAGCAGTTAACGGCACCACCCTAGGGAAGGTACAGAGATCAGCATGCATATGCATCAGTGGAGCTCTGAGAACAACTCCCTCTGCAGCACTAGACATGCTATTCAGCCTGCCACCCCTAGACATTTTTGGCAAGCAAATGGCAGCCAATGCAGCCATTCAACTTAGGGCCTCTACACAGTGGACTGGCATATATGCAGGTAACTCAACAATCTTGAATCACTTCAATAACATTCCTGAAAACAGCAACTACACCCCTCCCAGTTATGATTTTGAGAAAAATTTCCTAACAGCCATCCCAACCCGTCTAGAATGGGAAAGGGATTTGGTACGGACGGAGGAGTCCGCCCACATATATACGGACGGCTCCAAAACTGAAGGCGGGGTAGGTGGAGGTGTTTTCTCTGATATGCTTAACATTAGCACCTCCTTCCGCCTTCCGGACCACTGTAGTGTCTTTCAGGCGGAGCTTATGGCGATCAAGGAGGCCTTGTCCTGGCTGAGGTGTAATGTAATATCTACTAGGGATATTATAATAGCATTTTCACAGACAGCCAAGCGGCAATAAAATCCTTGGAATCGGCCTCGACAACATCAAAGGTCGCTGCAGAATGTCGATCATCTCTTAAGGAGATGGCTGAACAGTTCAATATTCTTCTGTGCTGGGTGCCAGGACACAGGGATATTCCAGGGAACTGCATGGCTGACGAACTCGCTCGACGCGGTACTACCCTTCAGATTATGCCGGAACATCGGAATCTGGGTGTGCCTCTCTCTACATGTAAACTGCTACTGGGATTAGACTCTATTGAGAAAACCAACTCAAGATGGGCAGACGGTGTTACATGTCACACTGCGAGACAGATCTAGCCAGAGCTGGATCTAAAACGGTCCAAAAAGCTGACTTTGCTCAAAAGGGCGAATATCAGCACCACAGTCGGTGTCCTGACCGGACACTGTCTTATAGGTCGACATGCTAAAAGACTCGGTCTCCTCTCAAACGACTTCTGTAGAAGCTGCCTGGATGAGGAGGAGGAGGAGACAGTCCTTCACCTTCTCTGTACCTGTCCAGCTCTATCAGCCAGAAGGAAAGCTCATCTTGGAGCTTACTTCTTCAACTGTCTCGGTGACCTTGCCTCAGTGGAGGTCGCGAGAATCCAACGCTTCATTGCAAGCTCTAAATGGTTCGACGAGTAGGACCGGATTCGATGATCCTGTGGTAACACAACGGACCTTTTAGGTCTAAGTGTGTCCGTGTTCTCACGGGCAGCCGCGCGTACCTACCTACCTACTAACGAGAAAATAATAGGTAGGCAATAAAAAAATGTATATATGTGATATCAAGTAAATGTCTTTTTTTTGTAGGTATGTATGTATATAAATGCGGGCTTACCTCAATTATTTACAATTCAGTCGTGCTTCCAGTATTTAGAAGACGAAATTGAATTTAATATTTTACAAATCATGGAAAAAACACCATACGTTCGTTATTCACAATTGCATTGCTGTAATCTTTTTGGAGAATCAAAACATTGTTCAAAAATATCGGATCTACGACCTGTGCAATCGTGGATGATTTCTAGAGTACCAGCGATGACTTCATCAGTAAAAATTTGCTCTTCCTGTAGAAAAAGGGTTCAAATGCAACCAGGAACATGTCGCGACCACTTCTGGACGGGTTAAATGAAACTTATTGATTTCTGGATAACTTCTGCATTTATTCCTAATTTTGTACATGCTTATATTCTAAAATAATGCTTACAGTCTAATAATTGATTGGGGTCGATTATTCTAGTGGGATCATGCAATAAGGGCTTACATGTATTAATATATTAGTGGGTCAATTCGTCATCGTACCTTAAAGTTATTGTTAGTTTTTGTTATGATTAATTTTGTGTTATTAGAACATATGCAATTGATGCATAGGTCACTTTATGTGTGCCATAATGAGTCGCGCTAAGTACGTTGTGATCATGTTACTGTGAATCATTCTGGCACTATTAAATTTTATTATGTTTGAATGAACATTTTCCGCCTTACTCAAATTACATGAATGGAGTGACTTGAACTTGACTTAGACTACTACGTTTACATGACGGATGTAGCCTCCTCTGATGGAAGGATAAAACTAATTTTGGGAGCTTGGGTTTGTTCAGTCTTAAGTTTATATACAATAATTCCTATGACTATGGTTATAACTATTGCGCTGGTTGATGCAGCTGTATGGTGTCCTACGCTTTGCCATGTTGTGGTAGGGTTTGTATTCTGCTGTTGGTCAGTAATGACTATGTGAAATGGATCAGAGGTCTTCAGTACTGGTTCGGGATCTAGATGTTTGTAGATTGGATGTCTTCCTGTCGTTGGTGGAGTAATGAAGCTGCCAGGCTTGTTTTATGTTGCTACTACTAGAATTTGGTCAGATATTTGTGATTTTAGAATGTTCTTTTTGGTATTGATGACACATTCTTGTTTAATTTTTATTATTCCAGTTCTGTTGAGTTTTGCATCTTCACGTCTGCCGTTGCAGATGATGGCTGCATCGACGGGACTGTTTGTTATGAAGAGCCATGAATTTGCCAAGTATAGTCGCTTCCAGATAATGTTCGGAGCAATGAAGTGTTTTACGGAGCAATGATGACGATTAGATCGGTGGTATATTTCATCTATCACACAATTTGGGTTGTCTTCAATACTGCTCACTACGCTAGGTGTGCACAAAAACACGTCGTCTTCGTCTCGAATGCAATGCTGAAATTCATCTTCAGTTATTTGGAAGTATGTTTGGGTGTTATAGTCGACCGCTGTTATTGCCGTCGAAATATCCGCTACTGAGTATGTGCTATTCTCCAATCTCTGTGGAATTGGCGTTGCTTTAAATATTGCATATGTGTTGATCTCGATGATGCGAAGGAACCCGTAGACAGTTATGTTGTTGCTGCTTGTTATAGTCTGGATGCGATCTTCTGGTTCTTGTGAGATTTGTAAATTGGATGGTAGTTTTGATGCTACTGTGGGCATAATACTTCTAAATTTGCTCGATGAAATCAAGTCGTTTAGACCTCCATGATGTAATGTAGCATCTATGAGGCTGGTGTATCTATCTTGGTAAATTGAAATTATCTGTATATTCAGTGTATTAGAGTCTATTAACGAGAACATTCCTTCCATATTATTAACGATTTCTGATATTTTGTTAAATTTATCAGTGAGTGTATTTAATTTGCTCGTTATACGCGTTGTAGTTTCATTTATCACTTCTACCGTTCTTAACATTATGTTAGTCTGGTGATAACCTGATTCAATGAGTTTCTTCTGATTGTGATCCAACCGTGATATATCTTCATATACTTCATCATTTACACCAAATACAAATTGTAGTAATTTTCCGAATAAACCTCTTTTTGTTCTCCTTTGCTGATACTTGTTCTGTAGTGTATCAAACTCCTGTAACAACGACTGCTGTTTTTCCTTTAAATGATGTGTTAGAGAGTCGCAGTGAATATCTTCAGCCAATTGTTGTGCTTTGTTGCAAGTGTTAGCCATGTATTGAATGGCTTTGTTAACACTAATTCTGTCAGCCGTAATGTTTATGGGGAACGTTAGCTCTATGCGAAGAGTACCTCTCCTTATTTTTCCTTCACCGATGTGTTCTACGTATAAACCAGGTTTCAGGTGTGTAACGTTGTATGAGCAACTTCCAACTCTCAAAAATAGTACAATTAAATACAGAATATTTAATATTGATAGATGGTGAGTAGTCTTAGTTGTTATATTTGTTTGCTTTGTATCTCTGTTTTTTAGGTATTCTAATTGTTCTGTTGGTACCGGTCGTATACGGATACGCTTTGGATTATTCTGACGTCTCTGAATGAATGCCCGCTTTAATGCTTTTTTGTGGAGATTCGCGTAATATGCTGACGACACTTCTCCTACTGCTTGTTCCAACTCTTCTGTCTCCTTATGTTGATCATTTCTTTGGTTTTCGATGATTGTTACGTACTCTTGACTGTTTTCGACTGGTAATTTGCATATTTTATTAACTGGCCGCTTTATTATGGAGTCACCTTTGTAGCGTAGACCGACCACACGAACTAAACCGTCTTCTCCGGGGTAAGTTTCGATGACTCGCGCTAATTGCCATTTTGCTGGTGGAGTTTGTTCATCTTTTATTAGTACTAGCTCTCCTATTTTTATATTTTCTTGTTTTGTCTGCCACTTTGGTCTTTGTTGGAGTCGTGACAGATACTCGCCTGACCATGCCTTCCAAAAATCAGTGCTAAGCTTCTGCACTAATTGCCAGCGAGTAATGATGTTTATATTGTTATACTCACATTCGGGCGGAGCAAGTGGTGCGGAACCCATTAAGAAATGACCTGGAGTTAAAACCAGCAACTCATCAGGATTGTCGCTAATAGGACATAGTGGTCGAGAGTTCAAACATGCTTCGATTTGATTTAGTACTGTCGTTAACTCTTCAAACGTAAGAGTGGTTTCCTTAATTACTCTTTTTAAATGGTATTTTATTGATTTGACTCCGGCTTCCCATAAACCGCCAAAATTGGGTGAAGCTGGAGGGTTGAAGTGCCGTCTGGTTCCATCAGAAGCGATAAGGTTGGCTACTTCTTGAGTAGATTTTTGAATGACGAACTGGAGATCATCTTCCATCAATCTTTTTGCCCCTACGAAATTGGTTCCGCAGTCGCTATAAATATGGGCGCATTGTCCTCGCCGGGCAACGAAACGCTTGAAGGCTGCAAGAAACGCTTCACTAGTTAGATCGCTAACCGCTTCAATGTGGATGGCTTTGGTTGCGAGGCATATGAATATCGCAACGTATCCCTTGTATGACTTGCATCCACGTCCCTTTGACATCCTGATTTGCAATGTGTTGAATCTTAAGATATCCAATAATGTAATAGATATAAAATGCACCTTCACAATAAAATTTTCCCACCACGAATGTGCACTTTCTGCACATTTTTTTATGCACGAAATATAGCGCGTGCTAAAGTGCAGATCGAGCATATCCGATCAGCACAAAATTCGATTGAACTCCATGGGAGTACAATTTCAATTTATACACCAAATTTATACACCAAATTTCCGGCACGCTTTTTTGCCGTAATAAGAGCCCAGCTCAAGACAACTTGAACTGTGGACGATTAGAGTATAGTAATTTTGGATTATATAGCGTTAAGCGATTTTTTGTCCAATTAGCAATAATTTAGTATTTAAGTTTGTGGAAAATAAAATTTATTATCACTCCAAAATTAGTTTCATTACGCACCGAGCAAGGAAAGGCCCTTGCTCTCAACATTTGGTGACCCCGACGTGATCAGGAGATCACGTCCTTCGTATAAAATAATACTTTTTCTCTCTTCCAATTCAGATGGAGCAGCTAATGCAGGAGCAGTCTACCCTAGGAAGGGAAATAGATGTCCTTATTGTCAACTACAGTAAGGACTCATCCACTCGGAAGACGGAGCAGTATTTGACCACCAAGATCGCAAAATTGGAGACGGCATGGAGTACCTTCACCAGAAATCACCAGTGTCTTCTCGATGGCGGTGCAGCAGATTCGGAGTACTTCACATCAAAGTACTTCGATAAGGTTAAAGAGGGAGTCCGGAAGGTAAAGGCCAACATGGAGGATCGACTTCAACAGCTGAACAGCGACCGCATTGACCCAATCATGGACAACGGCGGCCCAAGTGACGTCCAGGAGGTCGACAAGGCTAACACCGGCGAGCGGCGTTCGCAGCAGTGCAGCAGCGATGAAGCCAAGGTCAACAACCTCACTCCGTTCTTCAGAAAGCAGCAGACACTAACCGACGCATTGACACGGCTAGTCAATGACACCCTGGCTCGAGCGAAGACAACACAGACTGCAGCCTTTTATCAAGTCAAGATCGCGGCAATCAATCGATATTGGGAGGAGATTGCTGCAACGAGTCGGGACTTATGGTCCGAGTGTGATCATCCAGAGATCGAGCCTTTTCTCAAGTTGGAGCGCTGGACACAAGATGCAGTTATCAAGCTCACCGAATTGATGGCAACAGCGAAGTCATTAACAGATGTCACGCCAAGCAGTAAATTCGACCACAGTGCTACAAATTGGAAGTTGCCAAAGATCAATGTCCCATCATTCAGTGGCAGCTATTTGGAGTGGACATCGTTCTCCGAACTATATCAGCGTCTAATTCATGACAACCCGATGAGTAAGACGGAAAAAATGTTTTACCTCATGGGCAGCTTGTCTGGGGAGGCGAAGAAACTAATACAGCATTTTCCGATCACGGAGGAAAGTTACGCTTCCGCTTGGAAGACACTCTGCGATCGTTACGGCAACAGGCGGCTTATTGTGACATCGATTCTCGATCGGCTGTTGAACCAAGCATCTTGTCAACAGGAATCAGCTGCCGCCATCAAGTCACTACATGATGTGTCCAGGGAGTGCATTCTGGGCTTGGAAAACCTGAGAGTTAGCACCGAGACGTGGGACTCCATTTTGACACATATTATCATCCGCAAGATGGATAAGACAACTGATGGTTTGTACGAGCAGTCACTAGAGTACCCCAAAGAAGTCCAGGGTACTCAAGAGCTACTACAATTTCTTGAAGGACGTTTCCAATCACTTCAGGCGCTTGGAGCGTCTAATACATGATCATCGACCGAGAGGCGGCCAAAACAGTCTGCTTTATTAACCTCAAAGGACAATGACAAAGGTAGCTCGGCTCTAACTTCCAACAAAGGTAGCTGTTCGGCCTGCAGTCAAGCGCATGGAATATTTGCATGTTCCAAATTCCTCAAGGTGAATGCCAAGGAACGTGGTGAACTTATAAAGCAACAACGACTCTGCCTGAATTGCTTGCAGGAGGGTCATTTCGCCAACAAATGCTCGTCCAGTAACTGCAAGAAATGCGGCAGGAGACACAACACTCTGCTGCACATGGAACCGGCAGTCAAGAAGCAATACCAACAGAAGAACATTCAGCAGAACAGTTTAGACCCACCGAAACCGGAAGTTCTTCCACCAAAGGAGCTCACTGCTACACTGACAGCAGGGCTATCGGAAAGACGGCAGCAGCAGTACGTATTCTTGGCGACGGCTATCATTCACGTGTTGGATCAATTCAACAATCCTGTTGAGTGTCGAGCAGTACTGGACTCTGGATCGCAGAGCAATTTCATTACAAGTGACCTGGCACAACGGCTCTACTTGGAACCTACGCCCTGTGAAACAACCATTCAAGGCGTTGGAAATGTAGAGCATAGGGCAAAGCAGCGACTACAATGGTCCAATCCAAAACCACTGGATTTTCTGTTGGAGTCGAAGCCATCGTACTAAAGAAAATAACATCAGATCAGCCCAGTTGCCTTGTAGACGTGAAACATTGGCAGCTACCCAAGAACATAAAACTTGCTGATCCAGAGTTCAACAAGCCTCAGAAAATAGACATGCTCATTGGCGCTGAACACTATGCTGCTTTGATGTCAATAGGACAAATTAGACTCGGCCAGTCATTGCCGACACTGCAAAATATACTACTTGGTTGGATAGTGATGGGAAAAACCGGTGGAAACCTTCCCGCTAAATCTTTCTGCGGAATATCTGCGATAGAAGACATTGATACGAACATTCAACGGCTTTGGGAAATGGAAGAAATCGACCCGCTGGCGAAACCAAAAACGCGATCAGAGAAGCATTGCGAGGAGTTTTATCAAAATACAACGAGTCGAGATGAATCAGGACGTTTCGTGGTTCGACTACCATTCTGCAGGCAGCCAGAGACACTGGGAAAATCTAAAGATATCGCAGTCAGACGATTCATCAGTTTGGAGCGCAAACTTAGCAAAAACAAACAGTTGCAGGAGGACTACCAAGCGTTCATGAAGGAGTACATCCAGCTCAACCCTATGGAAAGAATAGACGAGGGTGATGTAAGACCAGCACATTACTTCATACCTCACCACTGCATTTTGAAGCCATCCAGCACGACCACTAAGTTACGTGTCGTCTTCGATGCATCCTGTCGAACATCGTCAAACATATCGCTGAACGAGGCTCTACATAAAGGAGCAGTGATACAGGATGATCTATTCAGCATTCTCATACGTTTTCGGCTACATAAATATGTATTTACTGCGGACGTTGAAAAAATGTACCGCCAAATTTGGGTGGACCCCCGAGACCAGCATTTCCAGCTGATCGTTTATCGAGATGAACCTTGTCAGGAACTGCAGTACTACAAGCTCAAAACTGTCACCTACGGCATCACATCCGCGTCGTATTTGGCCACGAAGTCGTTGCAGGTACTTGCAGAACAGGGAAAAATATCATTCCCACTGGGCTCAAAGGCTGCCAGTCAAGATTTTTACGTCGACGACGTCATGACAGGCAGTAATGATCTACATGAAGCACTGAAAGTTCAAGCAGAATTGAAGGCTCTTTTGAAAAGTGGAGGATTCCATCTTCGAAAATGGTGCGCAAACCATTCGGCACTACTTTCAACGATTCCGACAAGGACATCGAACTCAATTTGGAAATAGATGACAAGGATCATGCTGAAATCAAGACGTTGGGTATTACGTGGTTACCTAAAACTGACCAGTTCACAGCCAAAACGAACTGGTCGGAAGTGTCTAAAGTTACAAAAAGAACCATATTAGCGGACATTGCACACATATTTGACCCGCTTGGCTTTGTGAATCCTGTAATAGTACAGGCCAAAATTTTCCTCCAAGAGTTGTGGAAATTAAAACTCGATTGGGATGCATCACTTCCCAATGAGCTGCATACACGTTGGCTGGAATTTCGAGAAACACTCAAACTACTAAACAACTTCCAGATACCAAGACAAGCTTGCCTCACAGCTTCCAAGACACTACTACAGCTGCATGGTTTTTCGGACGCATCGGAGAAAGCTTATGGAGCAGCCATTTATCTTCGATCTACCGACTCGCGTGGGCGCAAGGAAGCTAGATTATTATGCGCAAAATCTAAGGTCGCTCCAACTAAAATTATGACCTTGCCTCGGCTGGAGCTGTGCGGCGCTCGACTGTTAGCTGAACTGATGAATCGACTTCAACACATTCTACAACTGAAAAATGATCAACTCTTTTGCTGGTGTGACTCTCAGATAGTACTACATTGGATCAAATCAGAGTCCTCTTCCTACAAAACATTTGTGGCAAATCGGATTGCCACCATCCAAACCCTTACGAGCAGCAAAATGTGGAGACATGTGGGTACTAAGCACAATCCAGCAGATTTAGTGTCGCGAGGAGTCTCACCCAGTGCCTTAATAAACTCTTCGCTATGGACCCAAGGACCGAAATTCCTGCTAGACTCATCCCAAGACTGGCCTGTGAGTGTTCAATTCAACAACTTCGGCGACCAGCTAGAACAGAAGAATAACGTATCCTTAGTCGCAGCCAGCCATGAGTGCCATTTCTTGGATTCAGTAAATCATCGGAATTCTTTTAGACATCTTGAACGTGTTACAGCTTACGTCCTCAGGTTCGTAGCCAACATACGACGTAAGCACCATCAGACTGGTCCGTTGACTGTAGAGGAAATCAATAAGGCGGTGACCACCATTGTCCGGCACATTCAAAAACACAGTTTTGGCGACGAACTCAAGGAACTGATAAAGGGAAATGAATTAGGCAATCAAAGTCGTTTGGTCAGCTTAACTCCTTTCATCGATCACAACACGATCATCCGAGTGGGAGGAAGAATTCAAGCGGCCCACATGCAGTATGACGCTATACACCCCATGCTACTTCCGCACACGCATCCGTTCACTCGCTTGCTAGTGATGGACTACCACAAAAACAACCTACATGCAGGACCCCAGGCATTATTATCGATAGTTCGTCAGCGATTTTGGCCGCTGCAAGGAAAAATATTGACCCGATCAGTAGTGCGAGAGTGTGTCCGCTGCACCAGAACCAAGCCAAGATTATGCTCTCAACTAATGGGCAATCTCCCTCCGGCAAGAGTGCAACAAAACCGGCCATTCTTTAATGCAGGTGTGGACTTCTGTGGACCTATATGGACACACTTCAAAATTCGTGGAAAAAGGCCTCAAAAGTCATACTTAGACGTTTTCTACTGCTTCGCGACAAAAGCAGTTCACCTTGAAGTAGTTTCCGACCTTTCGACAGAGGCTTTCCTTGGAGCTCTAAAGCGCTTCTTCGGCAGAAGAGGAAGGTCCAGATATATATACTGCGACAATGCAACAAAATTTCTTGGAGCATACAACAAACTTGAGGAAGTGAAAAGAATGCTGGAAAATAAGGAAGATCAGGATAAAATACTATCGGTGTGTTTATCAGCCGGAGTAGACTTCCATTTCATCCCTCCCCGAGCACCACATTTTGGCGGACTATGGGAAGCAGCCGTTAAGTCCGCCAAGCAATTGCTGTTCAAAACCGTCAATCCAGTATCGCTATCATATGAAGAGCTGGAGACAGTCATCATTGAGATCGAAGCCATCTTGAATTCTAGGCCACTCACTCCAATGTCGTCTGACCCCAACGACTTAGCGGCTCTCACTCCAGGACATTTTTTAATTGGCGAAGCCCTTACAAGCCTCCCAGAGTTGGCACCATCAGCAGGGTCTCCAACCCTTGCAACGCGCTGGAAGCTCGTTCAAGTTGTCAAGACGGAATTCTGGAAGCGTTGGACGAAAGAATACTTGAGCGAACTGCAGCACAGACGTAAATGGACACAAATGTCAAAAAATATAGACCCTGGTACCTTAGTACTAATCAAGGATGACAATCTTCCTCCACTGAAATGGCATATGGGACGAGTCATCCAAACCATAAAAGGCGGGGACAATTTAGTGAGGGTGGCGGACGTTAAAAATGCAACAGGAACTCTACGAAGACCAGTTCATAAATTGTGCCCATTACCAATTGAGACAGAAGTTCGCCAAAGTGAGGATAGCGGCGAAAAGAAGAAGAAGGATGGGAAAAGGCTATTGATGAATGATGAATGTGGCCACAGCTCCAACGAAGCATCATCCACAAATGTCACAGATGCATCAGCACCACCAAAGAAGAGAAACTGCAAAAACAGTGGACTCACCTTATTGAGTGTGTTATTAGTAACAATGATCATCCCAGCCCTGGGAAACGCTACAGAAATCATTCCCTTTACCACTTCGCCTGGCCTATATTTCGAGAACATTGGCGCTGTGAACCTCATCAATAATGAGTGGAAGGTCATAGTCTACTATAACATGACCAATTATTGGCAGGAAGCTGACGAATTGAAACGTGAACTAGCTAAGCTAGAGTTTATGTGTGGAATAACAAAAAGCGGACGATACTGCGCAGCAAATTTGGAACAATTGCAACATCAATTTAAGCAAATTCAGGATATGAACGAATTATTTGTGAGCAAAGGGCACAGAAGGAAAAGAGCACCGCTGGAAATCATTGGAAGCCTGGCCAATTCGCTATTCGGGCTGTTAGATCAGAACTATGCCAAGGAGTTAGAGCAGAAGATTGAAGCCGTAAACATAAATGCGAATCATGTACAGCAGTTGATGAAATCTCAGACATCCATCCTCGAATCGACTACAAACATCATTAAGAAAACTAATGTCGAAATCCGTGAACAGTTTTTACACCTTGATAAAGAAGCCAATGAACTCTACAATGCATACAATCAATTAAAGGAAGAAGTCAAGATTCAGCGGTCTCAACAAGTCACTATGTCGATAACCCTTCATCTCGCATTAATTCTTAAAAACTATCAAGAGACTCAGGCTGCCCTACTAGACGTGCTTACCAACATACACCTTGGACGTCTTAGCGCATTATTGGTATCGCCTGAACAATTGGAGGAAAGCATTGGATTAATTCGACGACATCTATCAGCCAATCAAAGGTTACCGGAGTACAATGATCAGCTGGAATTATTTCAACTCTACAACCTAATGACTGTGCAAGGTCGCGCGACGTCAAAATATATAATCTGTGAGATCAGGCTATCATTGCTTTCAAATGAACGATTCGAGGCATTTCGTATTTTACCAGTACCAATAACAATACGAGGCACGGCGCAGTACATCGACCACACAGCTGATGTGCTAGTAGTCAACATGCATCGAGACCAGTTCATTCCTATTACGCTGATGGAATTAAATTCCTGTAAGAAACCCTCAAGAGACGAATACTTCTGCAAGCAAGCACACCCAATATATCACAAAGGCTCCGATACAAGTCAGTGCGAAATAAATCTACTAAACCATGTGGATTTCCTAAATAGCGGATGTAAACTCGTACCAGCAAACCACGTAAAAAAATGGATACAACTACACAACCCAAACAACTGGATATATTCCGTCAATGGTGAAAACAACATCAACATCGTTTGTAACGAACACCTAACGCAAGAAACTCTCATCGGCTCCGGACTCCTGAAGATGAACAACAGTTGCGTCATTAAGGATGAACAGCTGACCATTGCCTCTCGCGACACCTTCTTAACGGAGGTCAGATCATCATTTGTGCCCGTGATCAAGCCGATTAAGAATTTAACCGAGGAAGTACTGCAAAACATCTCTTACACGCCGATACACTATCATCCGGATCTCAAAGGCATCGAGGGCCTACAACACGAGATTAAGAGAATCAAGGAAGATCTGCAATTGCCTGTAGAAACCGAACATCGGGAAATACACCAATTTTCAGTTGCTTACTGCGCACTGCTTGCTCTTGTAGGACTAATTGGATACCTAGTGTGGAAGAAATATACGAAGAAGAGATATTCACCGACACCTGCGCCAAGGCAGGTTCCTAATTTTGATTTCCAATCCGTGTAAAGAGTTGAAGAATTTTCAACGCGGGGAGAATGTTGAATCTTAAGATATCCAATAATGTAATAGATATAAAATGCACCTTCACAATAAAATTTTCCCACCACGAATGTGCACTTTCTGCACATTTTTTTATGCACGAAATATAGCGCGTGCTAAAGTGCAGATCGAGCATATCCGATCAGCACAAAATTCGATTGAACTCCATGGGAGTACAATTTCAATTTATACACCAAATTTATACACCAAATTTCCGGCACGCTTTTTTGCCGTAATAAGAGCCCAGCTCAAGACAACTTGAACTGTGGACGATTAGAGTATAGTAATTTTGGATTATATAGCGTTAAGCGATTTTTTGTCCAATTAGCAATAATTTAGTATTTAAGTTTGTGGAAAATAAAACTTATTATCACTCCAAAATTAGTTTCATTACGCACCAAGCAAGGAAAGGCCCTTGCTCTCAACACAATGGTTCAGCGTAGTCCACTCCTGTATGTAGGAATGGCTTGGAAGGATTCACTCGTTCAGCCGGTAGGTCTCCCATTGCTTGTTGTAATACTTGCCCTTTATATCGAGCACACGTAACGCATTTATGTATGTATTGTTGTATAGCGTTTTTTGCGTTTACAATCCAAAACCTGCGTCGTATGTATGCAAGTGTCAGTTGATTCCCTCCATGTAAAGTCCTTGAGTGTGCGTCTCTGATTATTAACATTGTGAGGTGGTGATCGTATGACAGAATAATTGGATGTTTTTGATTGAATGCTAATCCTGAATGCACCAACCTTCCTCCGACTCGGAGGATCCCTTTTTCATCAATAAACGGATTAAGCGTTAACAATTTGCTCTTTGAGGCTAGACTTTTCTTTTTGTTTATGTCTACTATTTCTTCGTAAAATTCTGATCTTTGAACCATTCGAATTATTTGATCTTGTGATTGCTGTAGTTCTGTTACTGTAAGATTCATTGACTTTTGTTTTTCTGATGTTTTGCAATTATTTATGAACCGACGACAGTAAGCAGTTACTCGTATTAATTTTCGGAAGCATGACAATCTTTCGATTATGTCGCAATCGATTTTGTGAACCTGCATGGTGAACGCAACTTGTTTTGATTCATATTCGCCTTGTATTTTGGATTCGATATTTGTTTGAGGCCATTCTGACTTAGGTAGACTTAACCAACTAGGCCCGCTCCACCATAGACTATGGGCTCTCAATTCAGATGGCTTGAGTCCCTTGGAAGCACAATCTGCAGGATTTTCATTTGTTCGTACGTAGTTCCATTGACTCGGGTTTGTTGTGGACTGTATTTTTGTAACTCGATTACACACGAAGTTCTTCCATCTACTAGGGTTACCTCTAATCCAACCCAGAACGGCAGTTGAATCTGACCACAAATAGATGCATTTATTTTCGATATCCAATGATTTTGATACGTTCTGAATTAATCTGGATAACAGTTCAGCTGCGCATAGTTCAAGACGAGGGATGGTTAAATCTGAATTTATGGGAACTACTTTTGATTTGCCGGTTAGCAACTGTATCGTTGTTTTGCCTGTGGTTGATATTATTTTACTATACATGACTGCCGCATACGCCTTCTTACTTGCATCACAGAAACCGTGCAGTTCTAGCTGCCCATCATTCGCTCTATACTTAATCCATCTTGGTATGGTAATTTCTTCTAATTTCGGGAGTTTATTTTTATAATTATTCCAATTATTTGCTATATCTTCTGGTAGAATGGTGTCCCAATCCCAGCCTGCTATTAATACCTCTTGTAACAAAAGTTTTGCTTTTAGTATGACCGGAGTGAGCCTTCCTAATGGATCGAATATCCTCGCCGTATCAGATAAAAGTAAGCGTTTGATATATTTCTCTGGAGCAGTTTGTTTGTTAACTTTAAACTGGAATGTATCAGTTGTCGGACTCCAGTGAATACCTAACGTTTTAATTGTTTCTCCGTCATTGATTTCCAAGATTCCATGTTCTCTTAGTTCCTCTGGTATATTTTCTACAAGGCGTCTATTGTTACTAGTCTATTTTCGCAGTTTAAAGCCTCCAGTGGCCAATAGTTTCGTCATATCTCTCTGAAGTTGTTTAGCTTCGTTGTACGTATTCGCTCCTGCCATCATGTCGTCCACGTAAAAATTGTTTAACAAAATTTGCGATGCATAGGGATAATTCACTTCTTCATCTCTTGCAAGTTGTTGAATCGTCTTAATTGCGAGATACGGTGCTGAACTGGTTCCATATGTCATTGTTGTAAGTTTGTATTCCCTTATTGGCTCTGTTGTTGAGGATCGCCACAGTATTCTTTGATAATTCTGATCATCTTGATGTATTTTCACTTGTCGGTACATCTTTTCGATATCGGCTGTAAGGACATATTTATGTTTCCGCCATTGCAATAAAATTTCTGATAAATTCTTTTGTAATCGAGGACCAGAATACATCATGTCGTTCAAGCTTTTATTTTCTGAGCCCTTTGATGATGCATCGAATACCACACGTAGCTTGGTTGTAGTACTGTCATTTTTCAATACGGCTTGATGAGGTATGTAGTAGCTATCATCGCATGAATTTGGTATTTC
Organism: Beris morrisii; assembly: GCA_951812415.1. Taxonomy (NCBI): domain Eukaryota; kingdom Metazoa; phylum Arthropoda; class Insecta; order Diptera; family Stratiomyidae; genus Beris; species Beris morrisii. Next base: position 70,989,173 of record OX638312.1, on the reverse strand, counting down.
CGCTATTACCATGTGGTTTAGTTTAATGTATTCGTCCATAAACTGCTTGTATCCTTCAGCTAATGTTAGATTCGTTAAAAATTTGCGCTCATTTTGGAATAATCTGGCAAGTGCTCTTTTCTTAGTCTCACCCAATGATGGATTTGTTGTTTTAAACGGAATTTTGACGGTATATGTTCCGTCTTTATTGCGATGATGTGTGTTTTGGTAATGCTTTTCGCATAAATCGTCTGCGTTGGACAATTGTTGATCAGTTTCTACTTCTTCTTGTTCCCAGAATTTACGTAACTGTGTTTCGATAGTAAGGTTGGATACCATGCTCACTATTTTAGTTTCTGGTTTGTGGTTTCTGGATTTTCCTGAAATGATCCATCCCAGTTCGGTATTTTGACATATCAGTCCTTCGGCAGGCTTTATTACACCGTCCAGTAATATTTCGCTATACACGTCTGCTCCAAGGATCATATCTATTGCGCCAGATTTATCAAACTTCGGGTCAGCTAAGATGAAGTTCTGCCAGTCTGTTTTAGAATCAAAATTTGACACGGGTAATCGACCTGTTAATTTGGGTCAGACGATTGCTTCAATATCAAGACAGAAACCTGAAGAAAACCTTGGTTCGGCTTGTAGGTATATTTTAGTCTTAGCTGTTCCTGCGCTTGTTGCTCCTACCCCGGTTACTTTAGCACGAATCTTTTCTCGTACAAGTGATAGTCGCTGTGCTGTGTTCTCTGTAACGAACGACGCCTGCGATCCTGGATCAATTAAAGCGCGTATTGTTTCCAGATTTCCTTTGTTTGTTCTAGTTCGTAATACCGCAGTTGCTAATAATATATTTCTGCCTTCTCTGACATGATTCCTTTTAATTTCGTTTTGCTTATCTGCACTTTCTTTTGGTTTAGGATCCATGTGAAGGAACGTATGGTGTGGTTTTTGACAGATTTGACATTTCTTCTGGCTTAAACACTTTCGCTGTTTGTCGTGTAACAAACAGTTGTAGCGCAATTTATTTTTAGTAATAAAGTCCTTGCGCTGCTGAACATTTAATGCTTGAAACTCCTGGCAGTTGTAGATGACGTGGGATTTTCGACAGTACTGGCACTGTAGTGTAGTTGAAGTATGAAAAAAGAACCTGCTTTCTTACCTTTCTCCTTGAATCGAGTTTCTTTATGTCCCTTAGAGCTTCAAGCGATTGAAATCTGGTCTGCAAGAACGTAAAAAATGCATCTAGGGTCTGAACTTCTTTTGATTTTCTAACGATTGTTCGTAAAGTTTCTGACTCTCGTAGTCCAATTTTTGTAGTAGGATGTGAATAATTAACGGTCCCCACTCTACTGTTTTTATACTCAAATTATTAATGGCATACAAACATTCTTTAGCTGTATCGTGGATTCGTTTTAGATCATTGGCGGATTCTGACTCTACCTTGGTTAATGTCAATATGGTTTGAATTTGAGTAGATACTAATTTTCGAGTGTTATGATATCTCTCATTCAGTAATTTCCATGCATCAGTGTAGTTAGCATTCGAAATATCGAGATGTCTGATTATCTGGCTGGCTTCCCCCTTTAGACTTGTCTTAAGGTATTGTAGCTTAATAACTTGGGGCAACTTCGTATTGTTGTGTACAACTTGTACAAATATGTCATGAAAGGCAGTCCATGCCTCATATTTACCATCAAAGGTTGGAATTTCGAAACGAGGTAGTCGTACATCATTTTGGCATTCGGTAGTTGTAACCGTGCCCGTTTCTGCCTTCATTTCTCGTAAGTTGATCAATACTTTTGTCATCTCAGCGTCGACTATTGCGTATAGATCAATAGAATTTTTGTATTCTACGGTATCGTACGAACTATTGTCACTTTCGGTTATTATTTCTTCATGTAGAAACTTTACACTCCGCCAATCTTCCATTAAACTTTCAATGTAGAAATCTATAGTAGATTTGGAAAGTGTGACGCTAGTCGGGACTCCTCTAATTGAATCGAGAAGAGTCTGTAACTTAAATTGTTCTCGTCTGAACAATTTAGTGTTCTGGCTATGGCTATTCGTTATGCCAGACGTGGCTTGTTTTTGACCATCCAGTGAGACTTGTAGCTCATCAAGCAAAGTCTTAGTTTGAGTGTAACTTTCTTTAACTTGTTCGTAAAAATTTTCTTTGAAGTACTCGTGATCGTTGTTCTTATACTCCACTAGTTTTTGGTGGCGTGTTTCGAACTCATCCCAGAGTGCTTCAAGGTTTTGCCTTTTCTTCAGAACGTACTCATTGTTTTTTCTGTCCTTAGGGTCTTTCCTTAGATTGATCAAACATTTAGATATGTTTGACCCTGTCTCATGTTGGCTTGTTGCCAATGTCTCCATGATGGTAGAACACTCGATGTTCTTGTATTAGCGATGTTCGGCAGTATCGTCCTAATCAACTAGCTTCAGATCGTATGCTTAACTTAACAGTTGTAAAGCTCTGAGTTTTATTTCCTTGGTCGGATGGCTTCCACTCGTACTTTCACTCAGAGGTTGTAAGGCTTCGAGTTTTTTTTCCTTGGTCGGACTTCCTTCTGGACTTCCTTCCTTCTGTTGTTGTAGCTGCAGCGGATTCGGAAGGAGTAAGTGTTGCGTACAGGACTTCCTTTCTTCTGTTGTTGTGGCTGCAGCGGATTCGGAGGGAGTAAGTGCTGCGTATAGGACTTCCTTCCTTCCTTCTGGCGTAGGCTGGTTATTTATTTGATGTTAGGCTCGACGGACCACGTCGCGACCACTTCTGGTCGGGTTAAATGAAACTTATTGATTTCTGGATAACTACTGCATTTATTCCTAATTTTGTACATGCTTATATTCTAAAATAATGCTTACAGTCTAATAATTGATTGGGGTCGATTATTCTAGTGGGATCATGCAATAAGTGCTTACATGTATTAATATATTAGTGGGTCAATTCGTCATCGTACCTTAAAGTTATTGTTAGTTTTTGTTATGATTAATTTTGTGTTATTAGAACATATGCAATTGATGCATAGGTCACTTTATGTGTGCCATAATGAGTCGCGCGTACGTTGTGATCATGTTACTGTGAATCATTCTGGCACTATTAAATTTTATTATGTTTGAATGAACAAACGGAGACTACTGATGATGATATGTTAGACAAGGAAGAAGAACCTTTCGCTTCGGATACGGATGAGGAGCCCAACGACGAAGAAGCGCTAGACCAAAAATTCATCAGCACGGAAGCCGCATTGAAGTCATTAAATGAATGTCTTCAATATTTAGGAGAAGAACCTTTCGACAAAAGACGATGTACCAGAGAAAACTACAATCGGAAAAAGCTTGAAGATATGAAAAGAATAGTATCAAAAAAAATGTTTGGATTAGAAGATCAAAAGGACCAACCACGAGAGGACGAGATAATTCACAGATTGAAGACTGAATATTCAACCGCCAGTGACAAGAATATCAAGGAATTTATTTTATCTGTAAGTCCTGATAAATGGACTAGAAAAAGAACAACTGAAGAATTTCCCGGAACATCTTTGTATGCAGTTTGAAAGTACAAACGGACATCACATTCTGAAGGAGATCTACATATCCCACACTGGAGAAGCCTTACTTCCGATATCATCAAGACAGTGGAAGACTTCTACTGTAAGGATAATATAAGTCGAGTCATGCCTGGTAAAAAGGATTTTATTTCAATCAAAATAGACGGCAAGAAAGATCACGTCCAAAAACTTTTGGTTTTGGGGAATTTGAAGGAAGTGTACCAGCAGTTTAAGGAAACTTATCCTCAACTGAAGATAGGATTTTCCAAATTTGCTTCCCTACGACACAAATACTGTGTTTTGGCTGGATCTTCTGGAACACATTCGGCGTGTGTGTGTCATCCATCAAAACGTAAAGCTTATGCTGGATGGTTGCGGTATTAAATATTTTACTGCAAATGAAGATACACAAATTTACGACAACCGGTCGTGCCTTGCTGTTGGAATATGCAATCCTCCTAATATTGGTTGCTTTTTAAACAAATGCACCGAATGTCCAGGATTTGAAAAAGTAAAAGAACTTTTTCAGAATGCTTTTAGTAACATTAATGTAGAAAGTATTACCTATAACCAACAGACCGGTCAACAGACCGGTCAACAGACCGGTCAACGCTAGAGACGAACAAACAATCTTCAGATGAGTTTATAGATGGCTTTGTTGAACGACTTCCTTCTTTACTTCAGCACGCATTTATCACTGAACAACAAGCCAAATATTTTGATGAGAACAAGAATAACTTACCAGTAAATGAGGTCGTTGTGGTTATGGACTTTTCAGAAAATTATTCCTTCGTAGTACAAGATGCGGTCCAAGCGTTCCACTGAAATAACTGTCAAGCCACAATCCATCCGTTTGGGATTTATTATCAGATTGAGGGACAACAGGACGTTAAAACTACAAATTTTGTAATTATTAGCGATTGTTTGCAACATAACACTATAGCCGTTCATCTATTTCAACGCTATTTAATAAAATTCTTTATATGTAGATAAGTGTTTTAATGTTAAGAAAATACATTATTTTTCGGATGGCTCAGCCGCTCAATATAAAAACCGAAAAAATTTCTTTAATTTGAGCAAACACACTGAGGAATTCGAAATTGATGCAGAAGGGAATTTTTTTGCCACCGCCCATGGTAAAAATATCTGCGATGGTCTCGGTGGTACAATAAAGCGACTTGCAGCAAGAGCAAGTTTACAGCGGCCACATGAAGACCAAATAACCACTCCATTAATACTGTTTGAATGGGCTAAGGATAATATAGTAAATATTAATTTTCAATTCATCGACTGCGAACAATGCTAAAAATGAAGAAAATTTATTGAGTGAAGAATACAATCTTATACAAGCCATTCCTTCAACTCAAACACTACATCGCGTTATACCTTTGAGGAAAGGATGCGTGAAAATTAAAAAGTTTTCTCTATCTTGATTTTTTATGTTTCTACTAGTTCAAATATTATTACTCAGTGTCAAATCATTTTAAATATAGTTACTGTTATCTGGAATGAATTGTATTAATAAAATACTCCGTTGAAATTTTAATTTTCTAAACCAAATTTTTTTTTTTTAATATATTATAAAACATTGATGTTTTTAATCAATTAGTAGCTCAATTAAATTATTATTGAACTAAACTGGCTTAAATTTATGATTTTAAAGCTTACATGTAGCCTCATAGAATTCACTTCTCGTTACATACGAGTAAGTAATTAAAATAATTGTAACTTTTCTATGAAATACTTGAGAACCACTGATTTTCTTCGATTTTTTTACCCCGATCCCATTGAGATCCCAAGTTGATTTTTTGACATGTTTTGAAAAACAGTATAATACACAAAATATAAAAAAATAAAAACATGGCTTTATGAGATATTCAAGGATAAAGGACAAAATCGTTATCCTTGAAAAAAAATTTTTATGATAAATTTGATTGGTATTTTTCTTATTTTGCGACAACCTTCCCCTTTCAAATAAGTCCTACTTTATTATTCTGTGATAAAAATTAACAGAGATATGAATTTTCAAAAAGGACTCGGACACCATTTTTGCGAAATCTTTAACATACTGTAACTAACAAAAAAAATAAGTTAGAAAAAAAAAATTTAAATCGTATTTTTTTTTCACTAATTCTTCAAGTACACAAATTTTCAAAAGAATCGGCGATGGTAAGGTCACAACTTTTGTGATTCTTGATGGAATGACCAAGCTTGAGTTTTATTAACATTAATATTACTCTATTCCATTCGCGATTTAAACGTCAGCTGGTGTTGACGTGCCCGAGGCGAGTATTGACCGAAGCGAATTTCGAGCTACATAGCAGCGTTTCCGTGTGCGTAAAACACCTGGCGCGACCCCCGTGCGCGCGTTACCCCCTGGAGGGTCCGACTTCACCCCGCTTAGTGATCCGAACAATTCCATTAATCCAAACTATGTTTTGAGGTTAGGGCCGACGACCCAACTTTTTGTGCCAAACTTTTGCGGCCTATTGTGTTCCTAGTGAAGTGCTACGCGACTCCATTGACTAGAATATAGACTATAAGTACCTTCACGATCCGTGTTCACCGCCTTAAATAGCAATTATCAATCTGCGTCAGTTCTTGACACCCGTCGTAACATACAGGTAAACTCTGTTTTTCTTACACCAAATCAGACAAGAACTCAACACGACCGACCTTTCTATCACCCTGCTGGCATGGCCAGTATGAATAAGTTTGCCGCACTGTCGGAGCCCCCTGACCCTTCCACTTCCCCCAAAAATAAAAGACATCGCAACAACAAATCCACGACAAAATCAAGCGAGTATGCCGTACAATTCCCGGATTCACTACCACAAATACCCAAACCCGCTCCCCCCTCACCTAAATTTGTTGTTGTACAGTCCAACACGTCAGGAAAATCCCTGCAACAATACAACATTTTTGTAGTGAAAAAAGGTATAGACCAGATCTCTACGTTCTATACCAGCGCTTCCTTCCTCAGGGTTGGAAGTCTGCTCCTTCTAGCGAACACCGAGGCCATCGCTCAAAAATTTTTAAAAGCTACCACCATAAATGGCGTCCCTATCAAGTGCAGCCTACATGGTAGATTGAACACATGCAAGGGGATTGCCTACTCATCGTCAACGAGATTCCTATCCCAGGAAGAAATCTTGGAGGGTTTGAAGGACCAACATGTAATTGAAGTCACCCAATTAAGGAAACCTGTAACCAATAGCCCAACAGGTCTTATCATCATCACCTTTGAGTTATACACCTTGCCGGCCCACATCAATGTGGGCTTTGCGAGGGTTGAGGTAAGGGAGTACTTCCCGAACCCACTTCGTTGCAGAAAATGCCAAAAGTAAGGACATACAAAAAACCACTGCAACTCCCTCGAAGACATCTGCGAATCCTGCTCTGTTGCTCTCCCACACGAAATTAAGTGTACCACCACCTTTTGTGTGAATTGCCAGGTCCCTGGTCACAGTCCATCTAATAAGAACTGTCCGTCCTTTGTCCAACAAAAGGAAATTCTTAAAATCAGAACCCAGCGTAAGTGTACGCAATAAGAAGCAAAGAAGATATATTTCAAAAATACCCCAAATAATGCTGGCGCCTCATATGCACAAATTTCCAAAACCCCTACCAACCCCCCAGTCCTCTACCCCACCAAGCCAACCGCCCTTCGTACCCCCTTACCTAGCTCAAGTCAACTCACTCCCTCCAACATCCCGGCCCCACAACCCACCTCTACCCCCCACCTACTCCACTAGCTCTCCCCCTCACACAACCACCCACCAATTCAGCCTCCACTAATAACAAGCCTACCACTCATACTTCCCATTCTCACACAAACCAAAACACTCATACCTCGCCACTAACCCCAACAACTTCCCCCCAAACAACACACACTTACCATTAACATGATAACTACCACAAAATGCCCACAACTCATAAGCTCCAGAATGCTAGCCACTCCAGAAAAGCAGTCTATAATTGAGGCTATTTCTATAGGCCTCATCCCTAATTCGCGAGCGGTTCTTCAGACCATCGTGAACAATCACGATATGTCGCAAATATCTTCCACTAGTCCACCACCCAGTCTCATGGAGACTGTCAGTTTATCGGACGAGTCTGAACCCGAAGTTGTACTATTATGTTCCCACCTCCCTTCCATCCTTCCCGCATCCTCTGTATCCTTCAGTGGAATATCATAGGCCTGTATGCCAATCGTCCCCATCTTGACATCCTTATCTCCCAATACCACCCCACATAATCCTGTTGCAGGAAACCAACATTCTTTCGGGTAAAGAACCGTCTCGGTTCGGACCCTACTCATATGTTGGTTATAACACCCAACGAGAAACCTTCGAACAGGTGGAGCTGAGTGTCGACATTCTGGCTTGTACTGTCACGGTCAGATCTGGCCCTCCACTGACCGTGGTGTCGGCATATCTTGAGTGTGGAAGGGGGATCTCCAATGCTGACCTGTCCAATCTGTCAGATCAACTTCCCGATAACACCATTAATGGTGGCGATTTCAACGCCCACAGTCCCCTTTGGGGTGGTGTGCGTTGGGATTGCAGGGAGAGGTTGGTGGCGGATTGGATTGAGGACGCATCCCTCGTTCTCCTCAATGATGGCTCGACCACGCTTTTCTCGGCCAGATCATCCCTGACGGCCACCGACTTGTCACACGCCCCCTCCAGGCTTGCCTCTTTTCTTACGAGGGAACTCCACTCTAACCCGGAAGGCAGTGACCACCATCATCAAATCGACTCAAGGCTTGGCTAACCATAGACCAACCACCAGGTACGTCATATCACGTGCCGACTGGGATAAGTACAGAGTTTCCATGGACGAAACGGCAAAGAATTTCCCGGTTTCGGGTAATGTGAATCAGGAAGCAGCGCGGCTTACCAGGATCTTTCGTACTGCAGCAACTACCTCCATCCCCGTCTCTTCTCCCATCCAATGTTCTCAACCTCGCTGGATGAGCCAGGATATCTTAAACTCCATCAGAACCAAGAATAGAGCTTGGAAACTCTTCTTTAGGTACCCGACTGATACAAACCTAGTCACGTATCGTCGTGAGGCGGCAATAACCAAGAAAAATATCAAAGCTGCAAAAAAAGAAAACGGGAACTCTTTTGCTCGCTCCATCGATCCCAGCTTGAATCTAGCCGATGCTTGGAGGAAGGTTAAATCTGTTTTCGGGGGCAGGCCTCCCAGTCTGATCCCTAACTTAACTACCGATCTAGTTCTATCACTAACTCCTTGCATATCGCCGAACACCTCGCTATATCCTGGACTTCATATTCTTCGGACTCGAATTTCTCTCCCGAGCAAATTGCTGACAAAGAGTCAGCCCCTTACAATATCTCAGTCCTTTCACCAGACCCAGATAGAATCATTGGTTACCCTATCTCCTTTGCGGAACTAAGTTCGGTGCTTAGTTCCTGCAAGGGTTCAGCACCAGGACACTATAGGATCACTTGCGAGATGATCAGGGAGTCCACTAATGGCCTGAAGTTCAGGCTGGTAGATATCTACAACCTGATCCTGGCACAGGGCTCTTTTCCACACATGTGGAAGAGGGCTGTTCAAGTGCCCATCCGCAAGAGATCCAACACTTCTACCTCAGCACTAACCTCTAAGGATCTCCGTCCTATCTCGCTGCTCCCTTGCCTGTCAAGGGTATTCGAAAAGATCCTGGGCAGGAGGCTTGGCCTCCTACTGGAGAATGTTTTGTCGGCCAAGCAGGACGGTTTTAGACCGGGGAGAGGCACAACCTCTCTCCTGCTCGATCTCGAACACCACGCCAGACTAGCACTCTCCAACAAACAGGAGTGTCATGTCGAATCCCTTGATCTCGAGAAGGCCTTTGACCGAGTAATCAAAACCGTTATTACTAAACAACTATCTGTCTGGGGCATCAATATCCGATTCATTCAGACCATTGATAACTTCCTCTCTTCACGTTCCATAATGGTGAGAGTCAATGGATACACATCCACACACTATAGCATCGACAATGTTCTTCCCCAAGGATCTCAACTTTCCCCTAGTCTTTCCAATGTATATATTCACTCCCTATCCCAACCTCTTTCCGACATCCCCCCCACTAATCACTACATCTACGCCGATAATTTAATCCTCACTACCTCTCACCTCCATCTTGACGACACTACTCGACTTGTAAAGACTGCTATCGATGCCTGGTGCATCAAGACGGGTGCAAAAATGCCATACCACAAAGGAGAGCTGATCTCGTTCTCGCGTACGTAGACCGACGGTTACCGAAATTCATTTCGACGACGTTACGTTACTATCTCGCGCCTCGTGTAGGATACTCGGGCTTACGTTCACACCCAAGCTCAATTAGAACTCACATATTCGGGCAATCATCGCGTCGCTCGAAAAAGTATGCAATCTAATTCGGGTCCTAGCCTCTAATAGCCTCCTAGTTAGCTCGTCGGCTCTCATCCATGTCGCCCTGACGCTCATCAGAGGCTGCGTTTAGTACGGTATTACTATCTTCGGAATTACAACCAAGACCAACTTGCGCAAACTACACGAGCCCTCGGAGCCTTTCGCACCACGCCCATCGAGTCGCTGCTTATAGAGTCTGGATGCGACAGCATCCTCTCCCTTATCAAAAAGGCGCAGATAAATCTTGCGGCCAAAAATGAACTCGACCGGAGTAGTCACCAGTTCGGCCGCTGCCACCGATCTATGGACCAACAGTACTTTAACATCTGCGCTATGGAGCGCCCGCGCTGTCCTCCGCGAACTATGTTCCAATATCCCTTCTCCCATCTGTGATTCACTCCCTCCCCAACGCCTAGCCCGCCATTCATCATCCATCCCGATCTTATCCAGGTATCCTAACAAATCCCATACCCCGGTGGCACGATTCCAGTTGCTACACAAGCGGCACCTTGAAGAACTACCGGGACGCTCAATTTACTATACGGATGGGTCCAAGACCAGCTACCAAACATCGTCAGCCTATGTTACACTCCAGCCCCCAGCCATCACCCCAACGAGCCAACGTGCCTTCAAACTGCACCCGGACGCCAGCGTGTTCGAGGCCGGAGCATTCGCCATTCAGCAAGCCGCAGACGCGGTCCTCTCGGCCGCGGTACCAGCGGTTATATTCTCTGACTCCAAATCTGCCGTCAATGTCATACGCAATTGTAACACCAAGGAACCAGTTCTGCGTTACATCAGAGATCTCATCTCCGCTAACCCGGCCGGAACCCTACTGTTTTGGGTGCCCGGCCATGTTGGGATAGCCGGGAACGAGATGGCGGACCGACTATCTAATCTGCACATCTCGCATCATGAAGAGGAGATCATTCCGTCATTTATCAACTCCGCTCGACGTACCGCCAAAAGGTATATGGCAGAACAGCAATCTACAGAGTGTGCCGCTAATTCGACCTTCCAGGCCCAACATTGGTGGTGGCCCTCATCCACCGGCATACAACCCACTGCAAGACAGGAAGGACTCAGTCATACTACCCAGGGTCTGACTAGGACACTCTAGGATAACCCACCAGCATTACATTATGAGAACGCCGCAACCAGGCTGTCTAACTTGCCAGATGATTCATATACTGACGGATTGCAGCGTAACAAGGGATTTCTTCAACGACTCCATTACCCCTTTAAGCTCCCTTCTCTCTCCTTCCGACCCGGAACCCCTCCTTCAACTCCTCAACCACCTTCACCTCCGACATAGAATTTAAGTTTTACTTAGTGTATGCCTGAATTCACTCTTTAATTTCTTCTATCTTTCCTACATTCGCTTTGTTTTCTTTATTTTGTTTTTATTTTTTAATGTACTTCACTTTATTATTTTGCATTATGTCCTTAATTTTACTTTCATGTATTTGCTCTTTATTTCTTTATATTTTACTTTTCCTTAGATTTAAGTTGTATTGAGTAGACTAACTTCATTTTTAATTTTTCTTCAACTTTTTTGCTATTGCTTTGAATTACTTTCAATTTTACTAATGAATTATTTCCTTTTACTTTATACAAGATAAATGTAAAATTATTATAACTCGACGTGTCATGTGCCCTCCGGGCTTGGCCATAAATGCGATGGGCTCCTTTATTCATGATTGATGCCACATATAATAAATAAATAAATAAATATTACTGATTATTTTTTAATTCTTTCTTTAAAGTATTGTGATCGACCTGAAATTTCAAAAAAATTTGCTACCCTGAAATTTTGTGTTTTCACGTTTTAGGGCTAGTTAACCCCAAAAAAACAACAAAAAAAATGTCCGTCTGTCCGCCGTACGCAAAAACGTTTGAAGGCGCGTAGCTCCCAAACCTGTTGAGATATTAAATTCAAATTTTTAAGGTGGGTAGATTGGGTAAACCCCTACGAGTGGTATCTTTTGGAAGGGTTGGGTTGTGAGGGGGGAGAGGGAAGCATTTTAGACGAACGTTTCTAGATCTCAGGAACCGCTTTGGTGAAAAACTTTTTGTTACAATATCTTCCGAACCAATTACACCAGGAAGACAAAATTTAGTTTCTTTATATGAGATCACAAGTGGATTCTACTGAAAGTAAATTAATTTTAATTAGCAATTTTTAAAAAAATTTAATTTTTATATCCCAAAAACCCTACCAGATATGATATTGAAAATTTTACAGGTGTAGGGGTCAGTCGACCTCTAATTGGGAAAAAAATTTTGGGGGTGTGGGTATTGGGGTTGATGGTGAAAAGGGGTGGAAAGTAAAAAATTTATGATTATATAGAGCCACAATAGAGACACCAGTAGTAAGGAAGGCACCTACCGTACAAAAATTACTAGGTGCGATAGTGACAGGTAGTAAGAGAGTGTCCAAAGTGCCTACCAAAAATGCCGGTCTTTCTTGTTGTTTTGCAGGTTAATGACGTTTGCTAGTGCCTTCTTTTAGGCGTTAACAATTGGGAGCGAGGGAATGAGGCAGTTAGTATACTTGAGAGAGCAGTATGTTTGATGAGAATTTTTTCCCACACAAAGTGGCGGTTGAGCGGATTTTGTATCCCACCACCAGAATCCAAGATCCCACCAGCAGATTCCAGCACCCAGCCGGCAAGATGCAGTTAGCATCCTCGGTGTTTGAATGAACAGGTAGACAGGTGATGGTCGGTAAACAAAAAGCAGTTTCACGATAATGTAAATAAAAGAAGAAGCAGTTCCTCTCCATTGTAAACAAAGAAGAATCAGTTACTCTCCATTATAAAGAAAAAAGAATAAGTTCCTCTCCATTATAAACAAAAAAGAATCAGCTCCTCAGTAAGGGAGAAATAACCAGTTCCTCTATCATTTGTGCAGAGTAAAAAACTCAAGACGGGCGCTCGTGCGGGAAGCTGGTTTTCGGAGGGCTAAAGCTACGTCACGACTGTCTGACTCAGGTGACACCTTACTTTACAGGTATTATAAATTATAACAGCATTTATGTCTGCAGATATCGGAAAAGAAAAAAACCCAAAAGTTTTTTTTTGTAAAGTTACGAGATGATGGTTATTTTCTGCGATGGTTATTTTCTGCAGTACATTATGCGGCAAAAGAAAACGAGAATGATTTTATCTCGTGGGATCTTTTGGATGAAGTTGGAAATTAAACAAATTCTTTCACATTTGAAATCTTTTATTGAACATAATATAATTACATAATATTAAATCTAATATTTCAGATAGTTGTGCAACTCTTTTTTGGAATCTGACTCTGTCTCGAGCATACATTTCCCACATTCCTTTTCGACTATTACGATACGTGGAACTCCAGACAACAATGCGTTTGATAGCAATCGTGTCGTCGAACCTTACATGTTTTTTCATGATATAGTATATAAATTGCAGAATGTTGCTATTTTGATCCGTCTTAATACCAGTTACAGGTAATATCGTAAATACTGTAAATCTGAAAACTAGGCGTTGCTATGAGTATACAAGATCCTAGAGTTATTAGTATGTTGTAAGTGGAAAATGCGGAAATTGACGATGTTGGTATTGTGAGTGGTTTATCATATGGTCTACCGACATCCTTCCCTCCAGCATAAACACAATTTGGTGATAGCCTTAGATGCTCTGCTTCGATATCAATAGGGGAATTAATGGCACTCATCATCAGTGCACAGAAGTAGCACTTGGTGTTTTCTTTTATATTAGTGTAGAAAAAAACACTTTTTGCAAGTTTCTGTGCCTTCCTATCGTCAATAGATAAGTTGTTGAACGCCTTTAAACGATCATATTCGCGCTTTAAGGTTAACATCCTTACTACAAGACATCTTTTATATTAATCCAAGAGTTATGATGCGAAGAGAAACCAAGCCATTTCACGTAAACTTTATTCCCCCTCCTTTTTAAAGCCTTTTCTACAAGATGTACCAGGTGTATAACCTTAAAACGATCGTTGACACATAGACGGCGTTAGTGAGCATGTTAAGCAACCCAGGGACGCCATTTGTTTTTTATTTAAGGGTTGGTTAACATTAATCAGTGCACATCGTCACAAATTTCATTCAACAACATACTGTTACATGTAAACCTGGCAACCGCGCAACAGCGCAACTCGATCGTTTCACATAATGGAAACATCAACAACCGAATACCTAAGCTGCAAAGTAACCCAATCAAAAGCCTAGTAAATAAGGAGAGCGAAACAACACGACTATATTTCCCCTCTAATCGAATGCGCTCAAATGTATTAGAACAGCCTAGAAGATCACATGGAATGCTCTCAAGCTTTCCAGAATATTCTACACACACCACCGAATGAAGATTCAAGAACAGTCTCGACTACAATCAAGTAGTATAAAAGCAGATGAAGCTTTCAGCGAGGGACTTAGTAATTTTTATTACGTCGACTGTGACAACCAGCGTGTATACGCGACCGTGTTGGTAGAGAGCGAAAATGATCGAGTCAAGCGATATAAATAAGCGGGCAGTGCTGCCATACAGTGCGAATTATTGTGCGAATAGAATTAAAGTGCGGATAAATAAATTATCACTTATTTTTATTTTAACCGAATTGTGTTTTACTTGAAATCCCGGCGAACCCCTAGCTCGCAACAATACGTTTGTCCTGTGCTGATCATGTCTAGTTTTTTGCCAGAAAAAGAGCATATGCGGGAAGCTCTGCTTTTTTGCTTCCATTTGAAGAAAACGGCTGCTGAATAGCATCAAATGCTTGTACAACAGTGTTTTAGCGGAATCAATGTGCAGGGCTTGGTTTTGTCGATTCAAAGACGGCGATTTTGACCTGAGTGACAAGAAGCGCGAAAATCGGTCCAGGAAGGTTGAGGACGATCAATTGCAGGCTCTTTTGGACGAGGACGATACCCAATCGCAAAAAACGCTTGCCGAGCAATTGGATGTTACTCAAGCTGCCATTTCCATGCATCTACGCCATGGGAAAGGTTCATAAGATCGGAAAATGGGTGCCGCATGAATTGAACGATAGACAGATGGAGCGACGCCAAAACACATGCGAAATGTTACTCGCCAGACACAGAAGAAAGTCGTTTCTGCATGGGATTGTGACTGGCGATGAAAAGTGGATTTATTTCGATAATCCAAAGCGCAGAAAATTGTGGGTTGATCCCGGTCAACCATCAACATCTACCGCAAGACCAAATCGCTTCGAACGGAAGACAATGTTGTGCGTTTGGTGGGCTCAGCAGGGTATCGTCTACTATGAGCTCTTAAAAGCAGGTGAAACTGTCGATGCCCACCGCTACCACCAACAATTGATCAAATTGCACCGTGCTCTGCGTGAAAAAAGGCCGGAATATCAACAAAGATATGACAAGGTGATTTTCCTCCACGACAACGCACCATCGCATACGTCAAAACTGGTCAGCAACTACTTGGACACACTCAACTGGGAGGTGCTACCCCACCCCGCTCATTCACCTGACCTGGCCCCTTCTGACTACCACTTGTTTTCGTCGATGCGCCACGCGCTCGCTGAGCAGCACTCTGTTCTTACGAAGACGTCCGAAAATGGCTTGATGAGTGGTTTACTTCGAAAGAGAACGAATTTTTTTTACGTGGTATCCACAAATTGCACGAGAGATGGGAGAAATGTGTAGCTAGCGAGGGTTAGTACTTCGAATAAATTTGTTTTTGTTTTCTTGCAAAAAACATGTGTTTTTCTGACTAAAAAACGATCGTTTTAAGGTTATACACCTGGTACATCAGGATAACTTACTCGTGTAAGCTTCGGCTCATAGAGTCCGCCTTGAATTAAATGCTCTTGGTATTCTTTGAGAGTGTAAGTACGCGGTTCTGTCTTTTTCACTTCATGTATGTGGAATATTTTGGTGGACCAGTTGGGAGTATACACTTTTTCGAACACATGCTTGTACTTACTTATACGTACGTGATCCCCCTTCTTTAAGTTAGTTCTTGACGTACCCTTCAGCTTACAGTAGACATTACCAAGAAGCTGAACCTCATTCGATGGCCCGACGTCTATAGGACGCATTTTTATAGTACGATGTTTTATCCTATTGTATTTGTTTATTAGCCCTTTTAGTAACCCAGTCCACTTATAGTTTCCGTTCATACTAAACTCTTTCCACATCATGTTTTTTAGGGTTCGTTTGAATCGTTCTACAATTGAGACTTTCAATTGACTAAAGGTGGAGTAGTGATTGATTTCAAATCTTTCCATTATATTATGATATGCCTTATTAAAAAACTCTTTTCCATCATCTATTTGTAATTTTTTTGGGAAAGGTCGTTCATTAAAAATTAACTCTATTCCCCTGATAATCTCCCCAGCACTCTTATTTTTAACTGGTAAGGCCCATACATATTTGGAGAATGTATCTATTACTGTTAGAAGAAAATAAAAGCCCTTATTTTTAGATGAATAACGATTCATGTCTACTAAATCCGCTTGCCATAAATCATCTATTCCACGAATGGTCACCAGACGCCGCCTAAAATTTCCACGAGCTGTCTGATGCAGTTCGTTAATAACCTATCTTCTACTCATTTACTACTTCTACATGTGTACATATAAATAGTGGATTTGTTTTTGCACGTGTTTTATATAGAATCCAGTATAGAAAATGATACAGTTTGATCATCTGTTTACCATGATGGTTGCGTCAGGAAGTGGTAAGACGACATTTATTAAAACATTTCTGAAAAAGACATCACTAATTAACGCCAAGACTCAGAAGATTATCTATTGTAATGCTGAGCAACGGGCGATACCATCACAATTACCATTTAAAAGTATTGAATATTTAGATTCTATACCCGAATAATTTATAAACGAAACCAATAAGCCTATATTAATCGTACTAGATGATATGATGCTAAATTAATTTTTAAATCAGATTTGTGAACTTTTTACAAAAGGGTCACATCATAGAAATTTTTCAGTAATACTTGTAACATACAACGTCTTCCATCAGGGTAAGTTTTGTCGAGATATTTCGCTTAACTGTATATACAGGGTGTAACTAGTACTGAGGTTCAAACGAAAATGGGAGATAGAGGAACTTGTCCTGAGTAGAAAATCGTTCTACACATACTCCCGTTTTTGCACCGTTAAGGAGATAGCGCGATTTTAAGGACGAAGGATTTTCAAAGTACCTGTGATCACTGTTTGATCTCTAACTTCTGCTGTAATGTAAAATGACCAATTTCCGACCACCTAAGACCCTGCAGATATTTTTTTTTAATATAAAGCAAACAATTATTTGTTTCTTCTTAAAATTTTTTTTTACGGATTCATAACGTACTACCGATACTAAAAAAATTCAATTTTGGTATGATATATTTATATATTGATATGGAAACATGGTTGGAAATAATTAATTTCAAAGCGATGAAATCTTCCTATTTCCGACCACATAAACAACTCTTTCCTTATACCGACCGCACATTAGCTTATTTCCGACCTAGGTGTTCTTTCATATAAAACAACATTGTTATTGCATATTATTAACGATTTTTTTTTTGTTTAATTTGATGAAGAAAACAGGATAATAAAATAATTAATGCAGATTCCATTAATTTTTTTAGTTGAGTATATAAGATTATAATAACATAAAATGTAAATAAACTTTATATAGATAGGAATATATAATATATTTCAAATGATTCCAATTAATGATTCCAAATAATGTAAAAAAATATGTTTTAAGTTTTATCTTTACTAGATAAGGGGCTCAAGGCCTTTTAAAAAATAAAAATTGTGCAAGATTCTGAAAAAGTTACTAGGGAAGGCGGACCAAATATTGGATACGTTCGTAATACTAGATACCGGTCATGAGGGCATAGAGATTAATGAAATAATAAACAAGAGAAGGACCCGCTGTTCGCCCAAGTGGACCTTTCTGTGGAATCTCAGCCTGCTCTATCAAGAGGGGCATAAGGTTCTGGGAGAAACAAAAGAAGTGTCAATACTAGGCTACACTGTTCAGTCTCCGAGAGGCTAAGACCGAATCACTTGGTATTTTGTGATCCCAATTTTGTGGTCGCATATCTTCTTAACAGAGTACATAACCTCAAAAAATATTTTAAAGAGTAGTGTGACTATTATTTTAAAAATATTTGTCAATTCTATCGTGTCGTTTTGATCGCCTATTTTTTCGGGTTCAGTGGTCAAGGGCTCCACTTTGTTGACAAAACACACAATAACAGGTACGCACAAACTGTTAGTTTGACACAGGTTCAAATTATATTCAGCTGTTTCGTTGAATTATCAAAAATGGAAAATTTTTACAGTGATATCGAGTATGCGAATTTGAAATCCCATGTTAGCGATGGTAACTGATAGTCTGTGCAGGTTCTGCCAAACGGAGGTAGAAACCTGAACACATTCTGTGGTACTGTGAGGCAACTGCAATTCCAAATATACCATACTAGCCGCGTCACGTGGCTAAGCTCAAGTGTATATGGTGCTACACCTCCAAAACTATATTAAAGAACATTCTACCACGATCTGCATTATTGTACTGCTTTCCCCATACATCATTACTTTTTTTTGTTTGCTAGCACAACGAAATAATACCTCGACATGCGTTGCAATACGAGCGGTTTTCAGTCTTTCTCCATTTGCTTCCATTACTCCCGTTGCTCCATTACTTCCATTACTCCCGTTGCTCCGTTGAAGGGGGGGACAAACAAACAATGAAAACATTCATTGAAAAAAATTATTCATTTTCTGAGGTCCTGATCATAAAATTACACACGAACCGTAATGCAACAGCCAGCTGCCAAAAATTTGTTTATCTTGGACGGTTGTTTTAATTTCAACCATGTGGAAATTTCCAACTTTACCATTTGTCAATTTCATAAAACGCACGAATTGCCGCTAAACAACAATATATGAAAAACACTCAATTATTGAAACGACTGGCGCACCAGCAATAGTAAAATGATTTTACTAATTCAGAAACCTTTGCGGGCGTGCGCCCAACAAATCACCAAAATTTCATTACAATCAGATGAATGATACAGGAACGCATACGGGCAAACAAACAAACATTAATTTTTTTTATATATATAATATATATATGTATATATGTATATATGTATGTCTAATTTTATTAGATAAGTCGCAAAATTAAAATATAATTGCCACTGAGTAAACTTGTTATCCTGCTCTACGGCTACTAGGTCGGAAATGGGTAAACCGATCAAATTGGATGTCCTAATTACCGACCAGTGATATTACTAGATTTAATCTAAGGTAAAACTAAATAGGAACATAAATTTTGCAACAAATAACGTACTGCGCCCATTAATATTTAAATAGAAACCAATTTATTACTTAAACCGTCAAATAAAGCCAAAACTCTTGAACGAAAAAGGTATGGATTTTGCGATATATATCAGTTCGAGAAGGTGATAGGTCCGCTTCATGTGCACTTTCAAGATCTAAAATATATATATTGAGTAGGTCGGAAATTGGGATCGAAGACAGTAAAGACAATAATAGAATCAATAAATATCGATTTTTACTATTTACAGTATATAAACATAATATTTTGGATATTTGAAATATTCCCTTGATATTCCCTAGTACCGACCACTGGTCGGAATAAGGACGTCACATGAAATCAGAGAAGCCCATTTCCGACCACTTCATTTTATTTGTTTCTTTCACAAATTCTATGAATTTAAATTATTTTTTTACATTTCAATACAGATTAAATGTTTATGAAGCCAAAAAAACCTTAATTACTCACTCTGATGAAAGTCAGTCTTTTAAATTTACGAAAAATGAAGAACCAAAAATTTAGATTTTAGACTTAAAATTCAAGTTTTTTAGGTCCGCCGCCGATTAATTTAAACCACAACGTAATTAAATGAAAGCAGCTTCCGTTGTGCATAGCAAACGGATAGAGAACACATGTGGAAATATATTGAGCATAGAATTTACATTAGTACTCGCGATAATAATAATATATTAATAAAAAATCAAAATGGTCGGAATTAGGAAGGTGGTCGGAAATAGGCCACTTTACGTTACTTAGCGTAACGTAATAATTCTGGGCTCGTTGGAAAGGAGACAAATTCTTCTTTCTAATTGCTATCAACTGTGTCAATCAGTGTTATACTTTTTGAGAAAAATTCATTTAAATGACACAAAAATAATAAAAAATTAAAAAAAAATACAAAAAAGTCCTGTTTTCTCCAAGGAGGACCTGATTAACCACCAAATTTTATTACATTTTCGGAAAGCCCATAAAATTTCACTATACGTTTGATAACAGAATTTCTTCATATTTGCAACAACAAGTGAGTTCCCTGAACATGTTGGAAATACTGCTAAACATAGAATTTACCGCAAAACAGATGCAGTAATGAGCAACCATGTTAACAACACACGTATTGCTCTTATGTGTGGAAATTATGTTACAGGTAAGTAAAAATATGACAACTAATTAGATAGCGTCCATTTAAGTAAATTAACTAACATCCATTTAAGTTAATTAAGTAATATCCATTTAAGTAGGGCGTGGAGTTTACCTGCTCCCTTAAGGAACAGGAATGACTTCGTCCCACGTAGATTTTTCTGCGATAAAAGCATCGGGAGGAAGCAGCAGCAAACAGAATGTCATAGGCATCATTACGAGCAACATGGCAAGCAATAGGAGGTATTTTACAACGGAAGAAATGGCAGACATGCACTTCGTGTATGGGTTGTGCGACGGAAATGCTAGGCGAGCCGAAAGAGTTTACCGGGAACGGTATCCGGACAAATCTCGGTACCCCCATTATCGGATGTTCATCAGCATTCATCGGAACCTTCGTGAACGAGGTACACTGCAGCCGTGGCGGGAGACATAACATCCAGGACGGCGACACTTGGTACCTGTGGCCACGGAGGAGCGCATACTGCGCATCGCGGCTAGGGACCCCACGGCAAGCACCCGGCGCATCGGCCATCGATTAGGCATCAACCACATGCAAGTGTTCCGAATTCTGCAAGGAGAAGGACTGTATCCCTATCACAATACACCGGTGCAACAACTGTTGCCTGATGATCGTGAACATCGGCGAGACTTTTGTCGTACCATGTTACTGCGAGCAGACGAACATCCAGCGTTTTTCAGAAGAATTCTCTGGACCGACGAATCGCAATTCACCCGCGATGGCATACAAAATTTCCACAATATGCATGTGTGGGCATGTGAAAATCCCCAAACCAGCCGAAATACGTCCCATCAACATCGCTTCAGTGTGAATGTTTGGGCTGGCATCATCGGCAGAACTTTCATCAGTCCGGTATTTCTTCCCCCAATTCTCAATTCCACCAATTATGCCGAATTTTTGGAGGAAACTTCACCAGACCTCATAAAGGATATACCACTCCGTGTACTGGTTAGGTTTTGGTACCAGCACGATGGAGCGCAAGCGCATTATAGTGCTAATGTCCGTCGGTGGCTCGACGCGAATTTTCGGGATCGATGGATCGGTCGTGGCGGTCCCATTGCATGGCCTCCACGATCTCCCGACTTAACTCCCATGGACTTTTATGTCTGGGGGTATTTGAAAAGCATCGTCTATGCAGAGGAAATTCATACACGAGAACAGCTCATTTCCCGTATCACCGAAGCATGCGATCAGTTACGAGCCCAAGTACTGCGTGTGAACCCCACCAATGCCATTCGTCGGCGATACCACTTCTGCTTGCTCCACAACGGCGGACATGTTGAAAATTATTTGTAAACGTAATAAACTAAATAAACGTAATAAACTATACTTCAACTCTTTTATTTCGTCCTCACTATTATTAATCATACTCCTTCGGCGAATGACGGGTGTCAAACCAGATTTACTTGAAGGGAACGTGCTTGATAACTGTTAGCCCCGCTCCTTTACAATTCAACCTATGAAGAAATTCTGTTATCAAACGTACAGTGAAATTTTATGGGCTTTCCGAAAATGTAATAAAATTTGGTGGTTAATCAGGTCCTTCTTGGAGAAAACAGGACTTTTTTGTATTTTTTTTTAATTTTTTATTATTTTTGTGTCATTTCAATGAATTTTTCTCAAAAAGTATAACACTGATTGACACAGTTGATAGCAATTATAAGAATTTGTGTCCTTTCCAACGAGCCCAGAATTATTACGTTACGCTAAGTACAGCAGAAGTTAGAGATCAAACAGTGATCACAGGTACGATGAAAATCCTTCGTCCTTAAAATCGCGCTATCTCCTTAACGGTGCAAAAACGGGAGTATGTGTAGAACGATTTTCTACTCAGGACAAGTTCCTCTATCTCCCATTTTCGTTTGAACCTCAGTACTAGTTACACCCTGTACATGGTGGTTTTCGAAAACCCCAGCGATAAAAGTCAGTTCCTTCATTTAGCCTAGCAGATTTACTGAACTAGTGAGAATATACTATAAAAATATTACACGAGTATTTGTTATTATAATAGATCTGACTCAGTCTACCAACGATTTATTAAGATTCAGAACAGATATCTTTAATAAAAGATTTGTAACGTGCTACTGTTCAGCGAGTGATTTTAACAGTAAAAATGGTGTCACGCATGAAACGATTGAAGGACAACAAACATATTATATATGTTCTCAAAAATGCTAGTCCATGTTTAAACATGGAAAGGCTAAACTAAGAAAGGCTATCATGAAAAAAGCAGATTCTGAAGTGGTCAATACTATTTGTGAAATTACATTAAACACATTGAAGTGGAATCACGTACCAGGCCGTAAAATATATAACAGTCTATGTACATAAGTATAAAAAAAGCATGCGAAGGTTAGTTGGAGCAAGACGATCTGTCCCTAGACAGCGTAAAATCTTAGTACAGCAAGGCGACTTTCTAGCAATCTTGATAGGAAGTGTACTTTCAAGTGTTATTTGGTCGTTGATTGAAAAATATGCATAGAAAGAGCGTTCTTAATAAAATGCTTCTTCTTCCACAGGAGTGTATGAACAGTTAAAGGGTCGGATAGAAGATGGAGATGGCCTATCTATATTCAATAAGACGATACACACCATATTGAGAAATAAAAAGCTGTCTGACCACGACAAATGGTATAATTATAGGAACACGCTAATAAAGTTTTGAAATACAAAGCGTAAAGGAAGACAGCCCGGTGAAGAAAAATCTCTCGCATTTACACCAGAAGTAAAGTTAGATAAACAGAGAAATTTACGAGACAATGCGACACAGACAAGGTTTGCTTTCAAAGAGGAAATGTCAACTCAAACCTCCCCGATTATACATCACGATCCGTTTTACAGTATGGCTGAAGATGTCTTTGACGCAGGCGATGTGACTTTACAAAGGATCATAGTTCCAGTGCAGAAGAGATAACACCGCCAAAGCGATCACTAACGCCTCGGCAGTGGCGGATCCAGACCTTGCTGTTGAGGGGGGCGGAATTTTTTTTGATTTGGCTATTTTGTTTGTTCAAGTTCTGTGTGAATTTAGCTACATAGACTGCACTTAGCAAAAAAAGGGTCATTTGATGACAGGATCATATTGTTTTCATCTCATTATGGGTCATTTCATCAAGAATCGCCAAAGTTGTGACCTTACCATTTCCGATTCTTTTGAAAATTTTTGTACTTCAAGAACTAGTGAAAAAAATAGATTAAATTCAAGTTTTTGTTTCTATCTCATTTTTTTTACGGATTCATAACGTACTACCGATACTAAAAAAATTCAATTTTGGTATGATATATTTATATATTGATATGGAAACATGGTTGGAAATAATTAATTTCAAAGCGATGAAATCTTCCTATTTCCGACCACATAAACAACTCTTTCCTTATACCGACCGCACATTAGCCTATTTCCGACCTAGGTGTTCTTTCATATAAAACAACATTGTTATTGCATATTATTAATGATTTTTTTTTGTTTAATTTGATGAAGAAAACAGGATAATAAAATAATTAATGCAGATTCCATTAATTTTTTTAGTTGAGTATATAAGATTATAATAACATAAAATGTAAATAAACTTTATATAGATAGGAATATATAATATATTTCAAATGATTCCAATTAATGATTTCTAAATGATTCCAAATAATGTAAAAAAATATGTTTTAAGTTTTATCTTTACTAGATAAGGGGAACACGTGGCTCAAGGCCTTTTAAAAAATAAAAATTGTGCAAGATTCTGAAAAAGTTACTAGGGAAGGCGGACCAAATATTGGATACGTTCGTAATACTAGATACCGGTCATGAGGGCATAGAGATTAATGAAATAATAAACAAGTGAAGGACCCGCTGTTCGCCCAAGTGGACCTTTCTGTGGAATCTCAACCTGCTCCATCAAGAGGGGCATAAGGTTCTGGGAGAAACAAAAGAAGTGTCAATACTAGGCTACACTGTTCAGTCTCCGAGAGGCTAAGACCGAATCACTTGGTATTTTGTGATCCCAATTTTGTGGTCGCATATCTTCTTAACAGAGTACATAACCTCAAAAAATATTTTAAAGAGTAGTGTGACTATTATTTTAAAAATATTTGTCAATTCTATCGTGTCGTTTTGATCGCCTATTTTTCGGGTTCAGTGGTCAAGGGCTCCACTTTGTTGACAAAACACACAATAACAGGTACGCACAAACTGTTAGTTTGACACAGGTTCAAATTATATTCAGCTGTTTCGTTGAATTATCAAAAATGGAAAATTTTTACAGTGATATCGAGTATGCGAATTTGAAATCCCATGTTAGCGATGGTAACTGATAGTCTGTGCAGGTTCTGCCAAACGGAGGTAGAAACCTGAACACATTCTGTGGTACTGTGAGGCAACTGCAATTCCAAATATACCATACTAGCCGCGTCACGTGGCTAAGCTCAAGTGTATATGGTGCTACACCTCCAAAACTATATTAAAGAACATTCTACCACGATCTGCATTATTGTACTGCTTTCCCCATACATCATTACTTTTTTTTGTTTGCTAGCACAACGAAATAATACCTCGACATGCGTTGCAATACGAGCGGTTTTCAGTCTTTCTCCAGTTGCTTCCATTACTCCCGTTGCTCCATTACTTCCATTACTCCCGTTGCTCCGTTGAAGGGGGGGACAAACAAACAATGAAAACATTCATTGAAAAAAATTATTCATTTTCTGAGGTCCTGATCATAAAATTACACACGAACCGTAATGCAACAGCCAGCTGCCAAAAATTTGTTTATCTTGGACGGTTGTTTTAATTTCAACCATGTGGAAATTTCCAACTTTACCATTTGTCAATTTCATAAAACGCACGAATTGCCGCTAAACAACAATATATGAAAAACACTCAATTATTGAAACGACTGGCGCACCAGCAATAGTAAAATGATTTTACTAATTCAGAAACCTTTGCGGGCGTGCGCACAACAAATCACCAAAATTTCATTACAATCAGATGAATGATACAGGAACGCATACGGGCAAACAAACAAACATTAATTTTTTTTATATATATAATATATATATATATATATGTAAAAGGGTGGATATGGGGTCCGAGTGTACATATGGCACAGATAGTATACATCGATCTACATTTGGAAATTGATGTATATAAACTTAATTAAAACACTATGTATACGCCACGTAAGAAAATATAAAGGATTTTAGCTTTCGTATGTCAGACAGTTAATACGAAGACCGAGATATTATGTCTAGTGGTAGAAACGGAGACCGCTTAAATTATTTATTTCAGAAATGAAATTACTTAATTTCTTCTATGTAATGGTAGATATCGGCACCACATTTTGACATGTAAGGGTGTTTGCGGGCACCGGTCCCGGTAATCATCCTTACAACACGCGAATTAAGCAAAATTTTATTTCACCTTCACTGTCATTGAAATAATTGCCTTTTTTTCAACGCTTCAGCAACGGTGCCGATATCTACCTTTACATTTCATTTACCGAAAGTGTACACTTTTGCTGTTCTTTTTGACGAGTGACGTCATAGCAGATGTAATTTCTTTCCATCTGTCAAAATTGATGGCTGCATGCAGATAAAATTGACTTTTAGTATTCAGGGAAATACTGTTTTCAATGAATACATGTAAGAATATAGTATATCAACAAATTTGCCTTGACAGAAGTGAAAAAATCAAGCAAATAAAAAAGCTCAAAATGTTATCGTCATGTTTCTACACTAACGCGTTCTTTTTGGCTGTTCAAAATTAGTATAATCATGGTTTCAGACCCTAACTCTTTCCAACGGCATATCTACACGCAAAAAGCGCGTTGTTGGCCTTTTGAATACGCTCTCCAACATTGTCTTTCCAATTTAGCTTCCTATCCAAGATCAGGCCTAGATATTTCGCTTTTTCCGATTTTTCAACAGCCTAACTAATCTAAACCAAAAGGACCTTTTCAGGGACACACAGAAAACTATCAAAAGAGTAGTCATTAGGTTTGTTCTTTTTGCCGGGTTAAATTAACGCTTTCAGTGTAATACACCTTACACTGAAAGTGTAGGGTGTAGATCGCGCAAAAAGAACGGGTTAGTGTAGAAAAATGACAGCTAAAATTCTGAACTTTTTTATTTGTTTTATTCTTTCACTTCTATCAATGCAAATTCATTGCCATTCAATATTCTTGCATATATTCCTTCAAAACAGTATTTTCATAAATGCACAAAGTCAATTTTATCTGCATACAGCCATCAATTTTAACAGATGGTAAAGAAGAAGAACTTACACCTGCTCCCGACCCAGTGTAAGAAAGTGTACACTGAGTACACTACACTCGACAAAAAGAACAGCCACCTCTGACGTCAAACCGAAAAAAGAACAGCATTAGGGCAGAAAGTGTAACCTAGTGTGAAAAGTGTATGCAAAAAGAACAGACCTATTATACCTACCTAGAAATAGTGTTTAGTACATAGTTAATATATCCTTATAAAACTACCGCTACCTCGGCCAACATATTTTAAATGACATAATAGGTAGAGACCATTCTAGTTATAGTAATAGGCGCTGACGACTTTCTGAAAACAACAATAGTTCTCTACGCTCCGCAATTAACCAAAAATTACGTATCTCAAGATCGGGTACAGTTATAATTTGAACTGTTACATCAAAAGAAAGGTAATTCGATTCCCTAAAAAACAAGTTATAACACTTCGAATTCTGATCATTAGTTTTCAAGATATAACGCTTAAAGTGAGTGAGGGTACAGGTCCGAAATCCTTTTCATGACCACCCTGTATCTCCACAAATATTGAAAATTGACACACCCTGTGAAGGTAATTACGGTGACCGGGCATTTTAAAAGTTGTTCATTTATACATATTACGTAACTGTAGATATTGGGTCCGACCTTGGATGTGTTTTACATATATCCATGCAAAGTCGGTACCCATATCTACCTTTACATGATATAATGAAATTAAAGGAACTAAGGCAAAAGGTATCGGTCCCGGTAATTATCTTTACAACACAGTTTATTTATTGAAATGATCGTCTTTTGTTTTTAACTTTTGAGAAATGGTAACAGCCCAGCAGGCAAAGTTTCGTATACTACCCAACAGGCAGATTGTACCTGTGGAAATCTAATCAAAATTCTACACATTTTCTGCAGCCATTGAGCTCCATGTGTAAGAAGGGGACAGCGAACGAAAACCGCCTCCTTAGAAATGTGAGTAAGGTTCCTCACCAGCGAAACATGATTATCGAATAGTCGTGAAATTTACTATACTAATTTACTAATCCACATTTTCAACGGACATATAAGAGATTGCATATACTCAGCTATTACAAAAGACTCCGTATAAATGTAAGGAAAGTTCAATACATTTTCAACATACATCTATCACAAAATGAAAGAAAGGGATATCACCTGCGTAGCCACACACATGCGTCAAGTCAAATGACATTTTGATAGCGACGCATTTCGTGTTTGAGTTTTCATTTTCAGTGAAGGTTAATCAGTCGACTCTCCATGTCGATACGTACGAATTTAAATCGTATTCTTACGGACTTTATTACGTATATTTTTTCTAGAAAGTTTCAGGATATTCCAAGGCATTATTTAACTGCATTCATGTTTTTTTTACTTTCAGTTTTGGAGCACGTGCTAGCAATGCGACAAAGGTTTCGAGTTGTCATTGTATTTTTTAAGTACTATTTCAGCTTAAACTTTGCATACTCATTTTTATTACTTCTGCCTTACATTTAGAATAGAAGGATTCTTTTTCTCTATACTATCTACACTAGTGCATAAAGTGTACACTTTTACTGTTCTTTTTGACGAGTGATGTCAGAGCCCGTTGCTCTTTTTGTCGAGTGTAGAGTAGAAAGTGCACACTTTCTACACTCGCTCGAGAGCAGGTGTAATTTCTTTCCATCTGTCAAAATTGATGGCTGCATGCAGATAAAATTGACTTTTAGTATTTAGGGAAATACTGCTTTAAATGAATACATGCAAGAATATTGTTTAGCAATAACCTTGCCTTGACAGAAGTGAAAAAATCAAGCAAATAAAAAAGTTCAAAATTTAATCTGTCATGTTTCTACACTAATGTTATTATGATAATGGTTATTTTTCGCGCTTAAAAAAAGCGCAGGAATAACCAATCATGCGACAAGGCGAACAACATTGAAAGAAAGATATACCGCACTTTCCGACGCTAGCGGCATCTAGTAAACGAAATAAACAATTGGGTTGTTAAGAAAAATACCGGTTCTAGCGCGTTTCTTAACATATCATGGACCTTTCCACAATTTATACGTACCGAACTGTCAAAAAAAACGTGTAGCGGCTGGAAAATGAAGCGCTCATGCTGTTATGACACAGGCTATTTTTGCGGCTTTAAAGCGGCTAGAAAATCCAAATTGAGAGGGATAGAGACACTTACATACAATTTAGACATTGGTATGAGAGAGACAGTCCGAACAGCAAAACTATGAGTAACTTACAAAAAAAAAGCTGCAACAAAGCACATTCGAGCAGTGTTTCGCAACATTCTAGCAGTTAATCCAAGAAAAATCTACTGGCGGCAAGATTTTCCAGCCGCTACAGACTTGTTTTTGACAGTATGAAACGCGACAGAACCGGTATTTTTCTTAACAAACCAGTTGTTAATTTCGTTTACTAGATGCCGCTAGCGTCGGAAAGAGCGGTATCTCTGTCTTTTTATTGTTGTTCGCCTTGTCGCACGATTGGCTATTATTGTACTTTTTTCTAGCGAGAAAATAGCCAGTGTCATAACAGCATCATGCTGTTATGACACTGGCTATTTTTGCGGCTTTAAAGCGGCTAGACAATCCAAATGGAGAGGGATAGAGACTTTAACATACAATTTAGACATTGGTGTGAGAGAGACAGTCCGAACAGCAAACTATGGGTAACTGTCAAAAAACAATCCATAACTGTCAAAAAAAAAGCGGCAACAAAGCGCATTCGAGCAGTGTTTCGCAACATTCTAGCAGTTAATCCAAGAAAAATCCGCTGGCGGCTAGATTTTCCAGCCGCTACCGACTAGTTTTTGACAGTTCGGTACGTATAAATTATGGAAAGTGTCATGTTATGTTATGAAACGCGCTAAGATCAGTATTTTTCAGTTTTCAGTTGTTAATTTCGTCTACTAGATGCCGGTAGCATCAGCAAGGGTATTTTTTAGCGGTAATCTCTTTCTCTCTATATTGGTCGCCTTGTCGCACGATTGACTTTTATTGCACTTGAAACTAGCGAGGAAATAGCCAGTGTCATAACAGCATCAGTGGTTGTTTTTGGGCTTAACTGCTAGAAATGTTGCGAAACACTGCTCGAACACTGCTCGCAGGCGCTTTGTTGCCGCTTTTTTTGACAGCTACTCACTTTATAGCTATTTGAACTGTCTCTCTCACACCGAAGTCTAAATTGTATGTTACATTTTCTATCCCTCTCCATTTGGTTATTTTTGGCGCTTTAAAGCGCGAAAAATAACCAGTATCATAATAGCATAACGCGTTCTTTTTGGCTGTTCAAAAGTGGTGTGATCCTACGCTAAGTGTAATACACTTAAAGTGTAGCGTACACTAGGCATAAGCAAAAATAATAAACTTAGTGACGATTAGTTAAAAAAAACACATGACGGCCGATTTTTCGGAATTTTCTTTCGTCTCGTCGCTAGGCAACAATTGGAACAACGGCGATAACAAGGCGATGTTAGCCAAATATGTAGGAGAGGGTGGACTATAAGCAATCATGTGGGAGTACGGCCTAAAATCGTTCCAACTAAAAAAGAATCGGGATTAGAGATGGGAAATTCGGATCTTTTCAATGAGCCGGTTCACCGGATCTCGTTCTTTTCATTGAACCGGTTCTTTGAGCCGGTTCAAAAGATCCAGGTGGATCTTTTGCACTGCCGTACAAGGGGACTGCATATGAATATTGAAAAACCGAAAACTAATTTAAAAAAAAAAAATTGTGAATAAATTATGAGCTTTAATGAAAATACTCAAAGTTGATTACTTTAAGGCAGTGCTGGGTATTGCGGGAAATAATAGGAAACTAGTTTTAAAAAATTTTGGCTCTAGTCCTGGATTTGACGGCATAACAATTGAATGTCTAAAAATATTAAAAGATTTTATCTCAAAGCCTCTTACATACTTAATTATTTTTAACCTGTCGAAGAGTGTATTCCCTAAAATTTAGTAAATAAGTTACAATTATTGACTTATTTCCTCAATATACGAGAATATCGTTGGAAAAATAATTGAAAAGGTTGCAAAGTAGAAATTAATGAGTTTCTTTAAAAGACATAGAATATTAAACTAAAGTGAAAATATTTCTATGGCAAGAGCGAAGCGCACGTCAGCCTAACATGAACGCGAAAATAGAGTTTTAATCCCTTTAGCCCTGCAAATTTTGAGATAGCGATATCTTTTAATTTCGAATCGAAAAAAAGTGAAAATACCATTAATGAAAAATGTAAATTTTCATTTTGGAGTTTTGGTGTCCAGTAATACTTTTTCCTAAATATATCTTCCATCTCCTCTTTTCAATTTATAATCTTTAATCTTTAATATTCCATCTTCAATCTTCAATTTTCAATCTTCAATCTTCAATCTTCAATTTTCAATCTTCAATTTTCAATATTCAATCTTCAATCTTCAATCTGCAATTTTTAATCATCAAACTTCAATCTTCAATTTTCAATCTTCAATCTTCAATCTTCAATCTTCAATCTTCAAACTTCAATCATCAAACTTCAATCATCAAACTTCAATCATCAAACTTCTATCATCAAACTTCAATCATCAAACTTCAATCATCAATCATCAATCATCAATCATCAATCTTCAATCTTCAATCTTCAATTTTCAATATTCAATCTTCAATCTTCAATCTTCAATTTTCAATCAACAAACTTCAATCTTTAATTTTCAATCTTCAATCTTCAAACTTCAATCATCAAACTTCAATCATCAAACTTCAATCATCAAACTTCAATCATCAAACTTCAATCATCAATCATCAATCATCAATCATCAATCATCAATCATCAATCATCAATCATCAATCATCAATCATCAATCATCAATCATCAATCATCAATCATCAATCATCAATCATCAATCATCAATCATCAATCATCAATCATCAATCATCAATCATCAATCATCAATCATCAATCATCAATCATCAATCATCAATCATCAATCATCAATCATCAATCATCAATCATCAATCATCAATCATCAATCATCAATCAACAATCATCAATCATCAATCATCAATCATCAATCATCAATCATCAATCATCAATCATCAATCATCAATCATCAATCATCAATCATCAATCATCAATCATCAATCATCAATCATCAATCATCAATCATCAATCATCAATCATCAATCATCAATCATCAATCATCAATCATCAATCATCAATCATCAATCATCAATCATCAATCATCAATCATCAATCATCAATCATCAATCATCAATCATCAATCATCAATCATCAATCATCAATCATCAATCATCAATCATCAATCATCAATCATCAATCCTCCATCCTCCATCATCCATTCTCAATCCTCAATCCTCAATCCTCCATCCTCCATCCTCCATCCGCCATCCTCTATCCTCCATCCTCCATCCTCCATCCTCCATCCTCAATCCTCAATCCTCAATCCTCAATCCTCAATCCTCCATCCTCCATCCTCCATCCTCCATCCTCCGTCCTCCATCCTCCACCCTCCATCCACCATCATTCATCCTCCATCATCCATCCTCCATCCTCCATCCTCCATCCTCCATCCTCCATCCTCCATCCTCCATCCTCCATCCTCCATCCTCCATCCTCCATCCTCCATCCTCCATCCTCCATCCTTCATCCTCCATCCTCCATCCTTCATCCTCCATCCTCCATCCTCCATCCTCCATCCTCCATCATCCGCGAACCTTAAAGATACAGGAGCCGTGATGATCCGCGAACCGCAAAGATCCGTCAAGATCTGTTGAGCCGTCGAGATCCGCGAACCGCAAAGATCCGTCAAGATCTGTTGAGCCGTCGAGATCCGCGAACCGTAAAGATCCGTAAAGATCTGTTGAGCCGTCGAGATCCGCGAACCGCAAAGATCCGTCAAGATCTGTTGAGCCGTCGAGATCCGCGAACCGTAAAGATCCGTAAAGATCTGTTGAGCCGTCGAGATCCGCGAACCGCAAAGATCCGTAAAGATCTGTTGAGCCGTCGAGATCCGCGAACCGCAAAGATCCGTAAAGATCTGCTGAGCCGTGCAGATCTGTTGAACCGTTGAACCGGCTCAGATTCGTTGAACCGGTTCAGTTGGATCTTCTGCTTGAGTCGGTTCATTGAGCCGGCTCAGATCTGAGTTACCCATCTCTAATCGGGATTCGATTTGTATGCAACTTATTTAGGCAATCATTTGACAAATAAAAAAATTAAATTAAACTGACATTTTTATAATGGGGTTTTCTGAGAAAACCTACATTGATCACGGAATTTTTAGGGTTAAAGTAACAAACATTTGAGTTTTCAAGTAAATATCTCAAGATTGGGTTCAGTTATAATTTGAACTGTTACACCAAAAGAAAGGTAATTCGATTCCCTAAAAAACAAGTTATAACACTTCGAATTCTGATCATTAGTTTTCAAGATATAACGTTTAAGATGAGTGACGGTACAGGTCCGAAAACCTTTTCATGACCACCCTGTATCTCCACGGATATTAAAAATTGACACACCCTGTGAAGGTATTTACGGTGACCGGGCATTTTAAAAGTTTTTTATATATCTTACGTAACGGTAGATATTGGGTCCGACCTTGGATATGTTTTACATATATACATGCAAAGTCGGTACCCATATCTACCTTTACATGATATAACGAAATTACAGGAACTAAGGCAAAAGGTATCGGTCCCGGTAATTATCTTTACAACACAGTTTATTTATTGAAATGATCGTCTTTTGTTTTTAACTTTTGAGAAATGGTAACAGCCCAGCAGGCAAGGTTTCGTAAAATAATGACGAACATACCGTGTGCTCTGGTGGCAAATTTCGGAACCTTCCTTCTGTTTTCAATGAATACATGTGAGAATATTGAATGGCAACAAATATGCATTGACAGAATTGAAAGAATAAAGCCAATAAAAAAGTTCGAAATTTTATCTGTCATATTTTTGCACTAACGCGTTCTTTTTGGCTGTTCAAATTTGGTGTATTCCTATACTAGGTGTAATACACTTAAAGTGTAGTGTACACTGAATCCCAACAAGCGCGCGTAATATCCGCCGAATAATCGGTGTATGTTCTCATTGAGAATATTCGCTCGATCTCAAATTTATCGCGAACCGTATCTTGCGATTAACTTTGTTCATTCGCAAATACAACGTTCTAATTATGTATATAATTATATATTTAACAGTTTATTTAATAGCAAAAAAAGTAAACAATTATTTCCTTAAAAATAAAAAATGCGTAACTAATAAAAAAAAAATCAGTAAAATTCAAATTCTTAAAGAAAAACTTAAAAATTATCTTAATATAAAATATCACTGACAGCAATGATCTGAAAAGAAATATGTAATAAGAAGTTTTCTAAAAACATTAACCTAGTTTCACTTACCTGGATATACACTTTCACAAGCACTTGTCTGTTCGGAATAGAAGGTGTAGCCAAAATGAACAGACCTATTGTTTGTCGTAGTGACGTCAGCAAATACCATGGATATAGTAGTACCTATAACTGGATCGGATGTAATGTGTAAAGTTCCTGTATATGAGACTAATTCGTTAAGAGAAGGACAAAACATCGGGTATGAAAGAGAGTCAATGATAATTTTGTGCTAGCCTGTCAAATTTTTTTGCTCTAGAGTGGTTTTCATAACAGCGTCAGCGTTGAAAAATAAAATACCTTTCATATTGCGCTGCACATTTGGCTATTTTAACGCCTGCACTGAACACATACAAACGCAATTGGAAACTAACACAATCGGACTTCATTAGGCAAAATTTTATTTATCGCCGATCCAGTTATACCACTACATCCATGGCAAATACTCGCAATTGACGGGTTTAGAACCGAAGGAGTACAAATGACAATTTCGCGAAAATTAAGTTAATAGCAAGAAATGGCTCTTAAGAGTGTCTGCTGTATTTTACCAGTGGCGCACAGGTGCAAGAGTAGCTTAAGGCTGCTATATGCTAGGAAATAAATCCAATACTAAACGGAAAAGCACCAATGATACGAGCCAGAGGGGTACAAGTACGACTAGCACTCCTTTTTAACGAGCGCAAATCAAAATACTCTCCGTTTTTTACATTTCAGACTGATGAGCCGACCGGGTACGAGTCGGACTACGAGTAACCGTACTTAGTTTCATTATTCAGCCCTTATGTTCAATATAATAGTTAGATTTTTTTTGCGTAGTTTTTTATTAATAAAGACTGAATAAATTATTAGGTAACTAACATACAAAAGTTGTGTTTCCTTGAAACCTTAAAGAACACTTCACCATCTCCTTATACGAGTGTCGTCGTATTGCGGCGAAGAAGTGCATGTAGTGACAAAAATTCTGCCATCAGTCTGGGCATAACTTTATTATTTTCCAAATTTCAGCCTCCTAGCGTAAGCGGTTCCTGAGATCTAGAAACCAAAATTTTTCATCTAAAACACACACCTTCTCCCCCTTCCCCGCCCACCTCAACCCTACAAAAAATATACCACTTGCAGGGGTTTACTAAATATACCCACCATACAAATTTCAACTTAATATCTCAACGGGTTTGTGAGCTACGCACCTTCAAACGGTTTTGCGGACGGCAGACAGACATTTTGTTTTTTTTTGAGTTTACTAGTCCTAAAACGTGAAAATATAAATTTTTTTAAATTTCAGTTCGATCACACTACTTTATTATTAAAAAATAATAATGTAAAAATATGCCAAGTATATACACGAACGAAGTTTAATCTTTACTGCATAATTGGTAATCCAAAGTTTTTTACGAGGCAAAAATTTTTCTTAGAAAACGTCTCCCCCACCTCCCCCTAACACTGTTCCCCAAGGGTACCACTCGTAGGAGTTCACCCAATCCATAGAGCTACTGGAGACGACAAGCCACCGGTTTTGTATAAAGCGCTTTGAAGCCAAAAACACAATGATAAATGAGACAAAACAGGGCCGTTGTTGTTGTTTTAGCGTGAGAGTGAGTGAGACAGAACAGGTTCGTTATGTCAATTGTTGTTGTTTTTACGTGCAAGTGAATGCGACGACGTCCGCCTTCAACTCAATCGCTGCTTGTCATCTCCAGTATATATATCTCTATGACCCAATCTACCTATAAAATTTCAAAAATAATAATGTAAAATACATGAAAATACGTCAAAGTTCAGTGCCAGAGGGGTACAAGTGCAATGTTTCCCGAGTTCAGACCACGTTAAACAGTATATCTCGGGAAATTATATATATTTCTTTTTGGCGCCGCTGTGTGATTTAGAATACTAAGTCCCTAAAAGGAAACCCGATCAACCCGGTCGGTAGGTCTTAGCCATAATTATTGACACTTAAAAGACTTTGATATGATTTTACTCGAAACTACTTGAATTGCACTTGTACCCCTCTGGTTTTAAGCCCGTCAATTATTCTTTCGTCGCACAGTGCAGCATTTTCCCAATCTAGCAGGCCAAAATTCGCTTTTAAAAACATGTAATTGTTAACAAGCTTGTTATGTCTTAATTACCTTAAGCCATTAGGGAGGTTCAGGTATTCTCTTCTAATACGCTAAAGAAAAATACGATATATCGATTTTATTGACCAATCGTTTCAACCAAGATGTGGTTGTAAACTTCTTTAGTACAATTCGTTGCACGACCACTTGAATTTAAGTATCGGTTACTATACTTGGTAATTATTAATGAGTAGATTTTTGAAACATATGCTGATCAAAATTTCTACTCCTGTTTGTTCTGTCTTATCCCTTTTGATTTTCCATATAAGGACAAAACATAACAATGTTTTCAAGAACAGTTCAAATGTGGGAAATGATAATGACGTTTCCATTGATTTGAATTAAGAAGTTCTAAGTGGAAAACTCTTATACCGCGTTTCCACTTACGCGTTCATATGCGTAGGGCATGTGCGATGAGCGCGAATGTCTAAAGCGAATGTGCCGTTTCCACTTACGCATACGCGCTAGTTTGCCTCGTCCAATGTATATGAAGGCGTAAGTGGAAACGCGGCATTAAATAGCTTTGTCAGAGAGGCTTGTGATACTGCACCAAATATTGAATCACAACTCGAATATATAGATTTCAATAAGCTTAATCAAGCCGCTATAGAAAATTTTACGGGATAAATTGTAAAAGCAGAATGTCAAAAAGACGAATATCAATAATTGTAAACTGAGCAGAAAGGGAGATCGTTTTCTTGGGTGGATGAGTTGTCAGAGGGCGACCTTCTCAAGATTTTTTGGAGTAAATCAAATACTATATTTCAAAATCTAAATGAGGATGGAAATCTCAAAAGAAGTAAAAATTTTATTAAAAGTCATTTATCTTTAGCTGAAAATATAAATATCCCTATGGCAATGAAACAACTTTTTTTAGATTAAGATTATATTTTAGAATAAGAAACTTTCGGACCAAACAACCGTAAATACATTTTCAATTCCAAAGCGTATGTTAATATCTACTTCTCGGCTGAGTATTTGCTGTCGTCACGCTCATAACATAGCAAACTGTCAAGCATACCTTGTAGTGTTTCTGGTGTAATCTTTTGTTTCCAGTAATAGACAATCAATCAGAAACGGTACCGATATCTACCAATACGTTACAGAATTTATTAAATTTCGATATATACACCGGTCTTCATAAGTGCCATGTACTGAAAGAAATTAAGGACCCCATAAACACCTTTTGACATAGGAAAAATTATGGGGTCCGGACCCCATATCCACCGATTGACATAGAAAAATACCGGGTCCGTCCCCATAAGTGCCAAATGTCCTCATATGTACCCTTAGAGCATGAAACGAATGCGAAAAAGACCCCATATGTACCCTTTGACATAGATATATTTGTATGTCTAATTTTATTAGATAAGTCGCAAAATTAAAATATAATTGCCACTGAGTAAACTTGTTATCCTGCTCTACGGCTACTAGGTCGGAAATGGGTAAACCGATCAAATTGGATGTCCTAATTACCGACCAGTGATATTACTAGATTTAATCTAAGGTAAAACTAATATAGGAACATAAATTTTGCAACAAATAACGTACTGCGCCCATTAATATTTAAATAGAAACCAATTTATTACTTAAACCGTCAAATAAAGCCAAAACTCTTGAACGAAAAAGGTATGGATTTTGCGATATATATCAGTTCGAGAAGGTGATAGGTCCGCTTCATGTGCACTTTTAAGATCTAAAATATATATATTGAGTAGGTCGGAAATTGGGATCAAAGACAGTAAAGACAATAATGGAATCAATAAATATCGATTTTTACTATTTACAGTATATAAACATAATATTTTGGATATTTGAAATATTCCCTTGATATTCCCTAATACCGACCACTGGTCGGAATAAGGACGTCACATGAAATCAGAGAAGCCCATTTCCGACCACTTCATTTTATTTGTTTCTTTCACAAATTCTATGAATTTAAATTATTTTTTTACATTTCAATACAGATTAAATGTTTATGAAGCCAAAAAAACCTTAATTACTCACTCTGATGAAAGTCAGTCTTTTAAATTTACGAAAAATGAAGAACCAAAAATTTAGATTTTAGACTTAAAATTCAAGTTTTTTAGGTCCGCCGCCGATTAATTTAAACCACAACGTAATTAAATGAAAGCAGCTTCCGTTGTGCATAGCAAACGGATAGAGAACACATGTGGAAATATATTGAGCATAGAATTTACATTAGTACTCGCGATAATAATAATATATTAATAAAAAATCAAAATGGTCGGAATTAGGAAGGTGGTCGGAAATAGGCCACTTTACGTTACTTAGCGTAACGTAATAATTCTGGGCTCGTTGGAAAGGAGACAAATTCTTCTTTCTAATTGCTATCAACTGTGTCAATCAGTGTTATACTTTTTGAGAAAAATTCATTTAAATGACACAAAAATAATAAAAAATTAAAAAAAAATACAAAAAAGTCCTGTTTTCTCCAAGGAGGACCTGATTAACCACCAAATTTTATTACATTTTCGGAAAGCCCATAAAATTTCACTATACGTTTGATAACAGAATTTCTTCATATTTGCAACAACAAGTGAGTTCCCTGAACATGTTGGAAATACTGCTAAACATAGAATTTACCGCAAAACAGATGCAGTAATGAGCAACCATGTTAACAACACACGTATTGCTCTTATGTGTGGAAATTATGTTACAGGTAAGTAAAAATATGACAACTAATTAGATAGCGTCCATTTAAGTAAATTAACTAACATCCATTTAAGTTAATTAAGTAATATCCATTTAAGTAGGGCGTGGAGTTTACCTGCTCCCTTAAGGAACAGGAATGACTTCGTCCCACGTAGATTTTTCTGCGATAAAAGCATCGGGAGGAAGCAGCAGCAAACAGAATGTCATAGGCATCATTACGAGCAACATGGCAAGCAATAGGAGGTATTTTACAACGGAAGAAATGGCAGACATGCACTTCGTGTATGGGTTGTGCGACGGAAATGCTAGGCGAGCCGAAAGAGTTTACCGGGAACGGTATCCGGACAAATCTCGGTACCCCCATTATCGGATGTTCATCAGCATTCATCGGAACCTTCGTGAACGAGGTACACTGCAGCCGTGGCGGGAGACATAACATCCAGGACGGCGACACTTGGTACCTGTGGCCACGGAGGAGCGCATACTGCGCATCGCGGCTAGGGACCCCACGGCAAGCACCCGGCGCATCGGCCATCGATTAGGCATCAACCACATGCAAGTGTTCCGAATTCTGCAAGGAGAAGGACTGTATCCCTATCACAATACACCGGTGCAACAACTGTTGCCTGATGATCGTGAACATCGGCGAGACTTTTGTCGTACCATGTTACTGCGAGCAGACGAACATCCAGCGTTTTTCAGAAGAATTCTCTGGACCGACGAATCGCAATTCACCCGCGATGGCATACAAAATTTCCACAATATGCATGTGTGGGCATGTGAAAATCCCCAAACCAGCCGAAATACGTCCCATCAACATCGCTTCAGTGTGAATGTTTGGGCTGGCATCATCGGCAGAACTTTCATCAGTCCGGTATTTCTTCCCCCAATTCTCAATTCCACCAATTATGCCGAATTTTTGGAGCAAACTTCACCAGACCTCATAAAGGATATACCACTCCGTGTACTGGTTAGGTTTTGGTACCAGCACGATGGAGCGCAAGCGCATTATAGTGCTAATGTCCGTCGGTGGCTCGACGCGAATTTTCGGGATCGATGGATCGGTCGTGGCGGTCCCATTGCATGGCCTCCACGATCTCCCGACTTAACTCCCATGGACTTTTATGTCTGGGGGTATTTGAAAAGCATCGTCTATGCAGAGGAAATTCATACACGAGAACAGCTCATTTCCCGTATCACCGAAGCATGCGATCAGTTACGAGCCCAAGTACTGCGTGTGAACCCCACCAATGCCATTCGTCGGCGATACCACTTCTGCTTGCTCCACAACGGCGGACATGTTGAAAATTATTTGTAAACGTAATAAACTAAATAAACGTAATAAACTATACTTCAACTCTTTTATTTCGTCCTCACTATTATTAATCATACTCCTTCGGCGAATGACGGGTGTCAAACCAGATTTACTTGAAGGGAACGTGCTTGATAACTGTTAGCCCCGCTCCTTTACAATTCAACCTATGAAGAAATTCTGTTATCAAACGTACAGTGAAATTTTATGGGCTTTCCGAAAATGTAATAAAATTTGGTGGTTAATCAGGTCCTTCTTGGAGAAAACAGGACTTTTTTGTATTTTTTTTTAATTTTTTATTATTTTTGTGTCATTTCAATGAATTTTTCTCAAAAAGTATAACACTGATTGACACAGTTGATAGCAATTATAAGAATTTGTGTCCTTTCCAACGAGCCCAGAATTATTACGTTACGCTAAGTACAGCAGAAGTTAGAGATCAAACAGTGATCACAGGTACGATGAAAATCCTTCGTCCTTAAAATCGCGCTATCTCCTTAACGGTGCAAAAACGGGAGTATGTGTAGAACGATTTTCTACTCAGGACAAGTTCCTCTATCTCCCATTTTCGTTTGAACCTCAGTACTAGTTACACCCTGTATATGGTGGTTTTCGAAAACCCCAGCGAGAAAAGTCAGTTCCTTCATTTAGCCTAGCAGATTTACCCTGAAAATAGTGCAGAACTAGTGAGAATATACTATAAAAATATTACTCAGGCTCCACACGAGTATTTGTTATAATAATAGATCTGACTCAGTCTACCAACGATTTATTAAGATTCAGAACAGATATCTTTAATAAAAGATTTGTAACGTGCTACTGTTCAGCGAGTGATTTTAACAGTAAAAATGGTGTCACGCATGAAACGATTGAAGGACAACAAACATATTATATATGTTCTCAAAAATGCTAGTCCATGTTTAAGAAAGGCTATCATGAAAAATGCAGATTCTGAAGTGGTCAATACTATTTGTGAAATTACATTAAACACATTGAAGTGGAATCACGTACCAGGCCGTAAAATATATAACAGTCTATGTACATAAGTATAAAAAAAGCATGCGAAGGTTAGTTGGAGCAAGACGATCTGTCCCTAGACAGCGTAAAATCTTAGTACAGCAAGGCGACTTTCTAGCAATCTTGATAGGAAGTGTACTTTCA
Organism: Beris morrisii; assembly: GCA_951812415.1. NCBI lineage: Eukaryota > Metazoa > Arthropoda > Insecta > Diptera > Stratiomyidae > Beris > Beris morrisii. Next base: position 70,947,834 of record OX638312.1, on the reverse strand, counting down.
AGTGTTATTGGGTCGTTGATTGAAAAATATGCATAGAAAGAGCGTTCTTAATAAAATGCTTCTTCTTCTACAGGAGTGTATGAACAGTTAAAGGGTCGGATAGAAGATGGAGATGGCCTATCTATATTCAATAAGACGATACACACCATATTGAGAAATAAAAAGCTGTCTGACCACGACAAATGGTATAATTATAGGAACACGCTAATAAAGTTTTGAAATACAAAGCGTAAAGGAAGACAGCCCGGTGAAGAAAAATCTCTCGCATTTACACCAGAAGTAAAGTTAGATAAACAGAGAAATTTACGAGACAATGCGACACAGACAAGGTTTGCTTTCAAAGAGGAAATGTCAACTCAAACCTCCCCGATTATACATCACGATCCGTTTTACAGTATGGCTGAAGATGTCTTTGACGCAGGCGATGTGACTTTACAAAGGATCATAGTTCCAGTGCAGAAGAGATAACACCGCCAAAGCGATCACTAACGCCTCGGCAGTGGCGGATCCAGACCTTGCTGTTGAGGGGGGCGGAATTTTTTTTGATTTGGCTATTTTGTTTGTTCAAGTTCTGTGTGAATTTAGCTACATAGACTGCACTTAGCAAAAAAAGGGTCATTTGATGACGGGATCATATTGTTTTCATCTCATTATGGGTCATTCCATCAAGAATCGCCAAAGTTGTGACCTTACCATTTCCGATTCTTTTGAAAATTTTTGTACTTCAAGAACTAGTGAAAAAAATAGATTAAATTCAAGTTTTTGTTTCTATCTCATTTTTTTTACGGATTCATAACGTACTACCGATACTAAAAAAATTCAATTTTGGTATGATATATTTATATATTGATATGGAAACATGGTTGGAAATAATTAATTTCAAAGCGATGAAATCTTCCTATTTCCGACCACATAAACAACTCTTTCCTTATACCGACCGCACATTAGCCTATTTCCGACCTAGGTGTTCTTTCATATAAAACAACATTGTTATTGCATATTATTAATGATTTTTTTTTGTTTAATTTGATGAAGAAAACAGGATAATAAAATAATTAATGCAGATTCCATTAATTTTTTTAGTTGAGTATATAAGATTATAATAACATAAAATGTAAATAAACTTTATATAGATAGGAATATATAATATATTTCAAATGATTCCCATTAATGATTTCTAAATGATTCCAAATAATGTAAAAAAATATGTTTTAAGTTTTATCTTTACTAGATAAGGGGAACACGTGGCTCAAGGCCTTTTAAAAAATAAAAATTGTGCAAGATTCTGAAAAAGTTACTAGGGAAGGCGGACCAAATATTGGATACGTTCGTAATACTAGATACCGGTCATGAGGGCATAGAGATTAATGAAATAATAAACAAGAGAAGGACCCGCTGTTCGCCCAAGTGGGCCTTTCTGTGGAATCTCAACCTGCTCCATCAAGAGGGGCATAAGGTTCTGGGAGAAACAAAAGAAGTGTCAATACTAGGCTACACTGTTCAGTCTCCGAGAGGCTAAGACCGAATCACTTGGTATTTTGTGATCCCAATTTTGTGGTCGCATATCTTCTTAACAGAGTACATAACCTCAAAAAATATTTTAAAGAGTAGTGTGACTATTATTTTAAAAATATTTGTCAATTCTATCGTGTCGTTTTGATCGCCTATTTTTCGGGTTCAGTGGTCAAGGGCTCCACTTTGTTGACAAAACACACAATAACAGGTACGCACAAACTGTTAGTTTGACACAGGTTCAAATTATATTCAGCTGTTTCGTTGAATTATCAAAAATGGAAAATTTTTACAGTGATATCGAGTATGCGAATTTGAAATCCCATGTTAGCGATGGTAACTGATAGTTTGTGCAGGTTCTGCCAAACGGAGGTAGAAACCTGAACACATTCTGTGGTACTGTGAGGCAACTGCAATTCCAAATATACTATACTAGCCGCGTCACGTGGCTAAGCTCAAGTTGTAGTGTACCATGCCACTACCCTTAACCAAAACACATAAATCTCCACGAGCATCAAAACAAGATTGTATGTTTATCATAAACAACACCAAAAGAAAGCATGACATCGAGTGTCAAAGAAATAATATTAATGTAAACAATACAAGACACTCTATGTTATGCAATACGATTCTTGACCACACAAAAGTTGAGCATAGAGCCATCACTATGGGAATCCCCTATGCTTGCCTTTTGTTGTTGGACATTTTTCCGCACACGAAATCGGTTCTCCGATTTCATCTGCTTGTGCATAGGAAATGCATGCAATTACTATGGGACTATGCCACACGCATAGAATTGCTGGCCATGCATTTCCTATGGACTTGAACTACAATGACTCGTGCGGATTGATATGCGATAATGTAAGAACGTTTTTTATGAATAAGTTAGGATAGGAAATTACCTAGTAAGTAAATTTTAAGAAACCTATTTTTTATGTATAGACTTTAGAATTAAGACTGTATAAAAGAGATGCGTTGGCCCAGAAACGGGGCCACTTGATCAATATACTTACGCTCGGCTACACGCCTTTACACAGGTAAAATTTGTTCTTTGGCTTTAAAACACTTTGGCAATTAGTGCCATCCAAATCTGCAGTTCAACACTGCTTCGAGAACTTTGTTGAGTATTCGGCAATTAGTGCCTAAGCCATCCGCGGGACCAGCCGCTCACAATCACTGGTAAGTTCTCTGCGTTCGATCTCTTTCTTCATCATTCAGACATCGAACTCAACAAAGTGTATATGGTGCTACACCTCCAAAACTATATTAAAGAACATTCTACCACGATCTGCATTATTGTATTGCTTTCCCCATACATCATTACTTTTTTTTGTTTGCTAGCACAACGAAATAATACCTCGACATGCGTTGCAATACGAGCGGTTTTCAGTCTTTCTCCAGTTGCTTCCATTACTCCCGTTGCTCCATTACTTCCATTACTCCCTTTGCTCCGTTGAAGGAGGGGACAAACAAACAATGGAAATATTCATTGAAAAAAATTATTCATTTTCTGAGGTCCTGATCATAAAATTACACACGAACCGTAATGCAACAGCCAGCTGCCAAAAATTTGTTTATCTTGGACGGTTGTTTTAATTTCAACCATGTGGAAATTTCCAACTTTACCATTTGTCAATTTCATAAAACGCACGAATTGCCGCTAAACAACAATATATGAAAAACACTCAATTATTGAAACGACTGGCGCACCAGCAATAGTAAAATGATTTTACTAATTCAGAAACCTTTACGGGCGTGCGCCCAACAAATCACCAAAATTTCATTACAATCAGATGAATGATACAGGAACGCATACGGGCAAACAAACAAACATTAATTTTTTTTATATATATAATATATATATGTATATATGTATATATGTATGTCTAATTTTATTAGATAAGTCGCAAAATTAAAATATAATTGCCACTGAGTAAACTTGTTATCCTGCTCTACGGCTACTAGGTCGGAAATGGGTAAACCGATCAAATTGGATGTCCTAATTACCGACCAGTGATATTACTAGATTTAATCTAAGGTAAAACTAATATAGGAACATAAATTTTGCAACAAATAACGTACTGCGCCCATTAATATTTAAATAGAAACCAATTTATTACTTAAACCGTCAAATAAAGCCAAAACTCTTGAACGAAAAAGGTATGGATTTTGCGATATATATCAGTTCGAGAAGGTGATAGGTCCGCTTCATGTGCACTTTTAAGATCTAAAATATATATATTGAGTAGGTCGGAAATTGGGATCAAAGACAGTAAAGACAATAATGGAATCAATAAATATCGATTTTTACTATTTACAGTATATAAACATAATATTTTGGATATTTGAAATATTCCCTTGATATTCCCTAATACCGACCACTGGTCGGAATAAGGACGTCACATGAAATCAGAGAAGCCCATTTCCGACCACTTCATTTTATTTGTTTCTTTCACAAATTCTATGAATTTAAATTATTTTTTTACATTTCAATACAGATTAAATGTTTATGAAGCCAAAAAAACCTTAATTACTCACTCTGATGAAAGTCAGTCTTTTAAATTTACGAAAAATGAAGAACCAAAAATTTAGATTTTAGACTTAAAATTCAAGTTTTTTAGGTCCGCCGCCGATTAATTTAAACCACAACGTAATTAAATGAAAGCAGCTTCCGTTGTGCATAGCAAACGGATAGAGAACACATGTGGAAATATATTGAGCATAGAATTTACATTAGTACTCGCGATAATAATAATATATTAATAAAAAATCAAAATGGTCGGAATTAGGAAGGTGGTCGGAAATAGGCCACTTTACGTTACTTAGCGTAACGTAATAATTCTGGGCTCGTTGGAAAGGAGACAAATTCTTCTTTCTAATTGCTATCAACTGTGTCAATCAGTGTTATACTTTTTGAGAAAAATTCATTTAAATGACACAAAAATAATAAAAAATTAAAAAAAAATACAAAAAAGTCCTGTTTTCTCCAAGGAGGACCTGATTAACCACCAAATTTTATTACATTTTCGGAAAGCCCATAAAATTTCACTATACGTTTGATAACAGAATTTCTTCATATTTGCAACAACAAGTGAGTTCCCTGAACATGTTGGAAATACTGCTAAACATAGAATTTACCGCAAAACAGATGCAGTAATGAGCAACCATGTTAACAACACACGTATCGCTCTTATGTGTGGAAATTATGTTACAGGTAAGTAAAAATATGACAACTAATTAGATAGCGTCCATTTAAGTAAATTAACTAACATCCATTTAAGTTAATTAAGTAATATCCATTTAAGTAGGGCGTGGAGTTTACCTGCTCCCTTAAGGAACAGGAATGACTTCGTCCTACGTAGATTTTTCTGCGATAAAAGCATCGGGAGGAAGCAGCAGCAAACAGAATGTCATAGGCATCATTACGAGCAACATGGCAAGCAATAGGAGGTATTTTACAACGGAAGAAATGGCAGACATGCACTTCGTGTATGGGTTGTGCGACGGAAATGCTAGGCGAGCCGAAAGAGTTTACCGGGAACGGTATCCGGACAGATCTCGGTACCCCCATTATCGGATGTTCATCAGCATTCATCGGAACCTTCGTGAACGAGGTACACTGCAGCCGTGGCGGGAGACATAACATCCAGGACGTCGACACTCGGTACCTGTGGCCACGAAGGAGCGCATACTGCGCATCGCGGCTAGGGACCCCACGGCAAGCACCCGGCGCATCGGCCATCGATTAGGCATCAACCACATGCAAGTGTTCCGAATTCTGCAAGGAGAAGGACTGTATCCTTATCACAATACACCGGTGCAACAACTGTTGCCTGGTGATCGTGAACATCGGCGAGACTTTTGTCGTACCATGTTACTGCGAGCAGACGAACATCCAGCGTTTTTCAGAAGAATTCTCTGGACCGACGAATCGCAATTCACCCGCGATGGCATACAAAATTTCCACAATATGCATGTGTGGGCATATGTAAATCCCCAAACCAGCCGAAATACGTCCCATCAACATCGCTTCAGTGTGAATATTGCGGTCCCATTGCATGGCCTCCACGATCTCCCGACTTAACTCCCATGGACTTTTATGTCTGGGGGTATTTGAAAAGCATCGTCTACGCAGAGGAAATTCATACACGAGAACAGCTCATTTCCCGTATCACCGAAGCATGCGATCAGTTACGAGCCCAAGTACTGCGTGTGAACCCCACCAATGCCATTCGTCGGCGATACCACTTCTGCTTGCTCCACAACGGCGGACTTGTTGAAAATTATTTGTAAACGTAATAAACTAAATAAACGTAATAAACTATACTTCAACTCTTTTATTTCGTCCTCACTATTATTAATCATACTCCTTCGGCGAATGACGGGTGTCAAACCAGATTTACTTGAAGGGAACGTGCTTGATAACTGTTAGCCCCGCTCCTTTACAATTCAACCTATGAAGAAATTCTGTTATCAAACGTACAGTGAAATTTTATGGGCTTTCCGAAAATGTAATAAAATTTGGTGGTTAATCAGGTCCTTCTTGGAGAAAACAGGACTTTTTTGTATTTTTTTTTAATTTTTTATTATTTTTGTGTCATTTCAATGAATTTTTCTCAAAAAGTATAACACTGATTGACACAGTTGATAGCAATTATAAGAATTTGCGTCCTTTCCAACGAGCCCAGAATTATTACGTTACGCTAAGTACAGCAGAAGTTAGAGATCAAACAGTGATCACAGGTACGATGAAAATCCTTCGTCCTTAAAATCGCGCTATCTCCTTAACGGTGCAAAAACGGGAGTATGTGTAGAACGATTTTCTACTCAGGACAAGTTCCTCTATCTCCCATTTTCGTTTGAACCTCAGTACTAGTTACACCCTGTATATGGTGGTTTTCGAAAACCCCAGCGATAAAAGTCAGTTCCTTCATTTAGCCTAGCAGATTTACCCTGAAAATAGTGCAGAACTAGTGAGAATATACTATAAAAATATTACTCAGGCTCCACACGAGTATTTGTTATTATAATAGATCTGACTCAATCTACCAACGATTTATTAAGATTCAGAACAGATATCTTTAATAAAAGATTTGTAACGTGCTACTGTTCAGCGAGTGATTTTAACAGTAAAAATGGTGTCACGCATGAAACGATTGAAGGACAACAAACATATTATATATGTTCTCAAAAATGCTAGTCCATGTTTAAGACAGGCTATCATGAAAAATGCAGATTCTGAAGTGGTCAATACTATTTGTGAAATTACATTAAACACATTGAAGTGGAATCACGTACCAGGCCGTAAAATATATAACAGTCTATGTACATAAGTATAAAAAAAGCATGCGAAGGTTAGTTGGAGCAAGACGATCTGTCCCTAGACAGCGTAAAATCTTAGTACAGCAAGGCGACTTTCTAGCAATCTTGATAGGAAGTGTACTTTCAAGTGTTATTGGGTCGTTGATTGAAAAATATGCATAGAAAGAGCGTTCTTAATAAAATGCTTCTTCTTCCACAGGAGTGTATGAACAGTTAAAGGGTCGGATAGAAGATGGAGATGGCCTATCTATATTCAATAAGACGATACACACCATATTGAGAAATAAAAAGCTGTCTGACCACGACAAATGGTATAATTATAGGAACACGCTAATAAAGTTTTGAAATACAAAGCGTAAAGGAAGACAGCCCGGTGAAGAAAAATCTCTCGCATTTACACCAGAAGTAAAGTTAGATAAACAGAGAAATTTACGAGACAATGCGACACAGACAAGGTTTGCTTTCAAAGAGGAAATGTCAACTCAAACCTCCCCGATTATACATCACGATCCGTTTTACAGTATGGCTGAAGATGTCTTTGACGCAGGCGATGTGACTTTACAAAGGATCATAGTTCCAGTGCAGAAGAGATAACACCGCCAAAGCGATCACTAACGCCTCGGCAGTGGCGGATCCAGACCTTGCTGTTGAGGGGGGCGGAATTTTTTTTGATTTGGCTATTTTGTTTGTTCAAGTTCTGTGTGAATTTAGCTACATAGACTGCACTTAGCAAAAAAAGGGTCATTTGGTGACGGGATCATATTGTTTTCATCTCATTATGGGTCATTCATCAAGAATCGCCAAAGTTGTGACCTTACCATTTCCGATTCTTTTGAAAATTTTTGTACTTCAAGAACTAGTGAAAAAAATAGATTAAATTCAAGTTTTTGTTTCTATCTCATTTTTTAACTAACAAAAACATCAACAATCTTTAAAATAAGCCCTACTTTTTATTCAATGATAAAAATTACCAGAGATATGAATTTTCAAAGACGACTCGGACATCTTTTTTGGGAAATATTTAACATAATATAACTAAAAAAAAAAAATGAGTTAGAACCAAAAACTTGAAATCATATTTTTTTTCACTAATTCTTCGAGTACACAAATTTTCAAAAGAATCGGCGATGATGTTGAGTTGTCCAGCGACAACTCACAAATTTCCTGCTGGGCGATTGCAAGTGCGATCAAGATTCAGCTACGATGAACCGCCACCAACTTAACAGCGAGACGGGTTTTTGGAAAAGAACCGTTGATTTGGAGATGCCGGAAACGACAAGCGGTGGAGAGAGGTTTTTTTTTTGGCGGGAAGGAGAGTGATCGCGGGATATTGTGCGGCACTCGTCGGCGTGCTTTTTGTTTAGAACTTTGAAGGACTTTCAGTTAGAAACTGGATAAAAAAAGCGTCGCTTCAACGAGGAGTCGACTCGAGAAACGATGGTGGACAAGTTGGATGGTCATCGACAGTGAAATTCCTCCCGATCGAAATAAATTAAAAGCGAGAAATACGAAAGTACCCAACACGCGCTGTCCCATCGTTCCTAAACCAAAAAAAAAATTTCGGTTTTTTTTATCGTCCGCTTTTAAAAGTTTTAAATTCCCGTCTCGAACTGTTCTTAATTTTTAGTTGGTGTAAATTTCGTCGTGGATTGTGAGAAGAGTTTTGCGACGAGTTCGCCACGAAGGACATTTACTGTGCGCTTTTTTTTTGAACCAGTGTTCAATTGGAATTTTCGTTTACGTTACATTCCACATTTATTCGAACTTATTTTCGTTTCACCGTTGCGTGTAGTTTTCGCGAATTTCGGTAATTTTCACGGGACAAACAAGATTTGCGGCCACAAAGATTACATTTTCGACTCGAATAGAATCGGGGGCAAATTGTTGAAGAAAACGCGGGTTTGTCGCGTATCGAGAAGTGGTTATCAAGTGCATTGGTTCGGAAGATTTGGTTTTGATGTGATTGCGCGCACGAGATTGAAATTAATCCTAAAACTTCCATCAGAAGCAGATCGTCTTTGCGAAAATTTTCTGTCGTCCAGAAAATTAATCGGAAAAAAAAAATCCAAGTGACTGTGTCGTGCCGTGCTCAGTGTCACCTAAAGTGCATTTGAGGCCGATTGGCTTGAGATCGTCGTCTTTGGGTCGGGTGCATGAAAGTGCTGCTTCGCATGTACCCTTTTGCGTACAATTATGAATAAAATGTCAAGCACTAGTTTAACTGGAAGCCTAGCTTCGAATTCGAATAAGTATCAAGGCGACAATTTGTCCATCATATGACGACTGCCGTAGGAGCAACAGATTGTGATCATAGTAGTACATAGTGCGATCACATCGACCCCGGATATTTCGAACAACGTCACAAAATCCTCGGCTCCGAAAACTTAGAATGAATTAATAAAATAACTAATAATTAGAAATGGAAAAAAAAAGAAAGGAAGAAGATGAAGATTAAAAACAACAAAAAAAACCCCCGTTAAAATAGAAATAATAATTAAAAAAGAAAGAAAAAAGTTAAGTTTAGAATTAAAAGTCTTAAATACCAATAAAAATGAATAACCTAACTTAAAAGAAAATAAATTTGGAATAAATAATTAATAAAAAAATGAAATAATTAAATAACTAAACAAAAATAAGATAATAAATAATTAATAAAATGAAAATGGAAAAATGAAATAAAATAAGAAAAAAATTAATTAGAGTAAAGTAATATAATTAAATTAGAAAAATCATAAATAATAAAAAAAGAAATAAGAATAAGAATAATATAAAATAAATTTAAATTACTAAAAATAAATAACATGACTGACAAGGACAGGACGGACGAAACTTAAGAAAAAAAATATAATAGATTAAATAACAATTTAAAAATTTGGTGAAAAAGAAAAGTAATGGGGTGAGTCTTTTTTAATTATGTCTATAATTTTTTTTTTTTCTCTTTTATTTCAATATTTTTTTTGTTGTATTTTTTTTATTTTTCAGAATTTTTGTTATATATTTTCGGTGGCTATATGGTTGCGATTTTTTTTTTATTTTTATTGTGAAGATGTTTAGAGGCTAAAGGCCAAACATTAGAATGAACCCGAGCGTTTGAGCTCCTCCACCCTGAACCTCAATAAGGGGCCATGACGGATGTTGTTTTTGGACAGTCATGGCTGAGGTAGGGTGCGCAGACAGGGCGCTATACCACCTAAGCGCCCTGACAAATCGCGAAGTCGCGCTATTCCACCGCTTCTTGGTCTTTCACGACCTATTGGGGAAATAGTCCCAATTTTAAATAACCCTGGAGTAAGCCGACACGAAATTTTTTGTTGTACAGGCCAAGGGTTTATGGTCTGAAATCTGGGCAAGAACCCCCCCCCCCCACAACTGCCGTAGCTAGTCCCGGCCGCCAGCAAGCGTGTCGCTTCCGCTCGGATTTCAGCCACCAATTCGGACGTAGGAGGAATTGGCCCACTCTTTCCAGAACCTTCCTTTCCCTCGAATATTTTGACTTTTTCAAGTCGAAATATACACTCCAAGGCCTCCGTTCACAACAATGATAAGGTCACACTTTTGGCGATTCTTGATAGATAGAGTTAGGTTAAGTTTTTTGGCGCGGAGAAAAATTAGAGATAAATTAAAAATAAAAAGAAAATGAGAAGTTAAGTGGAGTGTATAGTGGTGGAGCCGGTTTCACAATTTGTGCGGGTTTTCGTTTCCATCCGTCTGTTACCTCATATTTGTCCGACATAGTCAATAAGTGAAACCCCCGCGTAGCTTTTCCAGCTTACCGAATTGCTTACAACCGAAACTAAAGTCCTGCAAAGAAAAGTTCCAAATACAGAAATATGTCATCGCTGAGACTCCTGGGGGTTATGGGGCGCTTGTCCAAAACTCCAATGATCTACAACCGGTTACCATCAGTGATTTAAAGTGAAAAGTGCCATTAATTTACAATGGCTCGCAAAATTTTTCGGCCACCCACATTTTATTTAAAAAAATTAGTTATTAGCAAGCAAAGCAAAACAGCTAAAAATTTTCGCATGCCAATGTGTTGAAAATTTCCGAGCGAAGCGAGCGGAGAGAAAAGTGGAAAAGTGGCTCGCATAAGTTTTCGGCCACCGTATCCAATTAAAAGTAAATATTCAAAACAAAACAAATAAATAAAAAAATCATGAATTAAAAATAAAATAGAATAAATAAAATAACATCAAGATGAAATAAATTAAATATTAAAAGTTAAAAAATAGGGAAAATAAAAAAAAAATAAATTAAATTATAAATAAAAAAAATAAATATGACAGACAAGGACTGAAATTGACATGGACTATCATATAAATAAAAATTGAAATAAATATTATCAAAATTAAAATATATCATCAAGGAAAAAAAAGGTAATTTTTTTTTATATCTTTTGCTTTTATAAATTTTTATATGAATTTTTTTTTGTTTTCGTCCTGAGCTTTCTCTTTGTAAATATGGCTAAATAAGAAAGCCTGTAGGATGGATCTTTTCGTTTGAAGACCTTCCGCCCCCTCATTCCTCTCTTTAGGGGCCATACATATACCATTCTTAGGGTAGGGTGGGCTAGACGGCGCACAACAGCAGCGCCAGTCGAGTTGAAGGGAGTTTTCTCGGTCTCTCATGACCGATTGGGAATCTTATCCCAATTTTATCACCCGGGTAAGTCGGCGTGAAATTTTTGTTGTACAGGCCATGGGTTTTATGGTCTGAGGTGCAAACAACGTACCCCCCCCCCCCAGCCGCAGCTAGTCCGGAAGCCAGCAAGCACGTCGCTCCAGTTTGCACTTCAGCCACCAATTCGGACGTAGGTGGAATTGGACCCCTGTTTCCCGATCCCCAACCTTCCCTTCGGTTATTTTGACTTTTTTAAGTCGAAATAACCACTCCAAGGCCTCCAACCACAACAAAGTAAACATAAACTTACTCTCAGGATTTTTTCTTATAGTACGAAGTAAAAGAGGTGTCAGGATAATGCTGAGACAGTTCGCGCTTTGAGCTCTCAATGCATTTTGAAGGCTGTCGAAAGACCAAAAGTACTTTTTGTGTCGCGCTTGGACCCGAATACAACTGAAGCGGAAGTCCTGACTAATATTGGAATCATTCTAAAGGACAAGGATTTCGAGTTACCGCAGGGGTCGGTCTCTTGCAAAAAACTTGTTCCGGTGGCTCGCATCGATGTATCACGCGTGGCTTCTTTTAGAGTCGTCCTGCCGTCGTCTGTCTTTGATACAGTCATAAATTCAGAATGTTGGCCAAACTTCGCAATCGTGCGAGAGTTCATACCAAGACAACGAAATGGTCAGCGTACGCCTTACCCAAAAAACTTGGAAGTATCTCGATGTACTACTCAAACGTAGGAGGAATGCGTTCGAAGACGAGTCAACTGTACATCTCCGCAGCCGCATCATGCTTTGACGTAATTTGCATTACCGAAACCTGGCTTTGTAGTAATTTTAAAGATGCCGAACTCTTCGATTCTAGCTACCAAGTCTTTCGTCGTGACCGACATGCAGATCTTCAAGATGCACCAGTTGGTGGAGGTGTGCTATGTGCTGTTAACCGCATGTTTTCAGCCGAAGTTTTTGATGTTCCTGAAACCGGAAATATTGTACTTTTATGTGTTCTCCTGACGATTAGTGAGAGGAAGCTTTATATTGTCACCACGTATATTCCTCCTTCTGCAAACTCAGATATTTATGACTCTGTTTCCAGAGCATCTGAATTTATATGTAATATAATGCGATCCTGTGACGAACTTATTATCGTTGGAGATTTCAACCTTCCTTATATAACATGGACCCAAGCTGATGATGTATCCGGCCTGATGCCGTCCTTTAACTCGTGTCCTCGACAAGATGAGCAATTCATCGATAATATGCTCTCGACAGGTCTCTGTCAGACCAATAGCATGGAGAATACTTTTGGCAGGTTCCTGGATTTAATTTTTGTATCAAATACAAACTGCATAACTGTCAAAGACTGTAGCGTACCTTTGCTACCTGCATCGAATCATCATCCGGCGCTTCATTTAATATTTAATTTTGAGCTTCCGTTAGTCGACTCTTCTGAGGTCTCGTACCATTACAATTTCAAAAAAGCTGACTTTTCTGTGCAAAATATCGATATTTGTGGATGTGATTGGTCACAAGTGCTTAATGAAAAAGACATTGAGAAAGCAACTAATAATTTTTACTCATTATTGTTTAACTGTTTCGCTCGTTGTGTTCCTATTACTTATAATAAGAAGTATAAACGATTTCCTTGGTTTGACGAAGATGTGACCCATCTGAAAAACTTAAAAAATAAAGCATGGAAATCGTACTGTCTCTCAGGGTGCGAAGCGGATTATGCTACCTACACTGACTTGCGTGAGTTGTTTGTTAGTCAGTCTAGAGTCGCGTATACTTCGTATATGGTCTCGATGAAATCATCCATTAAAGAAAATCCTAAGGAGTTCTGGAATTTTGTGAACTCTAAGAAACGTACCGATGGTTACCCAGCACGTTTATCTCTTGACGATGTTGTCAGCGATGATCCCCTAACTATAAGTAATTTCTTTGCCGATCATTTTCGTACCCCTTTTACATCATCAAACTGTAATTTTAGCTACAGTGATTACCAGTACTTGACTAAGTTTCCGCAGACCTCATTAGAAATGAAAGACCTCAATATTGACGAGGCCACTTTCTTAAGGTTCATCTCGGACATTAATGATAATTTTGGAGTTGGTCCAGATGGTGTGCCGGCTATCGTATTGAAACGTTGTGGCGCTTCATTAATGACACCTTTGCGATACCTATTCAATACCTCCCTTATTTCCGGTGTGTTCCCTAACATTTGGAAATTTTCCACAATTAGACCACTTTGGAAGAAGGGCAAGAGGACAGATATACAGAATTATCGACCTATTGCCAACCTAGCCTGTATATCTAAACTCTTTGAATCGATTGTCTGTGAAGTTTTGAAATTTCATAGCAAATCGATTATTGTACCTTTCCAACATGGATTTACCAAAGGCAAATCTACAACGACAAATTTGATGGAATTTTCAAATTTCTCCATTCCAGTAATCGAAGCGGGTCATCAAGTTGATTGTATCTATACCGACTTTAGTAAGGCGTTTGATAAGATCAATCATAACATTCTGATATGCAAACTTAAGCATTTGGGTTTTCCAATTATGTTTATTAATTGGATAGCATCGTATTTATGCAACCGATTTCAAAGAGTTTTACTTCGTGGGGTATTATCCTCGGAAATTTCTAACACATCGGGAGTTCCACAAGGCAGCCACTTAGGTCCTTTATTATTTATATTATTTATTAATGACTTGAGTTCAATGATTTTGAACTCTAGAATCCTTCTTTATGCTGATGATGCAAAGCTTTTCCGCAATATTACGGATATGGACGACTGCATTCTCTTGCAAGAGGACCTTAGCCATTTATCTTATTGGTGTACGTTAAATGACATGCCTCTAAATGTTAATAAATGTACAACTATTTCTTTTTCGCGTAAGAAATGCCCATTTAATTTTAATTACACCGTTGAAGGAAACTCATTACAAAAATCAGACAAGGTACTTGATCTGGGCGTTTACTTTAATTCATCTTTTACTTTCGACGATCATATTAATTATATTGTGAATAAAGCGAACTCCAGCTGGGGCTTTGTGCGAAGATGGTGTAAGGATTTCAATGATCCTTACGCCACAAAGGTGTTATATTGTGCTTTTGTTCGATCAATTCTGGAATATGCGTGCCAGGTATGGACTCCATATTATGAGGTCCATAAGAGCAGAATTGAATTTAATAATTGGGCACCGAGGTGTCAATATTATAGAGTATATAAAACTGAATAGGTAATTCTATTAATTTTACGAAAAAGAAACCAACAATGTACTTATTAATTTTTCTTGCAGCACTTTGTTAATTATGGCTAAAGAAAAACGCAGATCCACTGGTCAAAGAAAGAAATACTCGAAAGAGGCATTGCAAATGGCTTTAAATGCTATTGATAATGGCATGAGCAATAAACTCGCTGCCAAAACATATAATGTCCTAAGAACAACGCTTATATTTAAAAAAAATACCCAGATAGGAAAGACCGCCCAGGATCACGGACTATGTTAAGAGATGCGGAGGAATCGCATTTAGTTCAATGGATAAAAATAAATAGCCGGGAAGGGTTTCCAAGGAGAAAAGAAAATTTGATAGCTAGTGTTGAATATCTTAAGAAGGTAAATAGACCTAATCTATTTAACCACCTCACCTCACCTGGAATTCCGGTGAAAAATGGTATACCCTTTTCCTAAACCGACAGCAGAACCTACCACTTCTGCCAGCGCATGGGTGTCGCAGACTGATATCAGGAAGTGGTTTGACAAATATCTCAAAGACAATAATTACTGCGAGATTCTAGAAGACCCAAAGATAGTTTTTAACGGCGATGAGACTAATTTTCAACTATGCCCCAAAACTGGAACAGTTCTATCAATGAAAGGAGAAAAGAATGTCTATGAAATAGACCAAGGACAGGATAAGTCCTGCCTTACCGTGATGTTCGCTTTTACAGCAACTGGCGAAACAACTCCTTCAATGGTTATTTTTCCTAATAAGAGACTCCCAAAAGAAATTACTACAAAAGTTCCTAATGATTGGGGTATTGGGTTAAGTGACAATGGGTGGATGAAAACAGAAATATTCTTGGATTATTTGGTACTTTTCCACACAGACTTTTTATAGTTCATAGTTTATAGTTCATTTATTTCAATAATGCTATTAATAATAATATATAGACACAGTTTGTAATTTTTTTAGAGAGTAGGCTGGTGCCTTTTCAACTACAATATTGAGTTTAGTACAAGACAAGAAAATAATGTGAAACTTTGTAAAGTTACGAAAATATTGTTTGCTTAAGGAAAAATTGGATCAACTAAAAAAACCTTACATACAAATTAACATAATTAACCTAACTTATACTACCTTAGAACTAAATAAAAACAAATAAAATACATTCGCAGAAGGAACTTATAGGATAGATGTAACCAGAGGATTTGTGACATATCGACACCTGCTCAAAAATAAAGATTGGGCTTTATTTATATTTATATTTTATATTTATATTTATTATTCAAATTCATCAAATACTGATTACTTATAACAAAAATTACAAAATATAAAATTATTAGAAGAAATAAAAATAAGTACAACAAAATAAGTACAAAAATACATCATTATATCCGTACACTCATAAATGCCTAAATATAATATTACATTATTTATTTGATAAAGCCGATTTTAACTGTTGAACAGAAATGTTAAAGTCAATTTGACTGTAATTATAATTAAAAATGCGTGAAAGAAATGTGATTGGTTCATGTTGGCCGTAATTTGTCCGATGGTGGGGAATATCCAGCAACACATAGTCTCTCAAGGATCGAAATGGAACTTTGAAAGTAACGGCTTCCAGCAATGACGGGGAGTTAATATCACCAGAAATTACCTTGAAAGCAAAAACAGCAACGACTCCATCGGCAGGAGTTTAAGACGCTCATGGTAAGGAGGCAGATGCAGCGGATCAGTGGCGGATCCAGACTTTGCTGTTGGGGGGGGGGGGGGGGGGCGGAAATTTTTTTGATTTCGCTATTTTGTTTGATCAAGTTGTGAATTTAGCTACATAGACTGACACTTAGACACTTAGCAGAAACGGGATCACATTGTTTTCATCTTATAATGGGTCATTCGATCATGAATCGCCAAAGTTGTGACCTTACCATTTCCGATTCTTTTGAAAATGTTTGTACTTGAAGAACTAGTGAAAAAATTAATTGAAATTCAAGTTTTTGTTTCTATCTCATTTTTTAACTAACAAAAACAACAACAATCTTGAAAATAAGCCCTACTTTATTATTCAAGGAAAAAAATTACCAGAGATATGAATTTTCAAAGAGGACTCGGACATCTTTTTTGGGAAATCTTTAACATACTATAACTAACAAAAAAAATGAGATAGAAACAAAAACTTGAAATCATATTTTGTTTTCACTAATTCTTCGAGTACACAAATTTTCAAAAGAATTGGCGAGGATAAGGTCACACTTTTGGCGATTCTTGATTAAATGACCCTTTTCCTATAAAATAATTGAGAACCACTATAATGTTCTTCCATTTTTTGACCCCGATCCCATTGAGATCACAAGTAAATTTTTTGGTATGTTTTGAAAAACAGTATAGCCTAAAAAATATAAAAAAATAATAAAAAAACCGTTTTGAGATATTCAGGGATAAAGAACAAAATCATTATCCTTGAAAAAAATTTCAAGGATAATTTTTATTGCGACAACCTTCCCCTTTAAAATAAGCCATATTTTATTATTCTAGGATAAAAATTACCAGAGATATTCATTTTCAAAGAGGACTCGGACACCATTTTTGCGAAAACTTTAACATACTATAATTAACAAAAAAAAATGAGATAGAAACAGAAAATTGAATTTCAATTATTTTTTTCACTAGTTCTTAAAGTACAAAAATTTTCAAAAGAATCGGAGATGGCAAGGTCACAAATTTCGTCATTCTTGGCGGTTCTTGATGGAATGACCCTATTACCTACGCAATATGTTGTCTTGTAGTCTTTTTATCATGGTGCGTTTACACTGGCGAGCCTCTACCCTCATCAGGCCATTGCAAACCGGTTTTCGTCGGCAGTGTTCTTTACTGTGTTGAAAGCAATTTACACTCAACATGCCTTTGCGGCGCAACTTGCCTATAAGTGCGAAACGATAGAGATACGATGAGCTGCGAACTGTGTGGTACCACAGTTCATTTTATGTGTGTACACATATGGAAGCGTGCGTCGGAGAAAAAGTTGAAGAATATTAGACTCTTGCGACTGCACGAGCCATCTGATTGGTTGATTTTATGGTGGAGATAGAGGCGCGCCTCAAACGTTGAGTGTATGGTAAATCCACCATCATGGTTCTGTTCTGTGCTTTGTATTGCACCGCAGAACTACAGTAAATGCTAATTACAGTCCACATTGCAGTGGAGTAAAAAAAATCGGAGAATGGTTGAAGTAGGTATGTATGCTTAGAAAATTCGGAATTGCTCTTGGGGGGGGGGGGGGGCCCTCCGCCCCCCCCTTTATCCGCCAATGCAGTGGATCATGCCAAGGAATCCTTTAAGTGCGAATCGCAAGAATCTTCTCTGAACCGACTCAATTCTATTTTTATGAACCTCATAGTATGGAGCTCATACCGGGCAGGCATATTCCAAAATAGAACGGACAAATGTGCAGTACAACATTGTTGTAACATGCGGATCATTGAAATCCTTGCACCATCTTCGCACAAAGCCCCAGACGGAGTTAGCCTTACTGACAACATAATGGTCATTAAAAGTAACTTCGTTATTAAAATATACACCTAAATCGTTCACTTTGTCAGTTCTACATAATGGGTTTCCTTCTAAGCTATAATCAAATGTAACTGGAGTTTTCTTTCTAGAGAACGATACAGTGATACATTTACTAATATTCAAAGGCATACAATTTAGTGTACACCAGTCATAAAACCGTTGCAGGTCACTCTGAAGAAGAGAACAATCAGCCGCATTGGTTACATTACGAAAAATCTTTGCATCGTCTGCATACATTAAAATTTTAGAGTGAATGAATGGAAAACCCAGTAATTGTAGCTTATAAGTCAGGATGGAATGATTCATTTTGTCGAACACCTTGCTGAAATCAGTGTAAATGCAGTCCACCTGATTTCCACCTTCAATCGCTTTAACGGAAAAATTAGCAAATTCCATTAAATTTGTGGTAGTAGACCTACCCTTAGTAAATCCATGTTGGGATGGACTTATGATTGATTTGCAATGAAAATTCATTACATCACAAACAATAGCCTCGAAAAGCTTCGAAATACAAGAAAGGTTGGCGACAGGCCGATAATTTCGTACATCCATTCTTTTACCTTTTTTAAATAACGGCTTAATAGTAGAATATTTCCATGAACTGGGAAATACCCCTGAACGAAGAGAAGAATTGAATAAATAGCACAAGGGTGCTACTAGAGAAGAGCTGCATCGTTTTAGAACGCTTGGAGGGATGCCGTCTGGACCAACAGAAAAACTATCTGCAATATTTGATATAAATTTCAAAACAGTAGCTTCGTCTATGTGCAGATCCTTCATCTCCAATGAAGTAGAAGGAAACTTTGTCAAGTGTTTATGATCCTTAAAACTATTATCACAGTTAGAAGAAGTGAAAGCAGCACGGAAGTAGTTCCCGAAGAAGTTGCTTATGACTAAAGGGTCATCGCTGACCACATCATCAAAAGACATAGAAGCGGGGTATCCGTCGGAATTCCTTTTTGAATTGACGAAATCCCAGAACCGCTTGGGTTTGTCCCTAATCGATAATTTTACATTATTGACGTGGGAGGTATACGCCGCACTAGACCGGCTAATAAACAGGTCGCGTAAGGTTGAATAGGAAACGTAGTCTGAATCAATCCTTGAGAGACAATATGTCTTCCAAGCTTTCGTTTTTAAAGTTTTCAGATGTATCAGGTCGTCGTCAAACCACGGAAAACGCTTAGGCTTTCTAGTAGATGTGACCGGTACACATCGCGCGAAACTACGAAAGATCGTGCTATAAAAGTTTAAAGTGGCAGTTTCAACATCCGGCTCCTTTAGTACACCCAACCAATCACATGTAGAGATGTCGCGATTTAAAGCAGAAAAATCGACTTTATTATGTTATTGTTATTTCAATATTTTATGTTATTTCAGAAGGAAATAAGTGATTAATTCGTGAATCAAAATTAAAAACAACGTGAAGTGCTGGATGATGATTCGAATCCGGTAACAGTGGTGATGTACAAAGAGCCATAACATTGATCATTGAAACTTCAGCCTCCTGGTGAAGACGTTTAGTAGAGTAGAAGAATGGTTTGTCCGTTATGATTTTAAGGCATTTGTTTTGTATTATCTGCAACTTTTTCTTGTGCACGTTTGCACAGTCGTTCCATACTGGAGAACCATATAAGATGATAGGCTGCATTACCATTTTATATACTAGAATTTTATTGTCAAGTGATAGCTTAGATTTCCTATTGATGAGTGGATATAGTGCATGTATACAGCGAGAAATTTACGAGATTGTATTTTCGATGTGAGCGTGGTAAGTTAGTTTTTTGTCTAACGTGAGACCAAGGTAGGTGATAGTGTCAGACCATTCAATGGGCTCTCCACCGAAGCGTAAAGGTCGGCATGGCAAGTTCCTGAAGGTACGTTTCTTTGTAAAGAAAATCGATTTCGTTTTGGAAGGGTTTATTTTAATTTTCCAATTGTTGTAGTATTCACCGAACACATTTAGTTGGTCTTCAAGACTTTTAATTATATTGGACGGATTGTCGGAGCTGCAATAGATGTTTGTGTCATCAGCGAAAATTGCCACTTGACAATTCTCATTTATTGGTATATCCGCAGTGTATATGTTGAACAATGTTGGACTCAGGCAAGAACCCTGGGGTACACCGGCAGGAATTTGACGAAAGTTGGAAAAGGAAGATCTCAATTTGACAGTAAAGGTTCTTCCTTCGAAAAAGGACTTAATCAGCTCGCAGATGTACAATGGAAAGGAGAACTTGTATAATTTGTATACTAATGCATCGTGCCACACAGTGTCGAACGCTTTCTCAATATCAAGAGCCACCATACCTATAGAGTTTTTCTGGTGAAGGGAATTTCTGATGAATCTGGTTACCCGCAATAATTGGTGACTTGTAGAAATCCCTGCCCTGAAACCAAATTGTACGTCTGGTAAGATGTTTGACTCATTTAATAATGTATGGATCCGATTTAGTACAACGCGTTCAAATACCTTTCCCAGTATAGGAAGTAGGCTAATCGGTCGATAGCTCTGGGGAGACTTTGGATCTTTGCTCGGTTTTAGCATGGGAATAATGATGGCACTTTAGTAGTAAAGGTACAAATTTGGTATCTTACGCTTAACGTGCAAAGTGGACATCCGCACTAAACTCCTCCTATTTTGGCATGGAATTCCAGGAATTCATGTCTTCGAAAGTGTTACCTTTTGATCGTGAAACCTGTTTTCCTATGGACTTAAATGTGAGGCAAAGTTGTATCTTTTGAGTGGGTGGAGTAGTGAATGCCTTTGTGTCTTTGGTGTGAGGGGTTCGGTAGTAGCGATAATTTTCTCGCAATTTTCTGATGAAATGTATTGACTTGGATGAAAATCTGAAACTTGGGTGAACTGAAGTAACCTTTGAAGAGAGTAAGTAAGATTGGTTGATGATGCTGCTATATTCATGCGTGCATCACGTGGGGATTAAGCCAGGACCAATTGTGGTGGAGATAAGCCGCAATGGAGTTGGCTTGTAGAGATTTTGATCGGGCTCAGTGTGTTGGGGGGGTAACTGGGAGTCTTGTTAATTGGAGCCTCGGGTCCAATTGGTTGGTTGCAAGATGCATTTTGATTCTTCTTTACGCCATGTTTGCTAGAAACTAGAGCCTCGGTTCCAGGTAAATAATTTGCGGGAAGCCGGTTCTTGGGTTGGTTGATGTTTACCTTTTGTTGGTAGAATGTAGGTTACAAGTGCACATGTTGGCCGGTTCTTGATTCGTGTTTACATTTTTGTTGGTAGAATGCATGTCGGTTCTTGTGCATGGTGTGAATGTAGGTTGCAATTGTACATGTTACTAGGTGTCTGGAGCCTCGGTTCCGAATAGGCAGGCTTGTACATGTTATGTAGGTAATTATTACTTTCATGATATTGATGGGTGGATTATCAAGAATCTTTTTGCACGTTTGTTTGTTGATATTTTTCCCTGTAGGTTATTGATACGGTTCTTGTGGATGTTTACATTTTGTTGGTAGAATGTAGGTTGCAATTGTACATGTTATGTAGGTAATTATTACTTTCACTCTATGAGATGATATTGATAGAATGTTAAGGAAAGGAGTTTTGGCTCAGATATAAATAAAAGACTGTAATTCAATTTGTTTAAGTTTTTTTATTTTGAGAGAGACTGGAGTGAAGGAAAAATATTCCAGAGTTTTGTTGGTTATTTTATTCTGCTTTCTCAACAAAACTTATTTTCAAAAAGCCACCACG
This sequence comes from Beris morrisii, assembly GCA_951812415.1. Taxonomy (NCBI): domain Eukaryota; kingdom Metazoa; phylum Arthropoda; class Insecta; order Diptera; family Stratiomyidae; genus Beris; species Beris morrisii. The sequence goes on along the minus strand of OX638312.1, from coordinate 70,925,849 downwards.
GCTTTCATCTCTGCCACTGAACACAAAATAATTATTCATGTTCTGGTTCAATTCCGACACTTGCTTTTGGGTCCGTACAGAAGTAGCGAATCGTTGAGGCAGGAAGTAAAAACTGCCTTGCTCAAAATAAACCGCAAGTCTTACGCCATACTTTGTTTTTAAGAGTTTGAACTCTCGAATCTTGTAGTGTTCCCCCACGACAAGGTTTTCGGTCAATATGAGGGAATCTGTATTCCCCTTGGCAATCTCGTTCAGTGCTGCAATCGACTAGAAGTAAAATAGTGTATAATGAAAATGTGTATAATGAAAGTGTTTACAACTTACCATTTTACTGCTTCTTTCACGGCTGGTTGTGAGAAATTAATTTTCACCTGAAAATTTTTGAGTTTATATACAGTTTTACAGTTCTAGAACTACCTAAAGTGGGTGTACGGAAGAGCGAAATCCCGTCAAGTCAATATTAATATAAAATCAGTAAATCAGTTAACTTGAATATTTTTACCTATACGAGTATACAATCCAGGAGTAGTAATTACCTATACATAAAATAACTCTTTTTCGAAGAAGTGCAGACAATATTCATCTGCAACTTTGTAACGATTTAATGGAAAGATTCAAACGATGCAAGTGATCTGATATTAGATAAATTAGAAACTGTAAGCGATCTTCATCATTCAAACCCACTCTAATTCTAGATAACTCGGTAACGTAAGATAAAATATTCATGTGTAGTTTAATTATACTTTTGTGGTAACATACAAGTGATCTGTACGAGTATTTGCAACTTTGTAACTATTTAATGGAAAGATTCAAGCGGTGCAAGTGATCTGATATTAGATAAATTAGAAACTGCAAGAGAAATAAGGTATATGTATTCACAATTTCTAGTATAAATAATCCAGCAAGTTTATTGTAAAATCGCTTCCAAGTTAGACAGAGGTATCGTCACATACCCTTTACTTACTGCCAAAAAGAAGTTTGACGTTGATATAACACCAGACATCCACACGGTAAGTTTAAATTTTTGACGTTGTTTCAATTTTCATACTAAATTCTTATTTTTTTGATTTTTTCAGATTTATATCAAAAGTGGAGAAGCTTTTAGACAAGCACAAATTTACATCAACCAGGTGAATTTGCTGCTAAAAAGGGAGTTCGAGGGAAGTTACACTGTTCAGGCCAATCACGGATTGGAGAGTGCTGAGCAAGTACTTCAGGAAGTGCAAGCCCTGATCGACCGAGCAAACTCCATCTTAGATAGGGAATTTGGTTCGTCTGATCAGAAAGAGTACCATCAAGATAACACTGGTAGAAGTGCTACAACAGCCACAGCTAGCACAGCAGAAACAGTACCATTCACAGACGTTTATAAGGGTAATGCTCTATCACCTATTATAACTAGACGTACCTCCAAGATCGTGAGGAGGAGGTCGGGTCGGAAAATTTACCCGATCAGTCCATGCTGGTTCGAGACCGAGGAACCTAAGTTGAAGGCGCAGCTTGATAGAGTTAAGGAATTTTTTAATAGGAGAATAAGATAAACTTTTAAGAAAGAATAAAAATATTTCGGTATAAAAGATAATAGAAAATAGATAAAAATGGAAGTTGGAAATATAATTAAACACCTAGAATCTAGTCTAGCCTTAGGTTCCGAACTATTTTTCAGTACTTTAAGTATTTTAATCAAGCAGTTAAAATTAAGTAATACTAAGTTTTCAGACGGAGAGAAATATCTCCTACAAAAATTACTTGTCTGCTTTTCTAGAACATATGACATCTCATTTTCGCATGATGTACTGAAAACAGCTTTTGACTTTATTGAAGAAAAAGAGGAAGACAACTCCCTGGTTGAAATGACCTCTACACAGTATAATCAATCAATTGTGAAGGTTGTTCAGTGTGGAAGTGGCTTAAAACAGGGTTTTGAAGTGCTGTCTAAAAACACCGTGTTTTTTAAGAAGTTTCACATGGAGGGTGTGAAAATCACCTTTCGTCTGCAAGACTCCGATATTATTCATGACGATCCCTTAAAAGGCTTAGAAAAAGCATTTGACAATATTATCAAAGAGGTTGCTACCAGTTCCACTCGTGATAGTAAAATAAGCTTCACAATTACTCTTCCAAATTCACCTCATATAAAACCAATATGGTCTAGCTTGCGATCGGTTGAAGAGTTAAGCGGCGAATATATTATTGGGCTGATTTCCAATGTCAATCAATCCAATAGTGCTTTTCTCTCAGATGATATCATGCAACTCAATGCAAATATTATTAATTTTCCAACTGGAGGTGGTTATCTCAGGGCTACGCAGCTAGAAGAAAAAGATTTTCTAGCTAGAAAATATAGTATAATAGATGTTGGTCTGGATAATGAAGTCAACTGCCTTCCTCGAGCCATTTGTTTCGGTATTGAGATGGTATCTGATGATTTTAACATTCAAGTCCGTAACGCTACTATGAGAACATTAGAAAAGAAGGCAAAGGCTTTATGCAAGAAGGCTAATGTTGTCATCGGTCCTGAAGGTTGTAATTTGACTGACCTTTACAAATTTCAAAATTTTTTAAAAGACTTTTTTAAAAGACTTTTTAAAAGACTTTTTTGACGATAAAAGCGATTCAAACTCCATTCTTTTTAAACAATCAATAAGAAACATATCAGCGAGAAAAATTTATTTATATTACAGTAAAGCTCTAAAACACTTCTATGTGATCAAGTCATTAACGGGCTTTTTCAATAAGAGATTTGCATGTTCTTATTGTGATAGGGTGATGGTGAAAGAAGTACATAAATGCAGCGTGAAGTGTGCTTATTGTCTTTCCTATCCTCCCTGTGATTTTGTAACATGTATGGTTAAGTGCGAGACTTGCAATCGTTCTTTCAAAGGGGAAGTCTGCTACCAAAATCACCTGGTTAATAAAGTTAAAGCCAAAACCGTTTGTGAAACTTTCAAGATATGTAGATCGTGTTTAAAATTTCTTAATCTCGAGAGAAGGAGGGAAGAAGAACATGTATGTAATGAAAGGTATTGTCCTATATGTTCTAAAATTACGCCAGAAGATCATTTATGCTATATTAAACCATATAAGGGTAGATCAAATAGTAAATTTCTAATAATATTCTTTGACTGTGAAAGCACTCAGAACATTGCTTATGAGAATAGTCCAACCTCATTCCTTCACATAGCGAACTTGATAGTTGCGCACCAAGTATGTTATAGTTGTTTTAAAGAGCCGGACATAAATATTAGGTGTAACGTCTGTGGGATTAGAGAGCACGTGTTTGAACATGATGGAGGAGTGAATGTAGTTAGACGATTTCTAGATTATTGTCTGACACTTCGTCCCCAATTCATTAATGTTTTTTGTATAGCACATAACTTACAGGGATACGATGGTCATTTCATAATTTCTGAACTGTTAGCTATGAAACTGAAAATCGACCCTATAATGAACGGCACCAAAATAATGAGATTAACCTGTGGGAAAGTGGCGTTTATTGATTCTTTAAATTTTCTATCATTCCCTCTTGCCAAATTTCCCAGCGTTTTCGATATTAAAGAGTATGAGAAGGGGTACTATCCTTATTATTTTAATACAGTTCAAAACTTAAATTATGTAGGATCATATCCGCCACCAGAACTGTATGGGTATAATTCTATGAAAGTCAAGGAGAGAGAGACGTTCTTAAAGTGGTACACCGATGCATCACAAAAAATTTTCGATAACAGAAAAGAAATACTGTTGTATTGCAAAAGTGATGTAAATATCCTTCGAATGGGCTGTACAAGGTTCATGTGTGAATTCATCGAAATAACTAAAGTGAACCCTTTAATTGAAAGTTTAACTATAGCATCAGCGTGCATGCTCGTTTTCCGGAAAAATTTTCTCGAATAAAATATTTTGGGTGTAATGCCTAGAAATGGTTATTTTAAATCTCAAAACCAGTCTTCCATTGCCTGCAAATGGCTTGCCTGGGAAAGTTTAAAGATAAAAGATAAAATTTGTTCGGCAATTAATAATGGAGAAGTTAGGCTAGAGAGGTGTGGATTGATGGTAGACGGATTTAACTCAAAATTAAATAGAGTATGCGAGTTTTTTGGATGCTATTTTCACGGTTGTAAAGATTGTTTCAAAGTGAAAGAGACTTCAGAAAATAGAAGTTGTAGATTTGAAACGCTATCACAGAGATATGAAAGTACAGAGCAACGAATTGCGCTAATTAAAAGTAGTGGGTACACACTCATCTTTACGTGGGAATATGAGTTCAAAGAATTCTTGAAGAAGAATCCAACAGTGAATAAAGAGCTGGATGTAATTGTTCAAGACATTTTACCACCACTCAATCCACGTGATGCTATTTTCGGGGGGCGTACAGAGGTATTTAAATTGCATCACACAGCTAGAGAGAATGAGGTAATACGATATTTAGACTTTACTAGTTTGTACCCATACATAAATAAATATTCGCCATATCCTATTGGACATCCGAAAATTTTTCGGGGTGGGGACATGCCTCCGGTCTCTGAAATACTTTCAATGCATGGTTTCATCACATGTACAATTATACCCCCTACTGATTTATACTTACCAGTATTACCTTTTAAAACTAATCAAAAATTGTATTTTGCTTTATGTCGAAAATGTGCCAAAATGAATAGAGTTTCTAGCTGTACTCATACAGATGGTGAAAGACAGATTTTTGGTACATGGGTTATACCTGAGCTGTCGTTGGCTGTAAAAAAGGGTTACAAAATTTCAAAAGTGCATGAGGTTTGGAAATATGGCTACACTCAGTATGACTCAAATTCAAAAACCGGTGGCCTTTTTACGAAATACGTTAATACCTTTCTAAAAATCAAACAGGAGGCGAGTGGATGGGGGTCCGAATACATATCTGAAATTGAGAGAGAAAGTTTTCTAAAGACCTATCAAATGCGAGAAGATATTAATCTTGATAGAGATCGAATGCAAAAGAATTCCGGGCGGCGTAACACTGCTAAAATTTGTTTGAACTCTTTATGGGGGAAGTTTGCTCAAAGAGAGGATAAAACTTTTACCAAAGTATTTAATGATTTTAGAGAATTCTGCAGTTTTACTGAATCACCCGGGATTGAAATTTGTTCAGTGCTTCCTATTAATGACGAAACTATCTGGGTCAATTGGAAGTATTTAACTGAAAATTTGAATATGTTACCCCACGTTAACATTCCAATTGCAGCATACACAACTGCATTTGCTAGAATTAAACTTTACGAAGCATTGGAAAAAGCCGGAAACGCAATTCTCTACTGTAATACTGATAGTTTGATTTTTGTAGATAATAAAATAAACCCTCTTTCTTTTACCATGTCTGACTTTTTAGGGGATCTCACAAATGAGATTGAGTCTTTTGGAGCTACACCCTTCATATCTGAATTTGTAAGCACAGGTCCAAAAAGTTATGGGCTTAAAGTTGAAACTGATAAAGGAAGTGAATATATTATTAAGTGTAAGGGGATAACAATCAATTTTGAAACTTCTAAGATCGTCAACTTTCAACGTCTAAAATCCTTAGTAATTGGAGATAGCGAGGATCGTGTTTGTGTAGAGAATAAGTCAAAGATTAAGAGGAAACGACCGGGAGTTGTCATCTCTTCAATAGAGAAAAAACATCTTCAGTTCACTTTTGATAAGAGAGTTGTAAAAGCAGGAAATTTTTCGTATCCATATGGATACAAGAAAATAAGACTAAGTAATTTAAAAGAATTGTGAAATACCTTTGTATATAATTATAGACATGTACGTAATTTTATTTTTGTATGTAAGAGCAATAGTTGATAACATAATTTTACTTTTTATAACGTTTTTAGAAAATATATAAATAAGCAATGTAAAATCATCTTTTTTCTTCTATTCGGGACGGTCTGACAGTGAACATGAGTGAGATAATTATTGATATTCAATTCGTATGTCGTAATCGACAATACTTTATTAAGGAACTTGCTATCCTACCTTTTGGATCAGTCTCACCATTACTTTATCACTTCGCACCCCCGTACCCATATCAGGAGATGGTACCGAAAGCTTGCAGACAAAATCAATTTGATGTGGAGAATATAAATGGTTTAAAGTGGTGTGATGGAGACTTTAGTTACAACTCTCTTCCGGAGGTATTGAGGAATTATGTAGATAGTAAAATACATATCAAGGGTGAAACGAAAGAGAAGTTTCTCAGAAAATACATACCAAGTGCCGATATAAAACAACTTGAAATACCTAGATTAGGTGATCTAAATAAATTTCAAGTATTCTGCAAAGTACACAGTGAAGGATCAATCGACTGATGTGCTGTACAAAACTGTATCAATATTTACATGCATTTGTTAATAAATGGAACCATTAAATAAAAAGACGATGTTTTTTCTTTTTTCTTATTTTTATTGCAAAACAGTTACACTTAAGATAATATTAATGTTACAAAAGATAGGAAGCTCATGAAAAAGTCGAGAGTAATTTACGTGAACGTAAGAGCTGCGGACTGGTATGAAAAAGTCGTCGGCTGATAACTTGAATACATCCTTCTGCTTACATCTGTCTACATACTGCTTGTAGTATTCCTTTACACTTTCCGAAGCGCTGTTATTGTGAAACATTACGATGTTGAAAAATTCCATCATTTCAAACAAACGGTATAGCTCGGGATGTTTCAATTTGATACTGCTACCTCCTACAGGTATTCTGTATTCCTTCAGCAATCCAAGTTGGTTACCTGGTATTTCCTCAACTTCATTCTTTAACTGGGTGAGGTTATTGAAGACTGAAACCCACCCGGTATATCCCGTTGACACAGGAAACCGTCCAGGATAACTGAATATTATTTTCACCTCAAACGTGAACGGGTCAAATCCAAGAACAACTTTACGATTTTGAGCGTCATCCAGATGATAGGTGTAATTCAGTAGTGCGTCTTCACCGCGAATCATAGACTTTTTTTGCTTCTTATTAGTATTTTCACGGAGAACGTCTGACTTTTTTCTTTTGCTAGACTTATTACACTCTGCTTTTACATTAGCTGACAACATATTTGTTAGAAGGTTTTAAAATGAAAACGTGCTTGTTTTAGACTGGTGCTTTTATACCTTCAAGTTCTGATCTACAACTTTGGTTGGAATAAACCCCACCATCCTGTGTAGCGCCCGATGAAAATATATGGTGGTATAAATTAACTACCTTGTCGTCATTATCTGGGAAGTCTTTTGACGAAAACTGCTTAAGAAATAGCTTTAGATCCTTCACCTTGCAGCGGGAATATATGTATACACAGCAGTAGTTTCCGCATGTTGAAGAGTATACACTCTGTAATCGTTTTTTGTTATTTATAAAAACCTTAGAGTTGTTATGCTAAAATCTTTTAAAATATTTATTGTTGGGGTATCTACCAAAGGAGTCAAAAAATTCAGCAGGGCCTGTCCTCGGGAAATAAAATGCTACCCAATAAACGCCTTTTTTGTCGGCGGGGTCGGTATTTGCAATAACACATGCTGGCTTTTTAATTTTATAAGGTAAACGATCGCATGGGAATACGCCTTTGAAAAATCTCCTTGTAGTTGTGTTTTTCCTTAATGTTTTAACAAGTTCGATCGTGTTCATATCTGCTCTTTCGAAGCTATAGCATCAATGTCAATGATCTTGGTGTGACTGGTGGTGTAACTTTCTAAGAATTCCTTTGTTGTAGCGGTATAAACAAAAACGGTTGCAAATTTTGCTAGCGTCATAATAAGATTTTCATCCAAACGTTTAAGTTCCAAATTCCCAAATGCCCCTGTCTGATATGTTGTGGTAGCCGATGATGTGGGATATTTATACGTTATTTCCTTCGAGAATAATTTATTTTGTGATGAGAAACCGGCAAATGAAACCTTTCTAAAGAAGGTTAGATTACCTTCATTAAAATATTCGACATTTACAACACAATAGGCCATGTTTGTTCTTCTCCGTCTGCTGAGTAATATGAAGAGTGCGAGATTAAAAGGCTATATTTATACTTTTAAAAATCAGTATGAACTCCACGAAGTTTGTCTATTTCAAGACTTCCATCATACTCGGCATATACTATACAAGTTACTCTTTTTTCCAGCGCTTTCTTAAACCTTCCCTCGATCCTCACTGTCCCTTGATTTAATAAACTGCCACAAGATGACCCGTATGAATTGTCTGCAGTTAAATCGAACGCCATTAAAAAGCATCCATTATCGAAGAATTCCTTTGAGATTTGATTGCCTTTGTCGAAGTAATGAATGCCTGTTCCCTTAAATAGTGAAAGGTATCCCCGTGTACTTATAGGTTTTTCCTGAGAGTAATCAAACTCTAAAGCCTGGTTTGGAACTTGTACTCCATTGACGGATAAATTGAATCGTGTGATATTATTGTGTTTAAAGTTGAATGGATTCTTCGTCTGTTTACCGCTGTAGGCATCATTATCTACCATGCCGAAAATTAACAAGTTCGGTAGCTGTCCGATTATGACATTATCTAAAGATAGTGTTGAACTGTTAGCTGGTAATGTATAACTTTTTACTTCGACACGCTTGTACGGGTATATCACGTTGGAGCGCTGAAGAATAGTTTCATGTGCCAATAAAATATTGGGGTTAACAGTTACATGATTCATATACATTGTGGCATCTATAATTTTAATTTGCGGTGAGTGCCCGTCTTCTTTTGAGTATAGATAAAATTCGGGTTTTTCCAGAGATAGTGAGAGTCTAAAATCTACCCCATTCAGAAGTAACTTTTCCTGATTAAGTAAATCACCATGAATCTTTCCCATAAACTCTACCACATTACTTTTCGAAAGCAATTCAGATCGTTTGAGATATCCTGCATTAAATTCACTAGGACGCCCACTTTTGCTTGGTCGAGGTACCATCCTACGGATTCTAAATGTGTTGTTGATGCATCTTTACCGTAATTCAATAAGTTTTCAATGTAAGTTCTGTAATGGTAATTGTTATCAGTTTGCGCAATCGGTCTGCCATTTAATTGAATTGTACATTGTCTAAAAAGTGAATGCATCAGGTTGTTAACTACGCCAATTGGATCACTTTCCTCTTCATGTTCACCTTTTGTATCCTTAACTTTGGTTTTTTCTTTTCCAGTGTAGAATTCTTCTTTCCCACCTTTTGCCTTAATTAGCTGAACTTTTAAGCGAAGGTAGATACTGGATAAATCACGGTACGTGTCCCCATGTCCTAGCGAGACGAATTCCAGAACTGAAGAGTTATCAAGAGAAGCTATTGGTTTGTATGATACTTCTTCTGTTTTTAAAATATTGGCCTGTATCGGTGGTGCTTTAAATAAATCTAATTCAGATTTCATACATTCTCTGGACGAGGCCATTCTCCTTACTTATCGAATATATCCAATACACGCTTACGCTTATTGTTCTTAACTCTTTTATTTTTACTGGTTGCTGGTCTTTTCTTAATAGATTTTCTCTTTGATTTGGTACGTTTTCCACGTTTAGGAGTCGTTTTTAACTGTGCTGTCGGAAACGGATTTGCCCTTTTTATAGCCATGCGCCTTTTCATACCCTCACCACCCATACTGTCAAAGAGTTTTTTTACTCCTTTTTGCATCAGCTCTTGAGTAGCAGCTTGTCCTTGCTCTTTTAAAATGTTTTTGAGAGGTTTACTCCCCACCTCTGATAATATTGTTTTTCCAGTCTTTATAGCTTGCTTCTTTATAGTTTTTACTCCTGAGGAGACTAAAGGCCGTAAATAACGCAGTAATCCACTGAAGAAGCTGCCAACACCTCTTCCACGCTGGTATATAAGTGGCGATCGATAAATATCCCCTATATCCGACAAACCAGCACCGCTTTGGATTAAATAATACCTTGTGTAATATGAATTCATTTCGATTTGAATGTACACTATGAAAGTCTTTATTCACGTCTGAATATTTATACTTTATTGTCTTTTAAAGTGAAGCATCACAAATGTTGGGGTATAGCCTGGTATGAAGTCAATCAGTTCACCCCGATCATCGGTTATCTTTATGGAGATACTTTCAATGTAAGTCTTTTCCAGAGGGTAGTATTCTACATGCTCAAACCTAAAGATATTATCGCACTCTTTCAAGGGTATCATACGTAGATTTCTCACTAATTTGTCGCCTACTATTTGGGGGCGAATGATATCAGTGTAAACGTGTATTATTCCTAAAGCCTTACATTCCTCTGCAAGTACAGCTGTTAGTTCTCGTGGAAATCTGTTCTTTACTTCGAAAACAGATTCTTCTAATACGGCGATTCTGTCTAAAGTATCCTTCTTCTGCTCTTCTACTGAAATCTTATCAAACGACTTGCCCACCTCCTTAGTAAGGAGACTAGCATCACGCTTCTCCGGCGGTAATTGAAAGAATATATCGGTAATGAATCCGGATAAGTCTTTCTTTTTCAAATCTATAGGCACACCTGTCATTAGCAGGATACCCTCGGGTGTTTTTTTATAGGGAACATCCAATATTATACTCTTATCTGTCTTTGTGCGTCTGTTCGGTATTTCAAAGGTAGAGGCCTCTGCGTCCAAATCATTTAGAGTTTGAAGAATTACCTTCCCAAGCTCAAATGATTTTTTCCTCCGAGCTTCAATAGATTCAGCTTCATCATCAAACTGTATATTCGAGACAAAAAGTCCCACTAGATCATTAATATTAATGGGCGTTGGTAGCGGATACTTTATCTTTATTTTAATATCCAAGTCTTTTATCGCTAAATCTAAAGAGTCAAGCTTCTTCGGGACACTTTCCCCGAGCTTTTCACTTATGCTAAGCACTGGGGGTATGTAATAGTCTATCATGCTTTTTAGGGCTTTATAATTACGTTTTTCTCTAGGAATCTGCCCAATTATACTATTGAAAAGATAATGTAAAGACTTATATTCGAAAGGTTCTAAAGTTACAATATCCGCAACTTCGCTCTCCTGATAAATGTGTAAATAGAGATCTTCTGGTCTTGTAAGTCGTTCTTCTTTACTGGTGTCAGGGATATCTTTACGAATTGCATCAGATTCTAAGGAGGCATATAAAATCTCTTTAAAATCCGGATGAGCATGAGCATACCAATATGGCTTGATTGCATCGTTGAACGAAGATAAGAAAGTAGAAAAGTTTATATCATGTTTATTGTAACACAAATTTAATAACTCTTGGTAACTCCATTTAAGATAAATAGAAATACCATGTACTTTTTTTACAAAAGCTTTAATCTTTAGTACATCTGTAGCAGCTCTCTTCACCTTTTTAGTAGTACACTTTCACTTTCACTTTTTCGTCATCTTTCACACGTTTTCCATCCTTTTTCCCAACTGATTTCGTTTTTCGATTTGCTAATGCAATTTCAGTCATTCCAACACTCCATCCGCCGTCCAACTTACAGGCACTAGGAAGCATATTCGTGAAGGCTGACAGTGTATTTTCATTGTATATGCGCATGGAATTGTTGCTTAGAAGGCATATGTAAAAATCGTTTTCTCTTATGGCCAGCGGCATTTTTAAACTCTTTCCCAGAAAATATTTGGTGCACTTCCGGCCCGTTCCGTTCTTCTTTTTAAACGTCCGGGTACAGGGTACCGATCGTCTGTACTTAATGAAGGAAATTCTAGTCGTGAAGGCTTTAATATAGTTTGTTTGGTAGGGGTTCTCTGCTCTGATTTATCCCCCCCTTCTCCTTGCTCTAGTTCTTCTATAAGCTGTGCCGCTTCATCAACATCCATCTCATTTGGTATAGTATACTGAGTTATACCGTCATCAGCCGTTATAATCCGATATTCTTTTTCCATGTTTTTGACTTCGGGCGTAGTTTTGCGAAACTTTGCAGCCGGTTTCAAAGTTTTTGCTATACCGCTTACAGATAATCGTCTTTTGAACCGAGGCGTTAGCGATCGCCTTGGCGGTGTTATCTCATCGGTAGTGGAACTATGATACTTTGGTAAACTCACGTCGCCTGTCTCAAAGACATCTTCGGCCATACTGTAAAATGGGTCGGGATTCTTCATCGGGGAGGTTTGCGTCGACATTTCCTCTTTGAATGCAATCCTTGTCTGTGTTGCATTGTCTCGTAAATTTTTCTGGCTTCCTAACTTTACTTGCGGCGTAAGCGCGAGAGATTTTTCTTCACGAGACTGTCTTCCTTTACGCTTAGCATTAAGAAACTTTATCAGCGTATTCCTATAATTATACCATTTGTCGTCATCAGACAGCTTTTTATTCCTCAAAATGGTGTGTATCGTCTTATCGAATATGGACAAGCCATTTCCACCTTCTACCTGACCCTTTAACTGTTCATACACTTCTGGTGAAAGAAGTAGCATTTTATTAAGAGCGCTCTTTCTATGCATATTTTTCAATCAACGACCCAATAACACCTGAAAGTACACTTCCTATCAGGATTGGTAGAAAACCGCCTTGCTGTACTAAGATTTTACGCTGTCTAGGAACAGATCGTCTTGCCTCAACTAATCCTCGCATGCTCTTTTTATACTTACATAGACTGTTAAATATTTTACGGCCTGGCATATGATTCCCCTTCAACGTGTTTAATGTAATTTCACAAATAGTCTTAACCACTTCAGGATTTGCATTTTTCATGATAGCCTTTCTTAAACATGGACTAGCATTTTTGAGAACATATAGCATATGTTTGTTGTCCTTCAATCGTTTCACTCGTGACACCATTTTTACTGTTTAAATCAGTCGCTGAACAATAGCACGTTACAAATTTTTTATTAAAGATATCTGTTCTGAATCTAAATAAATCGTTAGTAGACTGAGTCAGATCTATTAACAAATACCCGTGTGGAGCTTGAGTAATATCTTTATATATTCTCACTAGCTCTGCACTATTTTCAGGGTAAATCTGTTTGGCTAAATGAAGGAACTGACTTTTATCGCGGGGGTTTTTGAAAACCACCATATATTTACAGTTAAGCGAAATATCTCGACAAAACTTACCCTGATGGAACACGTTCTGCGTTACAAGTATTACTGAAAAATTCCTATGATGTGATCCTTTTGTAAAAAGTTCACAAACCTGCTTTGAAAATGCATTCAGCATCATATCATCTAGTACGATTAAAGTAGGTTCATTGGTTTCGTTTATAAACTCTTCCGGTATAGAATCTAAATATTCAATATTTTTAAATGGTAATTGTGATGGTATCGCTCGTTGTTCAGCATTACACCAGATAATCTTTTTATCTGAGTGTTAATTAACGATGTATTTCCCAGGAATGACTCAATAAATGTCGTCTTTCCGCTTCCTGACGGTCCCGCAACCATCATGGTAAACGGATGATCAAACTGTATCATTTTCTATACTGGCTTCTATATAAAACACGTGCAAACAAGTCCACTATTTATACACATGATGAAATGAGTAGAAGACAGGTTATTAACGAACTGCATAAGACAGCTCGAAAAAATTTTAGGCGCCGTCGTGTGACCATACGTGGTATAGATGACTTATGGCAGGCGGATTTAGTGGATATGAGCTCTTATTCAACTAAGAATAAAGGCTTTAATCTTCTTTAATCTTCTAACAGTAATAGACACATTCTCCAAATATGCGTGGGCCTTACCCGTTAAAAATAAAAGTGCTGCCGTGATTGGCGAAGCTATGCAGACGATTTTTAATGGGCGACGTTTCCCAAAAAATCTTCAAACAGATGATGGTAAAGAGTTTTTCAATAAAACATTTCGTAATTTGATGAAGAAATTTGAAATCAATCACTACTCCACTTTTAGTCCATTAAAAGCCTCAATTGTAGAACGATTTAACAGAACTTTGAAAAATATGATGTGGCGGGAGTTTAGTATGAACGGGAACTATAAGTGGACTGGGCTACTAAAAGGTCTAATAAATAAATACAATAGGACCAAACATCGAACCATAAAAATGCGCCCTGTAGATGTTGGTCCTTCAAATGAGATTCTTGGCGACGCCTACCGCAAACTGAAGGTTACGTCAAGACCTAAATATAGAATCGGTAATCATGTGCGAATAAGCAAGTACAAACATGTGTTCGAAAAAGGTTACACTCCGAATTGGTCGACAGAAATATTCAAGATAAGCACAGTAAGGAAAACCCAACCGCGGACCTATTTACTTGAAGATTATCAAGGTAATATTATCCAAGGTGGATTTTATGAAACAGAATTGGCAAAGGTCAGACAGCCCGATGTATATCTTGTAGAGAAGGTTTTGAAACGGAAAAAAGATCGCGTGTTTGTAAAATGGCTTGGATTCCCATCATCTCATAATTCCTGGATTGATATAAAAGACGTACTGTAACATAAAAATTTTAGTCAATATGTTGAACTTAAGACATGAATACGACCGTCTGAAGAGATTCAAAAATTTGGATCTGGATGAGAGAAAAATTCTTAAATTGGTAAAAAGCGGTTTTTTTTACACCAACTTGAGGGATTACACCAAGTGCTTCTTCTGCGCCTTGATAATGAGTGCATTCTCTATCCCTTCTGATGTGGAAGCTGAACATCTACGCCTGTCTCCTGAATGTGTGTTCGCTAACGGAAAAGACGTTTGTGGTCCATATGAAAAGCCCGTTAAAAAATCACATTGGTTGTCATCATTACGTGTCGTGTTGAAATATTTTTTTCTGATAGCTGTGATTTTTTTCTTGATTGTCGAGTTACTCAACCTATTCAATGTCATCTGTAGATTTTAAACATGTCAGTTTTTGTGATCAGGTATCGATCAAGCACATGATTGTCTGGGAATACGCATATAGAACTTGCAGGAAAGGAAATTGGCAAATCTACGCAATAGATCGATTTAGATTTCAGCAACGAATTTTAAAAATGAATGAATTGCTAAAACCTATTTTATGTAAAAGATATAATCAGAACCATCATAAAAATAAAATAATCTAGTATAAATACATTAACTGTAATTGTATCATATACTATATCATCAATAAAGCATTAATTTACTCATAATCTCTAATTTTTTTATTATAAGATACCTGTCTTAATTGTTAATCTTCACAGTTGATTCTGAAAAGAAGAATTACACCTGTAACCTATATACTACCACTTCACAAAGTCAAGATGGTAAATATCCATATCAATAACCTACAGGGAAAAATATCAACAAACAAACGTGCAAAAAGATTCTTGATAATCCACCCATCAATATCATGAAAGTAATAATTACCTACATAACATGTACAAGCCTGCCTATTTGGAACCGAGGCTCCAGACACCTAGTAACATGTACAATTGCAACCTACATTCACACCATGCACAAGAACCGACATGCATTCTACCAACAAAAATGTAAACACGAATCAAGAACCGGCCAACATGTGCACTTGTAACCTACATTCTACCAACAAAAGGTAAACATCAACCAACCCAAGAACCGGCTTCCCGCAAATTATCTACCTGGAACCGAGGCTCTAGTTTCTAGCAAACATGGCGTAAAGAAGAATCAAAAAGCATCTTGCAACCAACCAATTGGACCCGAGGCTCCAATTAACAAGACTCCCAGTTACCCCCCCAACATACTGAGCCCGATCAAAATCTCTACAAGCCAACTCCATTGCGGCTTATCTCCACCACAATTGGTCCTGGCTTAATCCCCACGTGATGCACGCATGAATATAGCAGCATCATCAACCAATCTTACTTACTCTCTTCAAAGGTTACTTCAGTTCACCCAAGTTTCAGATTTTCATCCAAGTCAATACATTTCATCAGAAAATTGCGAGAAAATTATCGCTACTACCGAACCCCTCACACCAAAGACTTTTGCATTCACTACTCCACCCACTCAAAAGATACAACTTTGCCTCACATTTAAGTCCATAGGAAAACAGGTTTCACGATCAAAAGGTAACACTTTCGAAGACGTGAATTCCTGGAATTCCATGCCAAAATAGGAGGAGTTTAGTGCGGATGTCCACTTCGCACGTTAAGCGTAAGATACCAAATTTGTACCCTTACTACTCACTTTTCCATTGGTTTGGGAAGACACTTAATTTGAGACATGCATTGAAAACGAAATTAAGAACAATTATGCACTTCTTAGGTAAGTTCTTAATTACTACACTTGACAGTTTGTCAATTCCAGGGGCTTTTTTAACCTTCAATCGCTTTAGAATTTGACAAATTTCGCGTGGAGTACAGAAATTTATTGTTCCTCTGTCACAATTTGTGGTTCTCATAGAATTTAAGAGATTTTTAACAGCTTCGTTAGTACTAGGATTTCCGAGATTTTCTGTAGCGCAGTGGCCAGAATGGAAATTGTCCACTAGCAATTCAGATTTGTCCAAGTCAGAGAATTTGAGATGATTACTAGAGTCTAGAATTTGGATTTGTTGACTTTTTTTCTTAAAAATTTTGTTGAGCTGCCACACTTTCCTTGAGTTTTTGTCAAGTTCTGAGAGCATATCATTCCATTTTTTGTTGCGTTGCTCGAAGATACGTACCCTCATTGCCTTGGTTAGCCGGTTGATAGTGGTTTTGGTAGCAGGATTTCTAGTCGACTGCCATTCTCTGCGGAGATCATTACGTATTTTGATGATTTGCTTAGTCTCACTATCAATTGGCTGAGAGTATGTACGATCTGCGGTGATTTTAGGGGTACTACACTCTATGGCACTCCAAATGTTAGAGTTAAGCTCCGCAATTAATTGGTCAATTTGTCCATTGCTAGTTATCGCGCTTAAGTCGAGGCCACTAAGTGTAATGCGGCGATTCAAAAACCTCCGAAACTTCTGCCAATGGGTTTTGCGAAAACAAAAGAAGGAGTTTGAGTTCTGTACCCTATGAACAGATTTTTCAATCGAAAATAGAACAGGAAGATGTGGGGATGACAAAGCATATGTTGTTATCGGTTGTGATAAAGGAATTAGACCATTGCTTACCACCAGATCAAGTGTCTCATCGATTGAAGTGTTGGTTCTGTCGGGATGTGAATGAAAAAGCTACTCTGAAGCATTTCATTATAAAGGATCTTACCTGCCTTGTTGCTTCTGAGGCAATTCCAATACCCATGCCTCGCATTGAAATCACCGCATAAAATAAAGTTATGTTTCAACCTTGTGAGTAATTTAATGTCGTCGTTAAAAAGTTTTAATTTGGCCGCATTAATTTTCGTTCCCGGAAAGTAAGCAACAATGACTACTAAATTCAATTCAATAAGACGTATTGCTAAGGTTTCAATGATCTTAGTTTGAAATTTAGAAATAATAGAATGTTGGATATTCTTTCTAACACCAATTGCTACACCTCCACCTGTTACATCTTCCTCCCTATCGTTGCAGTAAATGACATAATTTGAATTATAGAATGTATTTTTATGTTTTAACCAAGTTTCGGTTATAAAAAATATATCAATATTATTTTCTTCACAATAATCAAAAAATTCAATAGATTTGTTACGCACACTTTGTGCGTTCCATAGCATGCAATTGATGGAGTTGACACTATCCACAGGGCTGAGCTTCAGGCTACTGTGGGGGTCAGCAAGGTGGCGGATAGCTGGACGGCCTGCATGCAAATGTAGGTTAGCTGCGAATAATCAATAAGCAGTCCCCGACCAAGAGCGGCCGAAGAGGAGGGTGGGGCTTAAAAGGTCCCAAGAACCCTGTGAAACTTTAGCGACAGGACGAATCGGCACCGTCCTCCAAATGTGCCTTCTACCTATGGGTAGCAACGAGGGACAACATCGCAATCTACGACTGTGTCCATATCAGCCGACAGTAACATCGAAACTATTCCCGGCCGTAGATATTAAGACTGAGTCCAGTAAGGTCTTGATTATGAATACTGGAAACAACGACACAAAATGATGGCATTTGGGCTGACGATTGCGGTATTCTGTTACCTGAGTATGTAAGAGTGAAATCGAGCAGAAATGGCTTTCAGGCTAATGCAGTAATCGCCTCCGTCCCGGTAAAACCTTGGCAGGTCTCAAAGAACGCTCCGCGTTTGTCACCATTAAGTTAGTGGTGTAGGCTCAGATGTAACATTCCTGACTAACACTGATCTGGCTCTGAACGCAGAACCCCATAAGGGCTTGCGTCAACCCTTGCATGGCCTCACTGCTTGCAAAGATAACCATGGGATCCTAGGTGACTACACATTCGAACGGGGATAACGGCTTTGAGTTGGGACCACAAAAAACATGAATAATGATAAAAACAGCAACAAACCAAACAGTGAACGACGGAACAGTAATGACAACGATGGCGCTATAAATGTTAACAGCGGCAATGAAAACCCTTTTCAGAGATGCGCAAGGCTACAAAGGTCCCCAGCCGGCGCACGAGAACTTTCTACGACAGGAGGAAAACAGATAAGTGAGGGTTCTAAAAATAACATCACCAAAACGCCAACAGCAGCTGACAGCAGCAAGGAGCCAGAATCGGTGAAATCGTCGTTTCACCTTCTCGGTGAGCAGATTAACTCACTCGTGGACATGCTCAAGGATGGAAGGCGTTCGATTCATCAACCAATGCGTGATACAATCGATAGCATCAGAGCGCTATATGAGGTTTTTTCGTAAGAGCAGCAATATGACACTGCGAAAGAAGTAATTAGGAAAAACAACTCCTCGCAAACATCACCATGGTTCAAACTGAATCAGAAGAGAAGACAGGAGTCTGATCTTGAGACGCCACCAACGAAGCGCATGAATGTAGCGCATACGTCTGCTAAGAAGAAGAAGGCTGAGACAGCTTTGTTACCGAAGAGACAATCCCTTCTCTTCGCAAAAAATAACAACGCGCGGAACACAATGGAGGCAGCACAAGGAGATACAGTGCAACCACAAGCGCTGCCGAAGGAGACGGAGAAATGGACAAAAGTGCAGTCCAAGAAGCAGAAGACGAAGAAGGGTATAAGGTCAAAACCCGACGCCCTCATTATTTCGGCTACCGGTGATCTTACGTACGCGGACATTCTGCGGACGATTAAGACAAATGACACCCTCAAGTCACTTGGCGAAAACGTACGTGCAGTTCGACGAACCGCTAAAAATGAGTTGCTGCTTGAACTTAAGCGTGCACCAGAGCGGAATACCGGAGCGTACCAGACAGCAGTGGAGAAGGTATTATGCGAGTCGGCTAAGGTGTCGGCGAAAACCCATACCTTAACAATCCAGCTAAGAGATCTGGATGAGGTCACAACGCCAGCAGATGTGTGCGATGCACTCCACGCACAGTGTGAAATACGACGACCGGATGAAGCATCGGTACGTAACATGCGGAAAGGGTATCAAGGCACACAGACGGCTTATGTCAACTTACCGGCCGAAGATGCTGTGAGAGTGGTAAATATGCAGCGGATACGCATTGGCTGGGTGTCATGCCGAGTACGCGAGAGCGTCTCGCCTACACGATGTTTTAAGTGTTGGGGGTATAACCACTTGGCACAGAACTGTAAGGAGCCAATAGATCGGAGAAATATATGCAGGAAATGCGGCGAAGACGGGCACTTTGCGACTGCATGTACGAACAAAACGAAATGCGCATTGTGCGAAGGCGATCATGCAGCTGGCAGCTCTCGCTGTCCGGCACATCAAAAGGCGGTCAAGAAGCTTGGACGATGAAAATTGTACAACTCAACCTCAACCACTGTATTGCAGCACAGGACCTCCTGCAGCAGACGATTTTCGAGCAACGGTTCGACCTCGCAATCCTGTGCGAGCAACACCACAACGTGGACGGATGCGAGTGGACGACGGATGCATCCAGCAAAGCAGCGATATGGACACTTGGTGGTAGGGTTTACCAAAGTAGAGCTTCAGTAACTTACACTGGCTTCACTTGGGTGAAATATGACGGCATTTACTTCTTCTCATGCTACGCTCCACCTAGTATGGACATAATTCAATATGAGCGGATGCTAACGGAGCTGGTGACGGAGGCCAGATCAAAGTTCCCGGCATTTATTGGTGGTGACTTTAACGCATGGTCGACGACATGGGGCAGCAGGACTACGAATCGCAGGGGCTGGCTTCTCATGGAATATCTTGCGACACTAGACTTCGAGCTTTTAAATAATGGACAGCACACATTTGAGGCTGGGACCAGGCGGTCGGTGGTGGATCTAACGTTCGCCCACAACTCGATCGCCCGAAACGCTACATGGAGCGTCGGAGATTTTTACTCGCATAGTGATCATCGCGCTATTGTCATCGAGCTGCAGTAAAATAGACGTCAGAGGCGAATAGCTGTTGTACAAGTCAAGGGATGGAAACAACGTGCCTTCGACGCAGAAGTTTTTAAGTTGGTGTGGGACGAGGCGCAAACAATGGACGACGAAGCTACCAATATGGCGACAAATATCAAGCAGCGATTGAGCGTGGCATGCGACGCAGCAATGCCAAGAAGGTCGGGTGCACCAACAAGAACCCCAGTCTACTGGTGGAATGAGAACATTGCCGAATGCAGAAGGCAACCATGCGCGCAGGAAAGCGCAACGTGCGCGAAATCGTACCACGTGGCAATCATTGCATTCTAGCTACAAAGTATGCCGACTACAGCTTAAGAAAGCGATTCAAGACGCCAAGGACTCCGCATTCCGAGACCTGCGCGAGAACTCGGATATTGACCCCTGGGGCAAGGCGTACAAGGTAGTGATGAAAAGAGTAAGAGGACCCAGAGCACCGCAACCCTCGGATCCTGCGCTTATGGACAGCGTAGTGGCGGCACTCTTTCCACCACAGAGTGAACGGACGCAAATATATCATCTACCCGCAGATATGGATAATATTATTCCCGTGACCGCTGCAGAGGTTCTACTGACACTACGTAAAGTGACCGACAACAAAACACCTGGTCTGGACGGCATCCCTAACGTAGCGATGAAAACGGCCATCCGGAAGGATCCCGAGACGTTCGCTAGGATGTACACAGCATGTCTCAATGAAGGAGTGTTCCCCGCTTTTTGGAAGCTGCAAAGACTGGTGCTGCTATTGAAGCCCGGGAAGCCACCTGAACAACCATCGGCATACCGGCCACTATGTATGCTGGACTCATTGGGAAAAGTACTGGAGAGCATTATCAGTAACCGACTGCAGGAGTCGCTCGAGAGACCTGGAGGTCTATCTGAGCAACAATTTGGATTTCGCCGAGGGAGATCCACCATCGACGCCATCCATGCTGTTATGAGAATTGCGCGTGATGCGACATCCGGTGAAAGATGGAAAAATGACGACAAAAAGTACTGCGCAGTGGTCAAGAATGCCTTCAACTCAGCGAGCTGGTTGCGGATAATGCAAGCAGTAAATAGTTTCAACGTACCGGGATACCTACAGCGAATCATAGCGAACTACTTCGAAGGAAGAGTTCTTCTGTATGACACCGGGGACGGCGTCAAGCGCTACGACGTTTCACGAGGAGTCCCACAGGGCTCAGTGCTTGGCCCCACATTATGGAACATCATGTATAATGACGTTTTTTGCATCGAGCTTCCAACAGACACCACATTGGTTGGCTACGCGGATGATATCGCACTAGTGGTAGTAGCGAAACATATCCACACCTTGGAAGTTCTGTGCAGTGAGGCGATCAATAGAATTATGAACTGGTTAAGTAGTGCGGACCTAGAGTTGGCTTCGCATAAAACGGAGGCGGTTCTTTTGAGCTCTCGAAAAGTGCGCGAAGTTTTTACATTCAGAGCCGGAGAGCACGAGATCATCTCGCAGCCAAATCTGCGATATCTTGGGGTGTTAATTGACACCCGGATGTCCTTCAAAGACCATCTTCTGGCGATCAGCAAAAAGGCTTCAAAGGTGAATGGTGCACTCTCACGCATCATGTCAAACATTGGAGGACCACGCTCCAGCAGGCGAAAACTATTAGCAACGGTCACGAGTTCCGTAATGCTATACGCTGCACCGATCTGGGCAGATGCAACGAAGAAGAAATCGTATATAGCCGGAATCCGATCAATCTATCGTCTTAGTGCACTAAGGATTGCTAGTGCCTTTCGAACAGTGTCCGATGAAGCAATCGGAGTAATATCGGCAATGTTACCAATTGACATAATAGCGTGTGAACTTCAGCGACTCTACGTAGCAGCAGATGAAGCATCGAAAGTAGACGAGCGACGGCGCAGTATCCAGGAATGGCAAGGACGCTGGGAAAGCGCGAACAAAGGGAGATGGACATTCACATTGATCCCAAACATAGACAGCTGGATATGCCGCAAACACGGAGAAGTGGACTTTTATGTGACCCAGCTGCTCAGCGGACACGGTTGTTTTAAGCAGTATCTTCACCGCTTTAAGCATGAGGAAGACCCGTTCTGTCCCAACTGCCCCCACGAGATTGAGGACGCGCGGCATATCTTACTGCACTGTCCGCGCTTCGACGTCGACCGAGCCGAGGTTGCGGAGGCCTTCGGAGAAGCTCCGACCGTAGAAAACCTCGTTAGACACATTTGTGACACAGCCCTCAAGTGGCAAGTTTTCCAGACTGCAGCAGCACGGATTATGTCGACACTTCGCCGCTTTGAGCGAATAAGAAACATTCAACGTGACGCACCACAGGAGACGACTGACTAGACTAGACAGACAATAACTGACGTTTTTAGCAATATTGCTATGACGGCCTCCCGACGCAATACCTAACGGTGGTTCCGGGAGGATCCATCCGTACGACTGAGGAGATGTTTAGCGGGTTAAAGTCCCGCACTGACTTAGGCTTTCGATGCTTTTAATCCTCGTTAAAAAAAAAAAAAAAAAAAAAAAAAAAAAAAAAAAAAAAAAAAACACTATCCATATACAAACTTAACCGCTAACTTTACAATAACATTGTACTGTTCTAGTTTATTTTTGCAGTGCTGAAGATCACTAATGAGTTCAGTTGAGAGTGCGATCATTTGGAGTGAACAGGTCGTCACTAGTGTTGGTGGCTGAGGATCCCGTTGCAATAGCTAGACGATGTTGCAATGTCAAATTTTGTTTGAGGACTTCACTATAGGGTTTTGACGTCGCTGATTTGTTGGTA
Source organism: Beris morrisii (assembly GCA_951812415.1). Taxonomy (NCBI): domain Eukaryota; kingdom Metazoa; phylum Arthropoda; class Insecta; order Diptera; family Stratiomyidae; genus Beris; species Beris morrisii. The sequence goes on along the minus strand of OX638312.1, from coordinate 70,902,825 downwards.
TTTGGAGATGTTGATGATTTGTGTAGAGCTGGAAAGTTACCTTGGTTGACGTTGAACATAACGCGAGATTGAGTAGTGTTTACTGTGCTGTTCGGTGAATAGTTGGATCTTTTTTTTTTAATATTCATATAGTGAACTCTGGCAGTGCAATTCGTGTCGTTAGCCATGTGGTTACCACCGCAGTTGGCACATTTAATTGAGGATTATTTTTTCGCGTTGCAGCTGGAGTAGTTGTGGGATTCTCCACAAATTAAGCATTTTGGTGATAAATGACAGTGTGCCGAACCATGACCGTAGAGCTGACAATTCCGGCATTGAGTAGGACCAGTTCGGTTGCGGGAGTAAAAGTTCCAATTAACGATGGTGCGCATAATTGTCTTTGTTTTCCTGAGGTCAACGATCTTAGTTGTGCCGCGTTGAAAGTACAAGATGTAAAAGGCTTGTTCTTTGTACCGTTTGTTGGAAGCATGAATTTCTTAATATCGGTGCAATCGATGTTATGAGACTCATGAAGGACCTTTTTCAAGTCTTCGGTGGTCAAATCATGAAGACCAGAAAGAACAATTTTCAAAGGCCTTACGTTGGCCGCGCGGTGAGTGTAGAATTTTACCTTTTTCGCAACGAGATAGTTGTGAATTTTGTTGTAGTCTTCCATGGATTCCATTGCGATTTTTTTACCAGTTGCCATAAGTTTGACTGAGTAGTTTTCAATTTGAAGTTCGTGCATAATTGCGTCGATGGACGCCTTCACAAGTTCTGGCAAGATTTATGGTGGAATTTTTACCTTTGTAGTGGTCGACGGTTCTTCCGCATTATTGTTCCCGGAGTCCGGACTCGCGAGGAGTGAAAACTTATTTTGCGACACAGTTGTCATTGTCACATAGTTTCTTCGGAGTTTGAGCCTCTCACGAAGTAATAATCCGGCAGGGACTCTTCCCTGGCCCGCTTACTTAAAGTTTTGTCCGCAATTTTAGTTTTTTTTTTTTTTTGGCACACTTTACTTAACCAAGATAATACAATGAATTTAGTGAAAAAATTAGACTTGAAATATTGATTTGAACGCAACACTTGATCACAACTGAACTCTTTCACGGCTGTGAGAAGAATGAATATTGGTACATTATTTACAGTAATATTATTTGTTGCTATTCATACAACACACGTTACTTTCACTGTAAGTGTATTATGTACTGAACTAAAAATTATCTTAATAGCATTATATCCAAATGCTACTCGGATTCTACAACCAGCTGATGTAGCTGCTTTTAAACCATTAAAGAATGGCTGGAAAAAAAATGTTTTGAAGTGGAGAAGAGAGCACCCTACACACGCACTCACAAAAACAGAGTTTGTTCCTATTTTGAAGTCTACAATTGAGTCTTCTATCATGCCCCAAATTGTTAAAAATAGTTTGAAAGCCGCTGGACTTTATTTGTGGAATCCTGAAAATATTGATTTCACAAAGTGTTTGGGAAGAAGGGAAGTACAAGAAAATAGTGAAGGAAGTTCTGTAATGACAAAAGAATAGTTTTTCTTCAAAATTGTACAGTCCGATATTCAATCCATAGAATGCCCTGAAATCGTCGGCAGCAACACCATGCCAAGACCGACAACAAGCAATTTGTCTACTATCAACCTACTCGAAAAAACAGGAACAACGAACTGTAAAACTACAGAGAATCTAGATCTCGATATCCTTAATCTACCAATTATTTATTATGATTCAAATGAAGAGTTCAATGAAAATACGCCGGATAATTCGCCTATTAGAGAACTGCAGTCAATTGTTCACGTTCACGAAAGTGATGCTGTTAATAATGATAAGACAAACTTACTTGAAACATTCACAACTAACATGGAGGAATATTCAATACAAAACAATACAAATCAAGAAATTGACATTGTTGAAACAATTATAACACCGCAAAAAGCTCTTACATTACAGGATACTCTTGTTTTCGCAAATACTCCATTAAGGAAAGGTACTAAGAATACAAAGAAAAGTACGTTTGTTTTGATATCTGAAGAACAAAAGAAGAACAAAATTGAACAAAAGCAAAGAAGAATTGATAAAGTCAAGAAAAGAAAAGAAGAAAGGATTCTTAAAAAGCAAATAACAGCCCAGCGACCAAAAAAAAGGAAGAAACAAGATATCAGATGCCAACCTTGTTAGTGTCCTTTCAAATATAAACCTAAATCAAATTAAAAAAAATAATCCATCTGAGAATAAAAAGAAGAGTAAAACGTTAAGCAGGAAGATCAAAAAGAAGAAATTGTTATTAAAAGCCTAGATTTTCCAAAGAACTGTTGTACTAGAAAGAACAAACCACTTAAAGAGAATGAAATCAAAAATAGTGAAGACTCCAGTGAAGATTGAAGTTTGAAGTTTCTTTTTATTGTTTCAATTCATTTTTTTTAAGAAGTTTGTTTTTTTGTAAGAGATAAATGGATATCTGTTTTTTTTATGTATATAAACATACCATTGAATAATTAGAAATATTTAGCTATTCATGTATAATCGATGTAAGACTATTATTATTTTACATAAAATAAAAAGGAAACCTAGGTACCTAGTTATTTTTCATTATAATCCAAGTGTCATTAATGGGTAGTAATGATGTCAAAATTTGGTAATTGTGTGTCAATAATGGGGAATGGGCTGCATTTTATAAACTGATTTCATTTCAAATCTTTCATTCTTTTAAATATTATTGACTTATTCTAGATGATGCGACGAAATTAAACATAAAAATGCGTTATCAAAAACTTCATTATCTTTTTTTTATAAAATGTTTAGCTGCATTCGTGCCTTAAAGTGTCAATAATTGGGTGGTTTAACCTATATGTATCTTATAACCGCATTGAAATCGGTGCAGAGACGTTTCATTAGATATCTCTATCGTAGACTCAATTTTATAGATGCCTCTTACGACATGAGGTTGTAACTGCTTAGTCTTTCACCTCTTAAGACAGAAGATCTTATTTAGACATGTTGTTTTTGTATAAAGTCATATTTGTTTTCAACTCCAATCCTTTTGCTGAGCTTCGATATAGAGATAATAATCTCCGATCTAGATCTCAAAATACCTTCATTGTACCATACGCGTCACTAAATTCATATTTTAATTTCCCGTTTCTTCGTTTGCCTCGCGCGTATAACCATGATTGTCTTAATTTTCATAATCATTCTTTGCTCTCCTTTAAAATTTACTTAAAATCCATATTTTTAACTTATTAATTTTGCTACATACTTTGTATACGTATATTCATTTCAACTTTCATTCGTACATTCATATTTCATTCTCATTTTGTTTGTTTTCGGCTAAATGTGTTATTGGAGTATTGCTATTCTGTACATTTTCGTTTTCGAAATAAATAAATAAATTTAGAAAATTCGGAATTGCTCTTGAGGGGGTCGGCCGCCCCCTCCGCCAACCCCCCCCCCCCCCCTGTATTTGTCAATGCGCCTCGGTTCAAAAGACGATTATCTGCAAGTGGTATTGCAAAAACTTTAAAACCGGCTGCAAAGTTTCGTAAGACTACACCTGAAGTCAAAAACATGAACAAAGAATATATAATTATAACAGCTGATGACGGTATAACTCAGTATACTATATATACCGAGAGAAATGGATGTTGGTGAAGCTGCCCAAATTATAGAAGAACTAGAGCAAAAAGAAAGGGTGGATAAATCAGAACAGAGAACCCCTAGCAAGCAAACTATATTAAAGCCTTCACGACTAGAATATGCTTCATTAAGTACAGATGAACGGTACCCTATACCTGGACGTTTGAAAAGAAAATCAGAACGAACAAGAAAGTGCACCAAATATTTTCTGTGAAAGAATCTAAAAATGCCTGTAAATATAAGAGAAAACGATTTTTATATATGCCTTCTAAGTAACAATTCTATGCGTATATACATTGAAAATACACTGTCAGCCTTCACAAACATACTTCCCAGTGCCTGTAAGGGAGACGATGGATTGAGTGCCAGAATGACTGAAATTGCATTAGCGAATCGTAAAACGAAATCAGTTAAGAAGAAAGATAGAAAACGTGTCAAAGATGATGAAGAAGCGAAAGGCACTACAAAAAAAGTGAAAAGAGCTGCGACAGAGCTACTGAAAAAATTACACGGTGTTTCTTCTTATGTTAAATGGAGTTACCAGGAATTGGTAAAATTATGTTACAGTAAACACGACATGAATTTTCCCACTTTCCTATCTTCGATCTACGATGCAATCAAGCCCTACTGGTATATTCATGCCTATCCGGATTTCAAAGAGCAGTTATACAACATTTTAGTATTAGATTCATGTGTAATATCCCTGATACTAGTAAAGATGATCAACACCCAGCGGCGAAAGATTTCTTTTTGCACATTTATCAAGATATCGAAGTGGCAGATATTGCACTTTTAAAAACTAAAGAATATAAGTCTTTGCAAGAAATGTTTATAACTATAATTGGACAGATTCCAAGAAAGAACCCAAATTATAAAGCCCTATTACGTATGGTAGACTATTACACAGCGCCAGCACTTAACATAAGTAAAGAAGCCGAGGGTACTGCGACGGTGCTTGACTCTTTAGATTTAGAAATCAAAGACTTGGATATTTAAATAAAAAAAAAATACCCGCTTCCAACCCCTAATGTGAATGATTTAGTCGGACTTTTTGTCGCGAATATTCAGTTTGGTGGTAGATCTGTACCTGTTGATGCTCAGAGGAAAAAATCAGTTCAAATTAGACAACGAATTCTTCAAATTCTAACTGACTTGGGGTGAGAGGCCTCTACCTTCGAGTTACCGCACAGGCGTGCAATTACGGATAAAAGTACAATGCTGGATGTTTCCTATAAAAAAACTATCCGATGGAACCGACAGCCATGCCTATAGATCTGGAGAAAAAGGAATTATCCGGATTTATTGCCGATATATTCATTCAAATACTTTCAGAGAAGCGTGATACCAGTCTTCTCTCCATGGTGGTTGACAAGACGTTTGATAAGGCTTTAGTAGATCTAAAGGTGAAGGAAAGTTTAGAAAGAATTACACTATTAGAAGATTCTGTTCTTGAAATAAAGAGTAGATTTCCGCGAGAGCTAACAAGTCTAGTTGCTGAAAATTGCAAGGATACAGGAATAATCCACGTTTACACTGATATCATTCGTCCCCAAATAGTAGGCGACAAATTAGTGAGAAATCTACATATGATACCTTTGAAAGAGTGTGATAATATTTTTAGGTTTGAGAATGTAGAATACTACCCTCTTGAAAAGACTTACATTGAAAGTATTTCCATAAAGATAACCGATGATCAAGGTGAATTAATCGACTGTCCACCTTGCCGTGGTGTTGGGGCTGAGAAGGGTCTTGCCCGAAACCAAGAGATGGTCAACGTCCCCCCCTCTCCATCCATCTTCCAATATCCCTTCACTCCATCTTTCCGGGCTGGATCACGGTGTCATACGACCCGTGCCGAGGATCGACCAGGCTAGGGGTCCCATACAAATAGCCCAGTCGCGAACGGAGTATCCGGATACCTGGCGACCTCCGGATTAAACAGCCTTATCGGCACAATGCGAATCTCTGTGCAGATGGACCTTCAGTTCTCCGCTACTCGTGGGAACACTATGTATTCAAAAAAAAACAAACACAAACAAAAAATAAGAGTCTGGATCTCTTAAAAAACCGGTCGAAGAGATGGACGAAAGTTCATTTCTCTCCTCCACCCCAAAGGGGTTATCTGCGAAGACTACGGTCACAGAACCTGGTCCTAGCAACTCACCCACGAGGACTCCGGTAACCAAACGGTCCAACTGGACATTCTCAAATGAGGACTTCGGTCACCAAACCTGGTCCAATTACCACGGCCAAGACTTCGGACACCAGACCTGGTCTTGGCTCACTTAAGAAGGTGCGCAAGCCTCAACTTACTGCGAAGGGGGTGAAGGAGAAAGCTGCAAATACTTTGGCCACCGAACCGGGTACTGGCAGAGGAGAGGAAAGGGAGCTGCTAACATCCCAAAAAGTACCGGCACAATCGGACTTCTAGGGACTAGTAGTGACCAATCTCCACGCCACATCGCTCCTGCTAAACAGCTCTATAGAGAGAGAAAAACGGCCCAGGGAGTCCTGAAACGCCTCGGTAATATACCAGAGGAACAGCGAACGGACAAGCAACGGACCTCTATTGATTGGGCGTTAAAGCTGACCACAGAGGGGTGGGGACCATCCGACAAGGGTCAAGTGTCCAAGAGACACAGATCGCTGGATGAGTCTCCCGAGGCAGCTAAAAGGGCTAAGACGGGCAACTCGAGCATCGCGACACCTTTAAAGCCCTTCAACGAAGTCTTGAAGGATCACCTCGTGATGGCCGTCATCGACAGAAGTGACGATGACGGAAGGATCACTCCAGATAAATGGAAAGATGTGCAGAGCGAGCTGGCGGATGGTTTCCTAAAACTTATGAGAAAGAATCCTGGTCCTATCCCCTCCTGCCAGGACGGTGAGTGGCATCAGGGCCATGTCAAGCTGGTGATCTGCTCCGAACAGAGATCGGCGGATCTCTACAAGGAGGCAATTGCTGGTCTAGGCGAGGTTTGGCCTGGAGCAAAGTCGAAGGTTGTTGCAAGGGAGGACATCCCAAGCCGACCTCGAACAAGAGCCAGGATACCAATCAAGCCTTCGGACGCGGCAGCTATCCTGAAGATCCTAAAGATCTGCAACCCAAATCTTCCGACGTACAATTGGAAGAACGCTAAGATGGAGGAGCCAAAAGGGGCTAAAAGAATCGTGACAATCGAGATCAATAAGGATTCCCTGGCCCCCTAGCCAACCTGATGGGTGTGGTGAGATTTAGACTTTGTCATATCACACTCCGGGCTTAGGTTAGGTTAGGTTAGGTGGGTAGCTATTGACACAGATAGCTAACACATAGACCGCTAGATGGGTCCGTTGTGATCCCACTGCACCACTGCACGGCGCCTACGGCTGATGGCTGTTTTTTGGCTAATTTTCAAGGTTAAACTGAGCCCAATTGGCCACGGTATTGCTCTATCAAATATTTTTCCGTGTTTCTTGGTACGAAGGAGAGGAGAGTTGGAAGGAATTGTGGAGAAGAAAGGGGATACCGAACTTAATCAAATTTAGGAATGGGAAGGAAGATCAGGAATCGGGCCGGGTATGGCAGTGTACTAGCAGGTGTTAGTCATCATAATTTTTCAGTACTATTGGCTGTGATACGACCTACCAGAACAGTAAAGTTGCCTATAGCAAATCAACTACTGTCTGGCAGCTCTGATGGTATTTGTGAATCTGATAAGAATGTAAACAGAAAACTCATTTGCTCAGGTTTAAATTCCTTTACAAGTGACTCTATTAAACATTCCGCACTGTTCACGATTTATATTAATATTCTGAAACCAATAGCAACTGAAAAATTCATATAAATAAATTATGCATTGAGTGAGAATTGAACCCCGGTAGCAATGTTTTCAAGCCTAGTACACTACCACTGGACTACACCCACCCTAGTGCACCTAGTGCCCTACACTCCGGGCTTACAAGGCGGACGCGGTGAATCCCTTACCGAGCGCGTCGGACATCGAGGCCTCGGAAATGGGAACGGATGCCGCCTCCCACGTCGTCCATAGTGACGACTGAAAACTCGCTGAGTCTGAACTGGCGATGGAACTGAACCCGGTGCAGCCCGAGTCCGACTCAGTACTGGTTTGTCAGGATCACTGCATCTTAACGGACGAAGTTGATCTTGACTCGGATGCTGGATCGTTAGTAACGAAGAAGATCTGTTGGCATCTGACCCGGAAGACCCAGAAGATGCGAACCAAACCGTGATCGAGGTTAATGCTGCGAATACTGCAAATTAACCTCCACCACTCGAAAACGGCATCAGCCTCCTTACTTCTCCGTCTAGCCAGGGATGGAGAAGACCTTGTCTTGATCCAGGAACAATGGATTGTGCATGACGTCGTAACCGGTCTCAAGACTCCAAACCATACTCTGTTCTATGTAAGGAATAATGGCAAGCCAAGAGCATGCATCCTTGCAAAAAACAGTTTAAATATATTTCTACTACACAGCTTCAACGATCCTGATACCATCGCAGTCAGCCATGAACTGAATAACAAGATTCACTGGCTGATCTCGGCCTATCTGGCCCATGACCTTCAAGGTCCACTGCCACCGAGTATTATGAGCGATCTAATCACGGAAGCTAGTAAGCTCAACACTGGTGTCATCCTAGGGTGTGATGCGAATGCGCATCATGCAGTCTGGGGTAGCACTGACACAAGCGAAAGAGGCGAGTTGCTTTTTGAATACTTTTTAAGCACTAACCTTCTTCTCTGTAACACAAGGCAATAGCCTACCTTTATAACCAGGAATAGACAAGAAGTCTTAGACATAAACCTGGTTTCCGATAACATCTCACACATGGTCAGCAAATTCCTTCTCGGATCACCGTTACCTCCAATTTCATCTGAAAGATTACAAACCTATCCCACCGGCCTTTAGGAACTATAGGAGAAACGACTGGGTCAAATATAGGGAAACTCTTAGCAGAGCTTCCATCCACCGCCACTCCAACCGAGTAGCTCAACTGATCTCGACGGTCTGGTCACCAACCTCACGCGCGCCCTAAACGAGGCACTGTCGAACTCCTGTCCTGAGAGCAGGCCAAGAGGGAACATAAGCCGCCATGGTGGAACGCAGAACTCGGGGCTCTTAGAAAATGCTGTAGGCATTACGCGTTGCATTTAAAAACTTTATTAGCGTGTTCCTATAATTATACCATTTGTCGTCGTCAGACAGTTTTTTATTTCTCAATATGGTGTGTATCGTCTGATCGAATATAGACAGGCCATCTCCATCTTCCATCTGACCCTTTAACTGTTCATTCACTTCTGGTGAAAGAAGTAGCTTTTTATTAAGAACGTTCTTTCTATGCATATTTTTCAATCAACGACCCAATAACACTTGAAAGTACACTTCCTATCAAGATTGGTAGAAATCCTCCTTGCTGTACTAAGATTTTACGCTGTCTAGGAACAGATCGTCTTGCTTCAACTAACCTTCGCATGCTCTTTTTATACTTACATAGACTGTTAAATATTTTACGACCTGGCACATGATTCCTCTTCAACGTGTTTAATGTAATTTCACAAATAGTCTTAAGGGCCCGTGAGTCCCAAGCCAAAATCGAAAATTTCACCTATTTTGCTTTGATTTCATTTCGAGAGCGTAAGAAATTATTCGTGAGCATCGGAAATTTAAATCTGAACGATCACGCACGATGTACAACGATTCAACCGTCAAGCGATGCCCCTACACAGCTCTGTGTGTACGGACCTGTATGTGTGTGTGAGATGCAAAATGATGAAAAACGGAATGTAGAAAAATAGCGAAAGTATGAACGGAAAGGAGTACAATCCGATCGAAAGTTCGAAAGAAAATTCATTGACCTGATGTCTCGGGTTTTTTTAATTTTCTGTGGACGGTGGATTTCTGGACATTCGCATGACATAGTACTATGTATATTTATGTAGGCACGAGACATGTCTCCATTCATGTTTTTATAGGCAATTGTGGACTAAAATAAAATTAATTTCGTATTATTGCATATTGGGTCATTTTATCAAGAATCGCAAAATATTATGAAATTTGGGACCTTACCATCGCCGATTCTTTTGAAAATTTTTGTACTTGAAGAATTAGTGAAATAAATTTTTTGTTTCTATCTCAATTATAAAGATTTAAAGATTTTAAAGATTTCGCAAAAATGGTGTCCGAGTTCTCTTTGGAAATTCATATCTCTGGTAATTTTTATCATAGAATAATAAAATAGGGCTTATTTTAAAGGGGAATGTTATCGCAACATAAAAAAATACGAATAAAAATTGTCCTCCAATTTTTTTTTACAAGGATAACGATTTTGTCCTTTATCCTTGAATATCTCAAAATCCGTAGTTTTATTTTTTTTTTTATTTTTTTTTTATTTTTTTATATTTTGTATATTATATTGTTTTTCAAAACATATTAAAAAACCAAATTGGGATTTCAAGGGGATCGGGGTACAAAATATGGGTCAGGAGTGTGGGAGTGGAGGAAAATAATGCGTCCGAAACGCAAAAAAGCCGAGATCGACACATTCTAAAATCCATATCTAATAAACGGTTAATGTCACGAAATTAAAACACATCTTAGGTATACTAGGAGAATAGATTGGAAACAAATTTTCGAGTGTGGGTGAAAAACTTTAGATTACGATATCTCACGAAACAATTGAGTGCAATTGTTTCGTGAGACAAATAGATAAATAAATAATTCCTTTCTATAGAACAGCTAATACTACAAAGTTGAAACTCGGTATGTATATGTAAATCAACTATAAAAGTAATTTAGACAAAAAAATTTAAAATAGCCATTGGTGTTCGGAAGGGGGTGAAAAAAATTATCAGTGAAAATAGAATGCATATATTTTTACGATTTTCGTCATATCTATTAGGTCTTCCCAAATACTGAATTCATTTTTATTCTACGGCTTCTTCATATAAATACCTAGAAAGCGCTTTCGGGATTTTTTAAATTCGACCCGTAAAGCGGTGTTAAGGGGGCTGTATACTTTTTAACGAATTCTACTACATCCCCTGGTCTTATCAGATATTGAATATCTTTTCACTTTCAAGGGCTTTTGTAATCGTCTAAAACTTCTTTTCATGTTTTTTCCTTTTTACTTCCTGGAATTTAGCAATCGAAATTTTATTTCTGAATGAAAATTACGTGTTTATGGTTATCTATATTGATGATCGTGTTATTGCGCTAGCCCTGCAAAGTTTCACGATACGCGCCTGATATTTATCTATCAACTCCTTTCAGGACTTTTGGATATTTAACCCTCAAATGGGTGTAAGGAGGTTGCATATCTGATGATATATCGAATTCATTTTTACTTCATAAGGTTTCCGATATAAGCGCCAAAAAGTCAATTTCAGTATTTTTAAATATTCAATCCCAAGCGGTGTGAGGGGGTTGTATGGTTTTCAAAGCTTCGTCATATTTCTTAGGTTTTATGAGATATTAGATCGCTTTTCACTTCCACAGACTTTTTATATAATCGCCTACAAACTCATTTCTCAATTTTTCGATATTCAACCCCCAAGGGTTTGCATATGTTTTCACAATTTCTGTCATCCCTTAGTTCTGATGAGATATAAAATTGTTTATTACGGCATTTGACCAAAAACCAATTTAAAGATTTTTCGAATTTCAAAAACCAAGGGGGGAGCGTTTTAGACGAAAAATTTTGGTTTCTAGATCTCAGTAACCGCTTAGACTAGGAGGCTGAAACTTGGAATTTATATAGAACATCAATAGTGGACCCATTTGAAAGAATATTGTTGATATGGGTAAAGGGGTGTGGGAGTGAGAAGAAAAATAATGCTTCCGAAACGCTCGAAAGCCGAGATCGACACATTCTAAAATCCATATCTCCTAAACGGCTAATGTCATTAAAACTTGATGAACATCTGTGGGTATACTAGGAGAATAGATCGGAAATACATTTTTGAGTGGGGGCAGTGGCGTACGGAAGTGGGGGTTGAAAAAGTTTAAATTACGATATCTCACGAACCAATTACACTAGAGAAATAAAAGTACGTTTCTGTATAAAGGTTGACAAATAAAGTTTGCTAAAAGTAAAATTTTTTAAGGGGGTTGTGGAGCATGGAAGTGGAGGGGGGTAAGAATTTATTTTAAAAAATCACGTCTCATATCTCAAGAACGGTGTAAGATAGATGCTTAGAATTTTTACCAGAGGTAGGCCTAATAGAAGCTTAGCAGAGAAAAAAATTTCAGGTATGAGGGTGTAGAGGGTGAGGATCTCGAGAACCTATAACGACATAAAGCTGAAACTTAGTATTTAGATAAAGCTATAGTAGTAGCATGTTTTTTTATAGGGGTAGTATGGTACGGGCGTGGGGGTGTTTTTGCTAACTATACAACGGCTTATGCTAGAAAGAAATTTGGTACGTGTATGTAAATCAACCAGAAAAGTAATTCTAATAAAAAAAAATTTAAATATCCATTAGCGATCGGAAGTGGGGTAAAAAAAATGATCAATGAAAAATAAATGCATATATTTTTAGAATTTTCGTCATATCTATTAGGTCTTTCGAAATATTGAATTCATTTTTTTTGTACAGGTTCTTCATATAAATACCTAGAAAGTGTTTTCAGGATTTTTTGAAATTCAACCCCAAGGTGGTGTAAAGGGGATGTATACATTTTCACGAATTCAGCCGTATCCCTCAGGTTTGATTAGATATCGAATAACTTTTTACTTCCACGGACCTATTTAATATTCTCCTAAAACCCGTTTTCAAGTTTTTTCTTTTTCAACCCCTAAGAGTGTAAAAACGGGTTGAACATGTTTTCACGAATTCCGTCATATCTCTTAGGAGTGATAAGGCATCGGATTGATTTTTATTTTCTCTGGCTTTCTTTATATATATCTAAAAACTCATTTCAGGATTTGTGGATATTCAATCCCAAAATGGGTGCAAAAGGGTTGTATATGTTTCCACAAATTCTTACATATTTCTTAGTTCTAATGAGATATCGAATTCATTTTTACTTCCAAAGGCTTCCTACATAATCTTCAAAAAGTTGATTTCAGGATGTTTGTTATTCAACTCCAATAGGACGTAAGGCTTTCGATATATTTCTCAGGATTGATGAGATTTTAGTTTGTTTTGACCTTCCACAGACTTTTTATATAATCGCCTACAAACGCATTTCCGATTTCATGTAATGGCCCAAAACCAAATCACGAAAAACCTTCTAATGGCGTAACAACTGATATTATACTAGGACTAGACCTCGTCCCGGAGTATGACCCAATTATGTAATTCATATGTTATATGAGGCAGCGGCGTAAGTATTCTAGCGCGACCCCATTCTAACCGCTTCTCGAACTTTTTTTAGGTTTTCAGTCACATAGTAACCTACACCGCATCTCAGAATTAAACTCGTTCCGAACTTCCACCCAAAAAATAATAAAGTTGCGCCCAGACTGTTGGCAGATTTTTTTTTCTTTTTTTCGATTTACTTTTTGCCCTGTTTGCCACATAGAAAGATGAAAAGCTAAAAATCACTTTTCATTCTGAGCAGGCGAATAAACATTATGCCGATTACACACACACACACCTTGCCATGTAGTTACTATGCCTTCGAATCGTGTGCTGCAGGCTTGCAGGGTGGGGAACATCGTTACCTTTTTACTCTCAGCGAATGAAACATAAAAACAAACCTGCCGAAAAAAAATGCGACATAGCCACACGTCCGTTCAGCTCGACCTCTGCGAGTGGTCTGAATGGAAAATTTGATTGAAAAATGTTGTTTGAAAAATCGTTGCAAAAACAATGTTATACTAACTTTTTTGAAGCTTTTTGAATTTAAGTTGCTTTAGAACGCTTTGATAAAGTAACATAAGAAAAAACAAAATAAAAAAAAATCGGTTTTCATAGAAAATTTTAATAATAAAAAAACATAATTTTTTTTAAAAATCAGAGTTTTCAAAATGTATTATTTCCAAACATAAGTCAAAATCGAAAATTCTAATTCCAAAAAAAAATAGATTGAATCGTTCCTAATTGAGTGAAAAAAAAAATAATGAAAATCACTTCAGAAATGTTTCCAAAATCGCAATTACCAAAAGTGTGTTTTCAATAATTTCGAAAACTTACTCGACGTAATCGCTTATAATTTTTCTTATGATCGAAATTTCAAAAAACAATAATCAACAGAAACTTTAAAACATATTGCTAATTATATTCTAAGCAGAAAAGACCTATCTTTTGCTGCTTTGGAGATTTCGTGAATCGCGTTTGCCTTATTTTCAACAAAAATGCTGTTTTGGTATACACGGGGCCTTAACCACTTCAGGATTTGCCTTTTTCATGATAGCCTTTCTTAAACATGGACTTGCATTTTTGAGAACATATAGCATACAAGATTGAAGATTGAAGATTGAAGATTGAAGATTGAAGATTGAAGATTGAAGATTGAAGATTGAAGATTGAAGATTGAAGATTGAAGATTGAAGATTGAAGATTGAAGGTGGAATATTAAAGATAAAAGATTGTAAATTGAAAAGAAGAGATGGAAGATAGATTTAGGAAAAAGTATTACTGGACACCAAAAATCCAAAATGAAAATTTACATTTTTCATTTATGGTATTTCCACTTTTAAGTCAATTTCAATTTGTTTCACTCCCCGCTTAACTTGAAATTAAAAGATATCGCTATCTCAAAATTTGCGGGGCTAAAGGGATTAAAACTCCCTTTTCGCGTTCATGTTTGGCTGACGCGCGCTAAGCTCCAACTACCTTTTGCGCAGCCCTGCATGGCTAAAAGGATTAAAACTTTCTTTTTGCGTTCATGTTTGGCTGACGTGCGCTTCGCTCTTGCCATAGCAATATTTTCACTTCCGTTTAATATTTTATGTCTTTTAAAGAAACTCATTAATTTCTACTTTGCAACCTTTTCAATTATTTTTCCAACGATATTCTCGTATATTAAGGAAATAAGTCAATAATTGTTTATTAAATTTTAGGGAAAACACTCTTCGAAAGGTTAAAAATAATTAAGTATGTAAGAGGCTTTGATATAAAATCTTTTAATATTTTTAGACATTCAATTGCTATGCCGTCAAATCCAGGACTAGAGCCAATATTTTTTAAAACTAGTTTCCTATTATTTCCCGCAATACCCAGCACTGGCTTAAAATAATTAACTTTGAGTATTTCATTAAAGATTATAATTTATTGATAATTTTTTTTTTTTAAATTAGTTTTCGGTTTTTCATTATTAATATGCAGTTCCCTTGTACGGCAATGCAAAAGATCCACCTGGATCTTTTGAACCGGCTCAAAGAGCCGGTTCAATGAAAAGAGCGAGATTAGGTGAAACGGTTCATTGAAAAGATCCGAATTTCCCATATCTATTTCTGAGTGTTCAAGTAAAGGTTATTCAACATGTACCAATAGTTTAATTTATTAATGTCACCTTGTAGGATTTTACAGTCAGAAGTTCTAAACGATTGCAGTTTTTTAAGCAGTAAAGAGTGGTCAACACTGTCAAAGGCTTTAGAAAAGTCTGTATAAATCGTGTGGATAGAGAAACGATTTTCGAGCGCATATGAGACTGAATTTGAGATGGAAACTAGATTCGTCTCCGTAGAGTGTCCATTAAAAAATCCATGCTGCTAGAAGTTTACCTGCGGACAGTTCAATAACATGTACCTCGCCCTGAAAAACAGTGACTGTTTGTACCATTGCCGTCCACATTTTACTTTACTACGCCCGCTCCAGTTCCATTATAAGTCTTAGAGCCGGCCGTGTACCATACTGAAGCACCTTCTCCAAAATCTGGTAGACTATATTGCCATGATACACGATCTCCCAGAGCCACCAAATACGGTTTCTCAAAATTGTACACCTTTGGCTTGTTATCGTTTACTGAGTCGGTTAAGTCCTTCTGATTAAGTTCCTGTAGAATTTTAAGGTGGCCGACAAGATAGGACATGATTTAAGTCCCCAAAATTGTAAGAATAGCACTTCTCTGGAATATGTGATCATTGGTCTTATAATAGACTTGTAAGTCCAGTATACCATTTTTGGTCTAAGACCCCAAGTGGTGTCACATACCCTTCGACACGCCATAAAAGACAATATTGCTCGTGTGGAGATGTTCTTAAGGTGTAGGTTCCAAGTAAGACACTTGTCCAAGGTTACACCCAAGTATTTGACATCGGAAAAGAATTCAATTGTAGTTCCTCTCACCATCGGGGGCCTTAAGTTTACCTTCCGCCTTCTAGTAAACGACACTACAATTGTTTTGCTGATCTACTATCTCTAGGGCCTCTTGCATGTGGCCTGAAATGACACAGTCATGGCTACCTCTTACAGTGATCACCAGGTCGTCAGCATATGCTTGAGTCTCAAAACCCTTGGTACTCAGGTTCTTAAGGAGATCATCTACAACAACAGTAGTGGGGAGAGTACGCCTCCCTGATGGCATCCCCTTATCGCTCGTTCAGTGAGACCTTTACCTCCGATCTGAGCTGAAATTCTCCGAGAGTCAAGCATCGCTACTATCCATCTCGTTACCGTTTCTTTTACTCCTATTTTACGAGTAAGTAATTCACCTTACTTTTTCGAAACCTTGAGCATCCAAAATATAACTTCTTACGTGCCAACCATCAACAAATAAATCTGTTTTTGAGTAACAAGGATTTATCATTATTTTCATCTCTGAATGTTAATGATGCAGTTGAGAAGCTATATCATTTTTTCTATGAAATGATCCACGATCAGGTTCCACTTTTTAAGCCCTCCGCTGAAAATAAGTACCCTTCTTGGTACTCACATCGTGCGATTAAAGCATTGAAAGAGAAATTTACTGCACATAAATTATATAAGAAATTTAAGTCAACTGAGCATTATAAAAAGTTTGCCTATTTTAGATCACTTGCTAAAAGGGAAATTAAACTATGCCACGAACGTTATATTGAAAACATTGAGCTTAATATTAAAACATACTGCAGTCACGATCGGCTGCAAGCCAATCGTATAATACTCTAGATGAATACTGAACTCCGATTTATATTGTAGTTGGGGATAAGGTAGAATTACATGTGTGCATGTTATATGTCCTTTATTAAGGACTGCCATTAGATTGCTCCTCAAAATTAAAAGACAATAATCAGTGTTTAATTTCATATCTTGAACTGTGTAAGTCATCGAAAAAAATTTCCCTTTTGAAGGACTTTCACATGGGTGGTTTAGGAAGGACTCACTCGATTTCTTACATATTCATCCTTTTCCTTGGAACCATTTAAAAATGAACGTGTACAAAATTTCAAATTCGTAGCTTGAAGCGTTCAAAAGTTATCGAAAATATTGTTGGACACATGTCTTAAGGACATTTTGTATGGCAGCTACCAGAAGGAGTAAAAGGATTTCGCTGATTAGTAAACTCGAAGTTCTTTTTTACTCAAAACTAATTTGTACAAAATTCCGAGTTCCTAGCTAAAAGATTACTTGAGTTATAGTGAGTTCCGTAAATTAAGTGAATACATTTTGACAGGATATTTGTATGGCAGCTACACGAAGGACTAACAGGATTTTCTTCATAATCATATATTTAGCTCCAACTATTGGAAAAATAACACATACAAAATTTCAATGTCGTAGCTTAAACCCTTCTGAAGTTATCGACCAATATTCTTGAACACGTGTTTTAAGGACATTTTGTATGGCAGCTACCCGAAGGAGTAGGACGATTTTGCCCTTTAACGAACTTAGGCTTACAAATTCAACTAAACATCCAGATTTAAAATTTCAAGATCCTAGGTGAAGGCGTTCTTGAGTTATCGTGTTCACGGACAGACGGACGGACGGACGGACGGACGGACGGATTTGAGGTTTTTGGCCACAAATAAACAAAAAATAATATAGAACTTTTTTTCGTCTGAGGCTTGGTTCTATGCGTTACAAACTTTTGGGCTGGATTAAACTTATAATACTCTATATGATTTCATCTAGAGTATAAAAAGATGTGAAGTTCTTTCACTCGTATTCTAAAAGTCTAAAACTGAATAATAATTTACCCCAGAATATGCACTTAAATGATTCTATAGCTACAACTCCGAAGCACTGCTGCAACCTGTTTGCTCAGTATTTTGAGAGTAATTATAGTAACAATAACAATATCCCATATGACACTAGCACAACCCAAACATCTTCTGCTATCGAATTGCCATATATTACAACTGAATCAGTCAAGCAAATTCTTGATAATTTGGACCTTAGTAAGAAACCTGGACCTGATGGAATACCAAATATGTTTTATAAAAATTGCTCTGATGCTTTAAGTGAGCCTCTATCTCTGATCTTCAATAAATCATTGCAGGAAGGAACATTTCCTCAATTGTTCAAATGGTCCTTTACGGTTCCAATTTTCAAAAGCGTGTTGTGAACGGAAGCCTTGGAGTGAATATTTCGACTTGAAAAAGTCAAAATATTCGAGGGAAAGGAAGGTTCTGGAAAGAGTGGGCCAATTCCTCCTACGTCCGAATTGGTGGCTGAAATCCGAGCGGAAGCGACACGCTTGCTGGCGGCCGGGACTAGCTACGGCAGTTGTGGGGGGGGGGGGGGTTCTTGCCCAGATTTCAGACCATAAACCCTTGGCCTGTACAACAAAAAATTTCGTGTCTGCTTACTCCAGGGTGATTTAAAATTGGGACCATTTCCCCAATAGGTCGTGAAAGACCAAGAAGCGGTGGAATAGCGCGACTTCGCGATTTGTCAGGGCGCTTAGGTAGTATAGCGCCCTGTCTGCCCACCCTACCTCAGCCAAGTTTGTCCAAAAATTCACAATTTACTGGGCCCCTTATTGAGGTTCAGGGCGGAGGAGCTTAGACGCTCGGGTTCATTTTATAATTGGCCTTTAGCCTTTAATCATCTTTGCAATACAAAAAAAAACACAACCATGTAAACCTCCCAAATATATAAAAAAAATTCTGAAAATTAAAAAAATATTGCAACAAGAAAAAAAATATAGAAAATAAACAAAAAGAAAAAAAAAGTCACCCCATTATTTTTTTTTCTCTTGAACCTGATTTTTAAAATTGTTATTTGGTTATTAAAATTTTTATTTCTGTCACGTCCTTCATGTCCTGTCGTTAGTCATTATTTTCATTTTTATATTTATTAATTTTATTAATTATTTTAAATTCATTATTTAGTGGATTAACGTTGCTTCATTTTACATTTTACGTTTTTAATTATTTTATTAATTCATTTTACTTTGTTTCATTTAAATTAATTCATTCTTAAAATTTCCTCCTGAATTTTTCCTTTCATTTATATACACGGCAAAAAAAAAAAAATCAGTTGCACTCACAACATTTACAGGAAAATCACTATTTCGCGTTTTGGATTCATATGGAATATTCCTTTCACAAATTTTTCATTTTCTGCACCCTCGCGTTTCGTTGGCTAATTCGCGATCATTTTATTCATTTTCCTTTTAAACACTTTTTCTTTTTTTGACAGTCGCTGACTCTCTCAATTTTTCTTCGCTACGAGACTAGGCGCGTTTTAATTGTCGGGCAATTCGAAAATCCGTGCAATAAAAAAACAACTTGAACGCTCCGTTTACTTGCCCCAAGTGATTACGATTACGAAACTGTCGCGGATCGTGCGGAACGTTTTCCCACCGGCGGCCGATTAAAAAAAAAAACTCCTCACAAGCGAGAAAACCTCCCGAGCGAAGGAAATCCCACACTAACACTATCGCGCCAATTTTGTTCCTCTCGAATGTTAAAAGGAAAGAAACAAATTAAAGTATTTCGCGACCGATTTGCAATTTCTTTCACTGTGGAATTCAAATGACCGCTTTAGGCCGCCGAGAAAGTAAACGAAACTGGATACGGGAATAACGTGATCGTTGCTCTACACCCGATACAGCAGACACTTTTTCTATCACTTTTCACGCAGGCCCTTCCTCGCACAGCTCGGGCTCCCATCGAATGCACGTCGCGCGGTGGAAAGTGAGGTTCACCTTGACACCAAAAAAAAAACCTTTTCGCGACGCGGAAAAAATCTAAAACCGTTTGTGCACTGCACAATGTGCACAGCTCAACCCCGGAAAACTTTCGTTGAAAGCCCTCTGTGCGAACGACGACGACGAAGCAGAGTGCCTTTTCTTTGTTTTTTTTTTTTTCCTGTTATCAATTCACTTATTCCCGTTCATACACTTGACCGGACGGGGTTTTTCGACGCACCCTTCCTACCTACGAAGATGATAGAAGTATATTTTCCCGGTTTTCGGACTTGCAGGCGAAAATTCAGTCTATATTTAAATTATTTTTTTAATATTTAGCACACGACACGAAGAAATTGGAATTTTCACGGTCCAGGCGACTTATTTCTCGGGATCTTTTCACTTCATGCGACACACCCGGCCTATTCACTTTAATAAATGCAATTATGACAAATTATGCGGGCAAAACTGATGAGAATTAAGCGATTTTACGTGAAAATTTATTCCGGTTCTTATCGATCGCCATTTCGCGAAAAGTGTAAAAAAAAAATTCGAAAAAAAATAGAGGCGACATAAATTTTTCTGCCCTCCGCGTGTACTCGGGCGATCACTCGACTCCTCTTCAACCTTTTCCCTCTCTCGACCGCTATGCCGCTTCCGGCATTTACCGAATAACGGTAACCAAATTTCTCGCGGCTAATGGTATAAACACAATTGCGACGAAATTCGCCAGCGGCGGCGGATTAAATAGCGTTATCTGCACAATCCGGATCTCTGTGCAGATGGACCTTCCGTTCTCCGCTACTCGTGGGAACACAATGAATTCAAAAAACAAATACAAACAAAAAACAGAGTCCGGATGGAGAGATGAACGAAAGCTCATCCCTCTCCTCCACCCCAATGGGGTTACCTGCGAAGACTGCGGTCACAGAACCTGGTCCTAGCAACTCACCCGCGAGGACTCCGGCAACCAAACCTGGTCCAAGCGACTTAACATCCACGAGGACTTCGGCTCCCAAACCCGGTCCAAGTGGACATTCTAAAATGAGGACTTCGGTCACCAAACCCGGTCCAATTACCATGGCCAAGACTTCGGACACCAAACCTGGTCTTGGCTCACTCAAAAAGGAGGGTACTGGCAGAGGAAAGGGAGCTGCAAATAGCCCAAAAAGTTCCGGCCATATCGCTCCCTCTAGACAGCTCTACAAAGAGAAGAAAACGGCCCTGGGAATCCTAAAGCGCCTTGGTAGTATACCAGAGGAACAGCGGACGGACAAACAACGGGCCTCTATTGACTGGGCTTTAAAGCTGACCACCGAGGGGTGGGAACCATCCGGCAAGAGTCAAGTGTCCAAGAGACTCAGATCGCTGGATGAGTCTCCCGAGGCAGCAAAAAGGGCCAAGACGGGCAACTCAAGCACCGCGGCACCTTCAAGGCCCTTCAACGAAGTCCTGGAGGATCATCTCGTGATGGCCGTCATCGACAGGAGTGACGATGACGGAAGGATCACTCTAGACAAGTGGAAAGACGTGCAGAGCGAGCTGGCGGATGGTTTCCTCAAACTTATGAGGGAGCATCCTGGTCCTGTCCCCTTCTGCCGCGACGGTGGGTGGCATCAGGGCCATGTCAAGCTGGTGATCTGCTCCGACCAGAGATCGGCGGATCTCTACAAGGAGGCAATTGCTGGTCTAGGCGAGGTTTGGCCTGGAGCAAAGTTGGAGGTTGTGGCAAGGGAGGACATCCCAAGTCGGCCTCGAACAAGAGCCAGGATACCAAGCAAGCCTTCTGACGCGGCGGCTGTCCTGGAGATCCTAAAATTCTGCAACCCTGATCTTCCGACGCATAATTGGAAGATCGCCAAGATGGAGGTGCCAAAAGGGGCCGAGAGAGTCGCGACAATCGTGATTAACAAGGAGTCCCTGGCCCCCCTAGCTAACCTGAAGGGTGTGGTGAATTTTGGACTTGGCCAAATCACACTTCGGGTCTACAAGGCGGACGCTGAGAATCCCTTACCGAGCGCGTCGGACACCGAAGCCTCGAAAATGGAAACGGATTCCGCCTCCCACGTCGTCCATAGTGACGACTCAAACCTCGCTGAGTCTGAACTGGCGATGGAACTGGACCCGGTGCAACCCGATTCCGATTCAGTACTGGTTTGCCAGGATCACTGCTCCTTAACGGACGAAGATGATCTTGGCTCGGATGCTGGACTGGATGAAGGCTCGACTGGTCCTCCCGATGGCAGTGAGGAAGATCTGCTGGCATCTGACCCGGAAGACCCGGAAGATGCGAACATAACCGTGATCGAGGTTAATGCTGCGAATACTGCAGATTAATCTTCATCACTCGAAAACGGCATCAGCCTCATTACTTCTCCGTCTAGCCAGGGATGGAGAAGACCTTGTCTTGATCCAGGAACCATGGATTGTGCATGACGTGGTAAACGGTCTCAAGACTCCAAACTATACTCTGTTCTATGTAAGGAATAATGGCAAGCCAAGAGCATGCATTCTTGCAAAAAACAGTTTAAATATATTTCTGCTACACAGCTTCAGTGATCCTGATATCGTCACAGTCAGCCATGAACTGAATAATAAGATTCACTGGCTGATCTCGGCCTATCTGGCCCATGACCATCAAGGTCCACTGCCACCGAGTATTATGAGCGATCTAATCACGGAAGCTTGTAAGCTCAACACTGGTGTCATTCTAGGGTGCGATGCAAATGCGCATCATGCAGTCTGGGGTAGCACTGACACAAACGAAAGAGGCGAGTTGCTTTTTGACTACTTTTTAAGCACTAACTTCCTTCTATGCAACACAGGGCAAGAACCTACCTTTATAACCAGGAATACACAAGAAGTCTTAGACATAACCCTGGTTTCCGAAAACATCTCACACATGGTCAGCAACTGGAAGGTTTCTGAAGAAAACTCCTTCTCGGATCATCGCTACCTCCAATTTAATCTGAAAGATTACAAACCTATCCCACCGGCCTTTAGGAACTACCGGAGGACCGACTGGGTCAAATACAGGGAAACTCTTAGCGGCTTACTCCCTCCCATACCGCCACTCCAACCGAGTAGCTCAACTGATCTCGAAGGTCTGGTCACCACCCTTACGCGCGCCCTAAACGAGGCATTGTCGAACTCCTGTCCTGAGAGCAGGCCAAGAGGGAAACATAAGCCGCCATGGTGGAACGCAGAACTCGGGGCTCTTAGAAAATGCTGTAGGCAACTGTTTAACAAAGCCAAAAGCACCAAAGACGTTTGCGACTGGGACTCCTATAAAGGATCACTTCGTAAATACAAATATGAACTGAGAAACGCGCAGCGCAAATCCTGGGGACTCTTCTGTAGTGAAATAGAAGATTCATCCGAGGCATCCAGGTTCCGCAAAATTCTCTCTAAAAATCCAACCACACCATGCTACCTGAGGAGACCGGACGGATCTTGGACTACCTCAAGTAGGGAAACCACTGATCTCCTCCTGGACACCCACTTCCCTGGTAGCTCGCCTGTTGAGTCGGAGCGGGTAAACATTACAAGAAACCATGCACCGTTCAACTCTGACGCTCTCATAACAGAGACCAAGCTCCTCTGGGCGATAGAAGGCTTTAAACCATTTAAGTCTGCGGGACCGGATGGAATAATTCCTGCTGAAATCCAGCAGACCTCGGACATAATTCTTCCTCTACTGAAGGTTATCTTGAAAGGCTGCCTGGATCTAACCTACATTCCTGAAACATGGAAGGAAGTCAGAGTGGTATTCATACCCAAAGCAGGAAAAAGCTCTCATGTCTGCCCTAAGGACCTCAGACCTATCAGTCTATCATCCTTTCTTCTGAAAACACTGGAAAGACTAATGGATGTGTACATCCGCGACAATATTGACAAGCGACTGCTGTCAACATCCCAACATGCGTACTGGAAGGGGAGGTCGGTCGAAACGGCCTTACATTCGCTCGTGCGCACCATTGAAAAATCTCTCAGTATTAAAGAATACACCATGGTTGCATTTCTCGATATCAAGGGAGCTTTCAACAACGTCAGACCAGAAGCAATCACTGACGCAATTTCTATCCTGAAGGTGGAGTCCTCGCTTGGCGCGCTGATCAATTTGATGTTAACATCCAGGATTGTGAACACAAAGCTGGGCGAGTCCTCCTCTCGAAGGTTTGTCAGCAGAGGTACACCACAAGGTGGTGTGCTCTCCCCTCTTCTATGGAATTTAGTGGTCAACAAACTACTATTGAGATTGGAAGGGGCGGGCTGCAGAGTGATTGCCTATGCAGATGATATTGCAATTGCTGTCTCGGGAAAGCACCTCAACACGCTGAGTGAGATATTGCAAAATGCACTCTCTATCCTCTCCAAATGGGCAGCTGAATGCGGGTTGGGTGTGAACCCACGCAAAACAGAATTAATCCACTTCACCAGGAAATATAAAATTCCTCACGTAGACCCTCCTTCTCTGAATGGTACTAGTCTAGTTTTCACCGATAGTGCAAAATATTTGGGTCTTATTTTGGACAGGAAACTTCATTGGAAACCTAACATTCAGGAACGGGTAAAGAAAGCAACAGTTGCGCTTTACTCGTGCAAAAAGGCCATTGGCAAAAAATGGGGTATGCAACCCCGGATAGTTCATTGGCTCTACGTGTCCGTCATCAGACCGATACTTATGTCTGGTGTTATTGTCTGGTGGACGGCCTTAGACAAAGCAGTTAACTGCACCACCCTAGAGAAGGTACAGAGATCAGCATGCATATGCATCAGTGGAGCTCTGAGAACAACTCCCTCTGCAGCACTAGACATGCTATTCAGTCTGCCACCCCTAGACATTTTTGGCAAGCAAATGGCAGCCAATGCAGCCATTCGACTTAGGGCCTCTACACAGTGGACTGGCATATATGCAAGTCACTCAACAATCTTGAATCACTTCAATAACATTGCTGAAAACACCGACTATACCCCTCCCAGTTATGATTTTGAGAAAAATTTTCTAACAGCCATCCCAACCCGTCTAGAATGGGAAAGGGATTCGGTACGGATGGAAGAGTCCGCCCACATATATACGGACGGCTCCAAAACTGAAGGCGGGGTAGGTGGAGGTGTTTTCTCTGATATGCTTAACATTAGCAGCTTCTTCCGCCTTCCGGACCACTGTAGTGTCTTTCAGGCGGAGCTTATGGCGATCAAGGAGGCCTTGTCCTGGCTGAGGTGTAATGTAATATCTACTAGGGATATTAGCATTTTCACAGACAGCCAAGCGGCAATAAAATCCTTAGAATCGGCCTCGATAACATCAAAGGTCGCCGCAGAATGTCGATCATCTCTTAAGGAGATGGCTGAACAGTTCAATATTCTCCTGTGCTGGGTGCCAGGACACAGGGATATTCCAGGGAACTGCATGACTGACGAACTCGCTCGACGCGGTACTACCCTTCAGATTATGCCGGAACACCGGAATCTGGGTGTGCCTCTCTCTACATGTAAACTGCTACTGGGATTGGACTCAATTGAGAAAACCAACTCAAGATGGGCAAACGGTGTTACATGTCACACTGCGAGACAGATCTGGCCGGAGTTGGATCTAAAACGCTCTAAACAGCTGACTTTGCTCAAAAGGGCGAATATCAGCACCACAGTCGGTGTCCTGACCGGACACTGTCTTATAGGTCGACATGCTAAAAGACTCGGTCTCCTCTCAAACGACTTCTGTAGAAGCTGCCTGGATGAGGAGGAGGAGGAGACAGTCCTTCACCTTCTCTATACGTGTCCAGCTCTATCAGCCAGAAGGAAAGCTCATCTTGGAGCTTATTTCTTCAACTGTCTCGGTGACCTTGCCTCAATGGAGGTCGCGAGAATCCAACGCTTCATTGCAAGCTCTAAATGGTTCGACGAGTAGGACCGGATTCGATGATCCTGTGGTAACACAACGGACCTTTTAGGTCTAAGTGTGTCCGTGTTCTCACGGGCAGCCACGCGTACCTACCTACCTTTAGTTTTTAGTTTTCAGTTAATTTTTTTTTTCTCTTTTTTTTCCTTTTTATTCTTTCTTTATGAGTATATCTTTTCTATTTCATTTCTTTGAATATTCTTTCTTTTTACTGCTTATCTTTTTCTCAATTATTAAATATAAATTAATTTCTATAATAGGTTTTATTTGGTTCATTAAAAACTGTAAACCTCTGTTTCAATATAAATAAATAAATAAATAATTAAATGGATTTATAGGAGGTGTTGTCAAAAGCACCTTCAACGTCAAGAAAAGAGCACAACATCATTTCCTTTGTCAACGTCTTCTCAATTTTCTGCATTAAGTTGTGAAGAGCGCTGTCAGTCCATTTCCATAGATTTAAGTAGGAAAGAGGTTAATGACTTAACCGATATGACTTTGCCTGGGTCCAACGCTTGAAACCCACAAACCAGCCGCCCCCCCCCCCCCGAAAGGATGTGGATCACAACCCGAAAGGATGTGGATCACAACTAAATGTAACTAATACGCGACGCATAAATTCTTTTACATTCTTTTACATGTTAATTACTCGAGCTTAATTAAGTTGTAGTTTCCATACGAATTTCAACTCAACTCGTAATTCCATGAAAACTGACTCGCCATGGAAATGGAAACGTAGTGATGTGATAGTTACTCAGTAGGAAGTTGGAGGAAAACTCAATGAGGGAGCAAATATGGAGGTATCTAGTATTACTATCAATGGAGCAAAAAAGGAGATTTTTAACAAAATTATGGAGAAAAACACCACTTCTCTCTTTTCGCTCCAAATGGATGAAAATGGGATTACGAAGAACATTTTTGAGCTTTCATTTTTCCAGGAAAGTTACTCAAACAGGGTGTAACTAGTACTGTACGAAAATGGGAGATAGAGGAACTTGTCCTGAGTAGAAAATCGTTCTACACATACTCCCGTTTTTGCACCGTTAAGGAGATAGCGCGATTTTAAGGACGAAGGATTTTCATCGTACCTGTGATCACTGTTTGATCTCTAACTTCTGCTGTACTTAGCGTAACGTAATAATTCTGGGCTCGTTGGAAAGGACACAAATTCTTCTTTCTAATTGCTATCAACTGTGTCAATCAGTGTTATACTTTTTGAGAAAAATTCATTTAAATAACACAAAAATAGTAAAAAATTAAAAAAAAAATACTAAAAAGTCCTGTTTTCTCCAAGAAGGACCTGATTAACCACCAAATTTTATTACATTTTCGGAAAGCCCATAAAATTTCACTATACGTTTGATAACAAAATTTCTTCATATTTGCAACAACAAGTGAGTACTCAGGACAAGTTCCTCTATCTCCCATTTTCGTTTGAACCTCAGTACTAGTTACACCCTGTATAACGTTTTAAATCGCCATTCGGCTTGAGAATTTCCATCGAACGCGTCGATTCTATCACGTATTCGCAATTTAAAAATATCTGGTTTGAACTAATAAATTTCTGTTTAGTTTTAGTTTTTTTTTAGTCTTTTGAAAAGTGGTACTCGTATAAGGAGATTATTTGTGGTGTAAAATCTTAGCATTACAGTCCTATACCGGAATTCTGTACAGGGCGAGTAGCCCAAAATGTCATCCAAAAAACCGAAATTGTCAGCTTAACGATTTTATGCACTGGCGTCTATTAATTTGCGGCCTACTGCTATTCTGCCACAAAATTGAGCAACTGGTGAGAAAAAGGCGATTTTGTGAAATCACTTCTCGCTACACTACACTAGGACTAGTGTAGTCGTGTTGTTTGTTTACCATACATTATTTTTCAATGGTATGCAATAAATTGTAATTAAAACACGTACTACAGTCACGATAAGCTGCAAAACAATCGTATGGTACTCTAGATGTAATACTGAACTTTAATTTTAATTGTAGTTGGGAATAAACTAGAATAAGGAGTGGCATGTGGTTTGTCCTTCAATAAAGACTCTAATTTGGGTGCTACTCGCAAGTAAAAGACAATACGTTCATTATTCAATTTCAAATCTGGGAACTTGAAAATTACCAAAAGTAAAATTTGGGAGGTGCATGAAGGACTCACTTGATTTCTAGCATATTTAACCTGGAACCATTTAAAAATGAATGTGTACAATATTTAAATAACCTAGCCTGAAGCGTTCAAAAGATACCGGAAAATACCGGTCATTTTACGCCAAAAACGCTATTAGACCTTTTACTTTATTATTTTAATAATAAAGTATTGTTATCAATTTTTAAAAAAAAAAAATTTTGCTACCCTGAAAATTTTTTTTTATACGTTTTATGACTATTAAGCACCAAAAAAGCAAAAAAAATTTTCAGTCCGTCTGTGCGCCGTCCGCCGTACGCAAAACGTTTGAGGGCTTATAACTCCTAAACCCTAATTTTTTTTCTTTAATAGACTGGGTAGGCCCCTTTAAGTGACCAATTTTTTGGAAGTGAGAGTATGAGGAGGGAGGTGGGGGAAGCGTTTTAGGCGAACAATTTTGGTTTCTAGATCTCAGCAACCGCTCATGTTAGGAGGCTGAAACTTGGAATTTATATAGAGCTTCGATAGTGAACCCATTTGCAAAAATATTGTTGATATGGGTGAAAGGGTGTGGGAGTGGGGGGAATAATAATGCGTCCGAAACGTTCGAAAGGCGAGATCGAGACATTCTAAAATCCATATCTCCTAAACGGTTAATGTTACGAAATTAAAACATTATAATCATCTGTAGGTATACTAGGAGAATAGATCGGAAACAAATTTTTGAGTGGGGGCAGTGGCGTACGGGGGTGGAGGTTGAAAAACTTTAGATTACGATATTTCACGAACGTATTGCACTAGAGAAATAAAATTCGGTTTTTGTATAAAGATTGACAAATAAAGTTTGCTCAAAGTTAAATTTTTTTAGGTAGGGGTGGTGCATGGAAGTGAAGGGGGTAAGAATTTTTTTAAAAAATCACGTCTTATATCTCAAGAACGATGCAAGATAGATGCTTAAAATTTTTACCAGAAGTAGGCCTAATAGACCCCCCGCAGAAAAAAAATGTTCAGGGATTGGGATGTAGAGGGAGAGGGTGGGGGAGGGTGAAAAGTAAAAAGTTCCGATTTTTATATCTCGAGAACCTACAACGATATAAACTGAAACTTAGTATTTAGATAGAGCTATAGTAGTAGCATATTGGAAAAATATAATTTTGTATAGGGGTGGGGGTGTTTTTCCTAACTGTAGAACGGCTTATGCTAGAAAGTTGAAACTCGGTATGTATATGTAAATCAACTAGAAAAGTAATTCTGTTAAAAAAAAATTAAAATATCCATTGGAGTTTTGAAGTGGGGCAAAAAAATGATCAGTGAAAATGGAATGCATATATTTTTACGATTTTCGTCATATCTATTAGGTCTTTCCAAATATTGAATTAATTTTTTTTGTACGGGTTCTTCATATAAATAGCTGGAAAGAGTTTTCAGGATTTTTCGAAATTCGACCCCCAAGGTGGTGTAAAGGGGATGTATACATTTTCACGAATTCAGCCGTATCTTTCAGGTCTGATTAGATATCGTATAACTTTTCACTTCCACGGGCTTATTAAATAATCACCTAAAACCCGTTTTCAAGTTTTTTCCTTTTTCAACCCCTAAGAGTGTAAAAACGGGTTGAACATGTTTTCACGAATTCCGTCATATCTCTTAGAAGTGATAAGACATCGGATTGGTTTTTACTTCCTCTGGCTTTCTTATATATATCAACAAACTCATTTCAGGATTTTTTAATATTCAACCCCAAAGTGGGTGCAAGGGGGTTGCATATGTTTTCACAAATTCTTACATATTTCTTAGTTCTAATGAGATATCGAATTAATTTTTACTACATTTAGGCTTCTTACATAATCGTCAAAAGTTGATTTCAGGATTTTGTTATTCAACTCCAATAGGACGTAAGGCTTTCGACATATTTCTCAGGATTGATGAGATATTAGATTGATTTGCACTTCCACAGACTTTTTATAATCGCCCATAAACGCATTTCCGATTCCATGTAATGGCCCAAATCCAAATCACGAAAAACCTTCTAATGGCGTAACAACTGATATTATACTAGGACTAGACCTCGTCCTGGAGTATGAACCAATTATGTAATTCATATGTTATATGAGGTAGCGGCGTAAGTATTCTAGCGCGAGCTCATTCTAACCGCTTCCCGAACTTTTTTTTAGGTTTTCAGTCACATAGTAACCTACACCGCATCTCAGAATTAAACTGATTCCGAACTTCTACCGAAAAAATAATAAAGTTGCGCCCAGACTGTTGGCAGATTTTTTTAATTGAATGTAGGAAATTGTGTCAAATTTCACATTTAGGATGTCTATAGCGAAACATCCTGTGCTACAGAGTGCTTCCTGGAAGTTAAAATAAAATGCATTTTAATGAAATATTCTGAAAGTGGTTTGCGAGATTTTTTTAATTTAGTAAGAATTGAACGCCACGAAAATAAAAAGTTTGTTTGGTTGAATTTGTAACGCTAAGTTCGTTAGCAGTCAAAATCGTCCTACCCCTTCGGATAGCTGTCATACAAAATATCCTTAAGATACGTGCTTAAGAATATTGACTAATAACTTCGGAACACCTTAAGCTGCGACTATAAAATTTTGTACACGTTGGTTTCTCAAACGTTGCAGTTCAATGAACGAATATCAAAGTTCCCACGAGTTCTTTTAGTACTGTCATACGAAAATCCAGTAAAATGTCTTCACTGAAATTACGGAACTCACTATATCTCAAAAAATCGATCAGCCATAAATTCGGAATTTTGTACAAATTCGTTTTGAGTGAAAGTTCACTAGTCAGCGAAATCATTATACTTCGGGTAGCTTCCATACAAAAAGTCCTTAAGACATGTGTTCAAGATTATTTTCCGATAGCTTTCAATGCTGCAAACTTGGAATTTGAAATGTTGTACAAATTAATTTTTAAATGGTTACAGGTAAAGGGACAAGTATGTTGTGTGAGTGTGTCCTTCTTGCACTTCCCATGTGAAAATCTTTCAAAATGGGAAATTTTACTTTCGGTAATTTACCTATTTATGTAGGATAGGTAATCTGGCAACCCACAACAAACACCAAACTAAGCTGCAACAAAGCTATAAAAGGCTCGACGCAATGTAGCGCGTCCTCTTGTACTTTTAGTCGTTTAAAACAAAAGTCAACTCTCGATCTCTCGACGTAAACTCTCGAAGAATATCAAACCTAAATTTAAACGCAATATCATTAATGTCACATTTCATTACTTTACTCTTTTTCTAAACATTTTTGAATTATAATAAAATTTCTAAAAAACAGTTCGGGATTATTATTAAGAATCCCACAATTGGGGGCTCAACCGCTGCTTGCATTTAATACAGTACAACGTTGTGCTCTACCGTTTTAAAAAAAAAAATTAAGTACTAAACGTGCTAAAAACTAGTCGAAAAATAGGAAAAGAACGAAAGCTGCAAAAACAATCCAGCAGTAGTGAAATTATTATCGAAAAAGACAAAGTTATTGGTTTATCTAAAAATGAAAATCAATTTAGCGACATACAAGTGTTATTAAAGCCATTTACGGGTAGTGATAACAAAAACGTGGTAAAGTGGATAACGGATTTTGAAAATTATGCAGAACTATTTCATTGGAATGATCTCCAAAAACTGTTGTATTGCAAAACCGTATTGAAAGGACAGGCAAAGTCATTTGTCGAAAATGAGGTAAAACCATTTAATTATGCATGTTTAAAGGAAGGTCTCATACGTGAATTTAAGTTGAAAGTTACTAGCGCAACTGTTCATAGACAATTGCAAGAACGAAAGAAGCAAAAATCAGAATCCCTTCAGGAGTACCTATACGAAATGATCGGCATCGCCAGTCAGGCTAAAGTTGAAGACACTGCTATCATCGAATATGTTATTAGTGGCATACAAGATTTAGAAATTAACAAAATAATTTTATACGGTGCGGAAAATATGTATGATTTTAAGTGTAAATTGAAAATTTATGACGAATTTAAAAAAAATGTAGAAAAAAATCAATCGGTAAAAAAGAAAGAGACGAATAGAGAACAAAACGCGCGGTATTGTTTCAATTGCGGTAGTAAAAATCACGAGGTGCATAACTGTCCGGATAAAAATAGAGGTCCGAAATGCTTTCGATGTAAAGAATTTGGCCATCGTAGCAGAGAGTGTAAAAAACCATCAAATGGTAGTGACAATACTCAAACGATAGCGGCTGCAAGCAGGGTTGCCAGATTTGGCGCTTTCGCGCCAAACTGGCGCTTTTTTGTTATAGCTTGGCGCCCAATTTTATCATGAATGCGCCGGCGCAAAACATGGCGCAATTCTTACATTTCAATCGAGAAAAAATTTGAAGTTAATGTTAAAATTTTTTAAATATTTAAAAACTTTCCACGAAATTTTTAGATAAAATGTTCTTACAAGAATATTTTTACTCATGACAACACCAACGATGCCTTGTTTAATTCGAAATATCCGACCAGTCGCTTTGGTTCGACTTGCACTTTTTAGCACTGTGCAGAAGAAGAACTCATTCTTTGTGTTCTAATTGGTTCATTCGCGATTCGCCTTATTCATTTGTTTAGTTCGTGTCCGCGACAAGTGTTATACGCATTTCGTGTAAAAAAAATTGTAATAATTGTTATGCAAAATGCATCGAAAATACAAACCTTCATGGGAAAATAAAGATGAGTTCAAAGGTAATATATAATCACGATGAAACTGAAACCTCTACGGATACGGAACTATTAGTCTTTCGGCCATGTGGATTAAATTTTTAATCTTAACGCGTTTATTGTTGTTCTCATACCTAGGGTGGTTATCTAAAAGTTCAAAACGAGATGATTTCGCGGTCTGCAAGTGGTGCAATATAACCATTAGACCACATAGAAATTACATAAAAAGGCATGAAAATTCAAATTGTCATAGAAAAGCAGCAGCCGCCATGTTAAAACAAAAGACCTTTGGTACATTCGGTATGTTTTCAATTACTTTTTGAAGCTTCTTTTATAGTGACAAATAATTACTTTTCAGTTGCTTCAACAACAAAAAAACATGAACGTGAAATCAGGATTTGCATTTACATTGCTATGCACAGTTCGATTATGGCAGTCGAACATTTGACATCATTAATCAATTCTATGGATGTCCGTGATAAATTTTCTCTTCGCAGGACGAAGTGCACATCGTTGATAAAAAATGTCATAGCACCAGTACTCCTGGAAAGCATTGTAACAGATGTTGGTAATTCATTTTATTCCTTACTGGTTGATGAACCAACCGATGTTTCAGATTGGAAATATTTATGTGTCTGCATAAAATATTACTCAGAAAACAGTAACTCTATTGTTACGAACTTCTTAGGATTAGTGCCTATAGTGCGAGCAACTTCGAAAGATTTGTATGACGCGACGCGTTGATGGATTTTTTAAAAGGTATTAATTTAAATAAAAAAAAAATTATTGGTATTGCAACTGATGGGGCCAGTAACCTCTGCGGCAAAAATAATTCACTTTTCACTCTATTACAAAAAGATAATCCCAATATAATTCTCATTAAATGCATTTGCCATAGTTTATCCCTATGTAGCTCCAAAGCTGCAGAAGTTTTTAAAGGCGAAATTGATTTTATGTTAAGAGAAACATTCAGCTGGTTTTCAAAAAGTCCATTAAGAAAGGCCAAGTATAGAGAAATCTGGGATTAAATAAATTTAGGCTGTGAACAAAGATTTCTTAATATAATTCAACTTAGCACAACCCGTTGGCTAGCGAGATCGAATTGCGTTGAAAGAATTCTATTTCAATATTTAGAATTAACAACATTTTTTGCAGTAGTTTCCGAAAGAGAAAAGTGCCATTCAGCATTATTGTTATCAAAAATGTACAAAGATAACAAAAATAAATTAATTTTACTTTTTCTAAATCCTATATTGAAAGAAGTAAATAACTTAAATTTGTATTTTCAAAGAAACA
This sequence comes from Beris morrisii, assembly GCA_951812415.1. Lineage (NCBI taxonomy): Eukaryota > Metazoa > Arthropoda > Insecta > Diptera > Stratiomyidae > Beris > Beris morrisii. The sequence continues at coordinate 70,869,198 of OX638312.1, read as the reverse complement.
ACATTGATTTCAGTTAAGCAATTAACGAAATAATTTTAGCTATTCGATCTTTTACTAGACGTATTTTTACAGATAATTTCATCACTTCTTGCTCTAATATTTTTGATTTAAATGAAGGCATTAATAATGAATCAAATCATTTACTTTTAGAAAACATTAACTATGGAAATGAATTTGTTCAATACTTATTAACGATTGAATTAACAGAATTTGATTTATTGAACATACGACAAAATTGTAAGAGCTTTTTGTTTACACTAGTATCAGAAATGCCCAATCGACTTCCTACAAACATTGCAGTTTTTGATAAGATTTCACTTTTTTCTCCAGAGAAATGTACAAGCCCCTTCAGGGCAAAATTTGAAGAATTGCCAATCCATTTTGTTGATAAAAAATACTTAACTGAAATAAGGAATGAATATGATAAACTTTTAGAAATTAAATGGAATGATGTTTTTGAAAATATTCCTACAAATACGTTAGAATTTTGGAAAAAAATTGCCACTATTAAAAAAGCGATAATTTGTTTGGGAAAATAAGTAAATGTGTTCTTACATTATTATCTTTGCCCAATTCTAATGCAACGGTAGAGAGAATATTTTTATCTATGAATACAGTAAAAACTAAAATAAGAAACAGATTGTTATGTGAAACCACTAATGCTATATTATGAATACGTTACCATTGTTATAACAATAATATATGTTGTGATAAATTTGAACCAAGTAAGGAAATGCTTAAGAAATTTAATTCCAGCATTATGTATGAACAAAGTTCAAATATTGAATTGCATGATAGCGAATTGAATGAAATAATTTCAGATTTAAGTACCGTTGATGGAGTTGAAATTGAGTGCAATAACTCAGCAATGTAAACTATTTTTTGCGCGTTTATTCAGAGCACAGTGTGGTAGAAAATTTACATTGATAATAACATTTCAGTTTTTATGATTATTTATGAATTTTTTTTTTTACTTAATTTGTTGTTTTTTGTTATGTTATGTTTATATTGAATATATTTTATTTAAGTTTATTTTCACTACAAAATGGATATTTTTTCATCATGGCGTAATTTGGCGGTTTTTTAAAAGACCTCTGGCGCAATTTTTTTAAAGCGTCTGGCAACCCTGGCTGCAAGTTCTTATTCGAGTTGCAAAAATTATTGCAGTGTTTCAATAAACAATATAAAGTTCCAATCTCTTATAGACACGGGAAGTGACATTACGATCATCAAAGCGAAATTTTATGATCAGTTTTTTCATAACTTTAAATTAGATTCACCTAACTTTTCCGTCTCGGGTCTAGGAAGTGAAGTCGAAACCAAAGGTTTTTTCATTAGTGACATTGAATTAGACAATTATATTTATAAAGAAGTTGTAATTTTTGTTGTTCAGGATAACATTATGAGGCCAGATGTTATCATTGGAATGAACGTACTTTCGCAGTCTCAAGTAACAATCACGAACGGTAAGATAGAAGTTACGAAATTAGAACCAGAAAATAATAACAAGAACGAAGATAAATCAAATAGTTGTGATATTTTTTCTGAAAGTTTTATAATAGAATCCACGAATTATCCAGAAACGAATCACATAAAAAACAAAGATATTGCGCGTGAAACTATAAAAATAATTAAAAATTACTATCCAAAGAAAGTGTTAGCGTCAAATGTTACTTTAAAGATAACACTTTTGGACGAGTGTCCAGTATATCAATCGCCGCGTCGGTTGCCGTACAAAGAAAAACTTTTTGTCGAAAATCAAATTTCGCAGTGGTTAGATGATGGTATTATTAGGCATAGCCATTCAAATTATGCAAGTCCAATTGTTCTTGCCAAAAAGAAGGACGGCAGCTTACGGCTTTGTATGGACTACAGAATGTTGAATCGCAAAGTGTATCGCGACAGGTATCCCCTTCCAATTATCGAAGACCATATTGATCGTTTGTACAACGCGAATTTCTTTACGACATTAGACTTGAAAAATGGTTTTTTTCATGTATCGGTAGATGCAGAAAGTATTAAACTTACGGCATTCGTAACACCAAGTGGCCATTATGAATTTTTAAAGATGCCCTTTGGATTTTGTAATTCGCCAGCAACGTTTCAAAGATATATTGTCAATATTTTTCAACCTTTAATTCGTGATGAAAAAGTACTTATTTACATGGACGATTTTATTATACCGTCTACTACTGAAGAAGAAGGAATATCTAAGTTAAAAGAAATTCTAGCTATAGCATCTGCGCATGGCTTAGAAATAAAGTGGAGCAAGTGTAGATTTTTACAAACAAACAGAATATCTAGGACATGTTATTTCAAGTGGTAGTATTCGACCTTCTGAATGTAAATTAAAAGCAGTTAAACATTTTCCAGAACCGAAAAATGTTAAAGAAATTCAAAGTTTCTTAGGATTAGCAGGATATTTTCGAAAATTTGTGAGCGATTTTTCTATCATAGCGAAAGCTTTAAGTGACTTAATCAAAAGCAATGTAAAATTTCGGTTTGAAGACAAGCAAAAGCAAGCATTTATGACACTAAAAGAAAAATCTGCCAATGGTCTGGGCGAAACTTTATTATTTTTCGGGTCAAAGTTCGGGAGCGGTCAAAGTCGGAGTGTATCATGAGTTGCTTCGAGATTATTAGATTTCTTGGAAAATTATTTTTGTTCTTAATATAAAAATATTTAAAATAGAGATTTTTAGCCGATTAAACATTGAAAAAGTCCGTGTAGACTATTCGAATTTCAGTATATTATGTACACTATAAGCCCATAGAAGTAAAGACGAATTTGTTGCCTTATCAGAATTAGATAGTCGAGTTGTTAAAACGTATACAAATCCATTACTTCCACTTGGGGTTTGAATTTCAAAAAAATTGTGAAACAGGTTTTTAGACGATTTCATAAGAAGCAACTTGATATCTCATGAGACAAGACGGATATTGAAAAATTTGTGAAAACGTAAGCAAACTCTTCACACCCCCTTGGTTCTTGAAATTCGAAAAATGGTGAAATTGGTTTTAAGGTCATTACATCAAATGCCGTAATAACCAATTTTATATCTCATCAGAACTAAGGGATGGCAAAATTTGTGAAAACATATGCAAACCCTTGGGGGCTGAATATCCAAAAATCGAGAAATGGGTTTGTAGGCGATTATATAAAAAGTCTGTGGAAATGAAAAGCGATCTAATATCTCATCAAACCTAAGAAATATGTCGAAACTTTGAAAAGCATACTACCCCCTTACGCCCATTAGGATTGAATATCTAAAATACTGAAATTGACTTTTTGGCTTTTTTATATAGGAAACCTTGGGAAGTAAAAATGAATTCGATATATTATCAGATATTTAACCTCCTTACACTCACTTGGGGGTTGAATATCCAAAAGTCTTGAAAGGAGTTAATAAATAAATATGAAGACAGCACGAGAAAGTAGGAACCAATTCAATTTCTTATCACTTCTAAAAGAAATGACGGAACTCGTGAAAACGTGTTCAACCCGTTTATACCCTCTTAGAGGCTGAAAAAACTTAAAAACAAGTTTTAGGCGATTATTACGCAAGCACGTGAAAGTGAAAAGATATTCCATATCTGATAAGACGTGGGGATATAGTAGAATTCGTAAAAAATTTTACAACCCCCTTTGCACCCCCTTAGGGGTCGAATTTTAAAAAATCCTGAAAACACTTTCTAGGTATTTATATGAAAAAGTTGTAGAATAAAAATGAATTCAATATTTGCTAAGACCTAATAGATATGACGAAACCCGTAAAAATATATGCATACCATTTTCACTGATAATTTTTTTTGCCCCCCCTCTGAACGCCATTGGAAATTTGAAATTTTTTTTTATTTAAATTAGTTTTCTAGTTGATTTACATAAACGTACCAAGTTTCAACTTTGTAGCATAAGCCGTTCTATAGATAGGAAAAACACCCCTATAAAAAATTATATTTTTCCAAGATGCTACTAATATAGCTCTATCCAAATACCAAGTTTCAGCTTTATATCATTATAGGTTGTCGAGATATTAAAATCGGAACTTTTTCCTTTTCACCCTCCCCCACCCTCACCCTCTACACCCACACATCCTAAATTTTGTTTTCCGCTAGGGGTCTATTAGGCCTACTTCTGGTAAAAATTGTAAGCATCTATCTTACACTGTTCTTGAGATATGATACGTGATTTTTTTGAAAAATTCTTCATTCATGCTCCACCGCCCCCTTAAAAAATTTTACTTTCATCAAACTTTATTTGTCAACCTTTATACACAAACCAAATTTTATTTATCTAGTACAATTGGTTCATGAGATATTGTAATCTAAAGTTTTTCACCCCCCACCCCCGTACGCCACTTCCCCCACTTAAATTGTTGGTTCCGATCTATTCTCCTAGTATACCTACAGATATTCATTAAGTTTCAATTTTGTGACATTAACCGTTTAGGAGATATGGAATTTAGAATGTGTCGATCTCACTTTTTTGCGTTTCGGACGCATTATTTTTCCCCCCACTCCCGAACCCCTTCACCTATATCGGCATTTTTTTGCAAATGGGTCCACTACCGAAGCTCTATATAAATTCCAAATTTCAGCCTCCTAGCATAAGCGGTTGCTGAGATCTAGAAACCAAAATTTTCCGTCTAAAACGTTTCCCCCTCCTCCCCCCTTACACTCCCACCCCTCCAAATTTGGTCACTTTAGGGGGCTTACCCACTCTACCCACGAAAAAAAATTCAATTAAATAGCTCATAGGGTTTGGGTGCTACGAGCCTTCAAACAATTTTGCGTACACCGGTAGACGTACGGCGTACGGCGGACAGACGGACTGAAATTTTTTTTTGCTTTTTTCGTGTCTACTCGTCATGAAACGTGAAAAAAAAAATTTTGAGGGTAGCAAATTTTTTTTTTTTAAAAATCGATAATAATACTGTATTATTGAAATAATAAAGTAAAATTGTGCGATAAACCGGTGTTAAATATTTTTCGACCAGGTGCGACAACGGAATTACATACTGATGCGTGTATGTACGGATATGGGGCGATATTACAACAGGTTGACCAAACGGACAACCAACTTCACCCAGTTAGTTTTATGAGTAGGAAAACTTCAAGCGCAGAGATGAAATACAGCAGTTACGAACTTGAAATTCTTGCTGTTGTGGAAGCTGTTAAAAAATATAGGATTTATCTTCTTAGTCAACCCTTCAAATTAGTCACAGATTGTCAGGCATTTCAATTAACCATGAAAAAAAAGGATCTTGTTACACGTGTTGTGCGTTGGGCTTTATTGCTAGAAGAATTTGAATATACCGTTGAACATCGTCGCGGAAGTCTTATGAAACATGTTGATGCTTTGAGCAGAAATCCTGTGTCAATGCTTATTACTATAAATGATACATTACTCACACAACTTAAATTTGCTCAAAGTGAAGATGAACATATTCAAACAATTTTTACTTTACTCGCGAGTGGACCTTATAAAGACTATATTATTCAAAATAACATTTTATGTAAACAAGTTAATGGACAAACTAATTTTGTGGTTCCGCGTGAAATGGAAAACGAAGTTATAAAGACAGTTCATAACAAAGGACATTTTGGCACAAAGAAAGTTCAAGACATTATTGATAAAGAATTTTTCATTCCAGATGTCAAATCAAAAATAGAGAAGTGCATCCGTAATTGTGTTATTTGTATTTTGGCAGCAAGGAAAGAAGGAAAATCCGACGGCTTTTTGAATCCCATCCCAAAAGGAGAAGAACCATTGGATACATTTCATTTGGATCCCCTAGGTCATCTAACAGCTTAATCGAAAGGATACAAGCACATCTTCAGTGTCGTAGATGGATTTTCAAAATTTGTGTGGCTTTTTCCAGTCAAGACACTTTCGACGCAAGAAGTTCTTGGTAAATTCAAAATAATAACTAACATTTTTGGTAATCCTAGACGAATTATTACTGACCGTGGAGGAGCTTTCGTCGCTACGGACTTCAAATCTTTCTGTGATAACGAAAACATCGAACTACACCATATTACTACCGGTATTCCAAGGGGGAATGGACAAATCGAGAGAGTTAATCGTATAATCATATCAACGTTGGCGAAATTATCGTTGGACAATCCTGGCATGTGGTTTAAACCTGTCGAACGAGTTCAACAAACAATAAACAGTACATATCAAAGATCCATTTGCACATCACCATTCAAGCTCTTAATCGGAACCGAGATGAAGCTAAAAGAAGACATCAATATCAACGAAATCATTCAACAAGAAGTAACCCAGTTGTACATCGAAGCTAGAGATGATCTTCGCAACGAGGCGAAAATCAACATTATTAAAGTACAAAACGAAAACAGACGGCATTATAATGCAAAAAGAAAACAAGCAACGCAGTTTTCAGTTGGTCAACTAGTGGCCATAGAACGAACTCAGTTTGGAACTAACCTCAAAATTCGACAAAAGTATTTGGGACCGTACGAAGTAGTGGCCATTAAGCAAAACGGAAGATACGATCTCAAAAAAGTTGGAGAACACGAAGGACCAATTTCGATGTCATCAAGTGCAGATAAAATGAAGCGTTGGACAAATTCGCTTGTATACTAAAAATCATCTGGGGCAGATGATTAATGGATGGCCGAGTGTAGGATAGGTAATCTGGCAACCCACAACAAACATCAAACTAAGCTGCAACAAAGCTATAAAAGGCTCGACGCAATGTAGCGCGTCCTCTTGTACTTTTAGTCGTTTAAAACAAAAGTCAACTCTCGATCTCTCGACGTAAACTCTCGAAGAATATTAAACCTAAATTTAAACTCAATATCATTAATTTTACATTTCATTACTTTACTCTTTTTCTAAACATATTTGAATTAGGGTAAACTATATAGTGGTTGGCACTCATAAGACACCTTTCTAAATATTTTTATTTGTATTTGTACCAAAAGGGTAATTACAATTATTGCTGATATGTAATTAGATTCAGAAGAGATCAGCAATAAAGATAGGCCACTTGCTAATTTTTTTAATACTCCTTTTTTAGCAAAAAATAATAATTGTAATTAAAAACTCATAAAAGTACAGTCATTGGCACTGTGGGGTATATTGATTGGCATGCTACACACAGTTATTGGCATAGGGTGCCAAGGCATAAAAACACAAACATTTTTAGTAATTGGCGGTATCAATTTTTATCTTCTATAACATTCAAACAAACAAATGAAGCATTTCGATTAGAGAAATCGAGTATAACGTGCTAGGCATGTAAAATCATATTTAAATTCAAATTTATTGTGTTTCAGACATCATGAAACTTAAATTTAGAAATATAATTGATTTTATTGTCAGGACTTGCAATTAATTAAACTGGCTTAGATTAATATAAAGGAAAATGGGCAAATAAACCTTCATAACTAAACAAGAGATCAACAAAACAAGAAAAAAAATAAATTAGGTGTAAGATTTTCATTTTTCATGATGGCCTGAAGCCGCTTTGAAATTACTTTCTAGTATTTACCAAGACTAGGTAAAAAAAATCAAGGTGGATTCAGAACCGGACGATCTAGAACAGACTAGATAGTCTCGGTGAAACATTTGCTTGACAAATGCTGGGAATACAACACAGATGTGCACCAAATCTTCGCAGATTTTAAACAAGCATACGACAGAATCGATAGGAGGGTACTGTACCAAATCATGCTTGATTTTGGAATTCTGCCAAAACTAGTCCGACAAACAAGACTCACAACGACGAACACTGAATCCCAAGTAAGAATAAAAACCGATTTCACAACCAGCTTTCGAACGGAAAGTGAAAGCAGGGAGATCGTCTAGCCACCATTATTTTCAACTTGGCACTAGAGTATGTCATCCAAAAAACACTAGTCGCCACCAATGGGACACTACTATTCAAGTCCACCCAGCTGAAAATATGAACATCCTTGCAAGATCCTTCCCTAGTGCTAAGGAGGTATTTGTCATTACGGTTACGCATAAACGAAAGTAAAACAAAAGTAATGCAAACAAGAAAGAGAACACCAATTAGACAGAATATAACAATTGCGGAGTATAATTTGAAGAGTGTGGACAACTTAATATACCTTGGGGCTAATCTAGCAAAATACGGCAACGAAACGGACGAAATCAAACGACGGATCATACTAGCAAATAAAACGTATTATTCGGTACTTCCAATAATGAAATCCAAGAAAGTGCACAGGAACATTAAGCTGCAAATATATGAAACTAATATACGACCTGTGCTCTGTTATGGCAAACGTGGATATTAACGCGAGCTTCCGAAAAAGCAGTTAACGCATTCGAAACAAAGGTCCTCCGAAAAATGTTGGGACCTGTGAAGGAAGGAACGGACTGGCGAATAAGATACAACCATGAGTTGTATCAACTCTTCAAGGAGCCAGAAGCTTCAACGTCCATCAAACTACATGTAGATGCGGATGGAAGACAGCAGAATTCCCAAACGTGCTCTTAAAGGCAAAGCGAGGCCAGTAGGCAAACCACGCAAGCAATGGGAAGACTCGGTTGACGAAGATAGCAAAGACATCTTAAAAATTAGCAGCTGGAGAACGTGGTCTTTGGATCGAGAGGATTGGAGGCGAGGACTTCAGGATGCCAGGGCTCGAATTGGGCTGTCGCGCCATTGATGATGATGAGGTAAAACAAATATGCCAGGATGGATCAGAGCAATATTTTCAATCCGTGCATTTAAGAGATAACTTAAGATGGAGTGACTTTGATCATATTGTAGCACCTATTCGCGTCGGAGCCAGTTTTTTGTTTTTGTTGAGCTAGAGGGCTACAGTTGCAAAAAAACGATCCTAATTTTCGAGTTGATATATATTCAGTATTATACATCCATATCCGAAGAATCATCTGCACACCTAAAAGACATATGATAGACATATAAATCATTCTCATCTTCAGGAACGTGAAGTTTGTGACTATTTGGTACACACCTATTATGGCATAGCTTTTTGCAGAGAGAACACTCTAATCCCTTAGTTCTTATTATTTTAGTACATCTAAAGCACAATCCTTTTTTTACATTCGATTTCCCATTTTCAGCAATTTTATTTTTTTTCAGTTTTGGCACTGCCAATAAATATGCAAGTGACAGTAGTGGTTATATTTTTAGTTTATTGGCACCCCATGCCAATAACTGTTAAATATCATTCCAACCAACAGGAATTTATACCCTTATAATTAATTTCACCAATAATAATATAGAAGAAGGAAATTAGTATATTTAAAGAGTTTTAAAAATTTACAGTTGTTGGCATTGGGTGACAATAGCTAAAATTTTGCATATATTCTTTACAGTTATTGACACCCATGTTTTTCAAACAACAATTGCGTTATTTGTAAAAAATTTTTTACAAATTTATTTCCAAAATAGCACTGAATTTAAAAACATAAAAAGTCAAAATCAGGCAGGATCCAATATAGAATAAAAATTATTTATAAAAACCCCATTTCTTAAGGCTTACAGTAAGAAATTCGTTATTTTAGTTTCGTTGCACGCTGAATTGACTTTCGAACAGTTAATAAATTAAAAAAAAACCCGACTATCAGTTTACTTTGCTTCTAAAAAAAGGTTAGACGCATACATGATTCTTAGAAATAAGGCACAAATTTTTTTTTATCAGTGAAAACCTTGTAATAGATACATTTTATCCAAACGTGCCAATGACTGAAAGAGTGCCAACCACTATATAGTTTACCCTATAATAAAATTTCTAAAAAACAGTTCGGGATTATTATTAAGAATTCCACATTTATAGATATGAAATTGAACACTGATGATATTGTCTTTTAGTTTCGAGTTGCAACCGCCAGGACTTATTGGATGATATTCCACTGGTACGATTGGCTTCCATGTTTTACCAACACGATGGTGCTCCAGCTCATTACGGCCGACAAATCACAGATTGGTTAAATTCCAATTATAGCAATTGCTGGATCGGCAGAAATGGATGTTACACTGACCTGCGAGATCTTCTGATCTAAATGGGGACGGATAAGAACTTTGTCTACGCAAGGTCAGTATAGTAACATTGGAAGATCTAAGTACCAGGATCGATGAGGCAGCAACGGAAGTACGACAGCAGTTGAGGAGTATGAATACCAAGAGAACACTTGTAAAACGAGCATTCAAAATGAAGGTGGCCATTTTGAACATTTATTGTAATCAAAAAATTTTGAAATAAAGCATAGAAACCATTATAGCCAAGAGTGTAGATCAAGATGTTCTTATTTTTTGCATATAAGTTTGAAATCTTAATTTTTTCTTAATTATGAAACTTATACAATGCGTGTATGCAACTTTTATAGGTAATAAAATGACCCATAAGAAAATAAAATTAAACTGACATTTTTATAATGGAGTTTTCTGAGAAAAACTACATTGATCACGATTTTTAGGGTTGAAGTAGCAAAAATATGTGTTTTGAAGTAAATATCTCACGATCGGGTCCAGTTACAATTTGGACTGTTACATTAAATGAAAAGTAATTCCCTAAAAAACAAGCTATAATTCTTTGATTTGTGATTCTTAGTTTTCAAGATATAACGTTTTAAGTGAGTGAGGGTACAGGTCCGAAACACTTTTCTTGACTGCCCTGTATCTCCACGGATATTGAAAATTGACCATCTCTGTAGAACAAAGTTTTTTCTCAAAACATCAAGGTGGCGCACGGAGTACCGGACACCCTGTAGATGTCGACATAGTAATCTAGAATTATAACCGAATGTAAAGGAATCTTAAAAATGGCTGCGCTCAGATTCTATGCCCCATCGAAAGTGTGTAGGGTGTAATCGACGCAGAAGCACTCAAGCAGACTAAGTGGGCTTGTAAAAAATCACTCAAATTGTCGGCACTGTGTCAAACTGTGCAGGCCGAACTCTAGCTAAATAAATATATAGGATAATTCATAGGGGCCTTAACTGGACATTGTCCTTTTAGAAGACACGAAGAGAGACTTCCAATCCTCATGGTCGACTTCTGTCGCTTTGGAGATGAAAATGCAGAACTTATACTGGCGATCTATCGCAAATTGGGATGATATCTTTATGGAGAACTCCTCTCTTCATAAAGAAGAACAATATCTGGAATCAAAAACTAAGTGTTCTTTTAGAGCACTTCACTCTTGAGCTGCCCATGTCTAACATGGAGACAAAGGCAGAAGAAAAGTTTCCTAAAAATGATCATAACTTATTACGACCTGCGGTCGTACTGTAGGTCCTTAGCCGTAAAAGAAAGAGCCTCGGGTTCGCAAGAAGTATGGAGGGCCCTGACTCGATGGCGCCAATAACCTCCACTTCTTCCTATCGGGTGGATAATTTAATTTAAATATTTATTTAAATAATACTGGGATGGCTTAGTGGCTAGAGCACTTGCCTTCGGTGCACCTGGTAGTAGGTTCGAATCTGCTTGGAGACAAGTAATTTTCGAGAATGGGATTGGGTGCCGGACTGCCAGTTCACTCACGAACGAGCGTGTGGCTGACCACTTCACCTCCTAGTGTTCCGTTGGTCTAGTAATAAAGTAACTCTAGCATTACGTCAAGGCCTAGGCCCAATTTGGGCTGTTGTGCCATTAATTTATTTAAATAATACTGGGAGCTGTGGAAGAGGAGATAAGAGCAACATACAAGAAATGTTATCCTTGAATAATTAATAATTGTGAATTAATTGAAAATTGAATAATTGTGAATTTGTAATTAGGTTAAATAGTTAGGGACACAATTACTAACAAGCGGCGCGTAAATCGAACTAATTCGAATTCGGTCATTACCTGCGCGTAATACAAATATTTAAACCGCAGGGAATAAAACAAGAGCTAATAACGCCCACGCAATGCTAACATAGTGCGACAATACAGAACAAGTACTGTAGTTGAACTTGACCGCGGGGGAGTCAGTTCCGAGAGAGGACCGTTAGTGTTTTTTTTGGTGAAAAAAAATTCGAAAGTGAGGACTAGTGGGGGTCAATTCTGGTTCCGTGACATGATTAAATGAAAAAATGATTTTTACGCAACTTTTGCATTTTATCATTTCATTTACCTCAGCAACCCGATTCTCGTTCTTAAGTATAGTACTGTGTTCGAACGAAAAAGGTACCTTCGGAGCAGAGTGAAATAAATTATGCAGTTTGCTACTAGATGTCAGTGAAATAAAAGCGTGCTAAATTTAAAAAAAGTTAAAATATTGGCTAGAAATTACAATTCCAGCACACAACACAACAAAATATAACTCACACAAAATTTCCAGATCACAAACGAACTGAATTGACAGCGCACGATTGAAAACTTTAAATTGTCAAATATTTCGCTTCTCATACAAGGCGTGTTGTGAACGGAGGTTTTGGAGTGGTTATTTCGACTTAAAAAAGTCAAAATAACCGAAGGAAAGGTTGGGGATCGGGAAACAGGGGTCCAATTCCGCCTACGTCCAAATTGGTGGCTGAAACGCAAACTGGAGCGACGTGCTTGCTGGCTTCCGGGCTAGCTGGGGCTGTGAGGGGGTACGTTGTCCACATTTCAGACCATAAAACCCATGGCCTGTAAAACAAAAATTTCACGCCGACTTACCCGAGTGATAAAATTGAGGTAAGATTCCCAATCGGTCATGAGAGACCGAGAAAACTCCCTTAAACTCGACGGGCGCTGATGTTATGCGCCGTCTAGCCCACCCTACCTCAGCCATATTTGTCCTCAAAGAAAATATTGAAATATTGCCCCTAGAGAGAGAGGAATGAGGCGGCGGAAGGTCTTCAAACGAGAAGATCCATCCTAGGGCTTCTTATTTAGCCATAATCATATCTATAACTTCTTTTGCTTCTAAAAGCAAAAGAAACATAAAAAACACAAAAAAAATCAAACAACATCAAACCTAGGAAAACAAAAAAAAAACAAAAAAATAAATTACTTTTTCGCTGTTTCTTTACCTCCTTGGAATCCATTTATGTTTTTTTTTTTTATTTATTTAATTTATTTTTAACTTACATGTCAGTCTGTGTCAGTTTCTGTCTTTTCACTGTCCTGTCATGCGCGCTAAAATCTAGAACTTAACATTTTATTTTTTCTATTCTTTTCTTCCGCCGCCAAAACCCCCCCCCCCCCCCCCCCCCCCGCCTTCACTATTTGCTTGCTGTCAGCTCTCGCTCTTTGAAAAACCCATCGAACTCTTTTTGGGGGGATTAGTGTGGAGACACAGTAATGCCGACTGCATTAGGTATTAACACCAATCCCCACAGATGACACTACAGGCGTTCCCTTGGAAACAAAACTAAGCGCCATCTATTAGTGACTACTGCAAATGTACACTGAAAAACGAACGAAATATTTCGTCGCGAAATATCCCTTTTCTTTATGTGGAATTTGACAGTTCATTTCGTTTCGCTCGGAACACAGTACCAGGCTTTATTGTAAAAAATTTGCTGAATCAAATGCTGAATCAAATTGCAAATACTTTTCATTTGTCAAATGTCAAAGTAGTGTCAAAGCCAAGTGTCATTGTCATTTTTTAGTTGAAAATAATATTTATAATTGTAAATTTTGTGAAAATATTACAAAAATGAGCTCAATTGCGATGATGATAATAGTTGAACGGGTAAGACGTAACGCCGAGAGGTAAATGATGACATTTCTGTTAAACGTTTGCCTAAAGATCCCTAATTGTAGGAACCATATGAGGATTCTTAGAAGAAGGATGCGAGACATCCAAAATCCTTTTGAGATGCTATCAGACGAGTATTTTTTCAACTTGTATCGATTTCCCAAACATGTGTGCAAGGTTTTAGTTGATGAACTAAGTCCACATTTAACTGGAACTAAACGAATTCATGCTATCCCTTCACACCTTTGGATACTATGTGCGCTTCGATTTTTTGCAACAGGAAGTTACCAATGAGCTGTAGGCCAAGATATAATATCTTCATTGTCCCAGGCATCAGTCAGTCGTTGTATTACAGAAGTCGCAGAAGGAATCAACGAGTTGGTTGATCGGTATGTGCCTTTTCCAAATGATTCAGATTTTCCAAGCATACCTCAAAAGTTTTTCGTTTCCTGGTATAGTAGGCCTGATTGACGGAACTCATATACACATTACAGCACCCCAAAAAGAAATAGAGCATGTGTAATATTGCCGAAGGGTGGACATTCTAAAAATGTCCAGATAGTTTGTGATTATATCTATTCATTACAGGCATCAACGCCCGATTCGGTGGGACTGCACATTTTATTACATTTGGCGGCGTAGCAACTTAAGAAATTTTTATTCAAGAAAAGTATGCCGGAGGTAAACGAAATTTTTGGCTACTTGGAGATAGTGGGTACCCCTTGCAACCATGGTTAATGACACCAATATTAACCACAACGATTGAAGGTCAACGAAGGTATAATGTTGCTCATAAAAAAACCAGGAGTATCATCGAACAATACATTGGAGTCTTAAAAAGCAGATTTCGTTGTCTGTAAAAGGAAAGAACTCGTGTTATACCCATCTAAAAGCAGGAATGATCATCAATGCCTTTGCGATACTACATAACATATTAATGAAATCAAAAGCTCCACTGCCTGAAGAAATTGAAGATGTGGAAGAACACGACTCCGAGGATAACAACCGTCATGTAAATACTTTTAACCCTGCAAATATGTTAGAAGAAAGCAGGAGAATTCAGTTCGATATTGTAAATACATATTTTAATCAATAAAGTCAAACGAATGCATTGTTAATATATTTTATTTTATTAAGCCCCTGATCCAATCAGTGCAGTACTGCATGCAGTAGCATTGCCCACACGATTTGCATGCTCCATGATCCAATCAATACATTGCAGTAAATATTCCGGCATGCAGTAACTCAAATTTTGCTCTCAGTCAAATAAAACACGTACTAAACTAATCGAATTTTTCTGAAAGAAAGAAAGGCAAGGCCGTAGCCAGAAAAAAATTTCGGGGGGTTCGTAAAAAAAATATTATCCCATTTAGATTTTTTAAATAAAAAACTGAGATATCTAGGAAGCGCTATAAGCGATACAAAACCTTATGTGTGTGAGAGGCTTATGAGAGTAAAATATTCGTGAGCAGCAACCAGCTAAATAAAAATTATGGGTATTTAATTTAATAATGAAAATGCCAACTACTATATACATGATGGAGCAGAACAGATATTACACCATCAACCCCACCACTACGCCATGTCTTATAATCAACGGCTATATAAGGAGACATTTAAGACCCAAAGGGGCATTCTTGTTATGCACGCTGAACATTAATAAAGCAATAAACTGTGAAGCTCGTGTTTCTATTATCAGAAGTGGGATACAGCAAAAGCTGGTCAAGAACAAACAAAAAAAAAAAAATCGAATTTTTCAATTCGTTCAAAGAAAAGAAAACCAAAAAAAAAAATTGAATTTTTCAATTCCATTACTAAGAATAAAAAAAATCTGGAATTTTTCAATTCCATCACTAAGAGTAAAAACAAAACTGGAATTTTTCAATTCCATCACTAAAAAAAAAACAAAACCTGGAATTTTTCAATTCCATTACTAAGAATAAAAAAAAAAAAAAAACTGGAATTTTTCAATTCCATCACTAAGAGTAAAAAAAGACAATACAAATCGGAATAAATCAGATTTTCTAAAATAATGGATGATCATGATAATCACGAGCCGAGAGATACGGAAGAAGAAGAAGCAAGAAAGGTGTTAGCATCACTTCTGAAACTGTTGAATTCTGGGAAAAGTGATTCATCAGGGGATACGGCGGTTTTTGCGTGTTTTCATCCTGAACATTCCCGGTATAAGATTCAGCAATGGTGCGATGAGGTCGATAAATGTATCGAACGATACAGTCTGCGCGATTTCGACGTTTTTGCACGCGTTGAAAGTGCTTTAAAGGGTCCAGTGCGTGATTGGTATCGCAAGGTTGGTGGACAAACGAACACATGGGTTGATCTACGTCAGCGGCTCACAACTTTTCCGGCGAAGAAGATCTCTCAAAAATGTTCAAACGTGCAGCAAATTATGAGAGCAAAGATGCAGCAGATTACAGAGAATATGTGATGGAGAAGCTATCCAGATTAAGACGTCTACCATTTGATTTATCGGAAACTCAACTTGTGCGGTTGATTATTGGTGGGATTTCCGATCACAGTTTTCGCTACGCCTACGAAGCTGCACTTCCAGCTAATACAGACGATTTAATGAGAAAACTATGTGCTACAAGATCGCTCACACGCCCAAAATTAGAAGGTAAGCGATTTAATTCAAGCAATTTTAATCATAGTTCAGTGAAACGACCCCGGAACCCTTTTCATCACAAGTTGCCTCGCGATACCGGTAACCGCGAAAATATAATTGAAGAAAATCAAGTGAGAATTATCAGCGGTTCTAATCAATGTACCTACTGCGGTAAAAAAGGTCATCTTGAACAAACCTGTTGGGGAAAACAGAGAGGTGACAATAAAAAAATAAATTACTGTTCGGTTAAAGGAGAGCGTAACGTTGTCACTGTTAAAATCGATGGCATTTCATTCAAGTGTTTATTAGATACGGGAGCCGAGTGTTCATTAATTACAGTGCGTGCCATTCAGTTATTAGGACGGTCAACTGAACCTTGTTGTGCGTTTTTAAAGGGAATCGGAAATAACATAGTAATTGCGCGCGAAAAGGTCATAGTGCATTTATCCTATAAGGACATAACAATAGAAGTGATACTCTTTGTGTTGGAGTCCGATGATGAAGATGTCGACGTTATTTTGGGCTGTGATGTTCTTAGAGACCCAACATTACGTTTTGTTGCAGATTATAATGGCATTACCTTACAACGAGTGAGTATTAATTCAAACTTAAAACCTATATATGAAATAAGAAATAGTGCTAAACTTAAACATCTAACGGAGAGTGAAAATAAGGATCTACAGGATTTATTAATTAAGTATTCTGATAAATTCATACACGGTACTCCAAAAACAGTTATTAACACCGGTCAATTAGAAATAAACCTTAAAAGTGAACAATATGTGTTTACCGACCATATCGCCTAGCTCCTTCAGAGCGCCAAACTGTTACGCAAATTGTGAACGATCTTAAAAGTAACGGTATAATTCGCGATAGTAATTCACCATTTGCTAGTCCCGTCATATTGGTTAAGAAAAAAAAATGGGGACAATAGACAGCGCGTGGATTTCCGTGCTCTAAACCGTAACACCGTGAAGGATACCTATCCTACCCGTTACCTATCCTACCCGCTGCCGAGAATAGAAGATCAACTTGATCAGCTTGCAAATAGCAAGTATTACACAACACTTGACATGGCAGCAGGTTTTCATCAAGTACCTATTTCTCCAAATTCAATAGAAAAAACAGCATTCGTTACGCCCGATGGCCACTTCGAATATTTACGAATGCCATTTGGTTTGGTAAACGCACCAGCTGTGTTTCAACGAGCAATACACAAAGCATTGGTACCACTTTTAAATACTGTAGCATTAGTTTATTTAGATGATGTACTCATACCATCGAATAGTGTATCTGAAGGCTTGGAAAAATTAGAAATGGTATTGACATTCCTGACTAAAGCTGGATTTTCTCTTAATGTTGAAAAATGCAGATTTTTGCAAACAAAGATCGACTACTTGGGTCGAGAAGTTTCAATGGAAGGAATAAGACCAGGAGGAGGTAAAGTAGAAGTACTTCTTCAACAACCACCACCCGAAACTGTGAGGCAAGTTAGACAGTTTATGGGTCTCGCTAATTACTTCAGGAAATTCATTCCTAACTTTGCCAGCGAAACCAGTGCAATAACAAATCTCACGAAAAACAATGTACCATGGATTTGGGGACCACAGCAGGAAGCTGCAAGGCAGTATATTTTGAGACATTTGACTACAAGACCACTATTAGCTTTCTTTCAGCCTGAGTTGAAAACAGAGCTACATACCGATGCGAGTGCAATTGGCTATGGTGCTATACTTTTGCAACATCATCCAGAAGGGATACGTGTAGTCAGTTATTATAGTAAGGCGACCACAAAAGAAGAAGCTAAATACCATAGCTACGAATTGGAAACGTTGGCTATTGTAAACGCATTAAAACATTTTAGAACTTATTTACTTGGAGTTGTTTTCACAATAGATTGTAACGCAATCAAAGCAACCGAACACAAACGAGATCTTATTCCTAGGATCGCTCGCTGCTGGATCCTTATGCAAGATTTCAATTTTACTATTGAATACAGAAAGGGTAACCGCATCCAGCATGTTGATTACCTAAGTAGGAATGTGCAACTTTAAAGTATTAACCACATTAAGACTATTACTGGTAATTGGTTACTGATTGAGCAGCAATAAGACGAAGAAACAAAAGATCTCATCAGTCGGATAAAACAAGATAGCCGAGCTGAAGGTATTCGGTTGAATTATCGTTATACACGAGGACTTCTCTTTAGAAAATTATCAAACTCCGAAGAAAAATTATTCATACCAAATAATTGCCGATTGTCTCTCATACGACGCGTGCATGAGGAAAATAATCATGCGGGTTGGGAAAAAAGTACTTGGAAAACTACAAACATATTTCTGGATGCCAAGCATGAGCCGAAATATTCGCAAATTTATAAATCACTGTGTTATTTGTCTAGTTGCAAAACGACATTCCGGTAAAAAGCAAAGCGAATTGCATTCAATTAAAAAAGTTGCAACGCCGTTTCATACAGTACATCTCGATTGCATGGGGCCCTTTAATCAGCCTAGTAATACAACATTTCGGTACGTTCTACTTATCATTGATGGATTCACTAAGTTCATTAACTTAAAACCATTGGAGAATTTGACTGCAGATGAAACTACAAGGGCATTCGGCGGGTTTATTGCTCTTTTCGGTGCCCCTACTAACATCGTAACAGACTCTGGAACAAATTTTACTTGCAGCACATTCAAAGATCTCAGCAACGCATTTGGAATCAATCATCATGTTATTGATCCAGGTATAAGTAGAGCAAATGGCCAAGCAGAACGTTACGTAGATACCGTAGCAAATTTGTTACGAACTAATATAGATGAAATAATGGACTGGACTAAATATTTGGACAAGATACAATTAACACTAAACACAACTAAAAATAAAACCACCGGACTATCGCCGCTAAAAATACTTACAGGATTAGATCCTCGAACACCAGATTTGGGACCTTTACTAAAAGATTTGGACTTGGAACCAAATTATGATGACGTCGCAGCGATTCGGCAACTGGCAAGCGTCCGTTTACAAGAAAATGCTGAAGCGCAAAAACTTCGATTTGATAAACAAAAAATGAAACCATCAATACTTTCGGTAGGCCAAAGAGTGGTGTACAAAAGTGGCCAAATTCGTAAATCAAAATTGGAGGTACAATTTCAAGGCCCGTATACCATTACAGAAGTATTGCCGAACGATCGATATAAATTAAAAAGTGCGCAATCTGGAGTCATAACCATAGCTGCGAGAGAATTATTACGAAAACTTCCTGAAAACATGGAGAGTAATAGTAAGTAAACTTCGGCGCACTTAATTCGTTGTTTTTATTTGTTCAAAGTCTTGACAAGCTTTTCTAAGCCTCTGAGCAAGTTAATATTACGAAATCTAAAATTTTGCATTAAACTTTTGTCTTGACAAGCTTTACGAGGCCTCTGAGCAAGTTAACATTATTTAAACGAATATTTTAAGTTACACTCTTCTCTTGACAAGCTTTCTGAAGCCTCTGAACAAGTTAACATTAGATGACTGACGTCTGAATTAGACAATATTTTATTTTATTCTTCAAAAACTTATAAAATACATTCACAGATATCGTTAGCAATGTTGCTACCTCGAGAGCGAGCTGTTCTTCAGGAAGGCCGTGATGGAGCAGAACAGATATTACACTATCAACCCCACCACTACACCATGTCTTATAATCAACGGCTATATAAGGAGACATTTAAGACCCAAAGGGGCATTCTTGTTATGCACGCTGAAGATTAATAAAGCAATAAAACTGTGAAGCTCGTGTTTCTATTATACATATATGCATGAAAATAAATGTAATAGAAAAAAATCTGCCAATGGTCTGGACAAAACTTTATTATTTTTTGGGTCAAAATTCGGGAGCGGTCAAAGTCGGAGGAGTATATCATCAGTTGTTTGGAGCTTATGAGGTTTCTTGGAAAGTTAATTTTATTCTTAAAAGAAAAATAATTAAAATAGAGATTTTTAGCAGACTAAACATTGAAAAAGCCCGTGTAGACTATTTGAATTTTGGTATATTATGTACACTAAACGCCCATAGAAGTAAAAACGAATTTGCTGCCTTATCAGACTTAAGAGATATGACGAATTGTTAAAACGTATACAAACCGATTACATTCACTTGGGGGTTGAATTTCGAAAAAATTGTGAAATAGTTTTTAACTGATTTCATAAGAAGCAATTCGTTATCTCACTTACGCTTGTATACAAATTTGTGATATTTCCACTTACGCTTGTATACAAATTTGTGATATTCATTTTCCCAAGAAACTCGACAATCGCTCGTCGTGTGGCAAAAATATGATGTGCAAAGTTTACTTTTTGGTTGCTTTTAATCTGGAAAATTTGGGCGGTGATATTTCTGCTCGCAACGTGGAATTAGCACGGGCATTAGCGGAAAATCCTACTTGGGGACCCAAACCGCGTTCAATAGAGAAATATCAGACAGAGTTACGGCCTAGTTTGGAATCGCAACAGCGGTCTACAACGAAACCAATCAAAAAACGTAAGCGGGGTGGACAGAAAGTTCAACAGCCTAAGGAAAGAGCTGAGCTTTATCGAGTATTAACTATTACAACTGACACTCAGTTAAAAAAAAAAATACTCGATAAAATTGAGGCATCAAAGAGACTGGGAAAATCAAAACCACAGGTGGACTGGAAGAAGTTAATTCAACGCTCAGAAGACAGTGGTTTAGAAAATAGGTTAAACAAAAATTTGGAGATTTTATATAAACAGTCTGTACTATTTTAATTTCTGTTTTTTCTATTTTTTCCGTTCTTGGTGTGGACGTTTGATCATATTCAATTGATTGTATTAGGTTTTTTTAGTGTCTGTTGTCTTGGTACTAGGCAGTAAAGCTCAAAGATCCTGTTCGATTTTATCTAAGAACGAAAGTGATTTCTTTTTCTTTCTCTTGTTCTACTAATGGAAGAATCTGAAATTCTTAAGGAATCATTAGCTCAGAACGAAAAGGAAAGAAGAGAGCAGGAACAGGTGGTAAAAACATTCAATCATACATTACTGAGTGAGTATAGGAAACTCACAAGACGTATACGTGAACATCTTTAACGAAGTTTCATCCCAGTGGGGTAAGCTTACGCGGTTAGAGACAACAGATTTTATAATAAGCAAATTGTTAACACTAGTACATACATGAGAAAACCGAGAATTTTTTATTCCCTTCTTGCAACTCAAATTTTCAATCGTGGTACTCAATGAAATAATGTCAAAGAGGGCGAGCCGACGTTGCGCGTGGCTTAAATAGCCCGATTAAGCTTTTGTTTCCGTTGTCCTGAACCAATTTTTGGCGAGGTGAAATTGGGTGAACAGTACAGATCGAAAGTACTTATAATTAAAAAAATAACAATTATAAATATGTTTTGGTGAATGTTATCACAGTACATGTTGAAATGAAAATACAAGTTTTCCGGGTTCAATACTGTTCTTATTTATTTTGCGTGACGTTTCGGACTCGACTGAGTCCTTTATCAAACTGATAGACAATATCTTTACAAACTGTTTTTATATGAAAGCAGGTAGAAAAAAGGTTACAATATTTAAACAAACGAGTCAATTAAAAACAAAGAGAAAAATTACGTTAACAACGGTCATAAAACTATTAAAAGGAGCGGAGTTAATTAAAGGGGGATATTTATGAAATCTAAGCTTAATTGGTTTTTGGGATCGATGATTTTCGATAAACCGTGTTTTTCCCAAACCGTAGATTTTAACAACGTTAAAATATTGGCCAAGACAAAACACTACCATCAAAGAATCGTAAGGGAAGCGATTGAGATAGCCAAACACCCACAAAACTTCAACCGAGACGCTGGATACAACCTCTCTTCACTTTGGCTACCTGCTCTACGTTTTGGGAAAAACACGGTTTATCGAAAATCATCGATCCCAAAAACCAATTAAGCTTAGATTTTATAAGTACCCCCTTTAATTAACTCCGCTCCTTTTAATAGTTTTATGACTACCCTTGTTAACGTAATTTGTTATGACACTGGCTATTTCCTCGCTAGAAAAAAGTGCAATAATAGCCAATCGTGCGACAAGGCGACCAATATAGAGAGAAAGAGATTACCGATAAGAAAATACCCTTGCCAGTGTCATAACAGCATAATGCTGTTATGACACTGGCTATTTTTGCGGCTTTAAAGCGGCTAGACAATCCAAATGGAGAGGGATAGAGACTTTAACATACAATTTAAACATTGGTGTGAGAGAGACAGTCCGAACAGCAAACTATGGGTAACTGTCAAAAACCAATCCATAACTGTCAAAAAAAAGCGGCAACAAAGCGCATTCGAGCAGTGTTTCGCAACATTCTAGCAGCTAATCCAAGAAAAATCCGCTGGCGGCTAGATTTTCCAGCCGCTACCGACTAGTTTTTGACAGTTCGGTACGTATAAATTATGGAAAGTGCCATGTTCTGTTATGAAACGCGCCAGAAGCGGTATTTTTCTTAACATACCAGTTGTTAATTTCGTTTACTAGATGCCGCTAGCGTCGGAAAGAGCGGTATCTCTGTCTTTTTATTGTTGTTCGCCTTGTCGCACGATTGGCTATTATTGTACTTTTTTCTAGCGAGGAAATAGCCAGTGTCATAACAGCATAAGACTCGTTAGTTGTCATAACGCCGAACTAACAAATCCAAAGCTGCATCGTAGTTGGAGTCTGTGATATCGAACTGCTGTAAAGCTTTCGACGCTTCACCTGTGACAGCACCCTTTAGGTAGAGAAGTTTCTGTACCTTCGGTAATTGGTTGTTGTCATGGATAACGCTTTTATAAAGATCGAAAAAGCTTCTCCAGCTGCTATATTCGCCGTTGAACCTTGGAATTTCGATCCGAGGAAGCTTAATTTCGAGCTTAGCCTGCGATAGGTTTGGAGTGCGACTACTCCCATTAGGAAATAGAGCGCTTCCATTACACTACTATCGCGCTTCTTTGGAAGCTTGGATCGCTTCTTTTGCCATGCCTATCCTATTGCTTTTTAGCATTACGTGTCCGCAGCGGCAAGCGCTTCGATCCTGTTTTTCAGGCAGCTTACCGGAAGCAAGTTTATATTTGAGCCTCGGCAATTTATTGATGCTAATGAGCTTTATGAAAGCTTTGTTCCATTCGGAAAATATGAAAACGCTCCCTTGACGTTGCCCTAGGTAGCGTTTAAGGTTGCCAGATTAGGCTATTTACCGCGATTTGGGCTATTTAAATATTTAATTCGCGGGTACAAATTTCAAAAGGCTACTTACAGCTTTTTGGGCTATTCGAAAAAAACAGAAATATAAAAATTAGAAAACTGAATTTTAGTCGTCGCTTGGGTTAAATCTGCTAGTGTTACCGGCTCAAATACAACGTTTGCAAACTACATCATGTAACAAATCCTGTAGCCACTAAATTTTCGGTTCTCTCTTATGAAAAAATAATACTTCACACGATATCTATCTGGTGTTTGCAAATCAAAATTCATTTAGAATCGGTTCATTATTTGATGACTTTCTAAAAATGAACCACTTTCTTTCAAGTTAAGGACACCCATCGAAATGTAACAAACAAGAGATGATAGATTTACCAATATTGATGACAGTCGTATAGTTAAATATTTTCATAATTTATTAATTATTATTTTTGCTGGATTGGTGGGTTACAGACATGTGCTTAAAGTTATTGTTACAAAGTTATTGTTAAATGTGTACTCTGGTAATCCCAACAACTTACTTATTACTGGTATTAAAGATTCCAGAGAAAAACAGCTCGTTGCAATATCTTAGAGAGGTTCATATACTTCTCGCGTAATACTCGTAGTTACTTCTTGCGCATTCCACACAAACAACCGAATATGCTGGAAATCTCTCAACTCAACACATGCAGTATATAAGCGCTGCAGAGCCCGGGGATATGTTTTTCTGCTACGAGAATGAAACGACGATCAGTTCTGCCTGAAAGTGTATTTTTAAAATAATTTTCATCGATAACAGCGATCAAGTAGTAAATGAAATCGAACTGTATTTTACTTGAAATCCCGGCGAGCAACATTAAATTGAAGCTTGTATGCAACAATGTATAATGCTAATCGAGAGGCGGCTTGATCTTCTTTAGACGCAGGATCTGATCGCTTAGGCGAAAATGATTATGACGTGCGTACATTATTAAATATTGATGTGCATCTTGTAACATTAACTAATATATATTATTATTCATAAAAGCAAAACGCCATGTTTTATTTTTGCCTGATAACTTACATGTTGGATTATTCAGTGCAGATCTTGATCTCATTGAATTATGAAAATTACAAATTATTTTCCATGAATAATTTGATTATTGCACTTAATATTTTTTCAAGCAATACTTTTAAAATTGTGATAATTGCGAATTTATATATTTACACACATATTTACATTACAGTGTTTCTTAAGAATTCTGCAGCACAGTTTGTTGTCGAAATCGCAACTATGTTCAACACATTTAAGTAGGTCTGATAAATGGCAACGTAGAGCGCGGTATTTGGGCTACAAGTCTCCGTGCGGGTTTTGGGCTATTTCATAAGCTTACTTGGCGGGTTCAGCAGCCAACTATCTGGCAACCCTGGTAGCGTTATTGAAGCATTTTAAGTAAGTTTGTAAGGCTTCCTTGGCGCTGGCCTTAGTAGCGCTATGGAAGCACTTTTGGAAAAATATTCTCTATTGTTTAAGTACAATAGAATTTTCATTCTGTGTAGGTAAGTTAAAAAAAATATTTAAAATAATAAATTTAATCAATATATAAAATAAAAAATTCAGTAGTTCTAAAAAATATACAAAATTTGATCTGAAAATATTTAAAAAAATAATTAAAAAAAAATTACATTTATAAGTTAATTTTATTTAATTTATAGGTGGATTTGTATTGCCGGTTTTCCGCAATCTGAAAACCAGCTCGCATGGCCTTTTCGAAATCCGCCGCTCCAAAAACTTTCGATTTGGTTGCTTCTAGTAGAAAAATGATAACATGTTGTTATCTAAAATAATAGTGAGTATGTACATACCAATAATTTATTAAACATTTTCTTGTTTTTTATTCCAATTTTTTTTTGGAGTCCATTCCAGATTACTTGTAGTAATAAGTCCTTTGAGAAGAACGGATTCCTTCATTAAAGTTTCAGGGATTTCAATTATCTCTTCCTTTTGGAACTACTTTCAATGCTTTCTGTTGAAGAATCTAATTTATTACCAATTTCCTGAAATGTTGTTGCTAATTCCAGTAATTTGTTTACTCATATTTAAAATTCTGAAATTATATATCATACATTCGATATTAAATTGTAGTGAAAAGGAGTTGAATATATTTTCACGAATTTAACAGTAATTCTTGGATCCGTTAAGATTTTTTAATTTTTTATTAAATTTCCTATTTGAAGAAACACCATTGATTGAAACGTAAAACTTAGGGAGATGGAACATAGGGAGATGGGTTTAATTATTAACTAATGAATTTGGCTGCATCATTTCATCAACCACATCTCAAAATTGGTGTCAAAAATAATAAATTTGAGCTTGTAATTTAATTTAAATATATTATAACATAAATAATTATAAGAAGTTTTTGTTGTTTTTCGGCGTCAGAGGAGTTTCTGGTGCGAAACACCAACACGAAATCCCGACTGGGATTACACACTGTCCTGGCTACTGCCATTGAGTACACGACAGTTGAAAAACTATAGAAGCCACTTTTTTAAAACTGTTTAAAACTAAGTCCGAAGGAACTGTTTCGTCATCGGATGGCATGGACTCATTAGAGGATCTATCATGCCTATCCGAAACACCCTTACAGCTGGTGGTATTGCTGAGGATTTTTCACTATACGCGATATAGAACCGAAATTTATTCCTGAGAATTACGAACTTTACCAAATTTGTCATAGCAAATTTTTATGCTTAAGGTCGGTGGCACTGAAGATCATCTAATGTTTCAAACAGTTTGGTGGAAATTTTGGTTGTTCACTAGGGTATTTAAATCACATACTAAGTGCGCGATATCAAATCCCACCAACCGTAATTTTATTTTATCGTAATATTAATGAGAATGTAATTTTTCCATGGTGAAGCTACCATAGAAGCACCAGAAACTCATCTGACGCCGAAAAACAACAAAAACTACTTAAAAATTGCGATGCCGTGTCGTGTTGTCGGTGTATGCAGATCAGAGCGCAATGAGAATTATTGGTTTTGATGAAAACCGGATTTGTGACTCTGTGCAATGAAATCGTCTCGGACGGATGATTTATTGTAGAGAAATTATATTTTTTGTGCGATTGCTAAATCGGACGGCGATTGCACTGCGGTGGTGTGTGTTATCTCGATAGAGAACACATTTATCGACTCTACGTTTGTGACCACGTAACCAACGAACTTGTGGCTGTGTGGCGTGTCGTAATTCGGTGGATCGCTGCTTTAGCGCGAGGGAGATCGTTTTCGGATCAAATAATCCGATGATGATTTGGTTTCGCGAAAACCGGTCGTGGTGGGCTCTACGCAAAGGAATTATTTTGGTCGAATAATTTATTGCAAGAGCGCGGTATGTTTTTGTGGTCCAGGAATTGCTTACGGTCGGCAATTGCACTGCGACGGTGTCTATCTCGGTCGATGATACTATGATGGTGCCGATTGTTGTCTTCTCGACGTGACAACTATGCGATGCGCCTTGATGTCGCGAAAATCGGTTTTTCGGTGAAGAATTTGTTCAAATTCTTGTTCGGTTGAATTAAACGCGTATTTTTTTTTTGGTAAAATGTGATAATAATTTTACAAAAAGTGATTAAACTAAACAATTTTATCGTTCTACAACATCCGGCTCGACGGACCAATGAATTAATGTGATTGTGCTGTTCTGAAATTATTAATTCTTCTTTAAGGGGTAATACCTAGTCGGAAGCAAAAAATAAAACGGTTTTTGTTAATTTTTTGTGTCTTTGTTAAAAAATCGATTAATGCGAAATATTGAGGGATCATTACACTTATCTTTAACTACAAAAAACATTTTTTATTTTGATTTTTATGAAAAAATGGCGGCAGAGCAGTGCACGGAACGAAGGTCGATTTTTTGTAGGCGTCCCGCGGCTAGCAGCACAAGCCTTTAACGAACGTGTGTGGAACAATGAAAAAAAATTTTTCATGATATGCACGAGTCTTACTAGTCCAGTACACATTTAGAAATTTTAAATTTTGAAAATTTGCGAGCACTTTGAAAAAAAAATCGATTTTTCAACTAAAAAATCGGCCTCAATTTGTTTATAAAAATCGTAATTGTTTATGAAACTCAAAAATCGTGTATACTGGACTAGATAATCTATCTAAGAAGATACAGCCAAAATTTCATATCGATCGGATAAAAATTACTCGAGTTCTACTGCTAGCCGTTTTTGAAAACATAGTTTCGAGAAAAACGCGTTTAAAGTTTCACAATGTGTTTACTACATGAAATTTTAAAGATACAGGCTTGTTGATTTTTTTACCTTTACTCTGCTATCCCAGCACCATATAACTGGCCTTCTGCGTCGATTTGACTGCTGTCGATTTTTTTTCTCGCCGATTTAGCGTCACGACGGCTGGTTTTTGCCTCATGAGACAGTGCGCGCTCGGCCAGTTCAATGCGGCGCGAGTCGCTTCCTATACAAAAATCGAAACATTGACGACCAATAGTAATACCGAGTACATCCATGACCTTCATTACACCAGATAATCCGTCATTGAAAAAACTGCTCACACAACGCTCGTAACACGTGTTCGCAGTTCTATTCCAATGACTAAAATGGCTACACAGACAACGTATGTTCAATATTTGCTTAAAACTACATATTAACCCCATCTATACCTAATTTAGAAACTATGTAGTGTACCTTTGCACCGCCGGTAACGAGTAAAAGGGGCGAACCTCACTCCGAAACTCAATTTGTCATTTTCAAGCGCTCCGCCTTGCTTCGAAAATTCGTCTTTTACGACCACTTAAAATTTGTTTTCAATAAAAAATGATGTCAGACATCACTCTTGACATGTTTTTACACCATTTAAGCCAATAAAAAAAAATGGAAAAAAAAATTATTCGGCTAGGTATTACCCCTTAAATAAAACTCGAAATGTTGTGGAATTAGAATAAAATTGCTTATATTTAATTTCCTTTAAAAATATTATGTTACTATTTACTTTTACAAACTACCAAAAATTCAAATAAAATAAAGTGAGTTCTCCAAATTTCAAAGGCAGCGCAGTCGGCATGCCAAAGAATTTGTCTGATATTTTAATTGTTCTCGTTGAAACAACTCAAGCAGCGCAAAATTTGGCCTACTTAAGAGGGTGCAACGGATGCAATTTGATTTTCGTTTGAGGTCCCTTCTTGCAGAGCAAATTTGGCCTACAATCGTGGTACTCAATGAAATAGTGTCAATGATGGCGAGCCGACGTTGCGCGTGGCTTAAATAGCCCGATTAAGCTTTTGTTTCCGTTGTGCTGGACCAATTTTTGGCGAGGTGAAATTGGGTGGACAGTACAGATCGAAAGTATTTATAATTAAAAATATAACAATTATAAATATTATAAAAAATAGAAATTATGTTTGGGAAGTCCAAACAGGGGGAATCATTAAAGTTACAGAAATCGTTAGCAAGCGAGAAAAAACTAGAAAAAAGGTTGGAAGAATTAAACGCCACAGTCACTGCAAGACAAACTCGAACAAACCAACAGCGAGAAAGAGCTAACTATAAGGGTCTTCGAGGGAAAAGTTAGGCAACTGGAAGATACCCTTAAATTCAAGACTTCTCCGTTGTCCCAGCCAGCATTAAGCCTAGCGCAAGAGCTTCAGCAACCCAGTGTCGAGTCAAACTCTGTTTTGATCAACCAAGTGGCCCCAATCAAAACCAGCATGTCAAATTACGAGGTAATAGGGAAAACAGTGTCCCGTCTGATACCTATTTTTAACGAGACTCGTTCTCCGGACCTTTCAGGCAGGGTACACGAGTTCATAAATGCGTGTGAACTTGCATTCAAATGTCTGGGCGAAAAGGATGAGGAAATTTTCATATCCCTCTTGACTACCAGATTCGCAGGGGATGCGTTCGAGTTACTTAGAGGTAGGAATTTGAAAACTCTGAGTGAATTCCGGTCACTGATAAAAAATACCTACCTTGCGACTAGAACATTGGACAGCGTCTTGATGGAAATCAAAACAGCCGATCAAGGTCCCACAGAGGATATTAAAACTTTCTCGAGGCGATTAAACCAATTGATGAGAGCGGCTCAGGAGATCATAGGGTAAGAATACAACCCTACAGATTCAGTCGCATTGTTGTCGGAAGTCAAAAAGTTCCTGGTAAATTCTTTCAAGATGGGATTTATAGACCGAGCCCTTCGTCAAAACATGCTCACTTGCACAGACGATTCTTTGGATAAGCTTACAGATATCGCTCTGAGGACCTCTTTTATGTTGGGATCTCATTACAAACCACTGCACAGTGTGCAAAATCTCGAAACTGTCTCTCATTTAGGATATAATTTTCCAAACATCCCAAACATCTCAAACATTTCAAACTTTACTAGTGGGTTACCTCATATGCCTCAACATTTCCAAGCGTATTCAAGTCCCACTCACAATCAGAAAACATACGCACATCCAACGTACAGTCAGTCAATGGTCACACACTCGCCAGTCCAAGGACAACCCCAACCGACACCCCTACTAAACCCGTATTTCCAACAGGCATACGCGACCGACACATTTCCCGGTCCGGAGTACAGCAACTTTAGTAGTCGGAAAACGGACGGAGGTGACCGCCAGATTCGCGAACAGTCCGGGAAAATGGTTTGTGGTTTCTGTGGCAAGGCTAACCATACCTACACGGAATGCTGCCAGAGGAAGAACACTCCTTTCTGCGAAACATGCGAGGTTTATGGCCACGACAGGACCAAGTGCACGCAAGCGAAAATTTTCGCGACCCAAGAATTAAAACCCACACAGGCGAAGAAGCTAAAATACGATTGGTGCTCACGTTTGGGACATGTCGAGGAGACATGTTATTGTAAAAAACGGTATCAGGAAAAAAAGAAGGGAAACGATCAAGGGGCCAATATTGTTTAAGAGAGAAGAAGATGGTGAAGAAACTTCGCCACAGGAAACGAAATTTCCAAAAACCGGAAACCAACCGGAGATAGTTTGTAAGAATAATACAAAATGTAAGACATTGACGGAAAATAACAACGAAGTACTAAGCCCAAAACTAGTTATTAAGCTAACATTTTTTTTAAGTATCTTCTGGACACTAGCTAGGACAACTTTCCTCAAAGTAATCAGCAGAGTGGAGAAACTGCGTAAAGCACTTTTCTTGTCGTTCCACCACGACCTAACTTCCAGTAACGATATTTCCCGAAAAAGAAAAGCAAAGAACCAATGGGCTAGTATGCGAAGAAAAGTCGAGCAGGAATTCAAAAAGATGAAGGTCGTCAAGAAACGATGTGCTCTTTACCTTCTAAAAAGGACAATCGAGAACGACGTATTCATAGAATTCCCTTGTTCTTTGGCGAGATCTGGCAAGATCATCGCACTAGTAGACACGGGAGCAGATACCAGCCTAATTAAACGAACGTCTTTGGTACGTTTGAAGCACTTACCTATCGATACAAGTGATGCAAAAATTTAGGTGGAGTATTTGGGGGCACAAGCGCAACGTTAGGTTCTGTGGAGTTTAAGATCCACCCGGCACTGGCATTCAAAACGAAATGGCAGGTGATGAACGAGGGGCATGAAATCCCGGCAGATGGGATTATCGGTCAAGATAGAACCAATCAATGAAGAATAGTACACTGTCCCAAAGCCGAGCAGACCAACCATATTGGACTGGAAAAACTCAGCTAAGATCTTCACTGCCAACAAGGTTAAATGGTCTATACGTAGTTTTAAACCATTTAAATTTCCTGGAGAAGACAAAATATTTCCCGCTTTACTACAAAGAGGAATGGACCATCTTCTACTAACACTGATATCCATATTTAGAGCAAGCCACGCATGGGGTTACATACCCATATCCTGGCGTAACGTTAAGGTGATATACATACCAAAAACAGGGCGCCGCTCGAGCAATAATCCTAAGTCGTATCGTCCTATCAGCTTAACGTCATTTCTCTTAAAAACTATGGAAAAGATTATTGATAGGCATATCAGAGATGGGGCTTTGAAATCTCAACCCTTACACTCCAATCAATATGCATATCAACCGGGGAAGTCTACAACCCACGCCTTACAAAACCTAGTCACGAAAATCGAAAAATCGATTACGGACAAGGAAATAGCTGTGGGTTGCTTCTTAGATATCGAAGGGGCCTTTGACAACACTGCCTACGAAAGTATCTACTCTGCTGCACAAAAGCGTGGTATTGATCCAAAAACCTGCAGTTGGATCAAGGCCATGCTAGAACGCAGGAAAATAACTTCGACACTAGCCGACTCAACAGTCACAGTCACAGCTGCGAAAGGCTGTCCGCAGGGTGGGGTACTATCACCCATCCTCTGGTGCTTAGTAGTGGACGACCTTCTTCAAGACCTAACTAATTCCGGAGTCACGGTACAGGGTTACGCTGACGACCTTGCCATCCTTGTTAGAGGTAAATTTGAAGCGACGGTGACTGATCTAGTTCAAAACACCCTAAACCAGGTAGTAACCTGGTGCACTAAAGCAGGATTGGGTATCAACCCAAAGAAAAGCACAATTGTTGCATTCACCAAAAGGAGGTGTAAGGACAAGCTAGCTAAGCCTACTCTTTTTGGAGAATCCATAGAGTATTCTAGTGAGGTAAAATTCCTGGGTATTATCTTGGATGAAAAGCTCACCTGGAATGCTCATCTGGACAAAGTTCTTGAAAGGGCCAGAATCTCTCTCTGGACCTGCAGAAACCTTCTCGGTAAAAACTGGGTACTGAGTCCAAAACTAGCCTACTGGATGTATACCGTCGTTGCTAGGCCCATTATAACTTACGCGGCATCCGTCTGGTGGAAGAAAACAAAGCAGAAAACTGCTCAGCTCAAGCTGACTAAATTACAAAGACAGGCATGCCTGGGTATTACTGGGGCGATGCACACCACTCCCACAGCTGCCTTAGAGGTGCTTCTCAACCTAGCACCCCTACACTTAGAAATACAGAAAGAAGCTAGATTCACCACATACAAACTTTTGAGCTCGGAGGACGAGTCAGAGCGCAAAATAGCTTGCCCAACTCTCTCCGCGGAACTCAACAAGTACCCGATACTAGCGATACCTCTTTCTGATTCAATGGTACCGAAATTTAATTTCACAAAGCCATTCAAAGTTGTCCTTCCTGAAAGGGAGGATTGGGCCACAAACAAACCCACTCCAAAACCAGGATCTATAATCTGGTACACAGACGGTTCTAAAACGGATCAAGGTGTAGGAGCAGGAGTTTATGGAGTGCGCCCAAATGTGAAATTCTACTGTAGCATGCACATAACATCCACTGTTTTTCAGGCGGAGACTCATGCTATTGAACTATGCATTAGAGAAAATATCAGACGTTCAGTCCGTTCAAATCTACTCCAAACTTGTTTGGAATTGCCTCCAATGCCTGATTGAACTCGGAAATAAGAACAGAGATAGTCTCATTTGGATTCCGGGACACAGCGGCTATGTAGGTAATGAAATGGCCGACTTAATGGCTAGGAAAGGTTCAGAAGCTGACTTCATGGGACCATATCTATTCTGTGGGATACCATTAAGCAAAGCCAGAATGAACATCCGAATGTGGCAAAAATCGCAAAGTGTCATTCACTGGGACTTGGTACCGGGCAACAGGCACTCAAAGCTTTTTATGCCAAAACACTCGGAAAAAAGAACATCTGATTATCTAAAATTAAGCAGATATCAGACCCGAACCTTAGTGGGAGCTCTGACTGGACATTGTCACATGAGGAAGCATCTCAATAGGATTGGTCTCTCTGAGACTAAAATTTGCAGAATATGCAATGACGAAGACGAAACACCAGAGCATATCCTCTGTGGATGTGAGGGTCTAACTCGCAAAAGGCTTCGTCACTTCGGTCAAGGTTTCATGGACCCATCGGAATTCCTGACCATTCCTCTTCGCAAAATACTAGGCTTCATTGAAAGCGCAGGGATCGAAGAGGAATCATAATCAAACCGGGGGGACGTCACAATAAGCCCAACTGAGGCTGCAGTGACAGAGGTTAACCATACCAACTCCTATTTCCAAATCTATCTATCTATCTATCTATCGGTCGAGATATACTCTGGAATCGATCGATAGTCAACGCCGAAACAAAAATACTTACCCTTTTCGACAACAAT
This sequence comes from Beris morrisii, assembly GCA_951812415.1. NCBI lineage: Eukaryota > Metazoa > Arthropoda > Insecta > Diptera > Stratiomyidae > Beris > Beris morrisii. Next base: position 70,835,559 of record OX638312.1, on the reverse strand, counting down.
GGTAATACCAAGGAATTCGCATTGAAAAGCTGATCTAGGTCAATTGAGCCTGAGGGACTGTCGATACTACCGGCTCGTATGCGGACCATACAACAACTGTGGGTCCCCATTAAGAAAGGCGAAATCCTTGTAGAGGCACAGGAAATCGATTCTGGCATCTACATTGCGAAATCAGCGTGCCCATTCTAAACGCCAGTGCTGAGGATTATTCATTAAAAAGGGATTTCGTGCCTAACTATGCTAAGTTGGACCAATATCAGGTTCTGGCCCCAACATCAGGAAAAATAAATCTAATAACCACTGAGCCAGCCTCCGAGAGGGTGGACAAGTTATTAAAAACATTGAAAACTGCGGAAAACCTAAACAGCGAAGAAAAGAGCGCGCTAGAAAACATATGCGCTCAGTATGCTGATATTTTTAATTTTGAAGCACACCAACGTGCTTACTCACAAAATTACTACGAAATCGAATCAACCTGCCATTAACCAGAGACAATATAGGCTGCCACAAATTCACCGCGAAGAGATAAACGATCAGGTGGCGAAGATGGTCAAGGAAGAGATAGTTTCCCCGAGCAAATCCCCTTGGAACTCTCCACTCCTGGTAGTGCCGAAAAGGGCGGGGCCGGATGGTAAGAAGAAATGGAGAGTAGTAGTAGATTTCCGGAAATTGAACAAAGTGACGATAAAGGATGCATTCCCATTGCCTAGAATCGAAGATATTCTGGACCAATTGGGACATTGTCGTTATTTCACCACGCTTGATTTGGCCAGCGGCCACCACCAGGTATTGATAGACCCGGAGGATAAGCCGAAAACCGCGTTCAGTACGGGTTTGGGCCATTATGAGTTCGATCGAATACCATTCGGTCTCACAGGAGCACCCGCCACTTTCCAACGAAGAATGAATCATATCATGATGGGTTTGCAAGCGCTAGACTGTTTCGTTTATCTCGACGACATAGTAATTTACGCAAAGAATTTACAGGACCATAACGAGAAACTAGCGCGAGTTTTTTCACACACAATCTGAAGTTGAATTCGGAGAAATGTCAGTTCCTGTGTCGCGAAGTAGTCTATCTCGGTTCCAAGTGCTAAGCAGAGGGCGCCTTGCCGGATCCAGCGAAAACAAGCTGCGTCGATAACTACCCTGCTCCCAAAAACGTTCAAGAAGTACAATCGTTCCTGCGGTTCGTAAATTATTATCGAAAATTTATTAAGGACTTATCCGCGGTAGCAGCACCAATAACAAAGCTTTTGAAGGAGGATACCCCATTTGTCTGGACCCGGGGATGCCAGGACGCCTTTGAAGCATTGGAAAATGCGGTAACTTCACCCTCTTTACTAACTTACACTTCTGTCCCAAGGCAAGGTAGGTGCAGACAAGCCGATTGCTTACGCTAGCTGGACTTTGAATTCATCCGAGAAAAACTACTCGACTATCGAAAAGGAATTACTGGCCATCGTATGGGCCACAAACAATTTCCGCTCTTATCTCTTGGGACGTCCGTTCACAGTGTATAGTGACCATAGACCATTGAAGGGCGTATTCAATGTTAAGGATCCTACTCCCCGACTTATGCGTTTTCACCATAAGCTATCGGAGTATGACTACAAGATTGAATACAAGCCCGGGAAATACAATGTGAATGCGGACGGCCTTAGCAGAATACCAATTTCGGGCAATCAAATAGCGGCTATTCAAACCAGAAGCAAAACCCGTGCACTCGATTCCAAAGCAACCTCTGAAGCCGCCCTCGCACACAACACTGAAACAAGCACAGAGAACTCCACAGCACCTCCTGTTAACCACAAGAAGGAAAGTTTCGAGAACCTAACAGACCCAAAAGAGATACAAACAGTACAAAAAAAACGTATGGGCGAATTAGGCAACAATTCCGCTGGACGGGCATGCGGAAAGATGTTTACGAATTTGTCAAGAGTTGCCCCAAATGTCAGAAAAACAAGAGTTCTAGACAAACTAGGATGCCAATGGTGTTAACGGATACGTCAAAATATCCATTCGACAAAATTTATATGGATATGGTGGGACCCCTACCTGTCACGTATTCTGGGAATCGGTATATCCTAACATTCCAGGATGATTTAACCAAATACATGGCATGTACCCCCATCCCAGACGCGGAAGCCATGACCGTCGCTAAAGCTTTCTATGACGATATAATAACCAGGTTCCGATTGCCAAAAATCTTAGTTACCGACAACGGTAAAGCTAGAGCTTTCCGCCTACGAAAGCTCATTTTACGACCAAAGTATCAGCATTTTCGATCATTTTGCCCAGAAAACCTGTTAAACCCGGTTAAAACCGATAATTTAGTGCTTTGAGCTTGTTCTGGGGAAAGTGGTGGGAAAATAGTTGGTGTGTGAGACCGGCAGTAGCGATAATTTTGTCGGTCTTTCTCGCTCCTGCCTGATAAAAGTGCATAGGCAATTAGTTTTCCCCAGGTTAACTGGAGCCTAGATTGCAAGAGTAAGTTTCTGAAAAGGGAGGTGTGGGCGGTTCCAAGAGCAAGCTTCTGAAAGTGTTCCCCGTAGGCTGGTTGCTGGACACCCAAGAGCAAGTTCCAAGAGCAAGCTTCTGAAAGCTGAGGTGTGGGGGAATTTAAAGAAGACAACTAAAATAAAAGCTTTTGCATTTTACTCATTCATTATTTCTACAAAGCTTTTCCTTGAAAGGGGAATGTAGGTGAAGTGAAGGCATTGCACAGATTGAGTAAGCAAGCTTCTGAAAGTTGAGGTGTGGGGGAATTTAAAGAAGACAACTAAATTAAAAGTTTTTGCATTTTATTCATTCATTCTTTCTACAAAGCTTTTCCTTGAAAGGGGGGTGAAGTGAAGGCATTGCACAGATTGAGTAATTCGACGATAAAGAAAAATATGTATCACAATTATGAGCAGAAGATATTTCATCACTGTAGGTAATGATGACGACCAATGTGATTTTTTAACCGGCTTGTTATGCGGGCCACAAACGTCTTTGCCGTTAGCGAATACGCAGTCGGGAGACAAGCGTAGATGTTCAGCTTCCACATCAGAAGACGTAGAAAATGCACTCATTATCAGTGAGCAGAAGAAGCACCTGACGTAATCCTTCAAGTTGGTCTAAAAGAAACCGCTTTTTACCAGCTTAAGAGCTTTCCTCTCCTCCAAATTCGAATTGTTGAATGTCTTTAGACGGTCGTATTCATTGTTAGAGCACGTCTTTTATACCGATCCAGGAATTATGAGCTGATGGAAAACCAAGCCATTTTACGTAAACTTGATTGCCCTCTAACGTTTCTTAAAAATTTATAAATAATCGATGTAAAATCATTCGCTTTTCTTTTATTCAACACGTTCTGACAGTGAACATGAGCGAGATAATAATTGATATTCAATTTGTGTGCGGAAATAACCGTCAATACTTTATTAAGGAACTTGCTATCTTATCTTTCGGATCAGTCTGTCCATCGCTTTATCACTTCGCCACCCGTACCCCTATCAGGAGATGATGCCGAAGGCTTGCAGTCAAAATCAATTCGATGTGGAGAATATAAACGGCTTAAAGTGTAGTGATGGTGACTTTACTTACAACACTCTTCCGGAGATATTGACGAGTTTTGAAGACTGTAAAATATATATTAAGGGTGATACGAAAGAGAAGTTTCTTCGGAAATACATACCAACCGCTGAGATAAAACAACTTCAATTACCGAGATTAAGTGATCTAAGCAAATTTAAAATATTCTGTAAAGTACACAGCGAGACATTAAATGACAGATGTGCTGTATAAAACTGTATCAACATTTACCTACATATGTTAATAAATGGATTCATTAAATAAAAGATGATTGTTTTTTTCTTTTTTCTTATTTTTATTACGAAACCGTTACACTAAAAATAATATTAGTCTTATAAAAGATAGGAAGCTCGTAAAAAAGTCGAGAGTACATTATGTGAATGTAAGAGCTGCGAATTGGTATGAAAAAGTCCTCAGGTGATAACTTGAACACATTCTTCTGCGTGCATCTGTCAGCATATTGTTTGTAGTATTCCTTTACACTTTCCGAAGCGCTGTTATTATGAAACATGACGATATTGAAGAATTCCATCATCTCAAACAAACGGAATAGCTCGAGATGTTTCACTTTGATACTTCCTTCGCCTACAGGTATTCTGTAAACCTTTTGCAATCCAAGCTGATTATACGGTATTTCTTCGCAAACTTCATTCTTCAACTGGTTGAGGTAATTGAATACTGAAATCCAATTGGTGTATCCTGTTGATACGGGGAAGCGTCCTGGATAACTAAATATTATTTGCACCTCAAACGTGAACGGATCGAATCCAAGAACAACTTTTCGATTTTGAGAGTCATTCAGGTGGTAGGTGTAGTTCAGTAGAGCGTTTTCGCCGCGAATTACTGATTTTTTTCTCTTGTGAGATTCGTTATTAGCATTTTCACCGTGATAGTCTGACTTTTTTCTTCTTATTTAATAGACTTTTTGGAGGATAATGTGAATTTAGCGCACGAGGTGAGTTGTAAAATTTATTGATACTTATTTTTACAGTAAAAATTTTTTTTTTTCAGGTTTGAACGTGTTGACGGGGCCCAATACCGAGAGCAGAGATGGATCTCCCTTGCAAAGGATCTGAACGCCCTGGGAGGTGCCAACAAGGATGGCACAAAGTGGAAAAGATTTTGGGCGGATCAAATGTAAATACCTCTGCTCTTTCTTGTTTTTATTAATGATGTATCGAATATATTCGTCAACGTAAATTTTTTGTTATTCGCGGATGATCTAAAAATTTATAAAATTATAAACACTGTACACGACTGTAGAATTATTCAAAATAATCTTAATTGCTTGTATGATTGGTGCATCACAAATCGTCAAGTCATCTCCAAGTGTAATTACATTGCAGCAGACGTCGTGAGCGCGTCAATATTAATTATTATTTTAATACTTGCCTGTTACCAGAGGTTGATGTTGTTAAAGACTTGGGTCTTTTACTTGACTCTAAATTGACATTCGTACCTCACTATAACAGAATATGTAGTTCAGCTCGGAGAATGCTGGGTTTCGCTATACGCAATAGTCAAGACTTCAATAATATATATTCCCTAAAAATTCTTTATTGCTCATTGGTGCGTCCACATCTGGAATATTTATCTGTCATCTGGAACCCTTGTTTTCATATTCACTCTGCCCATATTGAAACTGTTCAACACAAATTCCTGCGGTACATTGCCTTTAAACTTTGTATACCTGTTGAAACAATAGATTATGACTATTTGCTCACTACTTTGAATCTGGAGCCACTGTCTAAACGACGTGAGCGATATGAGCTAATAGCCTTATTCAAAATTGTTAATGATAGGTTGGATTGCCCTGAATTTCTAGAATCTTTAAATTTCCGGGTTCCAAAACATGCGTCTCGCTCAACCGATATTTTTTACATCGATCATCATGAAACTAGTTATGCTAAGAATAGTCCGGCCACTCGCTTAATGAGAACTGCTAACATGCATTCAGCTATGTTGGACATATTTTGTACAAATATTGAATGCCTAAAGGCTATAGAATTATGAAATGTTTTCCTTTCTTATTTAGTTTTTAGTTTTTAGTTTTTAAAATTATTTCCATTTAATTTTAGTCTTATTTTTCTTTTTTTCTTTTTCTTCTTTTTTACACATTCTTCATTTCATTCTCCTTTACATTTATATATATAAGCTGTATTTTTCGTTGAGGGTCTTGCACCCGTAAATAAATAAATAAATAAATAAATAAATATGCACTATATTAAATTTTTTTTTCCTTTTTAAAATACTTATTCCATTATTCAAATAACACGCGAGAGATCGAAGAGTCCTAATTGACGAAGCAGTTAATAGAAGCGGGGTAAATGGCACGAAAGTTATTAAGCCATTGACCGATTTCGAAAAACGAGTTCTGACGTTGATGGCACCGGTGCCAGTTCAAATATTTATTTATTATTATTTCATCTACTGAACATATATATTCTACAGACTAAAAAAGAAATAACAATACTAATAATAATGCCATTTAATCACACCGTTTTAGGCCATCAATTACTGCCTTCTTAAAGATAGATCTACTGTCAGTATGGTCGATCATGTTAGAGATAGAGTTAAAGTGAAGCACACACCTAGAGATCGGTTCATTAGATCCGTACCTAGTACGATGTGGATCCACGTAAAGAAGAGATCTAGGCCTTAAAATTTTAGAAGGAATATAGAGCTTGTAAAGAGATAAAAGTTCTGGTGAATTTATGCTGTAAGTTAAACAGTCCCTGACAAACATAATGCTTAAGAAAGTTCTGCGCGACCTTAACGTCATTATATCTAGTAATTGGCATCTAGCCTCATAGGCAGGTAAAGCCGAAGCCCAGTTCAATCTACGTAGAGCAAATCTCGTAAACCTCCTTTGGATCTTTTCAATCCGACTAATGTGGACCTCATATGATGGATCCCAAACCACGACGCAATATTCCAAAATAGGACGCACTAGAGATACGAAGAGTGATTTGAAAGTATAAGGGTCATGAAAATCCGCTGAGGATCGATTAATGAAACCCAACATTGAGTTGGCTTTAGATATGATATAATCAACATGAGAATTGAATGATAGTTTTTCATCAAATATGACACCAAGATCTTTAACTTCATTCGTTCTACCCAACAGTAAATCATCCATCCTGTAATCAAATAAGAGTGGAGAAGAAGTTCTAAATGCCGAAAAAATTTTACATTTTGGAATACTGAGTCGTAATGAATTTGAAATACACCATAAATTGAATTCATCTAAATCATTTTGAAGCCCTTGACAGTCCTCCAGGCAAGAGATCTTCGAAAAAATTTTCACATCATCAGCGTACATAAGACACTGTGAGTGCTTCAAGATTAAGGGAATATCGTTAACAAAAATTAAGAACAATAGCGGTCCTAAATGACTACCCTGTGGTACACCAGATACTACATCAATGAACGATGAAGTAACGTTACCTATTTTTACTAACTGTTTCCTGCTATGGAGATACGAAGTAATCCACTCGAGAAAGTTTGAATGGAAACCAAGCGATTCCATTTTTTTTACCAGTAAACCATGGTGAACCCTGTCAAAAGCTTTTTGAAAGTCCGTAAACACAGCGTCCACTTGACAACCATTTTCAATAGAGTTTAAGCAGAAATTAGTAAAAATGGATAAGTTAGATGAGGTTGATCTACCCTTAATGAATCCATGTTGATAATTTGTAATTTTTTCTCTAATGGAGAAATACAACTTATCTTTGACAATGCTTTCAAAAAGTTTCGGAATGGATGAGATCTTAGAGATAGGTCTGTAATTTTCAACCGAGTTCTTTTTACCTGACTTAAAAATCGGTGTCACGTATGAAATTTTCCATTCATCCAGAAATCTTCCGGAAGTAAGCGACTTATTGAACAAAATTGTGAGGGGATCATGAAGTGATAGCGCACAGCATTTCAAAAAGGCTGCAGGAATTAAGTCATAACCAGCCCCTTTACCAGCGTCGAGACTTAACAACGCAGACAACACATCATCGTTGGACAAGTGGATAGCACCAAGGTCAGTTAATGGTACCAAATGATCAAAATTAGGATTACTCTGCCCGCTAAGTACAGACCCGTCTAAATTATACACAGACTTGAAAAAATCAGCAAAAAACTGACAAGATTCCTTCGTACTGCTCGACAATTTTCCCTCGTACTCGACACGATCAGGAATTGCCGAGTCTTTCCGTTTTAATAACTTTACTTTTTTGCAAAGGAAAAGCCGTTTTTTGTGTGTTTTAAAAGATTTCTTTATTGACTCAACCGTTCCGGTTGCGCGTCGTTTTCCTTGTGTCACTTTTGAATCTCTCCCGCAAATTACAGTGCTTCTCCACCTAGCAACTCTTCTCGACCGCAACATACAGTGTCTCTCAAACATTTTTAAAATTTACACTACAACTCGGCCGACCTGACATTTGGTCGACCGCGACCAAAATAAAAAAATTAATTTCAAGCATTACGTATGGTGTTGTCATGTTTAGCCTGAGTACGTGATGACTTCTCCTTATCCAACCATTTTTTTATCCGCGACGATTCGATTACCCCATCGTAGGGAATTTGGGTTAACTGACAATTCTCGATATCTCGAATGACGTATCTGTCATTAGGCAAAGCTTTATGGACAACATATGGACCGCGGTATTTCGGAATCAGTTTTTTATTCGTACCAATAGTGGTGTCAACATTCTTGATGACGACATAATCTCCGACTTCAAAGGTCTTGGCAGGCACATTATGCTTCTGGGAGTACTTCAGGTTTCTTTCTTGTATCTTTTCAATGGACAGAGAGGCTTCTTTTCTAATTCGTTCTAAATTTCTTTCAGAATTTGTATTCAACTTTGCTTCTAGATACTCGGTGAATTCATCTATTATAACCCCGCGCTGATCTACACCGAATAGCAATTTACTAGGCGTCTGCTTTGTTGCATTATGAACAGAATTATTGATACTATACTCAACGCGGGACAACATAGCGGACCAATCGGCATGGTTGATAGGTTCGCTTAGCTTACTTAACATGCCCTTTATTACTCGGTTCACTCTTTCCACCTGTCCATTAGCTTGGGGGGATGCAACGGCAACTTTAACATGGATAATGTTGTGTTTCTGAAGGTAGGAGCCGAAATCGACAGAAGTGAAACAGGACCCGCGGTCCGTAACCAAACGCCTAGGACGGCTGTAATAATTAAAATACTTGTCAAGGCAACATATTACCTCCTTAGTACTTGTTGTATTGACCGGATATAGTCTCACAAATTTTGTAAATCCATCTACAACCAGCAGTATGTGTTTTCGTTTTGAATTAATTGAAGGTAATGGACCAAAGTGATCCAGGTGGATCGTGTCAAAAGGAATCGGTTCCTTGGGTATGTTATGTAAATTATATTCATTTGACCGAGGTGGGACGGAGTACATTATACACTTAATACAATTTTTGATGAATTTCCCAATTTTTTCTTGCATATTAGGAAACCAATAGTTTTTCTTTAATTGCTCGTAGTTTTTTTCTATTCCCTGATGGCCAATCTTCTCATGATTAAGACGCATAACATTATTCTCCATTTCTTGTGGCACGTATAGGCGTAAGAGTCCCGAGCAACTTTTTCTGAACACCAATCCATCCTTCAATTCATAACCCGGAACTGGGGCCAAACATAATTGTTCAAACAAGGACTTAATTCTTTCATCACGATTCTGGGTTACTTGAACATAAAAGTCCAATTCATCACTATCGACAGAAGCTACAAAGTGCTGTGGGGAGTCGGTGTATTTAGATGCTTCAGTATTAACAGCAGTTTCATCACTTAAGTTATCATAGGGTGGCTTAGGGCCGCAGGCTGAAGTTTTCATAAGGTCGACGTCAGGTTTCTCAAATTGAAGATCAGTAAGATCCCTATTACCGGTGAGGTCATTAGAAGTGTTAGAACCACCTGCGCACGGAAAGTCCGATTGTTTCAAAAGAGGATCGCTGGATTCAATTTCTTTGGCTGGATGACACCGGCTCAAAGCATCGACATGCCCCATGAAAACTGCACTTCTATGCTGTATAGTGTAATTATAGTTCTCCAATTCCAAAGCCCATCTGGAAATTCTAGGGTTAATCTGTTTTTTACTGAGGGTCAGAGTAAGGGAATTACAATCCGTTATAATCTTAAATGGGATGCCTTCTAAATACACACGGAAGCGTCTAAGGGCATAAATTATAGCTAGCGTTTCGAGTTCGAAGCTATGGTATCGTGTTTCGGCTAAAGAAGCTGCCTTCGAAAAGAAAAGTACTGGATGGAACTTATGATCATCCTGCCTTTGCATTAATACAGCCCCAAATCCGGCTGAGCTCATCACAATGGAGCTCGGTTTCTTTCTTTGGATTATAAATAGCCAGTAATGGGGCAGCTGCTAATTTGTCCCTCAGTTCATTAAAGGCAGCGGCACATTCCTCAGTAAAATTGTAAATTGCTCCTTCGTGCGTAAGTGACAACAACGGTCTCGCTATTCTTGAGAACAGCGGTATAAATTTACGAAAGTAAGAGAACAGTCCCAAACAGGTCTTAAGTTCGCGTAAATTTTTCGGGACCGGGTACTGCTTAATTACTTTAACATGGGCATTGCTTGGGCGTATACCAGATGCATTCACAGCATATCCAAGATATTCGATTTCTTCATAGCCAAATCGACATTTGCTGAGCTTCAGTTCAAGACACTTCTCGGAAGTACGTCTTAAGACTTCTCCCACTAAACTTAAGTGGGCTTCGTAAGTAGTGGAAGCGATCAAAATATCATCCATGTATATTATTATTGATCTCTTCTCCAGCATATCCCTAAAAATTTCGCAAATGAAACGCTGAAAAACAGCGGGGGCATTCTTCAATCCGAACGGCATGTGTAGGTATTCATACTGTCCGTTCGGTGTGACAAAAGATGTGTATTTTACTGACTCGGGAGACATCTTAACATGATGAAACCCGTTCTTCAAGTCCAGTGTTGTAAAATACTTCTTTCCTTCTAAGTACTCTACACAATCCTCTATAAGCGGAAGTGGGTAATTATCCCGAATGGTTGCTTTATTAAGCGCTCGGGAGTCCATACACATTCTCGTATCGCCGTTCTTCTTTTTAACCAACACTATGGCTGAGGCATAAGGGGAACTACTAGGACGAATTATCCCGTTTGACATAAGTTCTGCGGTTATCTTTTGTACTTCAATTCGCTCATAGTAAGATAAACGTCTGGGCGAACAGTGAAAAGGGGCATCAGTTGTAAGATGTATCTTCATTTCATAGTCATGAGGTTTCCTTGCCAGGTATTTGGACTTAAGTAGTTCTGTCTAATGATGTCATTAAGGGCCTCGCTTTGTTCTTTACCTAGGTGGGGACTTACGTCGATAAGTGTCTCTTTGCAATCAGGAATGTAATCGGGCAATAGCGTACTGTTGTCAAATTCGTCGCAACAAGTGGTCGCACACGGGTTTTCAGACGACACACAGGGATTCTCAGAGGCCGCAGAAGGGTTTATAGAATGCGTGGGCAAATTTTCATATGATACCGAGGGACCTACATTGGGTATACATAAGACTTCAGGCAGACAATTAACATCAATATGGCAGCAGTATCCTACATCTGGGCTCTCAGAAGTTTCGACTACTAACCCTAAGTTAGGTATCTCTTCAATCATGCGGTTATCAGTAGATGCAGAGGAAATATTACGCGGCATTATCGCATCACTACTGGTACTGTTTTTGTTTGGTATTACACTTCGATATTGTCTCTGTACAGTTAGAGCAGAAGGAAGAAAGTCATCACGCACCTTAGGCTTTACATTGCCATTGGTTAAATCAAGAGCACATAGCACAAGCGGTTCAGTGTTTTTCAAATTCATTTTATTTTGACTCTCATATAATTCAATATTAAATTTCTGTAGTACATCGCGTCCCAATATAATCGGAATGAGCGTCAGTTCATCGGGCAGAATTAAAAGGGTTATTGCTTTAGTTTTATTCCGAAATTTTAAAGAGCATTTTAATTTACCGTAAATTTGGAGTCGTGTGTTTCCTAATCCTAAGTATTTAGTAGGTACCATCCTTCCAGTCATGGGTAATGGAACCAGGGATCTCGTGATAAAACTAACGGGGCTGCCGGTATCAAAAACAGAAAAACACTCCCTTACTTCTGTGCTCTTGCCGAAACCAGAAACATGAACAACACTCACCTTATTTAGGATGTTAACATATGTTGCGTCTGTTGCGTTATTTTCATCGTCGTCCGAATCCAATGGACTTTTCGGGTCATCAGTGTGGCCGAAGTTGACAGCTATCTGGGTTGGTTTCCTGACAGTTTGGGCGGCGGTTCTTGTGGGACAGTCCTTATGCTGGTGCCCAACCTTCCAGCATTTGAAGCACGACCCGGGTGGTCTCTTATCGTAAGGGCACTGACTCTGGTAATGTCCAAGGCGGCAACAATTATAGCATCTGGTTTTTTCATCGGTGGCTCTGACAGCTGGTTTGGCAGCAGTTGGGATCGTGTTCTGCGGTCTCGGTCTCGCATAATTTTCACGTCTGTTTACACTGGTGGCGGTGGGCGTTCCAGAAGGCGTCTTTCATGAAGATCTAGCAGCTTCTTGAATTGCGGCATAGTTTGTGCGCTCAATAAGAGGCATGTTTCAGCATTGGGAAACTGAAGTCCATCGATGATAAAGTTGATTAACTCAATCTCCGTCACCTTTCCACGCTTAGCGATGGCCTGCATCTCTATTACATATCGCTGTAATGTCTCAGTTCTCTTATTCCATTGGCGGAGGCTCAGCTGCTGATACATCTCCTGCACCGTAAAGTGCCGACCAAACTCGATCCAAAGTTCCTCCTTCAGTTCAGCGTAGGATGCTGCACGTGTAGTTTTCAGGTACGCTGCAGCTGTGCCAGTCAATTGCCGTCTGAGACCTATGAGCCTGGCACGTTCATCTTGTCTTCCCGTCTCGAAAACTGACTCCAGGTCCTCGATAAAAGTTTCGACGTCATACCCGTCATCTCCACTAAATTGGTTCACCATGTACTGGACGTCTGTTAAGTCCAGCTTCTTAGCGATTTGGAGTTGATGCGGTTCATTTTCTTCTAACTGGCGAACAGCCTTCTGCAGTTCCAAGATTTCTTTTCTCTTCCTAAGAAGAGCAATCTCAGCATCAGCGAGTTGTAACTCATCATCGGTGGTCACTGACAGCGGCGTAAGTGGGCGTCTAGGTACATTGGACTGACCAGAAACGGAGGCAGGTGCCACTCTGATGGCGGGCGCAGAGTCATCGACATGAACCACAGCGGCAGTGGCCGAAACAGCAGGAGCAGAAGTGCATATGTATCGCGCAGTGGGGGCACAAGTGGCCGCTTCGTTTGTAGCTGCAGTGGTGACAGCAATTGCCGAAGTCATAATCCGGCAATAAGCATCTAAGGCTGCCTTCAGAGCGGCAGTATCCAGTGCGGTGGTATCTCGTCTGTTGTCGTCGGTAGCAGCGGTATCTGTAGTGGCAGCGGTATCTGTAGTGGCAGCAGTAGCCCGTGCATAAGTGGCGTCGTCATCTGGGGCAGCAGGTGTTTTCTAGTTCGAGGTTATGTCTCCGATATTATCCGTATCTTCGGAATTCTCTGATGCATTCCGGCATGAATTCGAGTTTGCGTCAGGTGTCACATCAACCGAAGCATTGTACATCATACGTAGTTGCGAGATGTTAGCTGAAGTCGGTATCTCAATGCCAGATGCCCGCAACGCTTCCTGCAGTTCAGATTTAGTCATGCGAGCCGACATTTCTTGGCTCATTCGCAAATTAACTTTTCTAAGTTCGATTAATTGATAGTGTTATTTGGGCGGACCCCACACCTGAGTTTTAATAACTTTACTTTTTTGCAAAGGAAAAGCCGTTTTTTGTGTGTTTTAAAAGATTTCTTTATTGACTCAACCGTTCCGGTTGCGCGTCGTTTTCCTTGTGTCACTTTTGAATCTCTCCCGCAAATTACAGTGCTTCTCCACCTAGCAACTCTTCTCGACCGCAACATACAGTGTCCCTCAAACATTTTTAAAATTTACACTACACCGTCTTGAATTAATAAAAGTCCAGAACGCTTTGCTATCCTTCTTTATGCGGCTTTCTGTTGATAAGATATATTGCCTATACAAGAAACGATTTAAAAAATCAAATTCCTTCCTTAGTCTAATAAATTGGTTTTTATCGACGTAGTTTTGGGATGCTTTGAAACGTTTGAAAGCCTTATTTTTAGCATTTTTTATATTGTACAGTCTAGAATTGTACCATGGTAAGTTACGCCTAGACCTCTTTCTCACTATAGGAATAAACGATTTAAAAGCTATATCAAGATAATATTTAAAAAAGGCATATGCTTCACTTAAATCCAAATTCAAGAATATTGAGTTCCAGTCTATGGAAAGAAAGTATTGATTTAACGCAACATAATCGGCCCTGACAAAATCGTAATGCAATACATTTTCATTTACTGAATTCGAGATAAAATTATAAAATTCAACATTGAGAACAAGAGCCTAATGATGAAGGCTATTATTTAACATAGGCAATTCTACTTCTATCAACTTAGTCATGAAATCATTATTTGTAAACACTAAATCCAAAATTCTATTAAGACTATTTCTTATGGTGTTGATCTGAAAAAGGTCCATAGAGTATAGCGAATCAGTGACAAGAAATTCACATTCTGATCTAATATTAAATGGAACCAACTTCATCAGATCATCATCAAAGATCCAGTTTACAGTACTCAGGTTAAAATCGCCAACAATGCAAGGAAATTGTTGTTCAGAGAGCTGGCTCACAATTTGTTCTATATTATCAATGTGGATTTTATACAAAAACTTTGAACTATTAGGCGGAATGTAACTAACGCAAAAAAATATTGTGCATTCAGATGAATTCTCGGATACGTTACAATTTACGCTTACACAAAGCTGTTCGATATCGTCAGTTTTGCAAAGTAGATCAACCTCTGTGCTATGTAGACGGGAGCTCACCGCTATTAGTACACCTCCACCGCGCGACCTGCCAGTTGATGATGAACGATCACAACGATACACGACGTATTGGTTGACGAATAATTCAGAGGAGAAGAACTGCGAGTTTAACCATGTTTCTGTTAGAATTATGACATCGTATTCAAGATTTGAAGATTGCAAGAAAAGCTCGCGAGTTTTAGTACGAATACCTCCCGCGTTTTGATAGTATACAGAGAATGATGGAATCGGAACATGAGTATTTTCTCCTACGAAGTCTTTATATTTATCTCCGGATTTTCGTTTTTTGCACGATATATAAACGACTTCACTTGTACCAAAAAAGGCCAGAAAGTAGGATCTGTAACCATTCCGGTAAACGACGAAGGAACGCCAATTTTGAAGCTTACAAAACGGAAGGTCGAAAGATCCGCATCGCGCTTGGTAAGCCTACTACATACAATCATTTCCTGTTGAATCCCGAGCTTTTTCGCGACAAATTCTGTTAACGCTGATTCCGATGTCTTGACGTGAAAACGCGAAATATGGAACCATTTTAATATGGGAATCACCTTGAGGCTAGTTGCCGATGTTATATCAGAGCCGACAAAAGGGGTTTTAGCCTTACGCCTATTGTTCTTTCTAGAAACCAAGCTCCATTGATTGGAAGATTCATCATTTCCATCATCTTCAATCCGACGATTTCCATGACGATTATCACTTTCTGCTGGAAGCTTTGACAACGACGATACAGAACTTGTTTTTGGTTTTGTTTTTCGGGTTGGTGCACCCACACTAACTACATTTGCATTTCTGGGCCGCAAACGTGATAACGGAGATATCATATCGGCTGCATCAGTAATTAAAGCTGTCGATGTAGAGTGATTGCTAGGCAACGATGACGACGACGACGACGACGCGACAGGACCGTTCAAACACACCGTGGGCATAGTGTTACGAATAGGCGACGGCACACATGTACGGTTAATGTCAATTAGAACAGCATTGAGTTTATTTTGCAGTACATTAAAATCACTATGCAGAGATTTCACAGTTTCTTTTGTTTTTAAAATTTTTGAAGCATACGCTGAGGATGACGACGGTCGGCATTTCAAACAAAACCAATAAAGGCCACTAGCAGAATTTGCCACTGCATCTCCAACAATACCGGATAATCCCACGCATTTGCTGTGAAAAACTTTCGCACATAAGCCGGAGCAGCACAGAAAAGGTGTCTTATTGTCTTTATCGACACACGCTGATACACTGCACTCCGCCATAAAGTTAGTTACCGAAAATTTCCGAAATTTAATTAAGTAATAGTAATAATATCGCGACACTAATAAAAGTACGCGAGAGAGTTGAAGTAATACGTCCGAAACGTCGCTATGTATTTGTTATATTTAAATTTAAGTTGATGGTGATACTACGATGCGGGAGTTCGGTGCTCCAATTCAGGAATCGATTGTAAGTATTCACTATTATCTTCTTTTCCAGTCTTTGAAGATGCCAATCTCTTCTATTTGAAGAGCCAATGATAGACGGGGAAGATCAGGAAAATCTACCACCTACCGATAATCTACTAGCTGACGACAAACTACCAGCTGACGACACTAGTGAATTGTCTGCTGTGACTGAAAATACTCCACGCCCGCCAGCATTAGCGTCACATAATGCTACACGGAGGGAAAGACCACAGCGACCACAGATATCCTCAAATGACGAGCTGAAAAAAATTATTCAGATCTCTATCTGAATAATTTTTTTCAGCTCGCTCCTCTGAGCGAAGACTGAAATAAGAAGAGGAGGAGCTTGCTATTGAAAAAGAAACGCTTGAGCTGAAAAAAAAAAATTAAAAATAGAAGAAAGGAAGGCGTCTGCACTTTGTGTACTTTTAGAATTTTTCAGGAGTTTGGAATAAAGCCCATGATCCAATCAATGCATTCTTACTGCATTGAAGGGCAGTGCAATTTTTTCCATGATCCAATCAATTCAGGGGGTGGGGACCGACAGGGTCCGGACCCCCTCCCGAAATTCTCAAAGAATTCAAAGTAATGAGAATCAAGTTTATTTTTTTGTCAATTGCATTGATAAACACCCTATGTAATAATAAGAAATATATAATGTATCATTCATTATCTATGTACATTTACATTTCCTACGATTGCGATTTGAAATCGGTCGAGTTCGATGGGAAGGCGGGTCAAGAGTGAATTAATTCTTCATTTGTTGTTTTTATAACTGTCAAAAAAGACAAATGTTTTAGTTTAAACTACTAAACTAAAACAATAAATTAAGTAATAAATAGTAATAAAAATACCGGTATGCACATGTGTACTTATTTGTTGTGTAGTTTGCTTCTTTTAGGGTTCCGTAGATAAAAAAGCGTGATATGTACTTACACAGTTTTTCAATTTATTGTATCGTGTACGTTTAGTGTGCGTATACTGGCTACTATTCAGAGTGTCCGGTACATGAGTGGCAATATTTTAAGGAGTGATTCCTTGTTGTATTTTGAGAAAAAACATGTTCTACAAAATGGGTAATTTTTCAATATCCGAGGAGATAAGGATGGTAAAGAAAAGTCTTTTGGACATGTACTCTCCTCACAAAAACTGTTATATCTTCAAAACTAGCAATCACAATTTAACATATCATAACTTGTTTTTAGGGAATCGAACTATGTGGGGAAAAAACCGTTGGAAAGCCGAGATTAGACATTCTTCAATCCAGTGGCGGCTCGTGCCTTTCTTAATTGGAATATTAAAACACTACTTTGTCGAACTAAAACTATATGAGACATTTTCAAAACAAAAAATCACTCGTAACTTGATGACTTTTTTCTCTGTGAGGCTCAGCCTCACTAGCCTCATGTGGCGAGCCGCCAACGCTTCAATTCATATCTCCTACATGGTTAATGTCATGAAATTGAAACTTAAAGACGGACTAGAAATAAAATTTTGAGCGGGAAGAGCGACGTCCACGGGTGGGGGGGGGGGGTGAAAAACTTACCTCTGATAAGTTAGTAGTGTCAAACCCTCAAAATTAAAAAAAAATAATTATCTTAATTTGTTTCTATTTTGTTGCTATTTTGTTCCAAAAAATTAATTTTGTTGCTCAACCCCTTTTCCTAGAAACGGAACACTGCTAGCTTAACAGTTAAGCTAGCAGTGACATCTGTAAATAATAGCTTTGTGGAAAAACTTTTGATGGCATATTTTGTTGCTCTACATTTCTCAAAAAAAATATTTTGTTGCTCAACTCCTTTTCCTGGAAACCGGTACACTGCTATCTTAACAGTGGAGCTAGCAGTGACATCTGTTAATAACAGCTTCGTGGAAAAACTTTTGATGGCATATTTTGTTGCTATTTCGTTGCTCTACATTTCTCAAAAAAAATATTTTGTTGCTCAACTCCTTTTCCTGGAAACCGGATCACTGCTATCTTAACAGTGGAGCTAGCAGTGACATCTGTATTGTTGCTATTTTGTTGCTCTACATTTCCCAATAAATAATTACTCCTTTGCAATAACATTTTGAGTATTAGTGTTTAATAACCCAGTAGGACTTGTATTGATTACCACATTAATGCAGTATTTATTACTCGTAGTCCATTATGACTACTTTTTGCAAGAAAACATCAATTACATTAACACGGCGTTGTCATAGGCGGGAGGTGATCAAAGCTACTTTCTGCATTACCAAACACTGATGAAAGCATCAATAGCTAACTTATTAATGACATCATCAATGGTGTGTAAGGCATCTTTTCAACGATGATTTCATCATTCTTTGTTATCGATGTTTTCATCACTGCAAAATCATCAATAAGTTCACTAATGACTAGAACTAATCGGTGCCCTGGAAATTCGCACGATGGGTTAATACGGAATATTTTTTTGCCCCAGTGCTTCAGAAGATCGCTGTTCGAAGGGGTTATATAGAAACTAAGGAATAGTACCTTATGAGCGAAAATATCTGAAAATCTTAAATGGAAGTGCAGGTAGGTACATATCAATTAAAACAATTCAATGTAAATAAAGGAAAATTAAAATATTTCAATATAAAAACATGCATACATACTCATATAAAAAAAAAAAAAAATAAATATTAAAAAATAATAATTCCAGTTAGCCAATTAATTATTGCTCTTTTGCCTTTCAATGCACAAATTTTTAAAATATCTATTTTTAAATATTTTCAAGGATGCTTGGACATCTTTTTTATATTCTTCCTTGCAATAGAGCTTCTGTAAAAAAAACATTAATATATGTATTTATGTGTACTACGTTACAACTTACGGAATAAAATATCGTTTATTCGCGGATATTCCTTCAATGGTCTTTTCCCTTTCAACCCATCATAATTATGGGTTGTAATTATTTCAGTGCTGAAAATTCGGTTTAAATTTTTTTTTAGGCCTCCAGGCTTAAGTACATTTTTAATGACAGATATCTGTTAAAATTAATGTGAATTTTAATTTATTATGTTATTAATGTCGTTATGTATATACGATATAGACTTACAAATTCTTCTTCTTTTCCCTCAATGTCTGCCTCAAGGCTTTGTAGGTCAGCAGCATTGCTCAGCGGAAAGCGCACGATTGCTTCAGGAGTAGTATTCTTTTTAACAAGCTGCTTCAAAAGCGCAGCGTTTTCAGCATGAACTTTCATAATCTCAATGTTTTGGTTTTGTACCATTTCTGAAATATACAAAATAGAATGATGGCAATGGAAATAGGTTTTAAAGTGTTTAAAGCAGACAATACCTTTAAGAGACTGTATATCATTTTTGAGGCCATTCATTTCTACCATGATTTCATCTGATTTGGTTTTTTCTGGTAAATCTAATAGTAAAAAAAAAATCTATATAATTCGAAGGATACTAGGATATTTGATAATTTTATAATACCTTGTTGAAGAGTTGCATTACATTTTTGTAAAGGAACAGCTCTTAGTGGCACGTTGAAAGTTTTTTTAATATTATTTTCTTTGTTGTCCATTCTTTTTCTAAAAAAATCGATTATAAAATTGTTGAATATGTGCAACTGAATTATTACTTTAGTGAGTACATCCGTGGAGAAGTGGGATCAGTAAAAAGTTCTGTTTATAAGGCAAACAAATATATTTAGATGCAAATTTTTCCAGCTCAAAAATTTCAGTTTCTTGTGCTGTGTGCTGGTCTGTTAAGTATATACCTATAGATGTCGAATCCAAAGGCTCCGTAAAAAATGGCCGATTATTTAGGAATCGTTGTCCCAAAATAAATTTTCCGTTTTCATTTTCACGAAAGCCAGTTATTTTTATTGGAATAAAAGGATCTTCTATGCAACAGCAATTATCGGGTTCAGTTAGACTTAAAAAATTCAAATTTGTTTGAAGACTTTTTATGTCACCATTAATAGTTTTTTTAAACCCATAAGGTTCTTTTTGAATAACTAGATCTTCGTGATATATTTTATTATTCAACTGTTGAAGTATCTTTGTTGGCTTTTTAACATATTTTTTTAATTTCTGCATGTGATTTTCGAAGTTATATGCTGTGAAATCGCCGATGAAGCCTATTTCTTTAATACATTCCGTTATGTGCAAGAGGCAGTGTACATTATATGTCACACTTTTTTCTGTATATATAGCTGGAAAATTTTCTACGAATAATTTGATCATTTCATTTGCCACATGTATATTACGTTCATAGCTTTTTGGGCATGAAAGTATACGGTAAGAACAGTGTAGAAGTAGAAAGTGGTAGTAGCAGTCATAATCTACAAAATCTTTCAATGCAATTATTCCCGTGTACAGAATAAATTGTCTAAATTCGGTTGATTTCTACTTAAGAATTTCATCAAAGGATCTGGGCTTTCGGACAAATTCCTTCGGTACAAGAGGTGCAAGTGATTCGAAACTTTTTGACATTCTGAGCTTGTCCTCTGAATTCAACTTAGTACTACATGTTGTACCTTTCATTATACATAAGATCATTTTTCTAGTTACGCCCAGATCCATCAAATGCATTGGATCCAGTGGAAATTGTGACACTAATCCTATCCCTGCAGTCTCAAGAATGCTCTCTTTTTCTCGGTAATATACACTATGATGATTTATATCTTTCCGTTTTCTAAAATCGTCATCTGTCCGTAAAGTTGAGCTAGTAGTACTGTATGTGACTACGTGATCCTTAATATGTCCAATTTGATAACATTTATTGCACCCGTGAAACGAATTATGTCCCACTGTTCCACAAACAAAAGATCGGGCGGGTGCATCACATATAAATGCTTTTATTCTTAAATAAACTGTTTTATTCGAAAAAACAACGCCGTGTTCGTTTAAATGTTTGAGTTCATTAACAAAATCATGTAAATAATGATCAACATTAAACGGCTTTTTTTTACCGACATATGAGCCAATTAGAAATACTTGGATGTTTTCAATGTTCATAACATTTCCTAGTATTGGCCATAAAGTCTGACCTGAACTTTTAAATAGAGGTAATCCATCTATTCCAATATTCAATACAACTTCATCAATATTATTGAGTAAAAATGTTCAATTTTTTTCAATTGATTTGCGATGCCAAAATGGTAGTAAGTACCTGGCGCCACAGTTCTTTCGACAATCTTTTCATTATTTTTTAAAAGACCTTTCAAACAAATGGGTACATTTAAATTTTCTGCCTTTAATATTTTCAATAGAGATTCAATACAATCTCTCGATAGGTTGTATTTAATATACCAATTTTTTAATGTTTCTTTCAAAGGCATAACCTCATTTTCGGAATGTACATAATTCCCATTTTCTTTTTCTATTTGATTACCTTCAATAATATTGTTTAATTCTTCTCGGTCATTTTGTTTATTTACAATATAATTATGTCTGTCCCCGTTGTCATTCTTTTCTAGTTTTTTAAGTAAACTATTTCGTTCCTTCTCTATTAAACGATACAAATTTCGCTTGCTGAATCCTGACATGATTTATCACTGAAGGGTTCTGAAACTAAGCTATCCGATTTTTTTTAATACATATTTTTTCTTTGGATTATTTGTAATGAAAAAATTCAAAATTCTATGTATATCGGACCTAAAAAATATTGAGGATTCTTGTATAATATAATATTTCAAGACCATTTCAGAATGGTAGGTAGGAAGTGAAGTACCCCGAACGATGAACTGATCCTTATCAATAAAAATAAATGTTCATATCGCCAACCTGACATTGCATTTATAACAGGATTTTGGTTTGGTTGTTACGCATGACTTCTGAGTCAGGATTTAATCCTTCGATTGATGGGGGCTCGAGTTATTATCGTTGCGTAAGCGAGCCTTGGGGGCTTTCAGAACAAAGCGAAGGCTGACTATTTCTTGAAAGGAGTAGTTGAAAATTTTAGAGAATGGAATTTACTATTGAAAACAAAGCAGCTAATGACTTTTTTATATATAAATTAATTCATAAACAGGTGGAAAATGGACGAATGTGAATGTAAATAAATGTGAATAAATTTAATTACATGAAGACTTACCTTTTTTACACAAAATATGTCGAATAGTACTTATAAAAAACAATAAAACTACGTGTGGAAAACAACCGTCACCATATAGAACACTTTTAATACTACGTGCGAAAATATGATTTCATGGCCGCAATCATTTGTTTTCTAGAACGATTCGTTGTTTCAGTTTGCGAACTACAAAAATGTAAATGTTGACTACTTTTTGCATTACATACCCATTACCAGGTAATCAATTACTAATATGAAAAGATCCATCGCTGAAATAATGCATTACTATTGTAATTGGTGGGCATAAGTCCTACTGGGAAAATTCCAAAGCAAATTTTTCTTGTTGAGTAGTTAATGTATGTAAATAGACAAATTGATTATGATTCCGCTTTTGGCAGTTAGGGACGTATTGCATACAAATATCGTTAAATGTGTTTGCCAGGTACCAGGCTATCATAAAACGAAAACAATCAGGCAGGCATATTTGAATCGAGTACAAAAATTTTTAAATCCAGATCGCTTTTTGTGTAGGGGAGAGTGCTGTACCTTGGAACGAAAATCACTTTTTATTTTTTTATGCAAAATGTACTATATTGTTACGTGTAAGCCTGGCCACCGCGCAACTCGATCGATTACGAATAGGGAAACAGCAACAACCGAATACCTAAGCTGCAAAGTAACCCAATCAAAAGTCTAGTTGAGTAAATAAGGAGAGCGGAACCACACGACTATATCTCCCCTCTAATCAAATGCGCTCGAATGTATTAGAACAGCCTATAGAAGATCAAATGGAATGCTCTCAAGCTTTCCAGAAATCTCTACACACACCACCGAACGAAGATTCAAGAACAGTCTCGACTACAGACAAGTGGTATAAAATCGGATAAAGCTTTCAGCGAGATATATAGTAATTGTTATTACGTCGACTGTGACAGCCAGCGTGTATACGCGACCGTATTGGTGGAAAGCGATCGATTGCGTGTGATCGAATCAAGCGAAATAAATAAGCGGGCGGTATTGCCATATAGTGCGAATTATTGTGCGATAAAGTGCGATTAAATAAATTATCACTTATTTTGATTTTAAACGAATTGTGTTTTACTTGAAATCCCGGCGAACCCCTAGCTCGCAACAACATGTAACGCGATGAAAATTTGAGGGGTTAACATTGACCCACTTACTTATAATACATTTTTTTTCAGCGAACAATATCATTCCAAATTTGAAAAAAAAAAAAATTGAAATTTCAGAAAAATTTGTTCCAAGGTACAACGAAACGTTGTACCAGCACTAGTTGTACCTTGGACCGCTTTGCAAATTAGGTAAAAATAAAGAAAATACTAACTTGGAAAATGGAGATATTTATTAAATATAATTAACCCTTATCGAGCCAAAGAAAAAAAGATCTTAATCACGCCGAAAAGGTACTCGGGTACCTACTGTTACAATCACTTAATTTCTTATTATAATGCATAAATTTGGTATAGATATATTGTTTACAAGTATCTTCACGAAATACTCTTACTGGCAGTAAATCATAATTTAAGTTTTAGCTTCTTTTGTTTATCGAAAATAGTAAAAGAAAAGTAATAGGTACCCGGGTACCTCTTCGGCCCGATAAGGGTTAAAAAAATTCATCATAAAATAGTAAAATGATATAAAATATGTAAAAATGGATAACTATGTAGTACATAAGCAATTTATTTAACATTGAATTTATGGAATGGAAAATTAAAACATATTTTTAGCATCGATGGGAACCTTTCGAATTCCATTCGTACTGCGAGGCATTTTCTGCAAAAAAAAAACACTGTTGTCAGTCAAAACACAATAGTTTTGTATCAGGATTGCTATTTTATGCCATTCCAAGGTACAACACGTGTAACGTTCCAAGGTACAACATGGTCCATTAATTGAATAAAAGCTATTTTTTTAAACCTCCTAATTATCTTACAATCAGATGTTATAGAAAAGAGATAATACATACCTTATTGATAATAATCCTGCATAAAACGATTGTATACCACTACAACACAATAGTTTAATTATTAAACAAACTTAGTTAAAAAAATTACTCACACTAACCTCAAAACACAAATATCAGCAAAAACGCAAGATAACCGACAAAGTAAAGTGATAACAAGACAGGTTGTCTAGATATCAGCTGTTGTAAATGTAGTTCTTGACTCACACACCAGAATGCTCTTTTTAAACACAAAATTAACAACGTTCCAAGGTACAACCATTCCAAGGTACAGCACCCTCCCCTACTACCTTTTACTTTATTATTTTTTTTACCTTGCTCTACACATAATCGGAAAACAGCTATTATAAAATACAAGATTTTTTCACGACTATGACCAAAAATGACGTGTGTGAAGTGGGGCCCTTGTTGAAAAATTTCAAAAAAAATTGAGAGTTCTGTTTGCCCCCCACATAGTTTTATAGTTCTAGAGCATTCTCGGAAATAGTTCCGTTGATTAAAGCAGTAAAATATCGTAAGAAAGTTGAGGGGGCCAACTTCACAATTGTGAAATTTCAAAGTTTTAGAGAAAATGTTCATAAGTTGTTATCGATAGAACTCTTTGGGCAAACGGAACTCTAACTTAAAACACCCCAACCCTTACGGGGAAATACTTTTGCACTGACACGAAAATTTTGTAATTTCAAAGCGCTGTAACTTCTTTTCCTTAAGCGTTAGAGAAAATGTTCATAAAATGTTATCAGTAGAACTCTTTGGGGGGCAAACGAAACTCTAACTTAAAACACCCCAACCCCTACGGGAAAAACGTTTTTTTCACTGACTCGAAAATTTTGTAATTTCATAGCGCTATAACTTCTTTTCCTTCAGCTTCCCGAAACTGGCAACCTTACATTACCCGGAACCGGAGGGTGGGTACCCAAAACTGAATAATATTCATAATTTTTTTTAATGATTTGCTTATAATTTTTTAATGAAAATTCAAAGCTTACCCTACGACAAATATAAAACCAACATTTCTTTTGACAATGTATTAAGTATTAAGCTTTGAAAGTGAAAAATTCTCTTAAAGTGTTCCAAAATATAGATACATTATTTAAAATTGAGGAAAACCCAAAAATTCGTCGAATTTTCAAAAAGTATTGATGACATTTACTCGAGAAAAATCGCAAGCATATATTTTTCCACCTACTAAGAAGCTAAAAAAAATTAAAATAAAATAAAATTGATTTAAAAAATCAATCAATCAAAAAAAATCAAAAATGCAAACAATGTAGCGCCCCTAAAGTTCTATGTCTATACTGTATTCCCTATGTTTCTATTGAAATTGAAAACAAAAAATACGTGAATAAATAAAACAAGAATCTGACATTATTATTATTTTTTGAATGGAAGTCCGAAACATTTTTTTTTGCTAATATGGGGTGTAGGTTACTATGCCACTGACAACCTAAAAAATAACGTTTCTTCTCGTTATTCCTTGACCACATCTCAGCATTAAACGTATTCCGGACTCCTATCCAAAAAATAAAAAATTTTACGGCCGGACTTTTGTTAGATTTTATTTATTCAAGTATTTTTTGTTTTCAATTTCAATAGAAACATAGGGAATACAGTATATACATAGAAATTTAGTGGCGCTACATTGTTTGCATTTTTAATTTTTTTTGATTGATTGATTTTTTAAATCACCCTGCAGGAAAAATAGGCATGATTCAGATCTAAATCAGCTATTGTTTTGCAATGCCATCATAGCTATGATTTATACCTGACCGTTCCATGATTTTATTCACGATATGCACACCCAACCAGTATGAACTATCAGACCTGACATTTTAGTCTGACTCTTACCATACTAATCATACCTACGGCATAGCTTGCGAGTCCTTCATGAATCACACCTTATCGATACAGTCAAATTTCAGATCTGACACATAAAATCACAATCAGGTATTGGTAGTAATACCTGTGTCATATCTTACGATTACTATATAAATCACAGCTGATTTGTATCTGACCGTTCCATGATTTTATTCACGATATGCACACCCAACCAGTATGAAATATCAGACCTGACATTTTGGTCCGACTCTTGCCATATTAGTAATATCTAAAAAAAAATTGAGCTATGTGTGTTTAATCCTACACTGAATTTTTTTTTATTACCTAGGAGGAGGTAGAGGACTCTTCTAAGGCCCGGACTACATGGTCCGTTTTTTTTTGACTCCAGAGAAAATAGGCTCCGCCTTCCGGAAAGAATGGAAACCTAGTCCCATAGAAATGTATGAGATTTTTGCTAGTCGACTACATGACTCCGGAAAACCGCGCGTCCGGAAAACCGCGCGTCCGGAAAAAAACCCGAGCAGGAATTTTTCGACCTATCCGGAATTAAATTTCAAGAACATACAGAGTTGTATGAACTCGACTACAAGTGCGTGTCCGGAATTTTTTCCGGTGTGATTTTGTCACTCGAGTAGCTGAGCTTAATCGAAATGGTCGATTCAGATAGTCCGGGAGGCAGCGACCGAAATTTTGTATCCATTCCTACAAAGCTGATTTTTTGTCATTTTGTTGTTTTTATATGGCAAGTAAATGGAACGGCAGTCTACCGCCCCAATGTGGGGGCAAACAATAATAACAATTGTTGAAACCTGTTAATAAATAATATGTAAATGCCTTATTCCTACAAGACTGAAACTTTTTTGGGTGGTCAATGATACCTAAAAATGCAGTATAATGATAGTCTACCGCGTCGGAGAGGGGGCCATCACGCGTCTACCACCCACGCAAGGTGTTAAAAAATTTCCTTTTTTGACTTATTCCTACAAGGCTGAAAATTTTTTTTAAAATACTTTAGTTTATAAGACAACTAAAAAAGACAGTCTACCGATCAGGTAAGGGTGCAAAGCCTTGATAGACGCAGTGGAATGCACGATCTCCCGAGCGCAGCCACTGCGCCGATCTGCTATAAGTCGCTCTGAATTATTGGATATACCGGGATTAAATTAATATCTACAAGACTGAAACTTTTTTGGGTGGTCAATGATACCTAAAAATGCAGTATAATGATAGTCTACCGCGTCGGAGAGGGGGCCATCATGCGTCTACCACCCACGCAAGGTGTTAAGAAATTTCCTTTTTTGACTTATTCCTACAAGGCTGAAAATTTTTTCTAAAATACTTTAGTTTATAAGACAACTAAAAAAGACAGTCTACCGATCAGGTAAGGGTGCAAAGCCTTGATAGACGCAATGGAATGCACGATCTCCCGAGCGCAGCCGCTGCGCCGATCTGCTATAAGTCGCTCTGAATTATTGGATATACCGGGATTAAATTAATATCTACAAGACTGAAACTTTTTTGGGTGGTCAATGATACCTAAAAATGCAGTATAATGATAGTCTACCGCGTCGGAGAGGGGCCATCATGCGTCTACCACCCACGCAAGGTGTTAAGAAATTTCCTTTTTTGACTTATTCCTACAAGGCTGAAAATTTTTTCTAAAATACTTTAGTTTATAAGACAACTAAAAAAGACAGTCTACCGATCAGGTAAGGGTGCAAAGCCTTGATAGACGCAATGGAATGCACGATCTCCCGAGCGCAGCCGCTGCGCCGATCTGCTATAAGTCGCTCTGAATTATTGGATATACCGGGATTAAATTAATATCTACAAAGCTGCTTTTTTCTCTGTACGTACTTTAAGATAATTATTGTCAACTAAACGTGTTCTACCTTCGATACAATGCGGCTAAAGCTTCGGTAGACATGGCTAAAGTTTTGGCGCAGACTCTGAATTATTGCATACCTATACAGGGTGTTTGGCACTCCGTCCGCCACCTTGTAAGGGGTTATTCCTTGATATATTTGGAGAAAAAAATTGTTCTTCAGGGTGGGTCAATTTTCGATAACAGTGGAGATACAGGGTGGTTAAGAAAAGTTTTTTTGACCGGTACCCTCACTCACTTAAAACGTTATATCTTGAAAACGAATAACCACAAGGCAAAGTTTTAAAGTTTTAAAGAAGAGGGTGTCAGTAGAATTAAAAAAGTAATTTCAAAATGCCTGAGTACCCCAATGAAGAATATGCTGACATTGTGTTAAGTTATGGAGAGTGTCGCGGAAATGGACGAGCCGCGCGAAGGCTTTATCATCAGAAACATCCTCATTGACGGACACCTGACAGGGGAGTATTTCAAGTCGTTTACAGGAGAATTAGGGAAACTGGCAGCGTTAGAACAAGCAGAGTAAATGCAAATCCTGCGCCGATAATCGCTGTTCAGATTGATGAAAGAATACTGCAAGCAGTTCAAAATGATCCATCGATCAGTATCCGACGCTTGGCATTGCAGTTTAACATCTCTACTTCGAAGGTTTGGAGTATTTTAAAAGTAGAACGCTTCCATGCCTACCATCACACACCAGTACAGGATCTGCTACCCATTGATTTCCCCAAACGGATGGAGTTTTGCAATTGGCTCCTTGAACGACAAATAGATGACGATAATTTTTTCAGCAATATTCTGGATGAGTCCCCATTTATCAGAGACGGTATCACAAACTTCCACAACCTACATACGTGGGCTGAGAGCAATCCACACACAAGATGAGCGGCATCATTTCAGCACAGATTCAGCGTCAATTTATGGGCAGGTGTGTGGTGACGATTTCCTTGGACCTATTAGGCTTCCGCCTACTCTAAATAGCTCCAATTACTTACATTTTTTATCAAATGATCTACAGGACTTGTTGGATTATATTCCACTGGTACGATTGGATTCCATGTCTTACCAACACGATGGTGCTCCAGCTCATTACGGCCGATAGATCACAGATTGGTTAAATTCCAATTATAGCAATCGCTGGATCGGTAGAAATGGACCGATACACTGGCCTGCAAGATCTGATCTTACTATTATGGATTTCTTTGTATGGGGACGGATGAAGGACCTTTACTACGCAACGCCAGTAGTAACATTGGAAGATATAAATGTTGTAAAGCGCTCTTCCCTATACTTACAATACAGTGCCTCAATAATTACATGTTTCAATCATTCCTTCAATTATTCCAATATCACAAGCGTTACAATATAGCATTCCTTAATCTTTACAATGTCGCCATAATTCGATACCCCATCCAGACGTTCAAAGTGCATACACGTTTTTCACATTCCTTTAACATAAATATCAAATGCACCATAAATGCAATCGTCTTAAAGTTATGAAAATGCTAACGCATTTCCTTTGCGTCTTAATAATTATTATAATTTATATTTAAAATACATATAATAACTATAGTATAAATTAATGTTAGACTTAAGTAATAATAATTAAAAGTGTATAAACTGTAACAGTGCGTTTATTTGGAGAAAAGAGAGGTCCCGAACAATAATTATCTTAAAGTACGTACAGACAAAAAAGCAGCTTTGTAGATATTAATTTAATCCCGGTATATCCAATAATTCAGAGCGACTTATAGCAGATCGGCGCAGCGGCTGCGCTCGGGGGATCGTGCATTCCATTGCGTCTATCAAGGCTTTGCACCCTTACCTGATCGGTAGACTGTCTTTTTTAGTTGTCTTATAAACTAAAGTATTTTAGAGAAAATTTTCAGCCTTGTAGGAATAAGTCAAAAAAGGAAATTTCTTAACACCTTGCGTGGGTGGTAGACGCATGATGGCCCCTCTCCGACGCGGTAGACTATCATTATACTGCATTTTTAGGTATCATTGACCACCCAAAAAAGTTTCAGTCTTGTAGATATTAATTTAATCCCGGTATATCCAATAATTCAGAGCGACTTATAGCAGATCGGCGCAGCGGCTGCGCTCGGGAGATCGTGCATTCCATTGCGTCTATCAAGGCTTTGCACCCTTACCTGATCGGTAGACTGTCTTTTTTAGTTGTCTTATAAACTAAAGTATTTTAGAAAAAATTTTCAGCCTTGTAGGAATAAGTCAAAAAAGGAAATTTTTTAACACCTTGCGTGGGTGGTAGACGCATGATGGCCCCCTCTCCGACGCGGTAGACTATCATTATACTGCATTTTTAGGTATCATTGACCACCCAAAAAAGTTTCAGTCTTGTAGGAATAAGGCATTTACATATTATTTATTAACAGGTTTCAACAATTGTTATTATTGTTTGCCCCCACATTGGGTCGGTAGACTGCCGTTCCGTTTACTTGCCATATAAAAACAACAAAATGACAAAAAATCAGCTTTGTAGGAATAATTACATCAAAAGTGTCGCTGCCTCCCGGACTAAGAGGAATGTTTTAGACGAACAATTTTGGTCTCTGGATCACAGGAACCACTTATGCTAGGTGCTGAAAGTTGTAACTTATATATATAGAACTATTATAATGGACCCATTTGCGAAAAAATGGTTTTTAGTGGTAGAGGGATGTGGGAGTGGGGGGAAAACAATACGTCCAAATTGCTTGAAAGCTGAAATAGAAACATTCTAAAATCTATATCTCCTGAATGATTCATCTCAGAAAGTTAAAACTTTGTTCTTGTCTTAAGAGATACTAGGAGAGTATTAAAGGGTTAAAGTTGTTAAAGGGGGTGGTCGGGTGTGGGGGTGGAATGTGAAAAACTTTGAATTGCAATATCTGCCGAACCAATTGTACCAGAAAGATAAAATTTGGTTTCTGCATATAGAATTACGAGTAGAGTCTAGTAAATGTAAAATTTTCGAGGGCGGAGGCAAAGTGCGGAAATGAAGGGACAGCCATTTTTCAAAAAATTACATATTTATATCTCAAGAACCGTATCAGATATGATCTTGAAAATTTTTGCAGGAGTTAGGACCAGTAGACCTCTAGCGGAGAACAAAATTTGGAGGATGTGGTTGTAGGGGGTGATTGTGGGATGGGGTTGAAATAAAAAAATTCTGATTCTTATTTCTAGAAAATCGCAAAGGATAGAAAGCTAAAAATTGACAAACTATATAGAGCCACAGAAAAATAGAACTGTTGATAGGGGTAGCATGGTACGGGGGTGGGTGGTGGTTTTTCATATCTCAAAAACGGCTTATGCTAGAAAAAAGAAGAAATAGTTTTCAGTCGTATAGTAACCTACACCGTATCTCAGCATTAAACACGTTTCAAACTTCAACTCATAAAACTATAAAGTTACGCCCAGACTGTTGGCAGATTTTTATTGTTGCTTACAACGACCGCCAAACATATCAGTTCTTCGTAGCTTAAATTCTCCATAGCAGAACGCATTCATCACACCACGCTTGCTCGCAGTAGACTGCAAAAGTTTTATTCCGGACGTCGTGTAGTCGAAACTGTCCGGAATCGGTTTTTTTCCGGAGTGAAAAAAAACGGGCCATGTAGTCCGGGCCTAAGACATTATTTTCCTACATCAAATATTATTTCTCACTTACTCATATTATTTTTCACTTGTAGGAATCGAACCCGGTGTTGAATGTTTTTGGATTGGCGCGCGTAACCACTGCGCCACAGAAGACCTATCATTTTCATTTCCCTATGTTCAACTTAACTTACTGTGGATTAACTATAAGTTACCGCAACATACATTCGGTTGGCGGAACACACATTCCGTTATCACAACTGAAAGATGCCGTAAATCGTTTGTGATGATCAACATTCTATTGGACGTTTCGGTCTTATCTATAGGCCGAAATTTGGTCTGATTTTGGTGTATTAAAATCAGACCTTTCAACTTTTCCATCAGAAAGGTATGAATCATATCATACGCGTACATTAAATGTCATAGCTTTCATTTCGGACCTAACGAATAGGCCAAACTCAGGTCTGATTATTGTGACTAAAATCAGGCCTTAAGACTTTCCCTAGATCATGATGTGATTCATATCGCATATGGTGAATAATCAGACCATGCATTTCGGTCTTATCGATAGGTCAAAATCAGATCTGATTTTGGAGTGATTGAAATCATACCGTTTAATTTTCCATCTAAAGTGGTATGATTCATATCACATATGTCCAGTGAACGTCATACCTTGCGTTTTGGCCTATCGATAGGCCGAAATCAGGTCTGATTTTGGTATTACTTAAATCAGGCCTTACGACATTTCCTACAGGGCAATTACTTTATTATTTTAATAATAAAGTATTTTATTTTATTTTAATTTTTTTTAGCTTCTTAGTACGTGGAAAAATATATTCTTGCGATTTTTCTCGAGTAAATGTCATCAATATTTTTTGAAAATTCGACGAATTTTTGGGTTTTCCTCAATTTAAAATAAGGTATCTATATTTCGGAACACTTTAAGAGAATGTTTCACTTTCAAGGCTTAATATACAATATAGTTCAGTTCATTCGGACTAAAAAGTGATGAAAATGAAAAACCTATGTTAAAGTAACTTTTATCTTGAAATATATAGTTTCTGTGTAGAGAAAGTAGGGGTTGAAAGGAAAAAAGTTCTATCGATAGCACCTTATGAATATTTTCTCTAACGCTGAAGGAAAAGAAGTTATAGCGCTATGAAATTATAAAATTTTCGAGTCAGTGAAAAAAACTTTTTTCCCCATAGGGGTTGGGGTGTTTTAAGTTAGAGTTTCGTTTGCCCTCCAAAGAGTTCTACCGATAACATTTTATGAACATTTTCTCTAACGCTTAAGGAAAAGAAGTTATAGCGCTTTGAAATTACAAAATTTTCGTGTCAGTGCAAAAATATTTGACCGTAAGGGTTGGGTGTTTTAAGTTAGAGTTCCGTTTGCCCAAAGAGTTCCATCGATAACAACTTATGAACATTTTCTCTAAAACTAAAGGGAAAGAAGTTATAGCGCTCTGAAATTTCACAATTGTGAAGTTGGCCCCCTCAACTTTCTTACGATATTTTACTGCTTTAATCAACGGAACTATTTCCGAGAATGCTCTAGAACTATAGAACTATGTGGGGGGACAAACA
This sequence comes from Beris morrisii, assembly GCA_951812415.1. Classification (NCBI taxonomy): domain Eukaryota; kingdom Metazoa; phylum Arthropoda; class Insecta; order Diptera; family Stratiomyidae; genus Beris; species Beris morrisii. Next base: position 70,802,578 of record OX638312.1, on the reverse strand, counting down.
GAACTCTAAATTTTTTTTTAAATTTTTCAACAAGTGGGGCCAGAAGAAAATCTTGTATTTTATAATAGCTGTTTTCCGATTATGCGTAGAGCAAGGTAAAAAACATACCGCAGTCACGATCGGCTGCAAGCCAATCGTATAATACTCTAGATGAATACTGAACTTCGATTTATATTGTAGTTGGGGATAAAGTAGAGTTACGTGTGTGCATGTTGTATGTCCTTTATTAAGGACTGCCATTAGATTGCTACTCAAACCTAAAAGACAATATTCAGTGTTTAATTTCATATCTTGAACTAGGTAAGTCATCGAAAAAAAAAGTCCTTTTTGAAGGACTTTCGCATGGGAGGTGCAGGAAGGACTCACTCGATTTCTTACATATTTATCCTTTTCCTTGGAACCATTTAAAAATTGATGTGTCCAAAATTTCAAATTCGTAGCTTGAAGCGTTCAAAAGTTATAAAAAAATATTGTTGAACACGTGTCTTATGGATATTTTGTATGGCAGGTACCAGAAGGAGTATGCTGACTAGTAAACTCGAACTTCGTTTTTACTCAAACCTAATTTGTACAAAATTCCCAATTCATAGCTAAAAGATTACTTGAGTTATAGTAAGTTCCGTAAATTAAGTGAATACGTTTTGACAGGATATTTGTATGGCAGCTACACGGAGGACTAATAGGATTTTCTTCATAATCATACATTTAGCTCCAGCTATTGGAAAAATAACACATACAAAATTTCAAAGACATAGCTTAAACCCTTCTGAAGTTATCGGCCAATATTCTTAAACGCGTGTTTTAAGGACATTTTGTGTGGCAGCTACCAGAAGGAGTAAAAGGATTTCGCTGACTAGTAAACTCGAACTTTCTTTTCACTCAAAACAAATTTGTACAAAATTCTGAATTCGTAGCTAAAAAATTACTTGAGTTATAGTGAGTTCCGTAAATTAAGTGAATACATTTTGACAGGATATTTGTATGGCAGCTACACGAAGGACTAATAGGATTTTCTTCTTAATCATATATTTAGCTTCAACTATTGGAAAAATAACACATACAAAATTTCAATGTCGTAGCTTAAGCCCTTCTGAAGTTATCGACCAATATTCTTGAACACGTGTTTTAAGGACATTTTGTATGGCAGCTACCCGAAGGAGTAGGACGATTTTGCCCGTTAACAAACTTAACCTTACAAATTCAACCAAACATCCAGATTCAAAATTTCAAGATCCTAGGTGAAGGCGTTCTTGAGTTATCGTGCTAACGGACAGACGGACGGACGGACGGACGGACGGACGGACGTCAAGCGGATTTGAGGTTTTTGGCCACAAATAAACAAAAAATAATATAAAACTTTTTTTCGTCCGAGGCTTGGTTCTATGCGTTACAAACTTTTGGGCTGGATTAAACTTATAATGCTCTATATGATTTCATCTAGAGTATAAAAATAATAAAGTAAAAGGTAGTACACAAAAAGCGATCTGGATTTAAAAATTTTTGTACTCGATTCAAATATGCCTGCCTGATTGTTTTCGTTTTATGATAGCCTGGTACCTGGCAAACACATTTAAAGATATTTGTATGCAATACGTCCCTAACTGCCAAAAGCGGAATCATAATCAATTTGTCTATTTACATACATTAACTACTCAACAAGAAAAATTTGCTTTGGAGTTTTATTAAACACTAATACTTAAAATGTTATTGCAAAGGAGTAATTATTTATTGGGAAATGTAGAGCAACAAAATAGCAATAATACAGATGTCACTGCTTACTCCACTGTTAAGATAGCAGTGTTCCGGTTTCCAGGAAAAGGAGTTGAACAACAAAATATTTTTTTTGAGAAATGTAGAGCAACAAAATAGCAACAAAATAGCAACAAAATATGCCATCAAAAGTTTTTCCGCAAAGCTATTATTTACAGATGTCACTGCTAGCTTAACTGTTAAGCTAGCAGTGTTCCGTTTCTAGGAAAAGGGGTTGAGCAACAAAATTAATTTTTTTGGAACAAAATAGCAACAAATTAAGGTAATTATTTTTTTTTAATTTTGAGGGTTTGACACTACTAGCTTAACAGAGGTAAGTTTTTCACCCCACACAGTACACATGTGCATACCGGTATTTTTATTACTGTTTATTACTGAATTTATTGTTTTAGTTTAGTAGTTTAAACTAAAACATTTGTCTTTTTTGACAGTTATAAAAACAACAAATGAAGAATTAATTGACTCTTGACCCGCCTTCCCATCGAACTCGACCGATTTCAAATCGCAATCGTAGGAAATTTAAATGTACATAGATAATGAATGATACATTATATATTTCTTATTATTACATAGGGTGTTTATCAATACAATTGACAAAAAAATAAACTTGATTCTCATTACTTTGAATTCTTTGAGAATTTCGGGAGGGGGTCCGGACCCTGTCGGTCCCCACCCCCTGGCTACGGCCTTTAAGAGTAGAAAATTAGAATTTTCACAGTTTTCGATCAGAGCACGGTCGTACATACAGGTCTGGAAACTCAATGCAATTTTTTGTGGTGGGGGTAGACACCTTTTGGGAAGAAAAATTTGGTTGTTGTCGTATTGACCACCAGGTTCGTCATGCTCTCACGGTTTTGTCAGATTGACAAATAAAAATTTGTCAAAATCACGGTCTTATGTCAAAACAAAATACGTGTGCGATACGAGTGCTGAACAAATTTAGTGTTTTAAAGTGAGTATAAATAAAATACTATATCACGTCAACTTTATCGCCATCGTTTCGAACGGATGCAATAATCCGACTTTCGGTAGTGTCCTTCAAACGAATGGTGCGATTTTTAATGTTTCATTATTTCTCTTGCAGGGTGAAAAAATCTCGACCATCTTGAAGGCCGCCAATGTTGAAGTCGAGCCCTACTGGACCGGTCTTTTGGCCAAGGCCCAGGAAGGTGTCAATGTCAAGGACTTGATCATCAGCATTGGATCCGGTGTCTGTTCTGCCTCAGCTGGAGATGCTGCGGCGTAAAAAAGGTAAAAGAAAAACACATCGCAATATAAATGACGAATTTTTATTTTTTTTAGAACCGAAATCAAATTTGGTGTCTTCTTGCAGGGCTCGAACACGGAATCTATCACCTCGTCGGCGAACACAAAAAAATCCATTCAGGCGATGACGCCGGGCCGCAAGAGGTCCGGCCCAAAATTCGAACTATCCAACGAAAAAGGAAGAAACCAAACGTATGATGGCCGTATCGACAAGAACGGCACGGGAAAACTCTCGTTTGGCGACTTTCTGCAACTGATGTCGCTAAAAATGGCCGAAAAAGATACCAAGGAGGAAATCCTGAAGGCATTCCGTTTCTTCGATGACGACGATACCGGACGGATTTCTTTCAAGATAAGGATGCGGCACAAAGTACATTACCATTTGTCGACATTCAAGTAGTAGTTTCAAGCCCGCCGGTACCATTATCTGGCGTATGAATTTACCACAAAGGAATGGATCAATTTGGCGGATTTGTTACACCAAAGTTGATCACTTATGATTTTTCGCCTCATATTCAGTCACCAAAGTTTAACGAAATTTAGAACAGGCGAAATTAAAAGAACAAATAACTTTGTTTGCATTATGTAATGTAAAATAAGAAATAAATGTGATTACATTGCGATAATAGTTCAATGTTTGTTGATGAATTTACCCACTAAACGTTTAGTTTAAATGACGGATGGAAGAAGAAATTTGCAAGATGGAAGTAAGACAGTGCATGAATAGGTAGTAATTCGAGATCAGATCAGATTTTATTATACCATATTAAAATTTGTAGTAGTAGTATAAAAGAAAAAATATTTTTCTCACTTAAATCATATTTTGCTTCCATCAGATCTTAAGTGACCTATGATATCAGAAAACTATGATACCCAATAAAACAATCCCAAATAATCATATTTCCTAAATCCCCAACGTCCTGTGTGGAATTTAAATTCATAAGCTCAGGACCACTATTAATTGTACACTATGAAACTAAATATTAATCTACCATGCGATTTTTAGGCACAAAGCTCTCAGTTATTATACGTTCACATAAAATGTTATCTCCGTCCATGAGAAAATCGTGCATCCGGTTTTAAATTGGATTGTTATCAAATCACAATGAACTGCTAACAATTTTTCGTGTTCATGTTGTTTTTTTATAAACAAATTGTTAACCAATATAATTTCATTTTTGATATGAATCCTGATTGCTCCGCACACGACGTAAGACTACAGCAAGTGTCCAGCACATCCCGAAGAGAGGAAATCGTAGCGATTTTTGTATAGCATATTGCATTCTTCTCGATTCAGTTTTCTTGCAACCCCACATTGACGTAAGCTGTAATTCAGTTTTCAAAATTTAAGGTTGACATTTATATTGTCACAACGTCTAGAATGCACGTTCTTGCGCTTGCGCAACCAATCGCTAGTAGCGACTCTGTTGATAATAACGAGAAGCTATACCAGTTTATTTTCACACTTTCTTCAAAAAAGGTGTCTACCCCCACCACGGTAGTTTCCAGACCTGTATATACGACCGTGGATCAGAGTAACATTGACTAATATTTGATGTGACATGAAGCGATGAATTGATTGGATCATGGAAAAAATTGCACTGCCCTTCAATGCAGTAAGAATGCATTGATTGGATCATGGTCTATATTCCAAACTCCTGAAAAATTCTAAAAGTACACAAAGTGCAGACGCCTTCCTTTCTTCTATTTTTAGTTTTTCTTTTTTCAGCTCAAGCGTTTCTTTTTCAATAGCGAGCTCCTCCTCTTCTAATTTCAGTCTTCGCTCAGAGGAGCGAGCTGAACAAAATTATTCAGATAGAGATCTGAATAATTTTTTTCAGGTTGTCATTTGATGATATCTGTGGTCGCTGTGGTCTTTCCCTCCGTGTAGCATTATGTGACGCTAATGCTGGCGGGCGTGGAGTATTTTCAGTCACAGCAGACAATTCACTAGTGTCGTCAGCTGGTAGTTTGTCGTCAGTTAGTAGATTATCGGTAGGTTACCACCGATTTTCCTGATCTTCCCCGTCGATCATTGGCTCTTTAATCTGCGAATTAGAAGACATTGGCATCATCAAAGATTGGAAAAGAAGAATTGGAGCACCGAACTCCCGCATCGTAGTATCACCATCAACTGACACTGGTGCCATCAACGTCAGAACTCGTTTTTCGAAATCGGTCAATGGCTTAATCACTTTCGTGCCATTTACCCCGCTTCTATTAACTGCTTTGTCAATTTTTACTATAAAAATAAGTATCAATAAATTTTACAACTCACCTCGTGCGCTAAATCCACATTTCCTCCAAAAAGTCTATTAAATAAGCTTTTTGAGCCTCGCTTGCTCTTTTCCCACGTGTTGATTTCCCACTTTTCATTTTTGCACGCTGCCCGTGAGAACACGGATACACTTAGACCTGACAAAAAGATCCGTTGTCAGAGGATCATCGAATCCGGTCTTGCTCATCAAACCATTTAGAGCTTGCAATTAAGCGTTAGATTCTCGCGACCTCCATTGCGGCAAGGTCACTATAGTAAGCTCCAAGATAAGCTTTCCTTCTAGCGGATAGAGCTGGACGGGTACAGGGAAGTTGAAGGACTTTCTCCTCCTCCTTATCCAGGCAGCTTCTACAGAAGTCGTTTGAGAAGAGACCGAGTCTTTTAGCATGTCGGCCTATAAGACAATGTCCGGTCAGGACACCGACTGTGGTGCTGATACTCGGCCTTTTGAGCAAAGCCAGCCTTTTAGAGCGTTTTAGATCCAGCTTCGTCCAGATCTGCCTCGCAGTGTGACATGTAATACCGTCTGCCCATCTTGAGTTGGTTTTCTCAATTGAGCTTAATCCCAGCAGCAGTTTACATGTAGAGAGAGGCACACCCAGATTCCGATGATATAGCATAATCTGATGGGTGGCACCGCGCCGAGCAAGTTCGTCAGCCATGCAGTTCCCTGTAATATCCCTGTGTCCTGGCACCCAGCACAGAAGAATATTGAACTGTTCAGCCATCTCCTTAAGAGATGATCGACATTCTGCGGCGACCTTTGATGTTGTCGAGGCCGATTCCAAGGATTTTATTGCCGCTTGGCTGTCTGTAAAAATGCTAATATCCCTAGTACATATTACATTACACCTCAGCCAGGACAAGGCCTCCTTGATCGCCATAAGCTCCGCCTGATAGACACTACAGTGTTCCGGAAGGCGGAAGGAGCTGATAATGTTGAGCATGTCAGAGAAAACACCTCCACCCACCCTGCCTTCAGTTTTAGAGCCGTCCGTATATATATGGACGGCCTCTTCCATCCTTACCGAATCCATTTCCCATTCTAGACTGGTTGGGATGGTTGTTAGAAAATTTTTATCAAAATCATAACTGGGAGGGGTATTCGGTCTTTTCAGGAATGTTATTGAAGTGATTCAAGATTGTTGAGTGAACTGCATATATGCCAGTCCCCTGAGTAAAGGCCCTAAGTCGAATGGCTGCACTGGGTGCCATTTGCTTGCCAAATGATTGAATAGCATGCATGTCTAGTGCTGCAGAGAGAGTTGTTCTCAGGGCTCTACTGATGCATATGCATGCTGATCTTTGTACCTTCCCTAGGGTGGTGCGGTTAGCTGCTTTGTTTAAGGTCGTTCACCAAACAATAACACCGTACATAAGTATCGGTCTGATGACGGACACGTAGAGCCATTGAACTATTCGGGGTTGCATACCCCATTTTTTGCCAATGGCCATTTTACACGAGATTAGCGCAACTGTTGCTTTCCTAACCCGTTCATGGATGTTAGGTCTCCAGTGTAGTTTCCTGTCCAAAATAAGACCCAAGTATTTTGCACTATCGGTGAAAACTAGACTAGAACCGTTCAGAGAAGGAGGGTTTACGTGACGAATTTTGTTTTTCCTGGTGAAGAGGACTGATTCTGTTTTACGTGGGTTCACGCCCAACCCGCATTCAGCTGCCTATTTGGAGAGAATAGAGAGAGCATTCTGCAATATCTCACTCAACGTGTTGAGTTGCTTTCCCGAGACAGCAATTGCAACATCATCTGTATAAGCAATCACTCTGCAGCCCGCCCCTTCCAGTCTCAATAGTAGTTTGTTGACCACTACATTCCAAAGAAGAGGAGAGAGCACGCTACCTTGTGGTGTACCTCTGCTGACAAATCTTCGAGAGAAGGACCCGCCCAGCTTTGTGTTGACAATCCTGGATGTTAACATGAAATTGATCAGTGCGCCAAGCCGTGATAGCTTATTCATCAAATAAAAACAGTTTGACAGTTTTTTTCATTTTTTCATTGTACTAAAATCGGAAACAGTGGCTTATCACTGGAAAGTCATTTCACAGCAGTTTTCACGGAACCAGAATTGACCTCCGGAGTCTGTTGGTCGAGGGGACTGAGTGTGGAAAATCGAAGACCTAAAAAAAGAGAAGACAGAAGGAACGGGGATTTGTGCACGAAAGTAATGTAAAATAAATTATGTACCACGAGTTAGTCATTTGTTTGTTTGATAAATAGAAATCTAAACTGTCACTGATATTCCTCAGAGGCTAGCTAAATTGTTTTCCTTGATAGGGTTGCCGGCCGCTCACATGAATTTGGGCAATAGGTTACAAGATATCCCCGTTAAAAAACGATATCTTGCAAAGCTTCGAGAAAACTCGGATCGAACGCAGAGACGGCCGTAATGTCTAAAATTCGATCAGGGAAATATTTACGAAAATGCCAAGCGCCGACTTGGACTGCCGCGCAATAAACAAAAAAAAATTAAATGAATTTCGTACAAATAATTTTATGGAGCCTTAAATATCACGAAAGAAAAAAACCGATTTGAATATTTAAAACTAAATTTACGTCTTTAATATACTATTTCTCGATCAACACACTCGAGCAATATTCACTTTTAACTCAGAGATGGTTGCTGGATTGTTATCATAAACTTTACTTCCGAAGTACCACCATTGAAAAAATCCATTATCCGACAATTTTCGTTGCTTCGAAATGTCTCAGAGATTGTTGGAATAATAATCACGATGTAATATCACATGCCTATTGCGGTGTAGAGTATAGTGCCATTGCTGAAACTAACTGTGTAAATGTACACTGGCTGTCATTTGAACAGCTGAAATTTTTTTATCAATCTGACAGAAAACCATGAGAGCATGACGTACCTGGTAGTTAATACGACACCAACCAAATTTTTCTTCACAAAAGGTGTCTACCACTACCACAAAAAATTGCATTGAGTTTCCAGACATGTATGATGGAGCAGAACAGATAAAACTTACACCACTACTACAAGCACCAGATATTACACCATCAACCCCACCACTACACCATGTCTTATAATCAACGGCTATATAAGGAGACATTTCCCCCCCCCCCCCCCCCCCCCGTGGATCTCTACCTTGTCGTGGTGGGGGGGTTTGTGTCGCAAATCTGGAGATAGTTGGGGGTGGCTCTGACTACTCTAGAGGAGCGGTGAACGAAAAGGGATCCACACTCAAGCCAAGGTGGATAAGTATTCGTGCCGAGGGCTGCATGGTATCAGGTGTATAAATGTGATGCCTTGAACGATCTCCTGGTAGCACCGGGCGAAACCCCCTTGTAACCTAGCCGTATTGGGAGCTCTGCGGATGCGGACCCTTTTTTCTCGCCATACTCGTGGGAACAAAATAAACACAGTATCAAAAAACACCGACGAAGTGTCCTCTGGAATTAGCACCCCAGTTGACGTGGTATTTGCTGTGGCCATTGATGGCGAGATGGATGTAGAGTGTGAAGACATCCTACTACTCACACCGCCGGACCATCATGAAGAGGGGAACCTGCTCACCCCATCTCTGTGCAGAGGAGCGGTAGTAAGCACGAACGACATCAGCATTCAGGAGCCAATTGTCCCAAATGCGGTAGTTGCTCCTGTGGACCTACCACAAATCGAATCAGAGAGGCAGTATGAATACTTCTCCGGAGCCTCTAGGAGACGTATCAGTGCCAAAATTGCCAGTGGCGTGGATCCAGAAGAAGCGCGGAGACAAGTCAGAGAACTTGTAGCCAAACGCGACTCGGAAGGTGCCAAAACACACATTGGCAAAAGAGGCAGATCTGGTGGTAGCACACCAGAACAGATCTCGAAAATGGTGCAGAAAACTGAAAAAACTGCGGCGGTCGTCGACACGGTTCAGGTTAGCAAAACCAAACCAGTAGTCGTTGACAAGGTTCAGGTCTCCTCGACAAAGACCAAACCAGCCACTACAGTATGCGCAAAAACAGCAAAAGGAAAGCCGGTGGAAGGACAGAGCTCATTCATCCCAACGCCGTGTACTTCCAAGCTCTCATACAGAGACGTAACGTCTCAAATGAAAGTAGCTATTACGCACTCCATGCACCCTGCGGTCACTCTCCCTGAAGACCAAATGAGAAACGTCAAGCGATCGATCATGGACGAAGTGGACATGATTGAAGCTGGCGGACCGCATCCGCAATTTATTGCACAAAGTCAGACTAGCGGCTGGCTCTCCATCACGTGCAATAACAAACCGACCAGGGACTGGATCATCAGGATCACCCCTATGCTAAAGCCCTGGAAGGATGCGCAGCTCGTTGCGGTAGATAGGTCCGAACTACCGAAGGCAACTACCTGCGTAACTTATGTCCCACCAGGATTTGAATTGACGGGTGACAAGTTCAAGCTCCGTCTAGGCAAACAAAACCCAAGCCTCAGGACCGAATCATGGCGGGTTCTCCGCATTGTAAAGGAGAAGAATGGCGGACAGACCTTTGTATTCTCTGTAGACGACGCTTCAATCGCTGAGCTTGAATCACTTAAGTGTCGTCTATTCCTGAACTTTTCAGATATCCAAGTGAGGATCAAAAAGGAAGGGACAGAGAAAGTCAACACCGTAAAGGTAGCCCCACAAAATACCACAGGTATCAGGACGGAAGCTGCGAAGTGTGCAGATGCCCTGGTCAGAGACATTAGCCCTCAACCAGGACCATCCAAACCAGCAGAAAAAGCAGATGATCAGGGCAGAGAAATCAACACTCAACCTGCAATATCACAAGCTCCTATACCCATGGATGTAGAGTCTAGAACTGCCACTAACCTAAATGTTAAGGACACCTACAACACGCCCCAGTCCGGACCGCCACAAGGTCCCTTGCAGTGGAAGAGAGTCCAGCGCAGAGTCAAACGTCACGCAGGCTCCTCCAAAGGCCCAACATCTGGTGAAAAAACTCTCGCTAAAAAGCACCTCAAGCCACAGCGCAACACTCCCAAAGGTCTACAAGCCGGAGGGAACAAGGCGACTAAAGGCTCAGAGCTAGCGAAACCACCAGTGCCGTCAGCATTGCAGAGAAGGATTCAGCGCATCAGAGATGCTGCTCAGGCAGCTAACTCTGACAGGGCCAACCCGACTGCCGATCAATGACCGCCTTCAGGTGCCTTCAAGTGAACCTGCAACATGCGAAAGCATCGTCTGCAGTCCTCTCTCGCAGATTCACTGAAGCTCACCTCGACGTCGCTCTTATCCAGGAGGATCAGGTAAGAGGGTTGACCGTGGGTGAGCTCTTGTATGACTCTACCAATACCGGTAGACCCAGAGCATGTTTACTATTTAAAAAGAATACTAAATATGTTCCAATTCCAGGTTACTGTACGAAGGACGTTGTAGCGGCCTTTGTAGAGCTGCCGTTCCCGGAGGGCAGGACAGAGATCATCATATGCTCAGCCTACCTTCCCGGGGACTGCACTAAACCAGCGTCACCCGTCATCAGGGACATCGTCGACCTATGCCGGAGGACTAACAAGCAGCTGGTACTTGGCTGTGGTGCCAATGCACATCACACTATGTGGTCAAGTTCTAACATCAATGAACGGGGTGAGTTGCTGCTAGATTTTATTTATACTAACAACCTAAATATTCTCAATAGAGGTAACAAACCCACTTTCATAAACAGAGTCAAGCAGGAGGTCCTGGATCTTACCATTTGTACTCAATTCCTGAGCACAAAAATCTGCAACTGGCACGTCTCAAATGAGACTTCTATGTCAGATCATAGGCATATCCTATTCAACATAGAATCAAATACCATTTTGTCCGAAACGTACAGGAAGCCACAAACGACGAACTGGGAACTATACGACCAGAAATTGTCGGAATTCATGGCCGGCACCATACGTAATATTAAGGACATTGACAGCATGGAAATAGCATCAGAACAAATACGCAATGCTATTGAAACTGCTTTCAACTCATCCTGCCCGGAAAGGTCCAGAGCAAGTAACAGGAAAGTAGCTTGGTGGAACCCAGCACTAACTAAGCTCAGATCTCAAACAAGAAAGCTCTTCAATAGGGCTAAAAAAACTGGTGAGTGGGAATCGTACAAAAGGGCTCTAACAGAGTACAACCACGAAATTAGACGTGCAAAGAGAAATTCGTGGAAATTTACCCAGCAGCGCAAGAGTACACAAAATACTTTCTAAAGCACACACTAATAAAATGGGCTTATTAGAGAAACCCGATGGCTCGATTACCGAAAATGGGAAACAGACGTTAGAACTTTTAGCACAAACTCATTTCCCAGGATCCTCAACCATAGAACCAAGCAATGAAGAACGGTACACTGTCCCAAAGCCGAGCAGACCAACCATATTGGACTGGAAAACCTCAGCTAAGATCTTCACTGCCAACAAGGTTAAATGGTCTATACGTAGTTTTAAACCATTTAAATCTCCTGGAGAAGACAGAATATTTCCCGCTTTACTACAAAGAGGAATGGACCATCTTCTACCAACACTGATATCCATATTTAGAGCAAGCCACGCATGGGGTTACATACCCATATCCTGGCGTAACGTTCAGGTGATATACATACCAAAAACAGGGCGCCGCTCGAGCAATAATCCTAAGTCGTATCGTCCTATCAGCTTAACGTCATTTCTCTTAAAAACTATGGAAAAGATTATTGATAGGCATATCAGAGATGGGGCTTTGAAATCTCAACCCTTACACTCCAATCAATATGCATATCAACCGGGGAAGTCTACAACCCACGCCTTACAAAACCTAGTCACGAAAATCGAAAAATCGATTACGGACAAGGAAATAGCTGTGGGTTGCTTCTTAGATATCGAAGGGGCCTTTGACAACACTGCCTACGAAAGTATCTACTCTGCTGCACAAAAGCGTGGTATTGATCCAAAAACCTGCAGTTGGATCAAGGCCATGCTAGAACGCAGGAAAATAACTTCGACACTAGCCGACTCAACAGTCACAGTCACAGCTGCGAAAGGCTGTCCGCAGGGTGGGGTACTATCACCCATCCTCTGGTGCTTAGTAGTGGACGACCTTCTTCAAGACCTAACTAATTCCGGAGTCACGGTACAGGGTTACGCTGACGACCTTGCCATCCTTGTTAGAGGTAAATTTGAAGCGACGGTGACTGATCTAGTTCAAAACACCCTAAACCAGGTAGTAACCTGGTGCACTAAAGCAGGATTGGGTATCAACCCAAAGAAAAGCACAATTGTTGCATTCACCAAAAGGAGGTGTAAGGACAAGCTAGCTAAGCCTACACTCCATAGAGTATTCTAGTGAGGTAAAATTCCTGGGTATTATCCTAAGCTCACCTGGAATGCTCATTTGGACAAAGTTCTTGAAAGGGCCAGAATCTCTCTCTGGACCTGCAGGAGCCTTCTCGGTAAAAACTGGGGACTGAGTCCAAAACTAACCTACTGGATGTATACCGTCGTTGCTAGGCCCATTATAACTTACGCGGCATCCGTCTGGTGGAAGAAAACTGCTCAGCTCAAGCTGACTAAATTACAAAGACTGGCATGCCTGGGTATTACTGGGGCGATGCACACCACTCCCACAGCTGCCTTAGAGGTGCTTCTCAACCTAGCACCCCTACACTTAGAAATACAGAAAGAAGCTAGATTCACCACATATAAACTTTTGAGCTAGGAGGACGAGTCAGAGCGCAAAATAGCTTGCCCAGCTCTCTCCGCGGAACTCAACAAGTACCCGATACTAGCGATACCTCTTTCTGATTCAATGGTACCGAAATTTAGTTTCACAAAGCCATTCAAAGTTGTCCTTCCTGAAAGGGAGGATTGGGCCACAAACAAACCCACTCCAAAACCAGGATCCATAATCTGGTACACAGACGGTTCTGAAACGGATCAAGGTGTAGGAGCAGGAGTTTATGTAGTGCGCCCAAATGTGAAATTCTACTGTAGCATGCACATAACATCCACTGTTTTTCAGGCGGAGACTCATGCTATTGAACTATGCATTAGAGAAAATATCAGACGGGGCTACAAAAACCAACAAATATATATTCTATCGGACAGCAAGGCAGCAATAATGGCACTTCAGTCCGTTCAAATCTACTCCAAACTTGTTTGGAATTGCCTTCAATGCCTGATTGAACTCGGAAATAAGAACAGAGTTAGTCTCATTTGGATTCCGGGACACAGCGGCTATGTAGGTAATGAAATGGCCGACTTAATGGCTAGGAAAGGTTCAGAAGCTGACTTCATGGGACCATATCCATTCTGTGGGATACCATTAAGCACAGCCAGAATGAACATCCGAATGTGGCAAAAATCGCAAAGTGTCATTCACTGGGACTTGGTACCGGGCAACAGGCACTCAAAGCTTTTTATGCCAAAACACTCGGAAAAAAGAACATCTGATTATCTAAAATTAAGCAGATATCAGACCCGAACCTTAGTGGGAGCTCTGACTGGACATTGTCACATGAGGAAGCATCTCAATAGGATTGGTCTCTCTGAGACTAAAATTTGCAGAATATGCAATGATGAAGACGAAACACCAGAGCATATCCTCTGTGAATGTGAGGGTCTAACTCGCAAAAGGCTTCGTCACTTCGGTCAAGGTTTCATGGACCCATCGGAATTCCTGACCATTCCTCTTCGCAAAATACTAGGCTTCATTGAAAGCGCAGGGATCGAAGAGGAATCATAATCAAACCGGGGGGACGTCACAATAAGCCCAACTGAGGCTGCAGTGACAGAGGTTAACCATACCAACCCCTATTTCTAAACCTATCTAATCTATCTAAGGAGACATTTAAGACCCAAAGGGGCATTCTTGTTATGCACGCTGAATACAAATAAAGTAATAAAACTGTGTTTCTATTATCAGAAGTGGGATACAGCAAAAGCTGGTCAAGAACAAACAAACAAAAAAAAAAAAACTGGAATTTTTCAATTCCATTACTAAGAATAAAAAAAATCTGTAATTTTTCAATTCCATCACTAAAAAAAAAAAACAAAACCTGGAATTTTTCAATTCCATTACTACGAATAAAAAAAAAACCGGAATTTTTCAAATCGGAATAAATCAGATTTTCTAAAATAATGGATGATCATGATAATCATGAGCCGAGAGATAGGGAAGGAGAAGCAGCAAGAAAGGTGTTAGCATCACTTCTGAAACTGTTGAATTCTGGGAAAAGTGATTCATCAGGGGATACGGCGGTTTTTGCGTGTTATCATCTTGAACATTCCCGGTATAAGATTCAGCAATGGTGCGATGAGGTCGATAAATGTATCGAACGATACAGTTTGCGCGATTTCGACGTTTTTGCACGCGTTGAAAGTGCTTTAAAGTGTCCAGCGTGTGATTGGTATCGCAAGGTTGGTGGACAAACGAACACATGGGTTGATCTACGTCAGCGGCTCATTAACAACTTTTCCGGCGAAGAAGATCTCTCAAAAATGTTCAAACGTGCAGCAAATTATGAGAGCAAAGATGCAGCAGATTACAGAGAATATGTGATGGAGAAGCTATCCAGATTAAGACGTCTACCATTTGATTTGTCGGAAACTCAACTTGCTACGCCTACGAAGCTGCACTTCCAGCTAATACAGACGATTTAATGAGAAAACTATGTGCTACAAGATCGCTCACACGCCCAAAATTAGAAGGTAAGCGATTTAATTCAAGCAATTTTGATCATAGTTCAGTGAAACGACCCCGGAACCCTTTTCATCACAAGTTGCCTCGCGATACCGGTATCCGCGAAAATATAAGTGAAGAAAATCAAGTGAGAATTATCAGCGGTTCTAATCAATGTACCTACTGCGGTAAAAAAAGGTCATCTTGAACAAACCTGTTGGGGAAAACAGAGAGGTGACATTAAAAAATAAGTTACTGTTCGGTAAAAGGAGAGCGTAACGTTGTCACTGTTAAAATCGATGGCATTTCATTCAAGTGTTTATTAGATACGGGAGCCGAGTGTTCATTAATTACAGTGCGTGCCATTCAGTTATTAGGACGGTCAACTGAACCTTGTTGTGCGTTTTTAAAGGGAATCGGAAATAACATAGTAATTGCGCGCGAAAAGGTCATAGTGCATTTATCCTATAAGGACATAACAATAGAAGTGATACTCTTTGTGTTGGAGTCCGATGATGAAGATGTCGACGTTATTTTGGGCTGTGATGTTCTTAGAGACCCAACATTACGTTTTGTTGCAGATTATAACGGCATTACCTTACAACGAGTAAGTATTAATTCAAACTTAAAACTTATTTATGAAATAAGAAATAGTGCTAAACTTAAACATCTAACGGAGAGTGAAAATAAGGATCTACAGGATTTATTAATTAAGTATTCTGATAAATTCATACACGGTACTCCAAAAACAGTTATTAACACCGGTCAATTAGAAATAAACCTTAAAAGTGAACAATGTGTGTTTTACCGACCATATCGCCTAGCTCCTTCAGAGCGCCAATTTGTTACGCAAATTGTGAACGATCTTAAAAGTAACGGTATAATTCGCGATAATAATTCGCCATTTGCTAGTCCCGTCATACTGGTTAAGAAAAAAAAGGGGACAATAGACTGTGCGTGGATTTCCGTGCTCTAAACCGTAACACCGTGAAGGATAGGTACCCGCTGCCGAGAATAGAAGATCAACTTGATCAGCTTGCAAATAGCAAGTACTACACAACACTTGACATGGCAGAAGGTTTTCATCAAGTACCTATTTCTCCAAATTCAATAGAAAAAACAGCATTCGTTACGCCCGACGGCCACTTCGAATATTTACGAATGCCATTTGGTTTGGAAAACGCACCAGCTGTGTTTCAACGAGCAATACACAAAGCGTTGGGACCACTTTTAAATACTGTAGCATTAGTTTATTTAGATGATGTACTCATACCATCGAATAGTGTATCTGAAGGCTTGGAAAAATTAGAAATGGTATTGACATTCCTGACTAAAGCTGGATTTTCTCTTAATGTTGAAAAATGCAGATTTTTGCAAACAAAGATCGACTACTTGGGTCGAGAAGATTCAATGGAAGGAATAAGACCAGGAGGAAGTAAAGTAGAAGTACTTCTTCAACAACCACCACCCGAAACTGTGAGGCAAGTTAGACAGTTTATGGGTCTCGCTAATTACTTCAAAAAATTCATTCCTACTTTGCCAGCGAAACCAGTGCAATAACAAATCTCACGAAAAACAATGTACCATGGATTTGGGGACCACAGCAGGAAGCTGCAAGGCAGTATATTTGGAGACATTTGACTACAAGACCACTATTAGCTTTCTTTCAACCTGAGTTGAAAACAGAGCTACATACCGATGCGAGTGCAATTGGCTATGGTGCCATACTTTTGCAACATCATCCAGAAGGGATACGTGTAGTCAGTTATTATAGTAAGGCGACCACAAAAGAAGAAGCTAAATACCATAGCTACGAATTGGAAACGTTGGCTATTGTAAACGCATTAAAACATTTTAGAACTTATTTACTTGGAGTTGTTTTCACAATAGTTACGGATTGTAACGCAATCAAAGCAACCGAACACAAACGAGATCTTATTCCTAGGATCGCTCGCTGCTGGATCCTTATGCAAGATTTCAATTTTACTATTGAATACAGAAAGGGTAACCGCATCCAGCATGTTGATTACCTAAGTAGGAATGTGCAACTTCAAAGTATTAACCACATTAAGACTGTTACTGGTAATTGGTTACTGATTGAGCAGCAACAAGACGAAGAAACAAAAGATCTCATCAGTCGGATAAAACAAGATAGCCGAGCTGAAGGTATTCGGTTGAATTATCGTTATACACGAGGACTTCTCTTTAGAAAATTATCAAACTCCGAAGAAAAATTATTCATACCAAATAATTGCCGATTGTCTCTCATACGACGCGTGCATGAGGAAAATAATCATGCGGGTTGGGAAAAAGTACTTGGAAAACTACAAACACATTTCTGGATGCCAAGCATGAGCCGAAATATTCGCAAATTTATAAATCACTGTGTTATTTGTCTAGTTGCAAAACGACATTCCGGTAAAAAGCAAAGCGAATTGCATTCAATTAAAAAAGTTGCAACGCCGTTTCATACAGTACATCTCGATTGCATGGGGCCCTTTAATCCGCCTAGTAATACAACATTTCGGTACGTTCTACTTATCATTGATGGATTCACTAAGTTCATTAACTTAAAACCATTGGAGAATTTGACTGCAGATGAAACTACAAGGGCATTCGGCGGGCTTATTGCTCTTTTCGGTGCCCCTACTAACATCGTAACAGACTCTGGAACAAATTTTACTTGCAGCACATTCAAAGATCTCAGCAACGCATTTGGAATCAATCATCATGTTATTGCTCCAGGTATAAGTAGAGCAAATGGCTAAGCAGAACGTTACTTAGATACCGTAGCAAATTTGTTACGAACTAATATAGATGAAATAATGGACTGGACTTAATATTTGGACAAGATACAATTAACACTAAACACAACTAAAAATAAAACCACCGGACTATCGCCGCTAAAAATACTTACAGGATTAGATCCTCGAACACCAGATTTGGGACCTTTACTAAAAGATTTGGACTTGGAACAAAATTATAATGACGTCGCAGCGATTCGGCAACTGGCAAGCGTCCGTTTACAAGAAAATGCTAAAGCGCAAAAACTTCGATTTGATAAACAAAAAATGAAACCATCAATACTTTCGGTAGGCCAAAGAGTGGTGTACAAAAGTGGCCAAATTCGTAAATCAAAATTGGAAGTACAATTTCAAGGCCCGTATACCATTACAGAAGTATTGCCGAACGATCGATATAAATTAAAAAGTGCGCAATCTGGAGTCATAACCATAGCTGCGAAAGAATTATTACGAAAACTTCCTGAAAACATGGAGAGTAGTAGATGAATAGTAAGTAAACTTCGTCGCACTTAATTCGTTGTTTTTATTTGTTCAAAGTCTTGACAAGCTTTTCTAAGCCTCTGAGCAAGTTAATATTACGAAATCTAAAATTTTGCATTAAACTTTTGTCTTGACAAGCTTTACGAGGCCTCTGAGCAAGTTAACATTATTTAAACGAATATTTTAAGTTACACTCTTCTCTTGACAAGCTTTCTGAAGCCTTTGAACAAGTTAACATTAGATGACTGACGTCTGAATTAGACAATATTTTATTTTATTCTTCAAAAACTTATAAAATACATTCACAGATATCGTTAGCAATGTTGCCACCTCGAGAGCGAGCTGTTCTTCGGGAGGGCCGTGATGGAGCAGAACAGATAAAACTTACACCACTACTACAAGCACCAGATATTACACCATCAACCCCACCACTACACCATGTCCTATAATCAACGGCTATATAAGGAGACATTGAAGACCCAAAGGGGCATTCTTGTTATGCACGCTGAATACAAATAAAGTAATAAAACTGTGAAGCTCGTGTTTCTATTATGTATGTACTAAGGAGGACTTCGTGGAATAATTGAAAAGTGATAGTGTACCATGCCACTACCCTAAACTACAGCACATAAATCTCCACGAGCATCAGAAAGATCTAAAGATCATATGCTAATCATAAAAAACAGCAGAAGAAAGCATAACATCTAGTGTCAAAGAAACGATATTAATGTAAACAATACAAGGCACTCTATGATATGCAATACAATTCTCGACCACACAAAGTCAAGCATAGAGCCATCTCTATGGGATTTTATCTGCTTGTGCATAGGAAAATGAATGCAATTAGTATGGGACTATGCCACACGCTCAGAATTGCTGGCCATTCATTTCCTATGGACTTGGACTAGATATGACTCGTGCGGATTTGTATGCAATAGCATAGGAACGTTTTTTTATATAGTCTAACATAATAATAATTTGTCATAAGCAGAAATGCATTTTTTATAAATACATTAGAGTAAGAACGTTTTTTATGCATAAGTTAGAATAGGATTATACCTAATAAGTAGATTTTAAGAACCTATTTTTTTATGTACTTTAGAGTTAAGCAACTATAAAAGAGATATGTTGGCAATTGTTTGGGGCCATTCGATCAATATAGTTACGCCCGGCTACACGCCTTCACAAATGTTAAGATGGTTCTTTTGGCTTAAAACTACTTCGGCAATTAGTGCCCTACCATCTGCAGTTCAACACTGCTTCGCAACAGAAATTGTTGAGTATCCGGCAATTAGTGCCTAAGCCATCCGCGGGACCAGCCGCTCATAATATCTGGTAAGTACCTCTTGACTGTTCCGCTCTCTTCTCTCATCGTTCGGACACCGAACTCAACAAAGTCTTCGCATGAGTATTATTTGATGAATTAATTTTACTTCATTAAATTTCACACACAGCAAATCATGAAAATAAAACTTTTAACGAATTAAACTTCTTCAATGATTTCAATAAATAAAAGATCTGAAATGATCCCATTTATTCGATTCGATTCGAATTAGGTAATAAGTTAATAATTAAATTGCCTTTAAGGTTTGAAAGTTTTTATCCGACAGAAAAAAAATAAAATTTATTTTGAAAAATCCAAAAACCGTGTCGACTCCGATTGATTAAATTAATAATTAACACTCAACCTACCGATACTTCATGTATACCTATTCCTACCACAGCGGGTCAAGTGACCCGTCTTTAAAATGTTATATATATATTATACTATGTATAGTGAAAAATGTAGCACAATTTGGTACATGAATTAAGCAATTTTTCCAAATAACGATTCAAAAATATTTATTTATTAAATTTAAAAATGTGATAATGTTATTTTGAAGAAATTCTGACAAAAAGTTTAAAATGGGTCATTTGACCCGTCGTGGTAGGTTTAGTGTTAAAACCGTGGCAAAAGCCACTCAGCTTAAGTGACAAAAACGAATTACTAGTCAGCGCCACCACAGTACGACCGTGGTTTAGCCGATAGAAGTTAAACTTTTTCATTTGGTTTCAAAAGACGTTTTTTTTGCAATTAAATAATAATATTTGCTACAATGGCAGATGAAGTAGAGAAAGCATAATCAATAGTTCAGCTGGTGATAGATATAATCTTCTGAAAGATTCTCCGCAAGAAAATACCATACAATCTGATTTACAAAGATGATAAGGTTAGAATTGAATAGAAATCATTTCCTGGGTGTGTTCAAGATACCAGCTATAGCTGCTCCGAAAGCATAGCATAGCAAGACTGTACCAACTGTCAAATTCAGACATAGCAAGAAATAGCTTCTTCGAGTTTTGGACAACCAAAAGCAGCTTGTATACTTTACAACAGCTGTTCGACACATACATACGCAAGTTGGCGTAACATATGACATATATATTAATAAAATAGAGTGAAAATGAGTACTACTAGCTGTGACCTTAAATTTTTCGCTTATTTCCATTGTTAATAAAACATCATTTTCCATTTTAAACATTTAAAATGACCAAAAAGCAGCTATGGAAGCAGCTTTTTAAAAATCTTGGACAGATCTAGTGTCAAATGGAAAGCACGAGAAAGCAGCTTTTTCGTTGCTTTGGACACACAAAAGCATACAGAAGCAGCTAACAGCAGCTATAGCAGAAATCATGAACAGAGCTCCTATTTTTTTTTTAAAAAAAAATTACATTGAGTATCGAAATTCCAGTGCTTTGCCTTCCATGACGTTAATACCCAAGCTGCAATTCATTTTCTTGTGATTCCTAAGAAACCAATAGTTGTCACTGTATGAAGATTTGGACGAGGGCCTGTTGGACAATGTTTAAGTGTTTCAGCAATTCAAAACACTAATGACCTTCTTATTCTCGCAGGATATTTATTAATTGTTGGCCAGAAAGTAGTGAAAGATTTGATTTCGAGTTGCAATTAACGACGGTAAAAACAGCGCGCAGTCAATGTATCATTTGCATTTTCTCGGTGGTCGCCAATTGCAATGGCCTCCAATTTTAATGTAAATAAATATGTTATACGGTTGTTACATGTCAATGTTTGGGTAAATTCGGTTCAGTATTAGAATACTGAACCGGAAGGAGGAGAAGGAGAGTATAGATACTCTCCTTCCTTTTTCAGGTCGAATTCTGTGCGGAAGGAATGGGGAGCGGCCGAGGACGTGTCGACGGATGAACCACCGATTCCGGCTTTCTGCATTAGATTAAGCTCGGACTAAAAATTTTAAAGAAAAAGAAACATTTGAATTTTGCCCTTTCATTATGTAGTATAGTTTCTCGAGGACTGAACGGATGGATCTCTCCCGCTGGTGATGTGCGTACTGGGTTCCTCTACGTTCTTCCCGCGACCCGGAAAAAGGTTTTCAAGCCGGAAATAAGACCTGGTGCATAAAGGGAGATGAGTCTCTTCCGCACGCGTCGTCCAATTTTACCTACCAACCTCCAACACCGCCGTCCACTACGTCATGCCAGCTACCAGACATCACCTCGCGTACGTTGCCGGTAACCCGCGGAACGGACAGATGAATCCCCACATACTGAGCTGCCGTAGGTGAATTCCGGCAGCTGGTGGGTTGGAGAAAGCATTCAAAGAATTCAATTACGACCGCACAGAGGAGGCCGACCGGATCTCGGACGCCATATGGAACTCTCCTGTCAACACTTGACAGACGGACAACAACACGCGAGACCCGGCTTAGCGCTCTAACTAATGTCAGCGGATACGGGGAACGCCGGAAACAAAACAGGCGAAGTTCTGTAGCGCAGCCTACTTAAAGAGGGAAGTCGAATAGTCCGGGGCTTTTTTGCTTGTACCTGTCGAGAGTGTAGGACGGACTTTGTACGGATTAATTTCTGAACCGTTGGAGTGAAAAATTTGAATTTGAACGGAGTAATTTCTGGACCGTTGGAGTTGAAAATTCGAATTTGAACGGATTTATTTCTGGACCGTTGGAGCTGAAGGTTTGAATTTTTTTTAAGTGTGGTGCGGAGGATGAGTGCGAGGTAGATAGTAAAGAAAGGAAGCGGCGGTTGAAAATCGAGAGTGTGGGGCGACGCGACGAGTAGCCGACTTCGGCGTACGTGGTGTAACGGCGGAGTTGGAGTGCGCGCCGGAATCCGTTCGAAAATTTAAAATAATTACTACTATTTTTCCCTTTCCTTGCTAGGTTGGCCGTAGACCGAGACACCGTAAGGAAGGAAGACGTGAGAGGTTCACGACCGAAGAGATCTTTCCGTGTGGTTTTTTTCCAGAATACAATAAATACGCCTTGTGGTTTTGTTTGATATATTTTTACGTTGGTGTTTGTTTTATGGAATTTCCCAATTATTTCCTCGTCCTGTAAATTGGGTGGCGCCCTGGCGTCGTGTAGGTACGCGGTACGGCCATAAAAGTGATACCCGAACTACCCTATCTTCGACTGAGCAAGGCTGGTGCCCACCCCCTGTTTGAAGGGTAATACGGTCGGTTATATAATATGTTATATATGACACAATAAACCAATCCGTTAAAAATAATGTAGTTTGTGGTTTTTTGTCTACTGAAGCGAATTGATTTTTAGATAGGTAATTTATGCTTTTAGGTTCAAGTTTCTCCGATGTGGATAGAGAAAGTCTCGCCTTCCGAGTAGAATGATATACATGTTTCATAGAAATGTTTGTATTTTCAGTGTGCCAATTAAACACAGCCTGCAATTCTCCGGTCCAAAATAAAATCGAACCGTTTCGTACGGGACTTTTCACAAATCACGAGTTAATGTAAATCTATACAGGGTGTTTGGCACTCCGTCCGCCACCTTGTAAGGGGTTATTCCTTGATATATTTGGAGAAAAAAATTGTTCTACATGGTTTGTCAATTTTCAATAACAGTGGAGATACAGGGTAGTTAAGAAAAGTGTTTTTGACCGGTACCCTCACTCACTTAAAACGTTATATCCTGAAAACGAATAATCACAAGGCAAAGTGTTGTAACTCGTTTTTTAGGGAATCGAATTACCTTTTATTTGATGTAACAGTCTAAATTGTAACTGCACCCAATCTTGAGATATTTACTCGAAAACACAGATTTTTGCTACGTCAACCCTAAAAGTTCAGTGATCAATGTAGTTTTTCTCAGAAAACCCCATTATAAAAATGTCATTTTAATTTTATTTTTTTATGAACCATATTATTACCTACAAAAGCTACATACATATGTATGAGTTACGATTAACATTTTGGAAGTAATAGGTAAAAATACATATCGCATAAAAATTAAATATTTAAAAAGTCAGTGCATGTGCATGTTGATCTACACTACTTGCTTGAACTGAAAGAATTTAATAATGGTTTTTATGTTTTATTTAAAAAAAATTTTTATTATAATAAATGTTCAAAATGGACACCTTCATTTTGAATGCACGCTAAAGCTCGTTTGGCGAGTGTTCTCTTGATATTCATATTCCTCAACTGCTGCCTTACTTCCATTGCTGCCGCATCGATCCTGATATTTAGATCTTCCAATGTTACTACTGCCGTTGCGTAGACAAGGTCCTTCATCCGTCCCTATACAAAGAAATCCATAATAGTAAGATCAGGAGATCGTGCAGGCCAGTGTATCGGTCCATTTCTACCGATTCAGCGATGGCTATAATTGGAATTTAACCAATCTGTGATATGTCGGCCGTAATGAGCTGGAGCACCATCGTGTTGGTAAAACATGGAAGCCAATCGTACCAGTGGAATATCATCCAACAAGTCCTGTAGATCATTTGATAGAAAATGTAAGTAATTGGAGCTATTTAGAGTACGCGGAAGCTTAATAGGTCTAGCGAAATCGTCACCAATCACACCTGCCCATAAATTGACGCTGAATCTGTGCTGAAATGATGCCGCTCTTCTTGTGTCTGGATTGCTCTGAGCCCACGTATGTAGGTTGTGGAAGTTTGTGATACCGTCTCTGGTAAATTGTCCACAGAATATTGTTGAACAAATTATCGTCATCTATTTGTCGTTCAAGGAGTCAATTGCACAACTCCATCCGTTTGGGGAAATCAATGGGTAGCAGCTCCTGTACTGGTGTGTGATGGTAGGCATGGAAGCGTTCTACTTTTAAAATACTCCAAACTTTCCAAGTAGAGATGTTAAACTGCAATGCCAAGCGTCGGATACTGATCGATGGATCATTTTGAACTGCTTGCAGTATTCTTTCATCAATCTGAACAGCGATTATCGGCGCAGGATTTGCATTTACTCTGCTTGTTCTAACGCTGCCAGTTTCCCTAATTCTCCTGTAAGCGTATCCCGCTTTCTCTCAGGTGATTCGGTGGCCACTTTTTATTATCCATCCGACTTTTTAGCATGGGTCCAAACCGGCGATCTGCCTTATCACTTGCAATTCGCGCATTGTAAGTCCGCCATGTTTGCAATGCAAATTCGAATGTCACTTGACATTTCTCCGTCCTCAGTGGTGTTTTTGTTTACCGTTGTGATGTTTTTGTTTACGTTTTCAGTAATGTGATTCGTGTTCAGTGATGTGATTTGTCCTCAGTGATGTGATTCGTATTCAGTATTTGATGTTGCGTGTTCCATTTTTTGTTAAATTCGCGTTTAATGTTTTGTTCCTAATTAATCCTAACCTAATATTAATAATTAGTAATCCTGATAGTAATTCACGTTCCTTATCATAACTAGAGCTAATCCTAAATCCAACATATTATTAATCATCTTCCAGCTCCTCTTCCATTGTATTATTGCTTAATAAGTATTTACTAATTCACTCCTGGTGTTGTTTCTTTTTAGGTTGATTCGGATTCCTGCGCAAGGAGTAGCTGCTCTACAAGGATCTCGACGATGAGTGATCTGCTCTGGAAAGTTTTATTTTTAATATTTTACCGCGGTACTAAAAACTAAACAATTCTTTTCTTTTCTTGCAGGACGACAAAACCAACCGTAATACGGTATTGTCAGTTCAGCGGATTTATAAATGCTCTACATCGCTGGAGCTATTTTTCATTTTATTGTGAAAAAAGAAATAAGACAATGCCACTCATCAGCCGGACGACTCACAGTATCCTACTTTTTATTTGTTTACATTTTGTGAAAATTACAAGGGTATCACGACCCTGGTGGCTATTACGACAACAACAAAATTTCTGTTCACAAAAGGTGAACGACCGTGGGAATATCAAGCGTGCGGGGATTATGATAAAATGCAACATTTTTAAAGAAATTATAAGTTTATTTCAGTCAATTATCGAATGAAATTTGTCGTTTTACAGTAGAACCATTTGAATAAAAAAATTTACCTGTTATCTCCCTGCAACCTTCATTTTGTGGGGTAAGATTATCCGTTAGAAAGTTGTTTTGGAAAGATCGTTTTTGTTCGCCATCAAAATTTTCTCGAAGTATAATTCCGTTTAAATTATTTTTAGATGAACTGTTTTGTGTCAAATTCCCTGCCTTCGGTTGGCTTTCAATATGTGTTATATCACTCAAAATTTTATCTGATGTCGTAGAATACTGTATTTTTGACTGATTACATTCAATTAAGGACTGCGGCGTATATAAAGCCTCAATTGTAAAAAAATCGTTTCTTGTAGGTAGTTCAGCCGCAAAATTTTTAGTCGTTTCACAGTTTTCAGATTTTTTATAACTACTTAATTTAGTGTTTACTTGTTTCATATTTTTTCTTTGAAGCTTTTCATACAAATAGATATCGTCAGGGGTCTTACCTTCGAGAACCCAAAATGCATATTTCTTTGCAAGGCTGCAAAAATTAATTATTAGATTTATTCCGCAGTATTTAAGAAAGTATGTATGTCTGT